>OY757551.1:13294655-13302155 GCA_963584105.1 Alviniconcha strummeri
CCTCTCTCTCTCTCTCTCTCTCTCTCTCACACACACACACACACACACACACACACACACACACACACACACAGATATATATATATATACACACACACACTCTCCCGTCCCCCTCTCTCTCTCTCTCCTTCTCTCTCTTAAGCACACACATACACACTTACACACGCACACGTACGCACGCGCATACTCCCACACGCCCACGCAAACACACTTGCGCGCGTGTGCGATCCTACGCTGTCGGCATAGTTTGTTCACATACCTGGGCAATGAACAACGCAGATCAGCACCATTACAATCACTCTGTGACCATCCATAATTGACCTGTGACTACTGGTCAGCTCACGAACGGTTCCTTTCCTTTTAGAATCAAACTCATCGTCAGCCTGCTAGATTTCCGTGGCCTGTCAGCTAAGAGTCTCACGCATTCAGCTGACCATTCTAAGTTCCACAGAAAACTGGACCGTAAGAGCGTGACCCTGTATCTACTGAACGTGCAGGCCTTACTCAAAGCCGCCCGGATTGTTCTCGGTCAGTGAAAGTGAAAGCGCCAGCGCTGGAAACTTCAAAAACAAGGGAGCATTAACTCGGGGATAATTGACTTGGAATGCGACCACCGCCTCTGTGTCCTCTCTCCTCTCTCTCTCTCTCTCTCCTCTCTCTCTCTCTCTCTCTCTCTCTCTCTCTCTCTCTCTCTCTCTCTCTCTCTCTCTCTCTCTCTCTCTCTCTCTCTCTCTCTCTCTCTCTCCCCCCCCCCCATCCCCCACCCCTTCTTCAATCTAGCTACCCTAAATGCTACACCCCTCCACACTCATTCACTCGTGCCATGTGCACTGGTGTTTATTTCATTTGCTGTCCTCGAGACTTGCTAATGATAACAACAATAATGAACAGCTCCCATAGAGAGCAAATCTTTTCGCAAAGCAAAAACTCAGTGCGCTAGCATATACCATTCACGCACCACAATACACGTAGACATACACATAATCTGTTGTCACAGGAATGGTCTGTCTAGGTTTGTGAAAAGGCCGGGTCTAAAGAGGAAAGTCTTGAGCTGGATTTGAAAACATACATCTTCATTTTTAGGGGGGGGGGGGTGGGAATTAAATATTTTTTCGGCGGGTGGAGGAGGGGGTTGTCTGTGGATCTGTGGGTCTGTTTAGGAAGTGCCGTCATAAAATTTAAAATTTGGGCAAAGCTCTTAATACCGCGCAAGGTTCCTGTGTTAGGGAGAAATATGTTTATACACGTACCGGATTGTATTTCATCAGTATCACTTATTTATTTCAAAGCTGTATCTGCAAGTGCAGAGAGCAAATCCAGGTGTAGAACAGAGGTCGTCATCTGGTTGACCATGGAGTTACAGATATATGTATGATTCTGAAACAAGGTTGACTGCTATCGTTCCAAAATCCAAACACTCAAAGGGTTAGAAAAAAATCGCTAATTTTTAATGGACAATACAACACGTGAGAACATTTTGGGGGTAAGCCACTTTTTCAAAGCGGCAATGTGACAGTTAAACGACAATAAATGAAAATGTTATATACTTATCCGGTTACGGTTTGTAGACTGCCCGATACTACGTTGACTGCTACGCTCTAAACTAAGATCTAAACACACAAACGCTTAAATAGAACTCTACCACACTTACCACGTGTCATATTGTCCTTTAAAATTAGCATTTTTTGTAACCGTTTGTGATAATAAAATAATATATTTCTTCTCTCTCTCTCTCTCTCTCTCTCTCTCTCTCTCTCTCTCTCTCTCTCTCTCTCTCTCTCTCTCTCTCTCTCTCTCTCTCTCTCTCACACACACACACACACACACACACACACACACACACACACACACACACACACACACACACACACACACACAAATAATAACACTTTTAGGTTGCGAGATATTTGTTGTTGGTGGTTTTCGTGGAAAAGACGTCGACAAGGTGTCAAACCACTTTGACACCCTCTCGCCTAGACAGTCGCCAAGAGTATGTTCACAGCTGGCTCTGTAAAAATAACAGCACAGTAATCTATGACTCTACCGCTGATCGCTTGCTTTCACGGAGGCTATGGTCCTTTGTACTGTATGTTTTCATCATGGTGCGTACGACCACCGCCTGTTTTGACTCATTCTGCCGGAACTCGAGCCCGAGGCCTAATTTTGATCACGAATCCGGCACACTACCACTGAGCTATCGCCGCTCCCAGTACCTGGGAGCTACTTCCATAAAACCTCTGCAGAAAATTAGTAGCTAACCCGTCTTTCTTTCTCTCTTTTTTCTCCAAGAGTGCAATACTTGTATTGCGTGTGTGCTCATGTCAGAGTTGGTGATGAATGTGTTCATTTGCTGAAATTTTTATAATTATGTTAATTCTTTGTGTGATTTTGCCGTCGCGGGGCCTCAACCATGTGTGTGTGTGTGTGTGTGTGTGTGTGTGTGTGTGTGTGTGTGTGTGTGTGTGTGTGTGTGTGTGTGTGTGTGTGTGTGATGCGCCATAGAGATGTCCATTATTGTTATTATTATTACAATGGCCGCACTTTCTCTGTCGGGAGTTTCCGCTGCCTCTTCGTACGGCCCAGCTCCACTCTCAGTTTAGCCTCGCTCACTTTAGCTTGAGAGTTTGGGGTTTACAGTCTTCTGGTTTCCTGCTAATAGACACCGCCCCCTCACCGCCTCTCCCCACCGCTAAAAGAAAAAGAAAAGAAGGAGTAGGAGAAGGAAGAAAAAGACGGGTTTCTGGGTACTTGATAGTTAACGCCCGATATCTAACACCCAATTAACTCACCGCGAAAATCAATTCAGAGTGGAAAAAAAAATCACCTGTCCAAAGGTGAATGAGGGGTAAGAAGAAGAAGAAGAAGTGGATGAAGCGGGAAGTAAGTAAGTAAGTAAGTTGGTGTTTTACGCCCAGTCAGCCGGTACGGTCATATCAGGGCGATGGATGAGGGGGGAAGAAGAAGAAGAAGAAGAAGAAGAAGAAGAAGAAGAAGAAGAAGAAGAAGAAGGAGAAGAAGAAAGAAAGAAAGAAAGAAGCTGAAGGAACAAGAAAGGCAGACTCCGCATTATTCAGTATAGAGATATATTTACTGGCAGTAGGCGAAGCATGCAAAGCTATATTCTGACCTACTCCTGGCTTTAAAGCGAAAATCTGGGACAGCTCTGGGTTCACATCAGTGAGGACGTTTGTTTTCTGCGTCCCCAGTGTCCTATTACATATGGAGAAGGAGAGAGGCGGAGAAGCGTGGGAAAGTCATGGCCCTATACCTGCAGGTCCTTGGGGAAAGTGCTCCGTGTGGACGGGAAGTGTCTTTGTTACAGCCGTCGGCTCCCCCGTCTCACTTCGGCTCTCCTTTCTCTTCAAAGGTTGTGGTCTCTGCACACTGTCTTGTTACTTTGTCCCTCACAATTATGAAACATTAAAGTGGCTATCATCGCTACCCACTTTAATGCAGAAGTCATTCTGGTGGTGACAGTGTAGCGATAGGTTTATAATCTCCCCTCTCCCCCCCACCTCCATACCCCCTTCCCCCCTTCTCCCCGTCCCTAATAAGCCTTGTGGTTTCTGTTACTTTACTTGGGTATAAACTATCATCGGGGCGGCTCCGGACAGGTGCTTATGCGTACATGCACCTCGCCTACGCCCGAGGTGACTCACTCCTGCGATCCTCCAAGCGTGTCATATCTAAGACATGACCAGCAGCGACAGTCTAGTTCTTTCCGAAGAAGGGTTAACCTCTCCTGTGAGCTGGTTTGGCCCAGCGGTACGGCGTTAGGCTAGAGAGACCTCGGTTCGAATCCGCTTCGGCTCTCCTTTCTCTTCAAAAGATGTGGTCTGTGGACACTGTCTTGTGACTTTGTCCCTCACAATTAATCAAACATTAAAATGGCTCACATCGCTGCCCATCTTCATGCACATCGCTGCCCACCCACCTCCATACCCCCCTTCCCCCCTCTCCCCGTCCCTGATAAGCCTTATGGTTTCTGTTGACGTTAAGCACCATGTTTACTTACTTTTGTTAACCTGAGAGCTTCCATCCAATCAGATTGAACGAGAACACTCGACAGCTCTTTGAGTTAGCACATGCAAGCACGTGAACTGGTGCCCTTCCAAAACCTACCCTGTCGGTTTTGACCCGTATTTTTTGTTTGTTTGTTTTTTTAGGGAAGGAAGAAGTATGTATCGTAGCCTGCCGGTAGTTCGTTTTTGGAGAGGGGCGGGGATCGAGTGCTACTACACTGTCTGCATAGATAGTTTTGGGGAAGAGTGGGGAAAAGGGGGGAAGAGTGGGGAAGAAGGGGGAAGAGTGGGGAAGAAGGGAAAGAAGGGGGAAGAGTGGGGGAAAAGGGGGAAGAGTGGGGAAGAAGGGGGAAGAGTGGGGAAGAAGGGGGAAGAGTGGGGAAGAAGGGAAAGAAGGGGGAAGAGTGAGAAAGAGTGGGGAAGAAGGGGGAAGAGTGCGAAAGAGTGGGGAAGAAGGGGGAAGAGTGAGAAAGAGTGGGGAAGAAGGGGAAGAGTGAGAAAGAGTGGGGAAGAAGGGGGAAGAGTGAGAAAGAGTGGGGAAGAAGGGGAAGAGTGAGAAAGAGTGGGGAAGAAGGGGGAAGAGTGAGAAAGAGTGGGGAAGAAGGGGGAAGAGTGCGAAAGAGTGGGGAAGAAGGGGGAAGAGTGAGAAAGAGTGGGGAAGAAGGGGGAAGAGTGAGAAAGAGTGGGGAAGAAGGGGGAGAGGAGAGGGGAGCAGTGCTTCTTATGCCATCGGCACAGACAGCTTTTCGTGGGGGAGCCTACTTAGATCATGCGCATAGCTGGTTTGCCTCTGGCGCAATATCCGCAATGCTCGCTAAACTTTAGTGTTGACGATCGTTGGAGTGCCTGTCTTCACGCCAGAGAAGAGATCCCGAGGTTAGCCTGTGGACTCGCTCCGCTATAACTGTGGACTTACGTCCATGGCTATAACGTCACGGTTTGTCCCTAATATGTCAACCCGACATCCGGGGACATTAAGCCCCACATCATCATCATCATCATCAAGGCTATAATCACAGCTCAGCAGCGGTGTGGAAGTCGAGATGGCCGTCCTGGGCCCCGCGGTCTCTAACAGTCCTAATGGTCTCTGTGGACGTAAAACAACACTGAACGTGATGGCTATAACCATGCTGTTCTGCTTTTGCCCCCGGTGGGGTGCTGCGTACAGTCTGGCTCTCCCGATAGCGCCTGTCCATCACACTGCATGCATCGCTTTACGACATCCTTCCTCCAGTCACTGCTACAGGTCTCCGAAAACAGTCAGCTAACTGACAGTTTTTGGTCGGTGCTCAAATAATGGCGAGGCGCTGTAACTACACACACAACTGAAGTTATTGGTTCGGTTGTGTTGCTTAATGTCCTCGGATGTCGGTTGACGTATTAGGGACAAGCTGAGACCAATGCCGAAGCATGGTTCAATATAGCTTTACGTCCACGGAAACCAGAAGGGTCGTTAGGACGGACAGCCCAGGACGGCCACCTCGACCTTCACACAGCTCCTGAACTATGGTGAAATTATCTCAGGACGCGTTTCTCTTATAACTGCACACAATGTTTACGCACACAAGCGTGAGTTTTATGTGGGCGATTTCGGTGGACGTAGACCCCTTTCGTTTATCTCCCTGTCGCACAGCGACAGTCAATCTGAGTCGACTACATAGTTCTACAACTCCTCCAAAGCGGACGTTGCCCCCGAACGTGCTGACACCGACTTCGTGCATACTGAGATTTGACCGGGCTCAATCATTCTGGATGCCCACAGACTTAGTAAAATGTCCGGTTCATTAAATCCGTTTTTGAGAAAGAAGTTCCGGCACCTGGTGAGCCGGGTGGGGTGTGTGCGTGCGTGCGTGCGTGCGTGCGTGCGTGCGTGCGTGCGTGCGTGCGTGTGTGTGTGTGTTGTCTGGGCGTAAATCACCAAGTAAGTAAGTAATTTTTTGTTTTACGTCAGTCAACCATTATGCACCACGTTACTTAAGATCCAAACACACAAAAGGCTGAAAAGAACGCAGTTTATTAGAACAATAAGACAAAACCAGCCAATTTTCGGGGTAATCCCCTTTGTCAAGCTACAAAACGACACTTAGACAACAGCTAAACGGCCAAAAACTGCGTGTGTGTGTGTGTGTGTGTGTGTGTGTGTGTGTGTGTGTGTGTGTGTGTGTGTGTGTGTGTGTGTGTGTGTGTGTGTGTGTATGTGTGTGAGAGACGGACAGTCAGACACAGAGAGAGAGAGAGTATGTGTGTGTTTGTGTGTGTGTGTGTGTGTGTGTGTGTGTGTGTGTGTGTGTGTGTGTGTGTGAGTGACTGAGTGAGTTTGTGTGTGCGTGTGTGTGAGTTAGTGTGTGTGTCTGTGCGCGCGCGCGTGTGTGTGTGTGTGTGTGTGTGTGTGTGTGTATGTGCGTGTGTGTGTGCGCGCGCGCGTGTGTGCGTGTGTGTGTGTGTGTGTGTGTGTGTGTGTGTGTGTGTGTGTGTGTGTGTGTCTGTCTGTCTGTCTGTCTGTCTGTCTGTGATCAAGAATGTCCTTGTAGATGTGCGTGCATGTGTGCGTGCACGTGTGGTGTGCGAGGAATACAATATAGTTATTATTATTTTTTAGGATACATTTATGTTGATCTTGCAAAGTCCGTTGTGCTCAACCTTGTCGGTCTGTCGCTTCTTGGTCGTCAAAAAAAGCCAGATGACGGAGACACAATGGAACCAAAATTAAAAAACTGATGGACACTTTCTAGATTTGATCATGTCCCACATCTGGTAGATCACCGCGCCGTTCCGGAACCCTGTCTGAGAAATGTCTGTGTTATTCGCAAGAGAACACCTGCTAAGATTCCAGAGCGTTGCGAATCTGTCACTGTACAGTCGTGTAACGTTGGCGCTTTTCGACAAAATCCCTGTGACGTAGGCGTCCTCATTTGGGACAACCGGCATGCGCTGAGATACGTCACGTAGAAGCTTGATCGCGTCACCGGATATGACGTAACTATGTCCGTATACGTACCTGGGAAACAGGGGGAAAGGGTAATCATCTTTACTGACTTTCCACTTGCCGGAACGTAAGACAGGTGGTTTTGTGTTTCTGTGCTTGCGTCCCAGGACGAAGCGGGACCGTTTGGCGGACAACAGCTCCAGAACGTCCAGCAGTAAAGGCAGGTTGACGAAGGTGTCTTGGTCCACCTTAATCACGTGACGCGCTTCGGGGCAGAAGGTGGCGACCCAGTGCAAGACGACGCTCATTTTGAGACTGAGGTTGTGGTATGCCTCGGTGAAGTCAGCCCGTACAATGTCCTGCTGAGACGCGGACTCCTGGAACAGGCTTTGCTGGCTACTATTTTTGGACACTCCCAGAAAGAACACCACTTTGACGGTGTACCCTTCCAGTGGCCGCTGTCGCCCAGGCCACGCTCGTCCATACGCCGGACCGGCCCAGGTCTCCCTGATGGCCTTCCTCCTGTTCTTGTCCCCGTCCATGGAAGGAATG
>OY757551.1:13304655-13317155 GCA_963584105.1 Alviniconcha strummeri
AGTATGTGTGTGCTGTTGATTTGTGTGTGCATTTCGCGCTTTTCTTTAATTAATTGACAAAGCGCTGAGAGTCGCCGAATGCGCACTATAAATTCCATATTATTATTAATATCAGTTATCTAATTATATCATGGCTCAAACATCAGGCAGAGTTTGACATTTCGGTTCAATTTATGATGCTGCAGTGAGGAATAAGTGTCGAACCTCATCAGATAAAGCAGTTACTCTCTCGCCTGTCTGTGACAGTGACATATACTGTAATAATTAAGTGCACAGCCGGTAAACTGGAGTAAGCAGATGGAGAAGAAAGGGAGGGAAAACTGAAGAAAACTAAGAACTACTTCCTTCTCAACAATTTGGGATCATTATCGATCCAGCGCCGATTGCGATATTTTGCCTTATTACTGAAACTAAAGACAGACGTTCCGCGGAATTCCTGACTTTTATTCGACCGGTGGTGCAGTGGATTACACGGCACTCATCTTTTCCGCCCATCTTGTCGCCGTGAAGTGCGAGGTTTTCACTACTAGTGCTAGTAGACCATGAGCCAGCTTATACCCCCCTCCACCCCCCCCCCCCCCACCCCCATCCTTGACCATCAAAGTACACAGTACAGGTTGCCTGCAAGTGAGCTGTTGCTGTTTGTGTCTGTGGTGCTGGTTCTAATAAATGCACTATATGGAATTCCAAATTGCGATGACCTTGTCTCTTAGCAGCTCATTTATTATGACAAAAAAGGCCATTTCCATATATTGTTTTATTGTTTGAACAGTTTAATATGTTGTAGCTTTCCGTTTCTCTTTGTCTTAAATGTGTCCTTGTTATTTGGCACTGCGGACGCAGAAATATTAAGGTCCCCTCTGTTAAAACTCCAGAGCTGACGAATGTTTTCCCTTAAAAGCATGGAGTAAGTCAGAATGTAGCCAAATATGCTTAGTCAGTGCCATAATTTCTTCCTTGTCCTAATTTCCGCTTCCCCGGTCCATTCACCTTCATTTTTTCCAAATCTTCTCTATACTTTTCAATTGCGTTAGTCTTGGCTGAAGCAAATTCCCGCGTTAGCCTGCGAAATAAAATAGGTCACACTGCTCATAGTCAATTGATTTTAAGCAGTTTCTCATGTTGAGTGCCTGTATAATATAAATAGGCACCAAAACGTGTGTTACTGTGCCTCAAAAAGGTGATTTAGACAGACTTGTGATCTGATCAATTGTTCTTTAATTTTGTACTGAATGCGTTACAGGGAATCTGTCTGGAAGTATCTTTTGTAGTTGTAGATAGTGATATGTGCTAATTATTGACTGTTTTGGCTGGGATGTTTGCTATTGATTGTGTTCTGTGTAGAACAATGAGTCAATTTTTTGCTCGTAAGAAACTGTGACTGCGATTTGTCCTGAAGTGACCTTTTGCGTTTAATGAGGTATACAAATCCAAGAACTAAATAACTTAAACATGTGCAATGGTCCAGTCTTGATATGGTGGATGAAATATATGAGTATATACCGAATCTGCATGGGAATCACACATTGTGCTACTTTATGAATGACTGCAGAATTATTTTAAAACAAAAGAACCCGTCGGAAGGGAGTGATGTAAGCTCCTCCAAAAAGCGAGAACAGCAAATCCGTCAACAACCACAATGCTAGCTGTTGCCCAGTGACAGATGTCTTGTTTGTGAAAAGACTTGAATACAAGAAAACAACATGTTGAAAACATTAGTCAAATGTATGTCAAAAACAGCTGAGGAGAAGCTCATTACCATGCCACCTGTCGGAGAGATTACACTCGAGAGGATGACAGACACCAGGAAACCATCAAAGACACTAAAATCATTGAAGAGCAAGTTTCCAACAAGACCACATAAGCATTGTTTTCAGTACATCGTTCAGTGTGTTATGGGCAGAATCGTTTAGAGATAAAGAGATTTAAGGAAAAATTATGAAACTGGAACATTCCATGCATCTTCTCTGTAGAGGTAAATAAGTGATAGATGTCAACAAAATGTGTCAACACACCTCATCATTGTTGAACAGTCACAATGCAACCATGCATCGATACACTGATAATGCACATCGAAAGGGCCAGCTTTCAAGCACTCTTGATATTCTGCCGTTATGGCAACTAAACCATTCCTCGAGCAGATGGCCATGGCTTGCATACCGTGAATGGAAAAGTGGGAGTAATACTGGACAGACTGTTTTTTCATGCCGCAAGACCTGGTTGAAATCCAGGTGGAGCAACCCCGAAAGGAAGATAACTATCAAGAATACACAGAGCTTGAGAATCGTGATGGCTTCAGGTTTGAGGCTGACATATATGTCTAAGCTGGACATACAGTCAGTGACACACAAAGTAAGGGACATTCAGGTTTGCCAACCTTCTATGGCATCGGCTTTGGTATCTTTGGCTGGGAAAAATACACCCAAGCTATAATGATAAGCAGTAAGAAATAAAGAGAGTAATGCGTTTTGTTTTTTGTTTTTGTTGTTGTTGTTGTTGTTGTTGTTGTTGTTGTTGTTGTTGTTGTTGTTGTTGTTGTTATCAGATGACAATTTCAGAAAGTCAATAATGATTTTGTCAAATCATTGACAGTGTGGACAATCACTTTGTTGAATATCTTTGACATTTCCTAGGTGTTAGTCTGTATTCTTGGCATAATAGCAAAGAGCCTGCTGACTGCAAGCTGATACATGAAACTGTCCAGCATGCTGAATTAAGCCCAACCAATTAAGCTTTCAAGCACTCTTGATATTCTGCCGTTATGGCAACTAAACCATTCCTCGAGAGATGCGATCCGGTGGCATCAGGCTCCTAAACCTAAACTGTTTTACTGAGACATAACAAAGGCAAAGCTGGTAAGTTTTACATTATTATTATTGATCGCTTTTATATAGCGCTATTCTCCGCTTTCGAGCAGACTCATTGCGCTCGCATGTGATTCTACATGAGTGAATAGCTTTTTATAGCGCGTTTTTGAATATCCACCGAAGTGGTGTACTTACAGCGCTGGCATGGCTGGTGCCACATGAAAGTGCTGCCATCTCGGCGCGTTCTGTGTACACCATACAACCATGCACCATGTCACTTCATGCAAAGCCACATACGTAAGGTGTATGCGTGTTTAGCTGTAACCTGCCACCTGCACTTTTGGCGAAATGACCGGGGTCTTTTACGTGCTACTGCAGTAACACCGGGGTGGAACGGATACCGAAATAAGAGTCAACACAGAAAGCTGACGTTTGTATGGGTGTCCACAGGGTAACCGACTTGGAAAAATTTCCAGTTCGAGTCTCCAGGGATTAAATTTTCCCGCCGCTCCTGCAGGGATTCGAACCCGCGACCTTTCGATCACGAGTCCGGCGCTCTAACCACTGAACTATCCCCGCCCCCGTACATACTCTCTCAGTCGCCATGATATATTTGGTGGTAAATGAAGCACTTTTGTTCAGTTTTTTACACGAGCATTGTACAAAATTATGCAACGTGGCATTTTTTCTTTTTTTAATCTTCATTAATCCCACACGCGTAATTCAGGCCACCATACCTGGGTAAGACAACAGCAGCCGCAAGAGCAATGGTACCCACTGATACCAGCATGTGCAGTATTTCTGTGTGTCCAAAGAATGGTATAGCTGCCTGTTGTTTGGGATTTGTAGGGGACACGCCCATTTTAATACATGCCATTAAGCTGCTATGTACCATCTCAGATAATCCCTAAAAGCAGAGTAGTTCATCTTGCAGACAAGCATATATTGAAAAGACACATACTGAGCTATCCAAAAATCATTGTCTCCAAACCTGATTCGATACCTGGCCCATGGACTATAGGGAAATACAGCTACACGCTCCGCCAGCAAACCCAGCTGACGCGTTCTCCCTACTTCCGGCAAATCGCATACGCCAGTCCATTCCGCACTTCGCGAATTTTTAAGTAAAAAGGTCTACTGCCTTCAACAATGGGCTGAACGAGATCCAAACAGGTAAAATGTTCAAAAGAACGCTGTTTATTAGGACAAAATACAACATGCTAATTCTCGATGAGCACATGATAAAAGTACATTATTATTATTATAATCAACAGTTAAACGGTGAAAAATAAAATGTAGAACTAGGACACTATGTTGTTTTCGTGTCCAGACAAAGACACGGTTGAAAGAGTCTCTAGGTTTTACGAGCGACGCATCGGGAGAATGGACAAGCGAGAAAGCGTGAAACAACTCAGTGCAGCACCGCTAAACTGACTCAATCAGCCATGACCGAACGTGGCAGTGCATAGTCATGTGGCCCGTTACAAAGGTGTTGCAAGTTCGTGATCAGTGCTAGTAAACGAAGAAACCATTATCAGCAGCATGTGTTAATGTCAGCAAGTAAGGATAATTTCATGGATCCATACGCACACATAACAGACTGTAGCTCTTCACTCTATTAGGCTGTCCCTCAACGTAAGTGCAAAGAAAATAAAGCGTGACACGTCATACCATCTTAACTCTAAACTAAGATCCTGGTTCCAGAAGCCCTTTTGTCCCTACAACAAGAGTGTCTGGCACTAAACAAAACCAGGTCTGGCCCTGCCGGCCGGTCAACTGATACGCCGGTTGACCTGGCCAAGCGCCTGTCAAGCATGGGCGAACTGTTTTGGGAAATTCTAAACATGTACATCTGGATGCATGCGCTGCCTTTCCAGTGAGATCGTCTCTCAGTTTTTATTCAAGTTCCAGAAATTGTTTGGTCGGAACTCGCGTAGAGCCTGTAGTCTATGTACACAACCGCCATTTGCAGTTGCGAGGTAACGCAGCTATCCTCATTAAGCCTTTTTCTTTTTTTACAAGCTTTAAGTCCGAACTCAGACAAAATATATATATATATATTAGACTGAGAGATGTGCCGCTCTTCATCAGTTGATCCCTTAGGTGGCCACAGCCAGGTCGTTGCTTACACTGCCACTCTAAGGGTCTGATACAGGAGGAAAAACTGTAAAACTAAACAAAACAAAAACAAAACACCAAACACCACCCCGGCAACAGGCAACATTAACCTGTTAAAACTACTGGGAGGAGGGGGGGGGGGATTACAGTGTGACACAGAGCAAGTGTTAGGCGTATTCATATTAAGTTAATGTTTATATATCATTCACTATGACTATGTGTGTTGTACTTCTAGTGTATATTATATCTAATGTAATATAACACAGACGAAGTATGTATTTCAAATGAAATCAAACAAATCTTTGTTGTTCACATCTCTACAAATCTTTGTTGTTCACATCTCTCTCTCTCTATATATATATAAAAAACTAAAAAACATGCTTGGACTTTGTTATACCTTCTCTACATGACACCATACTAAGTCCTTCCTGCACGGTGCGGTACACAGGAGTTATAGAGAGCCTTTCTCGCTCTCGCTCTCTCTCTCTCTCTCTCTCTCTCTCTCTCTCTCTCTCTCTCTCTCTCTCTCTCTCTCTCTGGGTTAATCTCAGAAACTGTATACCAATACTGTGACATAGGTACCAAAAAAATCTAAATGCTTTAAAACTCCTAATATGTAAGTTTACTTCTTGTTTAACACCTATTGCATGTGAGGAATTGAAAGGGGGAAAAAAGAGAAGATAATCTGCACTAGTTACTCTATGTTCAACTTTAGTCAGACTGTTGGTGAAATGGTCTTTGTAAATTTTGAAGTTGAAAAGACGAGAATATTTTTAGTTCAGTCAGTAGTTCGTTGGTGCTGGGTCTTCATGCGGTCGTGGGGTGCAGCAGTCTCCTTTCCCGTGTGAAGGATGGTTCCAATTAGCGGAGGTCAGTTCGCCGAGCTGTAGACAACAAGCCTCCCTGTACATGCAAGGGCATGGAAGAGCTGCCTTCCCTATTCTGATGATGATGATGAGTTGATGCTTAATGTCCTCAGATGTCAGTTGACATATTAGGGACAAGTTGTGACCAATGCCGAAGCACGGTTCAATAAATCTTTACGTCCACGGAAACCAGAAGGCTCGTTAGGACGGACAGCCCAGGACGTCCACCTCGACTCTCACACAGCTCCTGAACTATGTTCTGGGCCACCGAAGCCGTATTAGTTATAAAAGACCCTCCATTTTAATCCCCCGCACCACTTGCCCTCACAGAAGTTTAAGGACCGTGTGTCCTCTTTTGCCAGTCACTTTGCCGAGCCTCCAGGTCAGTCTGCAAGTCTCCAAGTCAAACTAGTGTTTTGGCTCAATTTAATCCACATTCAACAGGTTGCTTTGACTATCTTTTACCTTCCTAGTTCCTGAATGATGTTTTATTGTTGTTTGATTGTTGTAGTTTCTATGGTTTGAGATCTAGCGTCGCTAATGTTTTCAGTTATTTTTCACGTTCGCTTAAATGATTAAGTACAGGGGCCAGCTTCGTGGTAGCCAAGAGTTGTTTCAAATATATGGGTTATATCACTTGTTTTCATTTCATGATTGCTGTGTTGAATCTTAAACTGTGTTTCGCTACAGATGTTCTGACTGAGAGGTCAGATTCGTTATCCGAGCCTGACTCCATTTTTTTCCATTCTGATCTAAACCTCCTAATGGAGTTCCTTTATTTTACTGATTAGATAAAGCCTGTTCCGCGTATCCGCGATTAACAGGTTCGACTTTTCTATTTAATATTATGTGAAAAGGCCAGCTCCGCGATAGTCCGCGATTAGCTTTTTGACATTTCCATAAATAATTCTCTTGTGTATTCCATCTTCCACTATCCCGGACTTGGAAGATAAAAGTTTACAGTTTTCTTCTATAATTCAATGTAAGACCCTACTGAGAAATTATAAAGTGAGGCGATGTTTTCGGTGATACACCGGTTGTGAACTGTCTTTTCACAGGTTTGTAGCTCAGACTTTCGTAACCCGCACGAACTATTTCGTGTTGACTTAATTGTTGTTTATGTTAAATTCTCAGGTAATGAGACAACCAGATAAAGTTTACCTAGCTATATCAGTTGGCTTTTCGAACCTTTGTGCCTTCCAGTCTCTTCTTTTGTCTGCTTATGATATGCTTGTGACTTACGTTTTTGATTCAATAATATTTGGAACTTTCATTCTCCACTTGAATTCGAGTTGAAAGTGAGGTGGGAATTGAGCGAGAAAAAATAGAACGATTTTGTGAGTGAGTGTGGATGTGTGTGTGTGTGTCAGTGTGTATGCTGGATCACTTCCTGATACTGATAGTCATGAAATGCCACGTGCAAGTAATTAACGCAGACATGTTTATAACCTAACCTGCTAGTGTTCTCAGTTGTGTGGCCATAGAATCGCTCGACGACATTTGATCTCTTCACGCACTAGAGATGTTACAATAATACTGAGGCAGCAGTAAATTTTTATTTTGGTACATTCGTCTTTAACATCGTAATGAAGAAGACCGTTTCAGTTTTCCAGTTGCGATTGAAACGGAAGGTCGAATTTCCGACTTTTGACCTCGATTTAAAATAAAAGCAATCTTGCTGTTTCAAGTAAATGTTTTAACTGAAACTAATATGCCCGAAAAATATTATGTTAGTCCATGACGGTCATTTTTGTGCTAAAGAAATTTTCATCATCCCTCCAAACAGACCAGATTTTTTAAAAATCTCACTTCTACAAGTTCTTGAATTTCTGATCACAATCTACGAGCTACAACTTTGTTAATTGTTTATTTATGAGTATATTTTGAACTGTGAATCACTAATGTCCTTTTTCATTAATTATTTATTTGTATTTGATTTTGGTATGTCCAGCATGGTTGACTTGATGATAGTGTCAAGTTACTACTTATGAGCTGATTCACCTTTATTGCACTGTGTACTTGTGTATGTGCCAGTGTGGCTGTGTGCACTTTCAAGTATGTTTGTTAGCTGTGTATGTTGGGAGGGGGGGGGGGGCGCTGGGGGAGTGAGGTGAGACAATGTTATGTATTCATATTAAGTACATATTTTTTCTTATTTTTTTCTTTAGAATGTTAGATGTGTCAAAGAGGAAATAAAATTCTGATACATATATCTATAGCTGTGAACAAGAGTGAGACAGAGAAAACGTCATTCGGTATTCATATTAAGTGCATTTCTTTTTTTTTTTAGTTGTATTAAAGAAAAATTATGTTATTTCTCTCTCTCACACACACACACACACACACACACACACACACACACACACACACACACACACACACACACACACACACACACTTCCGGTCAAGATGGAGGTGCAAACAGTCAAATAAATGATCAATCATGCTGTGTGACCTTTAGGCAGAAAATTATGACTCGAACAAGGAGCCAGGACATCAAAAACAACAACCTGAAGGTCCCTTCAAAGAAAGGTACGACAGTTGAATCAGCATCACGTCCTACTGTCGTCAGCGTAGGGACCTTGACTGAAGGTTTCTGGGGGAGCGGTGGATGTTGCCATATTCCAGGCGACAATGTCAAAACGGATTCCGACGTTGATCTGCGGTCCATAGTTAACATCTTATGTGACCGCATATCGGATCTCGAAAAAGAAATCAGGAAACAGTCTGCACTAATTGCAAATTTGACAAGGCACAGTTTGCGAGTGGATGTCGGGGTTCAAGCAGAAATCGAGAACAGGGACCTTTCGCGCACCACTTATGCCGAAGTTGTCAAATCAACCATACTGATTCAAAATGACACTAAGTCGGATTCAGAACGGTCGGTGGGTGCTCAGAATATTTCTGTTGAGCCTTCTGATTCTAAATATACTGGGAAAAAGTATAGAAAACAAAAATGGAAAGGGAATGAAAAACGTGACGTCAAATTTCACATGTCATCGACAACTCAAAACAAAAATGACGTCAACAGGAAGAAGAAGGAATATGGAACAGAATCAAAAGAAACAAAGAGACAATCTGATCTGCCTCTTGTGGCTATCCTACATGATTCCGTACTAAATGGCGTGCAGGGGAAAAGACTAGGACGATCCTATGGATTTGATGTGTTCAAGCAAAGAACTGAGAAAACAGATGATATTGACAAATCACTAGAATCCGTAGATGGACCAGTAAAAGCGATTGTAGCACACTGCGGTATTAATGATATTAGAACAAAAGACCCTAAAGACGTCAGCAAGAAAATGGTGAAATCATTGAAAGGGATCTTGAAAGATCGCCCTAATCTGAAAGTTATCGTCAGTAAAATACCACCAGTGAAAGACTCAAACTTACAAGCAAAGAGAGAGCTTTTCAATGCGCTTGTTTTTTTCTGAATTGGTGGAAGATCCAAATATCTCATTTGTGGCTCATGAAAACCTACATTTCACTACACTGAAGGACACCATCCATCCCAATATGAAGGGGTCGTCTGTCATCGCCAGGAATCTTGGCAGACATATTCATAATCTATTCTGGGAAAGGCCGAGGAAAATCGCCAGGCGTGATCTTCTACAACCGTATAAATTACATCCACAGCAATGTAGAGATTCATTTGGATGGCAAAGCTATAGGCAGCCGTGGTTGCGGTGGTAATTATTGAATAGACTAGAATGTCTGCCGAGGCACCGGCTGTATCTGAACTTTCAGATCTACAAGTACATTTGACTGGCATCAAGTATTATTTTTCAATATTAGTAATTATTTGTCTTACATACATTTCAGTTGTTAATATTTGGATTTTTTGTGTCGTATTAAAGATATAGATATATATATATAAAATTCATAGTGTAATTTGCCGTGACTAGCATTATGAAGAAATCTAGTCAGAATGTGAAGATTTTTCATTGGAATTCCAGATCGATTTCCACAAATCTTTTAGCTTTTGAAAATCATATATCACAAAGTAATTATTGTATTTTAGCATTGCAGTCTCTCAATGTTGAAAAAAGGAATCTCCCAAGGATGAAAAATTATTATTATCCACCACTGTGTAACAGTAACAAGAACACAAAGAAAGTGCAAACAGCAATATATATTCGCAGTGATCTTGTATATACTATTCCAATTTCATCACCATTTACAAATACATTGGAAGAAATCTATGCTACTACTGCGATGGTTAAAATTAATGAACAGACAACGCTTAATATCATCTCTGTGTATTTTCCAAATGGACCAAAAGGTGACAACACAGACTGGCTAAAAGACATTGCACTGTCAAACAAGAGTTATCTGATTATGGGAGATTTCAACGCACATGCACCTTTTTGGGAAAATGGATGTACATCAGTAACTTGTAACAGACTTGTTGAAAATATTGTGGACTCTAGTTTATGTCTACTAAATGATGGAAGAATAACCAGGATACCAGATATTTCCACACACAAAGCAACTGCTATAGATCTTTCTCTTGTTACACCTGATCTAGCAGTGAATTGTACATGGTATACAGAAGAAGATTGTCTGGGAAGTGATCATCTTCCCATTGTAATTGAGTTAAATGAAAATATAAAAGATGCTGAATCAGAAGATGAGGATAAAATTCCAAAGTTCAAATATAAACATGCTGACTGGGAAGCATATCAGGCATTTCTTATATCTTCTGACATTAATTCCATTATTAATGAAGATATAAATATGTACTATTCAAATTTTACCAAGATAATATTATTAGCAGCTGAACAATCCATCCCTAGAATTAAACATAAGAAAATAAGAGAACAATCTGGAAATCCATGGTGGAATCAAGTTTGCAAACAAGCAGTATCCCAAAAAAAGGAAAAATTCAAGAAATGGTTAAAGAATAAAACAGAGGAAAACTTTGTGAGTATGAAAAGTGCAAAAATACAATGCAACAGGGTAATAGCGGAAGCCAAAAAGTCTCATTGGACTGAATTCTGTAAAAGAGAAGTATTGGAATCTAAAGACATGTATAAAGCATGGAAAAAAGTTAAAGAAATTAAAAATGGATACAGATTACAAGCATATCCTATCAAATTAAAAAAACAATGATTTTCCAAGTGGACAAGATAAAGCAGAAGCATTTGTAAATTTGTTTGCAGAAAATAGTTTATCATCAAATCTCAATCCAGCGATTATCAAGTTTAGAAAGGAAGAAGAACAAAAAGAAGAATACAAGGACGCAATTTCAAACCAGTATCATTACCTGAATTCCCCGTTACAGTATGATGAATTTATAGAGACTTTGGAGTCTTTTGCATCAAATTCTACAGCAGTTGGAATTGATGGCATCTCATATCAAATGCTGAATCATTTGCCTGATAGTTGGAAACAGTTATTACATGCATTTTACCAAAAATGTTGGTTAAATGAAACTCTTCCTAGTATCTGGAAGAAGTCAGTAATAATTCCGATTCTAAACAAGGCAAACCAAAATCAGCAATTGCTAGCTATAGACCAATTGCGCTCACATCACATGCTGGTAAGATAATGGAAAATATCCTACTAAAACGATTGCTACATTACTGTGAAAAAATGGCATAATCCCTGTTAATCAAGCAGGTTTTAGAAAAGGACGATGTACAACTGATCATTTAGTAAAACTCACAAGTCATATTAAAAAACAGTTCTCGAGGAGAAAAAGTACTCTGGCCACATTTTTTTGATGTTAAAAAGGCTTATGACAGTGTATGGCATGCTAGACTACTTTATAAACTGAAAAATATAGGCATAACTGGTATGATGTTTCAATATTTTAAAAACTTCTTATCCGAAAGATGTATTTGTACTCGAGTAGGTAAGACATATTCATCTAATAAAACAATTGATATGGGTATTCCACAGGGCTCAGTTATTGCACCTATCCTATTTAATATTATTATATATGATCTTCCAAAAGTATTATCATATAACACACATGTGGCGCAGTATGCAGATGATATTGCTATCTGGGTTAACACAACTCTTAGAAAGCATACAAATAAGAGGGTGGTAAATCATGTACAAAAACTGTATCAATTGGAAATAAATAAACTAACTGCTTACATGAAGGATAACGGTTTTGAATTATCACAGGAAAAGACATGTTTAATGCTTTTTAATAATGGAGAAAACCCGAAAAGTTTACCTCAAATAGAACTAGATGGTCAGTTATTAAATTACAAACAGAATACAAAGTTTTTGGGCGTAGATATAACTACTAAGCTGAACTGGAGGCTACACATTGAAAATTTAATAAATAAAGCCAGAAAATGTCAGAATTTTCTAAAAATAGTTAGCACACAGTCCTGGAGTCAGGATACAAAAACTTTATTACATTTATCAATTTCTTTAGTGAGATCGAAACTGATTTATGGTCAGGAGGTATATTTTTCCGCACCAAACACACTCCTAAAGAAACTGCAAAGTATGATAGTAAAGCAATTAAATTAGCCATTGGTGTTCCGGTGCATCTCCTAACAACGTAAATTGGCGATTTCAAAATACGTTATAAGAAGTCTTACAGTCATTAATTCTGTAACAGAAGAAATTTTTATAGATTCAAATAAAGACTATCCCAAACGTGCACAAAACATATCATCTATTCAACCAATCAGAAATTATATAAACGATTTGATTAACGAATGCAACATAGATATTAAATCAATTC
>OY757551.1:13322155-13339778 GCA_963584105.1 Alviniconcha strummeri
GAACCAATATTTTATGCTTTTTGATATGCTTGTGATCCATAAGGGATATCTGCCAAGTTCTCCATAAACGATGTCATTCGGTGTTTTATCGAGCACATGCAAAAACCGTTTACAGGCATACAAATGGACCCTTTCAACTTGGTCAAACTTATCCATCCCCCATAACTCCGCTCCATACAATAAAGTGGGGACAACCTGTGCATCAAAAAGTTTGAAGAATATTTCAGCGGAGTTACAGTCAATTCTGTTTAACGTAGCAAGAATTTCTATAGTACTTTTTTTTTTTTTTTTTTTTTTTTTTTTTTTTGCTCTAACAGCCATATCTTCCACTGCAGCAGAAAAGCTAAGTCTTGTAGAAAAGGTCAGCCCTAAATACTTATAAGCGTTTACTACCTCTAGTTTATTTCCATTAAAAATCCATTTCTCTCTTGCACCCAAGAAGCCCCCTTTCCGGAAAACTACTACCTTAGATTTGTCTAAGTTTACTGTTAATCCTAACCTTTGGGTTGCCTCTTGCAGCACATTCAGCTGGTTTTGTAGTCCAATTACAGTCGATGAAAGTAAAGTAAGGTCGTCCGCAAACAGAAGTAGAAACAGTTCTATCTCTGCTGGACCTAGAGAGACCGCATGTTTACCCTTTTCTAAGATTTCATTTGCGAGTTCATTTATTAGCATGGAAAACAATATTGGGCTCAAAATACACCCTTGTTTCAGACCTTGCAAACATTCAAAGAAGTCACCTAAACCTAATTTACTCATTACACAAGCTTGCACTGTAGCGTAAATGCCCCTAATCATCCTAAGCATTTTACCCCTGACTCCAGATCTAAATAGGACCATCCATAGAATATCGCGGTTTACAGTGTCATATGCCTTTTTGAAATCTATAAATGCCACATACAATTTAGTGTTTTTCAGTAGGTGTTTTTCAATGGCTGCATACACGGTAAACATGTGATCAATGGTTGAACGGCCTTTCCTGAAGCCTGCCTGGGCGTCATTTAAAACTGAATTACTCTCAGTCCAACGCGTCAGTCTACTGTTGATGATATGGGTAAAAACTTTGCTCAAAATACTTAGCAACGAAATACCCCTATAATTATCCGGGTTATTCTTATTTCCTTTTTTATGCAATGGAATAATTATTGCTCTGGACCATTCCTCCGGGAACATACCCTTATCAAATAGTACATTAAAGACATTCTTCAAATAAGGAACGATCACTGGTTCCGCCACTTTGAGCATTTCTGCTAGAATACAGTCTGGTCCCGCTGACTTACCAGCTTTTAAATGTCTGATTGCATTCCTTACTTCTTGCTCAGTTATCTCACAATCTAGTATGTCATCAAAAGTCTCTTCTTCCTGAATGCCATCATTGCTTTCCACGTTACTATCACTAACTGTGTTTTTGGTACTTTCGTTAAAAACTCGGTCAAAGTGGTCTAACCATTCTTTTGTCTGAATATCATTGACTAAAGTTCTCCGCTTTCTATGTTTTCTTACTTCCTTCCAAAAATCTGAGGATTTTTTCACAGACTCAAGCAAAGCAGATGCTGATGCTTTCTTATCTTCTCTCTTCTTGTTTTCTATTAAACATTTATATTCTTTGCGTTGTTTTGAATACAGGTCAAAATCGTCATCGTTTCTGGTTCTCCTAAATCGTCTTAGACATTGTTTTACTTCTTTTTTCTTGGAATGGCAGTCCTTATCAAACCATTTATTATCATACTTTTTCTTTCCCGTATTGGTACCTTTCGTTTTCATACCACTAGCTGCTTGCAGTAATGTTTCTGTGAAAATCTCAAATGACTTCGCAGGACAAGAGAGAGAGAGAGAGAGAGAGAGAGAGAGAGAGAGAGAGAGAGAGAGAGAGAGAGAGAGAGAGAGAGAATGACTGACGTGAACAGCCTGGCTGGGGGTAAGGTACATATATAAACTATAGTAGTCGTGACACTACAGACAGCAGACAGATGTGTGTATGCTGGTATGAAGATTTTTTATTTTTTTTAAATGAATAAATCATTTGTTTCAAGTGCATAGACCAAAATATTTTAAACTACCCAGTAAGACTTTTTCCACCAGAAGCAGACGCAATCGGTAGTTTTATTATTATGCTGCTATTATGCGTTATCCCTGTGCATGCCCCAGTGTCGTTAAGACTTCTCTTTTTGAAGGTGAACATGGGGTGTTTAACTGACTAGTGCAACGGTGTTAGTGCAAACTGTATCTCAGAAAAACTGAAAACGGTCCTTTGCGCTTTCTCTATCCGGAGTTGAACCCACAGTAGCTTCACTTTCACTGGTTCAGCACCATAGCGCTAACTACTGAGCTACGGCCCTTTCAGTCATGTGAGTTGTCAGGACAAAACGGGGCATGACTGATCAAGACAAGTACAAGTCAGCCAGAAATTGCGCTTGTCTACGGGAGGTAATCCATGAAAAATAATCACGCAAGTGATTGACAGCCTGGTACCTTGAAGACACCTTCTGAGTACTCCAGGCATGCCTTTTATGCACTTTCCAGACACTTTCTGAGCACCTTTTGAATACCCAAACAGAACGAGTACTACAGAGGTGTTTAGAAAGTGTTGGCGAGGTGCACCTCCAGTCTTGATTTGCATATGTTAATTGTACCATATTGGTACCTTTTCCGTACTCTTCTGGTACCTAAAGTTGCTCTGGGTGCCCATGTATCGACATACGGCACGTGAAAAGGTTGTAAATAATTAACCGTGTTGGTCACAGAGGTCTGACTACGCGCACAACAGGAGCAAAAGGGTGAAAGAACATATCCGAAGGAAAACTCGATCTGCTGTTCACAAAGGACAGGTCTGCGGCTCGGTCGTTAGCACACTGTCTGAAAGCAGCAAGTATGCGCTCGACTCCCGGTCGAGTCAGGTTTTTGTTGTTGTTGCTTTGTTTTGTTTGTTTGTTTGTTGTTTGTTTGCTTGCTTTTGTTGCTGTTGTTGTTGCTTTAAAAAGTTGTTGTTGTTGTTGTGTGTGTGTTGTAGTTGTGTGTGTGCTGTAGTTGTTGTGTGTGTGTGTGTGTGTTGTAGTTGTTGTTTGGGTGGTCAACGCTTGCGCACACTTGTCAGTGTCTGTCTGCACGTTGCGCACATTAAATGCCCTAAGACTCCTTCAAACAAGACGCCAGACTGCGTGCAGAAGGATCGTATACACACGTAGTGCACGTCAGGGTTGGGTGGCTACAAAAACACCCAGATAACCCAGTATGTATTAAATGACAGACGAACGCATAATATGGTCTCTCTCTTCGTTTTTCAGACGGTGTTGGGGAAGGGATGGTATAGAGGTATGAGAGTATGTCTAGGGGTGGGAGGAGAAACTGTATGTGTAATAGCTAAATTATTTGTCAGAAGGAATACGAGAGTTTTTATATGAAGCCTTTGGAGTTATAACCTGGAGTTATAACACAACTAGTGTGTAGAAATGTGTTATGATTTGTGCATAATTATATGAGATTCTGCGTGTAAGAGCTATAGCTCAAGTGAAATTAAGTAGGTGTATGGTTACATATACAAATGTATGTTTGTTTTTACGGCTGAAAATAAATTTACCTCTCTTCTTCTTTTTTTCTTCTTCTTTTTCAGTCTTGTTATTGTTTCGGTGTAACTTGATATGCTGTTGTCTTGATAATTGTAAGGTCTAACATACAATTTATGACTTTAAATAAAAAGGAAGAAAAAATGTGAGAATGAGAATTAGTTTTGCAGTGACAAAATCGCGTTCGCAGCGTTGCTGTACATGCGTACACAGTACGTGTTGTTGTTGTTCTTGTTCATAATGTACAGTGCAGCGAGCTCATTTTTACGGGATACAGCGATATAAAAGAGTTTTATGAGTACTGTTAAAGATAATTATGTGCAGCTGCAAAACTGCAAGATTTGACGCAGCGGGTGGGTTCTGGAGCTGAAAAAGGTAGAGGGGCAAATTGCAGTGTATAGTGACCCCTTTCGTAGCAGGGGTCAAGGGTCACACGTGCTCGGTGGCTGAGTGCACTCTAGCTCCGCTGTTTACCTGTGTTTTTGCTGGTTCCACTGATCGAGAGAGTGTGACTGTTTGCATAGTGTGTCGTGATGGACCTGTCTTTTTGCTGGTTCCACTGATCGAGAGAGTGTGACTGTTTGCATAGTGTGTCGTGATGGACCTGTCTTTTTGCTGGTTCCACTGATCGAGAGAGTGTGACTGTTTGTATAATGTGTCGTGATGGACCTGTCTTTTTGATGGTTCCACTGATTGAGAGAGTGTGACTGTTTGCATAGTGTGTCGTGATGGACCTGTCTTTTTGCTGGTTCCACTGATCGAGAGAGTGTGACTGTTTGCATAGTGTGTCGTGATGGACCTGTCTTTTTGATGGTTCCACTGATCGAGAGAGTGTGACTGTTTGCATAGTGTGTCGTGATGGACCTGTCTTTTTGGAACACACACACACACACACACACACACACACACACACACACACACACACACACACACACACACACACACACACACACACACAGAACACTTGCCACTCCATTCTCAACAGATTGGGGATCATTCTCAAGTCAGCGACGACTGCAATATTTTGCCTTGTTACTAAAGCTAAAGGACAGACGTTCTGCGGAATTCTTTATTTGACCAGTAGTTACACGGAAGAGATCTTTTCCGCCACCTTGTCGCCGTGAAATGCGAGGTTTTCATTACTGTTAGTACTAGGGAAATACAGCTATGCGCTCGGCTAGCAACCCAGCTGACGCGTTCCCCCTACTTCCGGCAAATCGCGTCCATTGCGCATGCACGAAGATCTCAGTAAATGAAAGGAGTCTATTGTTGATTTGGTTTGCTTGTTTGTTTGTTGTTTGTTCTCGTTTGTTTGTTGTTTGTTTTGGGTGGTGGTGGGGGACGGGTGGGGAAGTTCTTTCCACAATGTTGCTTAATATTACGAAACAGGTTTTAGAAATCATGAGTGTATGTGTCTCTATGTGAAAGTACCAGAGGGGACCATGGTAAATACGATCCTGAATAATTCACTGACGCTGCCACCCTTCAGTCTGCTGGTGACGGTGACGTAGTTTATGTACGTTGTCCCTTCCTAACTCCATCCCACCCGTCAGTCCACTGGTGACGGTGACGTCCTTCCTAACTCCATCCCACCCGTCAGTCCACTGGTGACGGTGACGTCCTTTCTAACTCCATCCCACCCGTCAGTCCACTGGTGACGGTGACGTCCTTCCTAACTCCATCCCACCCGTCAGTCTGCTGGTGACGGTGACGTCCTTCCTAACTCCATCCCACCCGTCAGTCTGCTGGTGACCGTGACGTCCTTCCTAACTCCATCCCACTCGTCAGTCCGCTGTTGACGGTGACGTCCTTCCTAACTCCATCCCACCCGTCAATCCGCTGGTGACGGTGACGTCCTTCCTAACTCCATCCCACCCGTCAATCCGCTGGTCACGTCCTTCCTAACTCCATCCCACCCGTCAGTCCGCTGGTCACGTCCTTCCTAACTCCATCCCACCCGTCAGTCCGCTGGTCACGTCCTTCCCAACTCCATCCAACCCGTCAGTCCACTGGTCACGTCCTTCCTAACTCCATCCCACCCGTCAGTCCGCTGGTCACGTCCTTCCTAACTCCATCCCACCCGTCAGTCTGCTGGCCACGTCCTTCCTAACTCCATCCCACCCGTCAGTCCGCTGGTCACGTCCTTCCTAACTCTATCCCACCCAGCGTCATTGCCATTTCGGCCGCTGTCAGAACCTCTGTGTGCGTGCGTGCGTGCGTGCGTGCGTGCGTGCATCTGTGCCGGTTCGTGCTTGTGTGTGTATCGGAGACGCAAGACGCAAGACGCAAGACATTTTATTGAATAAACAGTACATGTTCATTTCAAGGGGGGAATTGGACTCACGCAAAATGTAGATTTATATTACACAAAACTATTACAGATTGCAGCATCAAAATTCGGTTAAGCACAGTCTTGCATTTCAGATCCAAATTTACCTCGCACATTCGCTTTAAATCAGCCGTTCATTTATCCTTTACCTCCATTACCTTTATTTTTGTCGAACACAAACTGAATTTCATTCATTCACTTGATACAGCTCGATTCCGCATGTCGAAGACTCTGTACAGAAAGCGTGAAAGCTGAATAACAGACTCTTCGTCGTCTGCAGCCATAACACGGGAAAGAGCATTAAAAGTGTCCTGGGTAGTACTTGTACTTGCTATAATGTTCACCTCTTTTCTAAAGCGCTCATATGCATTGCATCTGAATATCACATGTGATTCGTCCTCAGTTTCATTTTTACACACAGGACAAAGTAACTGACCCGGGACAACATCCTTTCTGTAACGCATTCTGTGAACACGTATAGGTGATATCCCCAGTCTAAACTGTACATAAGAGTCCCTAAAACACCTTTTCTGCTGGTAGTCTATGTATTTTTCAATCTGAAAAATACGTTTAAAGCTGGAATAAAACTCAAATCTTTCTTTGGTCTCGATATCTGTAGCCCAACCTTGTGTATACTGATCAACCAATCTCTGCCTGAAACATCTGAGGAATGCACCCGCATCGCCTACTCCCTGTTGAAACCACACTTCACCAAATCCATTTGTACAAATCAGTTGCATTACATGAAAAGTCCACGTCTTTTTACCATTTTCTTGCAAATGGATTAGCATACTGTATGCTTTCTTTGTCAGTCTTTCTTCTGGTAAACGCAAGATTCTTAGCCAAAATTTTATACAACGTACAGCTGTCAGAATGAAAATAGGGAATCTGGCTAGATCTCCGAGCACCATAGCATTTGGAGTTTGGAAACCCACGTTGAGGAGTCTTTTACAAGCAAACAAATGTGCCTTTTCTATCGCATCAAATCGTTGGTACCCCCATATCTCTGATCCATACATAAGTACAGGAAGAATCTGAGCATCATATATTTTAAAGAACACCTCGCTATGTACACTGCCTAGTCTCCAAAGACATTTCAGTACTTGTGCAGTTCTTGCTTTTGCCTTTGTTGCAAGCTCATTTACTGTTTGGGTTAATGATAACTTAGTAGTAAAGTGTAGTCCCAAGTACTTATAACAGTTTACAACTTCTATAACTTCGTTTCCATACCGCCATATTTCATTTGCTCCTAAGAAGCCTCCCTTCCTGAATACAATTATTTTACTTTTGTACATGTTGACTGTCATCGAAAAGTTATCAGCATATCGTTTCAGTAGGTTAATCTGAATCTGAAGACCTTTAACACAGTATGATGTCAAAATGACATCATCAGCAAAGAGCATTATTAAAATCTGTATTATATCCGGAGTAAGTTGTACCCCATACAATCCATTTTTGGCGACATCAAGCGCTAATTCGTTGATGAAAAACGAGAACAAAGTTGGAGACAATACACACCCCTGCCTCACTCCCCTAGGGCAATCGAAGAAATCAGTAAGACTTTCAGGACACCGTACACATGACTTTGTTATTTTATACATGCTTTGCAAAATTTTCAACATTTTTCCACCTACCCCAGCCTTTCTTAAGACATTCCATAGCATACTTCTGTTGATGGTATCAAATGCCTTTTTGAAGTCAACAAAGCATACATACACTTTTCCAGATTTTTTCGTCAGGTACCTCTGAACAATTGCATACAAAACAAACACATTATCCATGGTTGAATATCCGGTACGAAAACCACTTTGCTCTTCAGCAATCTTGTTGTTTTCCTCTTGCCACCACGACAGTCGCTTATTCAAAATGTGAGCAAAAACCTTTCCAAGAATACTCAATAATGACACTCCCCGATAATTATCAGGGTCGTTCTTGTTGCCACTTTTATGTATCGGTATAATAATTGCACCTGTCCATGCAGTCGGGTACTCCCCTATATCAAAAATACGATTGAACAATGCCACCAAAAAAGGTAAAATCTGCGGAAGTGAGGTCTTTATCATCTCGGCCAGTATACCATCAGTACCCGGCGCCTTACTGGTTTTGAGATGCTCGACAGCTCTCATAATCTCTTCTTCAGTAATAGGACTGTCCAGAACATCCACACTAGGTGGGTCTTCCTCATCAATAACCACAGGCTGGGCACTGGTCAGCTCTGTGCCAAGCGCACTCTTAAAACTCATTTTAAGAGTGTGTATCGGAGAGAGAGAGAGAGAGAGAGAGAGAGAGAGAGAGAGAGAGAGAGAGAGAGAGAGAGAGAGAGTGAAAACTTTATTACATCAATGCCTGAAAATATTACAAACACTCAAACAATTATACGAACATGAAATAAATCAGTGCGAACCAACAATCATTATGAATGTTACAAAAGAGTATTAATTAAATCATAATAATGTGGGAAATATGCCTGCATACACACAAAACTACCAAATCAAGAAAAAACAAAACAAAAACAAAAACCATACATTCTTCTGTTAGAGAGAGAGAGAACTCAAACTCGAAAACTTTAATAGTCAAGGATAGTAGCGTTAGGTCCACTTATTTGGACCTAACAGCCAGTCCTTGCTATACTACAAATACTACACTACAAACACAAACAAACACGACAGTACCATTTATTTTATTTTATTTTTAACTTTTTTTTAGGAAAACGTGTGGTTCAACGAAATCTGTCCAAATTTGACGCAAGGTTATTCTCAGACATATATTTGTGCAGATTAGGTTTGAAACAAGAAAGAGAAATACAGGATTTTCATGATACCTTTGTCAACATCATTGAGCAGAATCCGATTGTGGTTTTGCGTCTTCTTTTTTTTGGGGGGGGGAGGGGGGGGGCTGGGAATATGTGCATGTTTTCTCGAGTTATTCAAATTCATTCTGTCGGTGTGTATTATTGTAATGTTTCATGTATAGCACTTTGAGCCTCACACATGTATAGTCCTAGAGGGATTCGGTGCATTAGGAATGTCTTTAGTATCAGTCTTTTCCAGATACTCTTCAAACATGAACTGAGTGAGTCATTGTCTCGCGTGTGATACGATAAAAATAATTGTGTTTCGCCTAGATGTTTCTGCTACAGTCATTGTGTGTGTGTGTGTGTGTGTGTGTGTGTGTGTGTGTGTGTGTGTGTGTGTGTGTGTGTGTGTGTGTGTGTGTGTGTATGTGTGTGTGTGTGTGTGTGTGTGTGTGTGTGTGTGTGTGTGTGTGTAGTGTAGTGCGTTTTTGTGTGTTTTAAATAATACTTTATGTAAATTGTTTTGGTAGGACTATGCTCTACATGTGTATAGAATATCATATTTAAGTTAATATGTATCATGTGAGCGCTCAGAGCGTTGATGAGCGCATGATAAATGTACATTATTATTATTATAGCTGTGCCTTAGCAGCGTATAACTATACGATTCTGCGTGTGATGTCATAAAGATAATTGTGTTTCGCCTAGATGGTATTTTTGGATTGCCAGACATCGTGAATGCAGCTTTAATGATAGGTTTCCATGACATGTAAGCAGTCCCTTCTTTGGCGTGTTTTTGTACAGCTGGGGTGATGATGTAGATATGTCAGCTATCCCTTTAGTGTTAGGTGTGCTGCAGAGCTGCGGTGATGATGTATATAAATGCCAGCCTGCGTTATTGACTGTGTTGGATTATTAATTCTCTCTCTCTCTCTCTCTCTCTCTCTCTCTCTCTCTCTCTCTCTCTCTCTCTCTCTCTCTGTGTGTGTGTGTGTGTGTGTGTGTGTGTGTGTGTGTGTGTGTGTGTGTGTGTGTGTGTGTGTGTGTGTGTGTGTAACGCGTATGACATGTCAGGTTGCCGACCATTTCGACGTTCCGAATATTCTTACGTTGTTAGAGTGCGTTATTTACTCGAAACCCGGTGTTTGGTTGTTCGACTATCCCCCCCCCCCCTCCCCCACCACCCCCACCAACATGGCGGACGCACTTTAGACAGCGGTGGTGGTAAATTCCAAATTTTGACGATTTTCCTGGGAATTCTTCCATCTGAAGCAATGCCAGCCAGCAGCGAGCAACTGCCGTCGGCAGCTTTGTGACAATTTTTAGGAATTTCATGGCAGACAGAGCGAGGAAAGCAGCAGCTTTACGCGGCATTCGCACTCTGACAGTGCCATTGAAAGTTCGCGCCTCGGACGTGCTGGTGCTTTTTTAATCGGACTACTGCTCAGGTGTGGTGACAGTTAGCAAAACCAGGGACCAGGAGAAAAGGGGCCGTCTCAAACTTCATCTACGTCGCAGCGTACCACTGAAGGGGTCGGGTTGAAAGAAGAACTGTTAACAGGAACGCAGGAAATGATGCAGAAGATGTTCGAGCTCCAGAAAGTCAGTTTTGAACAGAGTATTCAGGAACTGAAAGAACAGATCTCTGGTGCCTTGGATTTTCTGGTGGCCGACGTTGACGATCTCAAAGAGAGAACGAAAGCCATTGAAGAAGCTACAGTGAACATGACCATGAAAAACGATGAACACAGAGCGGCAATCGACGTATTGGAGAACAGAATGGAGGAAATGACGCAAAGACTAGATGACAAAATCGACAAACTGGAATCATTTTCGAAAAGGGACAATCTGAAGTTCTTCAATGTTGCTGAAAGCACTGAACCGGAAAATTACGATTCCTGTGCAAAGAAGATTTTGGACTTGCTGCAGAACTGTGTTCCAGATCGTGTCTGGCAGCTGTCTGATATTGTACGGGCTCACAGATTAGGGACTAATAAGAACAGGAACGACAGCGGTAGCAACAACAGTGGTAACGACAGGAGACCCAGACCCATCATCGTCAAGTTCGCACACTGGGGGGCCAAGATGCACGTGCTGACCAAGGGGAGGGACGGCCTGAAGCGACAGGGTGTAGCTGTGGCAGGAGACCTCACAACACGTCAGCAGAGCATCATCAAGCAGTACCGCAACGACGGCATCCGGGCGTACTATAAGGGCAACCAACCGGTGGAGGGCGGACGGCTACAACCAAGACCTCAGAACGGGCGTAACAACAACGCTGGGCGTGGAGGTTGCGGGAGCCACAGGAGTCGGTCCCCGCCGTCCCCAAGCTACAGCGATGTGGCACAGAGGAGTTCTGTTGGTCACTTCTACGTCTACTAGTGGAAAGTCAAGCACAACTTCAAGTGGAATGAACTCAGTGCCAGGTGTGCTTACTCGTAATCGTGCTCAGTCTCAGTGTCAGGCGACAAGAGACGCTGATACCATGCCTAACAGCAAGGGAGGAGGCCAAGGCCCCGATGGAGTACATCCTACTGGCAGTGGCATCACATGTGGTAACCTCAAAGTGTGTGCGTGGAACTGTGAGGGTTGGTTGCAGAAACTGGACTTGAAAGAAGTGGTATGTTTTTCACGTTCTTTCGATATTTTCTCCTTGTCTGAAATGTTCGTGCATTCAAAGTTATGACTCGTTCTGTGATTATGACGTTTTTCTTTCAAAATCTACAACGCTATCACTGCAAGGTAGGACGTCGGGAGGTGTATTAGTCTTTGTGCGCAAACATCTGTCATCATTCATAAGACACATAGACGTTCCCTACGAAAATGTAATTGTTCTTGTTCTGGTCACGTCCTTCCTAACTCCATCCCACCCGTCAGTCCGCTGGTCACGTCCTTCCTAACTCCATCCCACCCGTCAGTCCGCTGGTCACGTCCTTCCTAACTCCATCCCACCCGTCAGTCCGCTGGTCACGTCCTTCCTAACTCTGTCCCACCCAGCGTCATTGCCATTTCGGCCGCTGTCAGAACCTCTCCGGAGCAGGCGCGTTTAACAGGTCTAACAACAACGACAACATTCACGGTTATTAGTAACGAAAAAGCTACTCACGAATGTGCTGCTTCCTGATGTTGACTGCGCTATACGTGTGCCGTAAGATTCGCCTTTCTGTACGGTTAGGCTCTGTAGGGCCTGTTTTATCAATCCAGCTGACAGGTTTGCTCAGCTCCTGCTGCGTAGAAAACACTTTCCACTTTTTGTCCAGCTCTGATAACCTTACACAGAAAATAAAATCCGAAAGCATGTGGCACGTACCGTTTAAGCTCCGCCCCAAAGATAGGAAAGGTGCACCTCTGTGTAGGTACACAGGAGTTACAAGAAAGGTACCGTTTAAGCTCCGCCCCAAAGATAGGAGAAAGGTGTCCATTGGGTACTGCAAAAAGTGTCGTGCCCCGAGGGGAAACAAAAACCGAGGATTCAGAGGAATAGAATTTGAGAAGACTGAGACTGACTGAGTGTGACTTGATCTTTTCCACTCATGCTTCGAAACGGACTTGAGATAACTGTATTTGGGGGGTTGAACTAGACAAAATCACTGGCTGCTTGGCCTACTTACAGCAGTAAATAGCATGCACGCTCTTCTGCCCAGGTTTTCCTGAGTCTGTCTAGTGCATTTCCTGTGTGGGTTTAACGCGTAAAAATTAATCATTGGACACTTTTGCATGTGACTGCCCATGTGGCAAGGTAATCAAAATCGCGGTCATTAACATACTTTATAATATGTCACATGTTCAACGTGGCCCCTCATACTGGAAATTTACCGAAAGTTTGCTACATGACCAAACATTTGTCGAACAACTTAATTCGTTTTTTGAAGAATTTAAAAAAGATAACATTGATCTTGATGAACAAATGAAATGGGATTTGTGTAAAATTAAAATAAGAAAATTTTGTATTCAGAACAGTAAACGCAAGAAAAGAAGTCAGCGAAGTAGGTATTAAAACTCCAGAAGGATCTTGACAAAGCTGATGCGGCCCTTGCCGCTGACCCACAGAATAGCGAGTGACAAGAGGCGGTAAACTACATGGTCACTGTATTTATTAGATTAGTAATTGCTGTTGTTTAGACTTTACATTTGCTTTGATGTTCTAAATCAGTGGTGGGTGTTATGAATGAATGTGAACATGTTATTGTATTGGATGTATGTTGTACGATTAAACAGGCTGAATAGGCTGAACAGCTGCTGATGTTTGTGTGTGTGTGTGTGTGTGTGTGTGTGTGTGTGTGTGTGTGTGTGTGTGTGTGTGTGTGTGTGTGTGTGTGTGTGTGTGTGAGAGAGAGAGAGAGAGAGAGAGAGAGAGTTCATGAAAACAGTTTGTCCTCATTAAATTTGTATTAATCAGAACCGTTAAATTGGTTACACAGTGTGATGGTAGCTGATAGACACACACACTCACACATATGCATGTATGCTCGCGCACACACACACACACAGTGTGTGTGTGTGTGTGTGTGTGTGTGTGTGTGTGTGTGTGTGTGTGTGTGTGTGTGTGTGTGTGTGTGTGTGTGTTCACCATTCCAGGGCGGGTGATTCTTCATCGCTTGGTACCTCATTAAGAACCCGATCAGAGATACCGCAGTTACAGCTGGAATGAATAAAGTATATTGTTCTTGTTGTTGTTATTGTTAGGCCTGCAGCAGATCAAGTTGTATTTTTCTCTGCTTCTCCTGCTGCTATGAATTCGGATTTCTAACTTGGTCTATTTTCGTTTCTTTTTTCAGAGTAATTCCACTGACACTACATCGAAATAACCATCTGGCAGTGGTATTCAGCCTACAAAAAACAGCTAAGAAGCAAAACATCAAGCCACATAACCCCTTCAGGCATGAAATATCGGGTTCAGACATTGTGTCGAAACTGCGCAAGCGGAAACCAAGAACACAAAGCACGAAAGGTTCACGGAAAAGCAAAAAGCAGCCACCATGGTGGGAAAGTGAGACCGAGAAAGCTTGGACAGAAAAAATGTGCCGCAGTGGTAAACTGGCAGAAAGGAAGAATTCAAAGATGTAATGGACAGCAAAACTGAACAGTTCAAGTAGATAGCACAGGAGACAAAAGAAGCTAGATGGAAAAGCTTCTCTGAAGACCTATATATCTCAAACACTGGTCTTTCCACGTTGCTGTTTCTAACAGGCCATTCAAACTGACCGAGTTTATAAAAGACTGGTTACATTACGTTCATGTAAAGATGGAAAAACCAAATCATTGCATGAACATTAAACAAATAGACCATGAGCCAGCCTATACCCCCCCCCCCCCCCTCCCCGAGGGATTTTACCACATGGTAATTTCTGGGTACCTTGACCATCAAAGTACACAGTTCAGGTTGTCTGCAAGTGAGCTGTTGCTGTTTCGTGTCTGTGGTGCTGGTTCTAATAAATGCACTATATGGAATTCCAAATTGCGGTGACCTTGTCCCTTAGCAACTCATTTATTATGACAAAAAAGGCCATTTCCATATATTGTTTTATTGTTTGAACAGTTTAATATGTTGTAGCTTTCCGTTTCTCTTTGTCTTATATGTGTCTTTGTTATTGGGCACTGCGGACGCAGAAATATTAAGGTCCCCTCTGTTAGACCCCCAGAGCTGACCAATGTTTTCCTTTAAAAGCAGGGAGTAGGTCAGAATATAGCCAAATATGCTTAGTCAGTGCCATAATTTCTTCCTTGTCCTAATTTCCGCTTCCTCGGTCCACTCACCTTCATTTTTTCCAAATCCTCTCCATACTTTTCAGTAGCGTTAGTCTTGGCTGAAGCGAATTCCCGCGTTAGTCTGCGAAATAAAATATGTCACACTGCTCATAGTCAACTGATTTAAGCAGGTTCTCACGTTGAGTGCCTGCAGAATATAAATAGGCACCAAAACGTGTGTTACTGTGCCTCAAAAAGGTGATTTAGACATACTTGTGGTTTGATCAGTTGTTCTTTAATTTTGTACTGAACGCGTTACAGGGAATCTGTCTGGAAGTATCTTTTGCAGTTGTAGATAGTGATATGTGCTAATTATTGACTGTTTTGGCTGGGATGTTTGCTATTGATTGTGTTCTGTGTAGAACAATGAGCCAGCTTTTTGCTCGTAAGAAACTGTGACTGTGATTTGTCCTGAAGTGACCTTGTGCGGTTGATGAGGTACACAAATCCAAGAACTAAATAATTTAAACATGTGCAATGGTCCAGTCCTGATATGGTGGCTGAAATATATGAGTATATACCGAATCTGCATGGGAATCAAACATTGTGCTACTTTATGAATGACTGCAAAATTATTTTAAAACAAAAGAACCCGTCGGAAGGGAGTGATGTAAGCTCCTCCAAAAAGCGAGAACAGCAAATCCGTCAGCAACCACAATGCTAGCTGTTGCCCAGTGACAGATGTCTTGTTTGTGAAAAGACTTGAATACAAGAAAACAACATGTTGAAAACATTAGTCAAATGTGTGTCAAAAACAGCTGAGGAGAAGCTCATTACCATGCCACCAGTCGGAGAGATTACACTCGAGAGGATGACAGACACCAGGAAACCGTCAAAGACACTAAAACCATTGAAGAGCAAGCTTCCAACAAGACCATATAAACATTATTTTCAGTATATCGTTCAGTATGTTATGGGCAGAATCGTTTAGAGTTAAAGAGATTACCACGTTAAGGAAAAATTATGAAACTGGAACATTCCATGCATCTTCCCTGTAGAGGTAAATAAGTGACAGATGTCAACAAAATGTGTCAACACACCTCATCTTTGTTGGACAGTCACAATGCAACCATGCAGAGATGCATTGATAATGCACATCGAAAGGGTCAGCTTTCAAGCACTCTTGATATTCCGCAGTTAAGGCAACTAAAACCATTCCTCGAGCAGATGGCCATGGCTGGCATACTGTGAATGGAAAAGTGGGAGATATACTGGACAGACTGTTTTTTCATGCCGCAAGACCTGGTTGAAATCCAGGTGGAGCAGCCCCAAAAGGAAGATGACTATCAAGAATACACAGAGCTCGAGAATCTTGATGGCTTCAGGTTTGAGGCTGACAGATATGTCTAAGCTGGACATGCATTCAGTGTCACTCAAAGTAAGGGACATTCAGGTTTGGCAACCTTCTATGGCACCGGCTTTGGTATCTTTGACTGTGAAAAATACACCCAAGCTATAATGATAAGAAGTAAGAAATAAAGAGAGTAATGCGTTTTTTTTTTTTTTTAAATCAGATAACAGTTTCAGAAAGTCAATAATGATTTGTCAAATCACTGACAGTGTGGACAATCACTTTGGTGAATATCTGACATTTCCTAGTTGTTCGTCTGTATTCTTGGCATAATAGCAAAGAGCCTGCTGACTGCAAGCTGATACATGAAACTGTCCAGCATGCTGAATTAAGCCAAACCAGAGATGCGATCCGGTGGCATCAGGCTCCTAAACCTAAACTGTTTTACTGAGACATAACAAAGGCAAAGCTGGTAAGTTTTACATTATTATTACTGATCGCTTTTATATAGCGCTATTCTCCGCTTTCGAGCCCACTCATTGCGCTCGAGTGAATAGCTTTTTATAGCGCGTTTTTGCATATCCACCAAAGTAGTGTACTTACAGCGCTGGCATGGCTGGTGCCACATGAAACTGCTGCCATCTCGGCGCGTTCTGTGTACACCATACAACCATGCACCATGTCACTTCATGCAAAGCCACATACGTAAGGTGTATGCGTGTTTAGCTGTAACCTGCCACCTGCACTTTTGGCGGAATGACCGGGATCTTTTACGTGCTACTGCAGTAACACGGGGGTGGAACGGACACCGAAATAAGAGCCAACACAGAAAGTTACCCTGGAGAAGAAAATTCTCCCGCCGCTCCTGCAGGAATTTGAACCCGCGACCTTTCGAGTCGATCACGAGTCCGGCTCTCTAACCACTGAGCTATCCCCGCCCCCGTACATACATCGGGCATGTTTCTCGCCTATCTTCCATGGGGTATAGAGTACTGTAAAACTGATTTCAGGTTAAATGGAGGTAGACCAGTGAATAAGACAGCACCTGTAGCGGTTTTATGGAAGTAGTTTATTGAGATTTGAACATATGTGCATTTTTGTGAAAGGTTGCTTCAATTTTGAACTTGAGTATATTCTATTCCGTGACGTCATCCATTAATGCAGGTGTTAATCAAACATTCTCTGTGACTGTCTCAGTCGCCATGATATATTTGGTGGTAAATGAAGCACTTTTGTTCAATATGTTTACACGAGCATTGTACAAAATTATGCAACGTGACATTTCTTTTTTAATTTCATTAATCCCACACGCATAATTCAGGCCACCATACCTGGGTAAGACAACAGCAGCCGCAAGAGCAGTGCTACCCATTGATACCAGCATGTGCAGTATTTCAGTGCGTCCAAAGAATGGTATAGCTGCCTGTTGTTTGGGATCTGTAGGGGACACGCCCATGACTCATGGACCGGTGATATGACTAGCTTTCGCTTGGGCCATGGGTGACGTGGGTCTGACAAGGCAACCAACTACTCACAAATATGGTTACAATTCCTTGAAAACGAAACAGCTTTCGAAGAAAGCACGGATCCAGTTTGAAGCGGTAAATTGACGGCGCCCTATACAGCTATAAATATTCCTGTCACCAACTGCCATGCCTCACAGTATGCGTGAGTGTGAGTGCAACAAGGTTGTGACAGAAAAGACTGATTATGTCAGTGCTGGGACATTGCACTGTTTGTGCTTTGAGAGTTGTCAGCGATTTCACCGTGACTGCATGATGCTGGCAAAAACAATATAAATTTGTTGTCAGCGATCCATACGGTTTTGACTTGGTTTTGTTTGTTGTTGGCGATGTGCTTGTAACTGTTATTAGTACTGTGACTGACTCATGTGATGT
>OY757551.1:13339978-13407478 GCA_963584105.1 Alviniconcha strummeri
ACACACCACTGGGATTTTATTTTTAATCGGGCATCTTAAACTCAAAGTTGTGTAGCACTAGCAGTACCACATAACCATGACTGCTCCAATAATGCATTTGATTTTCCAAAATGCAGTACTTGTGCAAGAGGTTTAAGCTGGTGTCACCCCCGATCAAATACAAAGCTTTATTATATTTAATAATGTTAACATTAGTTATAAATATCCATAGTTTGTAGAATTACCTGAGATCATTCTTCAGTTCCACCACCACATCCTTGCCCACCAAAGATTTGAAGAAAGAGTAGAAAAGCTGAAAGGAACAGTCATTTTTGTTTGTACTTCATTTTTGTGTAAATTTTGCAAGCTTGTTCATACAGATGTTACATACATGATACAAATTACAATGAATGAATGATACACACTTAACGATGTACTATTCCACTAATGCAGTGTCACTGTTACTGTGTTAGAGGAGATCATGACCATGATTCAACAATAATGTTTTCTAAATGCCACTCTTAGTCTTAGAGTCTTACTTGCGTCTTGTGGCACCACAGTAATCAAATAAATACACACATTAAACTGCAGAATCAGCCCAAGCTATCTGCACAACTGCCCTGTTTTCCACTGCAATTTGTAATCATTCTCGCTTGATTCTGTTATGTTTTGATGTGTGTTCCACAAATTCAGAGGGTTACTTAAGTTCTAACTTCTAACTTGTTTCACACATATTTTGCAACTAGTTTGCTGCAAAGTGCCATATATGTTGCTTTCTTACAAGGCTGCTTAAAAATCCTTTGGAATCTGACAGATGGATGCTAGTAATACGCGTCTACGGAGTTGGGAAGGCAGTGAAGGAAGAACTAAAGAATACTTAAACTATTATTTCATAGTATACACTGTAACAGGAGTTGGGAAGGCAGTGAAGGAAGAACTAAAGAATACTTAAACTAACAGTAACAGTAACACTGTAACAGTAACAGTACTAACACATTCGTTTTATTAAATAAAAACATTCCTTGGTATGTGAAACTGAGTCCAAAAACATAAGCACACAACAACCGCTTTAAATATATACCCATGCACATGTATTATATGTAAAAAATGTATGCACAATCATAAAAATAATGACAATATAGTATCTTCGGTGATTCCGCGCTTACCATCGTGAAATGCGTCTCAGGAAATGTAATAGAGTTATTTCCCTTTACTTCTCGCCTGAACGATATCTTTGCGAAGATGGAGCAAGGAAAGACGTATTAGTTTGATTAGCTAGCTTAGCTTCATATTCTTTCTTTAAATGTTTGAAAAATATATATTATTACTGATTAAAAAAAAGAAAAAAGCTTTTTAGCAGATCTAACCATGGCATTTCCGGTTAGCACACTGCTTCCGGTTGCAAGTCATCTCGGCAACAAACAGTTAGGTTGACAAAATACTGTTGTAAATTCTTACGATGGAGGCGATGGCATTGACGCCATTTCAGCAAAAATCAGAGCACATTGAAAGGCCCATTCAGGCTGGTTTCAGCCCCTACGATTTCAATGGCGGGTTCGTATTTTTGTTTTGAATTACACTGAAATTAAACCACAAATAGATCTACTCATCTTTTGCTGTCCGTGTCAGCGGTGTGCAGTGTCTGTGTGCACCTTTTTCTCGATTCCGCACAGCTGAAAGTTCTGTTTTTATCAACCGCACTCGTCTGTTCAGTCATTTCATCAACAAGGTTAGCATACGGTACCCAAACCCAAACGCTCGCCACAATCGTTGAGACAGGAGAGTCGGTGGTGCACGATTGAACGTGGTCACCACGAGGATGGGTAACAATTACGTGCTGCTGCTAGGCATAGCACCCACCCCGAGATGTTGAGTTCTCTGCAGAATCTACAAAGGTCCTTCGGATGAGACTATTAACAGATCCCCAGTGTGTTGTATACTACTACTGTACCACTACCAGTTACAGTACCACAATGTTTTCCAGGGTTCCTGACACTGTCACAGTAAGAATTTACTTGTTTTCAGAACTGAGCTGCATAATGGTAAAGTTAAAGCAGGAAGTCCTAAAAATAAAAATGAGCACCAATTCCAGAGTTGCCTGAATCACCTGCTGAATGTTCTGCAGTTATTTTAATCTGAGATTGCAAGAACTTTGCTTCCCAAGGCTGTTGTTAATGTTATGATGTTTTAAAATTAAGAAAAGACAAGAAAACAACAGCACAACCAAAAAAAAAAGTTAGGTTATTTTTCTTCTGATGTCATTTTTCACTGTTTTTAACCATTTAACTGTTGTTTAAGTGTCATTTTGTAGCTTGACAAAGGGGATTACCCTGAAAATGTGCAGAACGTGTGTCAGTGTCATAATAAATAAGCATTCTTTTGAACCTTTTATACGTTTGGATCTTGTTTTTTCACTGTAGCACTAGCACTTCTCATTTTAGAGTTTTATTATTTTTTTGTGTTAAAGTTCGGGGGTGTACATTAGCTAAAAACTAAAAATAATGCATCCAACTTCCAAGTCCATTCCTGCTAGTGCTAATCACCAAATACTATTTAAGTATAGTGCATCAAAAATAATTTTTCAGATTGTACGAGTTACGTTTTCATTTTGCTGTCTTCTTGCATGCTGAATGGAAAAAGAAAATATATATAAAAAAATGTGTGTGTGTGTGTGGGGGGGGGGGGGGGGGGGGGCAGTTGATCACCATTTGGACTACCACTGTACTGTACTCTAAGTCTGATTATCATGTACAGAATTGTTTTTCTTCTTCACACTTTAGTTTTAAAAATGCTTACCCAGATTCCAGGGACAGATCCAAAGTTGGGTCATCATGTATTTAATAATTTATATTATGTATGACTGATCTGATGTGAAAATTACAAAAGCATCTGCAAGAACTGCTGACATGTTTCAGAATGGATTCTTCTTGAGCATTTTTAAATAGAAATATACCTATTTCAATTAAAACAAAACAAAAACACCTGTAAATTTAAAGCCATTGTTTAATATTACTTTTTATTAGATGACATGATCTGTAAATCTAATGTGACTGGGAAATACTGGCTGTGTGTGGTAGGACATAGATTTCTGAATTGCTTTCTCATTTCAGTGTAAATGACTGAATGAGGTGGTCAGCTCTGCCCCTCAGATTTCGAACTTGTATCAGTTGAGTTATACAGTACAAAATATTGCTAAATGTAAGCATAATTTTCTTCATCATGAACTGTTATTCTCTGAGTCTGAGTGAATTTGTTTGTTGATGTTTAAAAAAACCTTTTTGTTAGTTTTGGGCAGTGCAGTTGCCAGTGCCAGGTACCGTATTCCATGCAAGTGGGACTCTATTAGTATTACTGTATTAGCTGACATTCTTGGATTGTTTTTATTCGTGAGATATTAATATTGGGTCTTGGAATGCTATGGTTTATAACTTGAATGACTTGACTGTATGCAAGTACTGAATTAGTGTACTGTGCTGTCTATGGCAACTTTTATGCGTGAATCTTTTTCAGCACTGTGCTAGCCATTGCTGGTGAGGATTTTGCCGTCATTGCATCAGACACTCGTCTGATGACTGGATTCTCCATTTTGTCTCGGGATGTACCCAAAACCACTCAATTGTAAGTAGTTTTGTCAACACTGTTGCTGATTTTTAGATTCTTAAAGAATCAAAGTTAAATGTTATGATGGTTGATATTCATCATTTCATAGCACATTTTATACAATTTTTAAATGATCACTTGCTTTGGTCTGAATTTTTGCAGGATGCGTACGTTGAACTTGAAGTTGAGCTATAGCGATGCTTCACTGCACTTAACAACTTGTTATCTCATTTTTCAGTACAAGCAACACTGTAGTGGGTAGCTGTGGTTTCCATGGTGATGTCCTTACCCTCACAAAGGTCATTCAGACTAGGCTGAAGGTGAGATGAATGTCACAATACTCTCACGTAAGAACACACATTGTGTAACTTTACATACAGCTCAGGTGAACAGTGAGTGGCACTGCACTGTGGTTGTTTACTGTCCATGGGAAAATGATGATGTGGGGCTTCATGTCCTTGGATGTTGGGTTGACATATTAGGGACAAACAGTTTTTTGTTGTTGTTAAGTTCAGGAGACAAGCAAAATGTACTGGTGGAGTTTATGTACCATTTATTGCATGCATGCCAAGTGTGAGTTACCGTAGGTGACTCCAGTCTTTGTTGTTGTGCTTTTGTGATGTCTTTTGAGCACAAATTAACTCCCTTATATGGTGATTGAAGGGACAATCAGTTATGCAGAGGAAATAAATAAATAAATAAAGGTGTATAAAATAAATACGAATTTCATGTTTTTCTTTCAGTCAAAACTCAGGAAAGTCTCCCAATCTTTTTTCATTGCATATCCCATTAACAGTTGAGGAAGTTAAATTGGAAACATGATCATTAATGGTGTCCATATTTTGTTCAGATAATATGTTGACGGCTCAACTGTACAGCAACAAGTACGCTTGTTGGACAGAAATTTTGCATGGTACCACCTCATATTTGCATACAGTGGTAGAGAGCTGCACCAGAAATGCATTTATGATTAGAAACATACTGCAGATTCTGCTGTTGTGAGCTTTATTCTGTGTTCATTTCTGTTTCAGATGTTCACCTACCTCCATAACAAAGAGATGGACACAGCTTCTGTAGCAGCGATGTTGTCAACCATTCTCTACTACCGTCGTTTCTTCCCATACTATGTGTACAACATTGTGGCAGGGCTTGACACAGAAGGTTCGCATTTTCACCAAATGAATGCACTGTTAATGTTAAGAATCATTGTACCTTGTAGGTGTGTTTGTCATGTGTGCATGCACGTGTGGGATTTTTGTCCTCTTTATCTCTCTGTCATAAGAAATGACAAAGAGCAATCTTTACTAGCCTCACTAAAGACAGGACAGAGATATATATCTACAGTTCTGGCAAATAATTTCTAAGGGGAAAAAATGGCATGATGGAATGGTAGGACTCTAGGAGAATAGGAAAAGAGAGAAAGAAAAAAAAGGGGGATGTTTGGTGGGTGGGGGCAAATAACCAATAGGTTGGAAAGGGATGGAAAGGTCTGTTTTGTATAACAAAATTAAGGAATCTGAAAACATTTAATCTGTACAGAATACAGAAAAGATTATTGTGTTGGACAAATTTATCTTTGCATGTTCCCATCGTAAAGAACCTTTCCTTAGCATCTTTCATGCTACCTTGGATTAGACAGCAAAAGGAATTAAGTGTGCAGTTGAAAAAATATTGGAAATTGAGCACTGAGAAATGTCCTTTTTATACAGTATTATGGTTTCCCTCTGAAACTGTGAAAGGTACACTTCTGACGATTTTTCCATTCTCTGTTGGGAGAAATAGAATTCCTTGTTCTGCATGCATTCTGAAATTAAATATTTTGTCTTTTCAGGAAAGGGGTGTGTCTTTAGCTTTGATCCTGTGGGGTCATATGAGCGAGAGACATATCGTGCTGGTGGCTCAGCAAGCTCCATGTTACAGCCACTGCTGGACAATCAGGTGAGTCATCAGGTTTTCTTCCAGCTGGCCTGTCTTATGGATTGTTTGGGGTTGTCAGTACATATCTAGTATGGTCTGACTGAGAACATTTGCTTGAGGGAGAGAAAGTATATTTGAGCTTTTTTTTCACACTTTGTGCCCAAAATCTCCAGTGAGTGCACGATTCCTTCTGCCATTAGAAGAGTTACTGATTCCTTTTGACAAATATTAAAGGGGACTGAAGCAAAGCAGCATCATGCTACTCCTTTATAGGCTCTATTAATAGGATTGGAATTTTGAAACATTTGAAAGCTGCAAAAACATGACTGTGAGTGCTGCCATGTTGTACCTAGCAGTCTGTACTACTACTAGTAATGTCATAAAGAAGTCTGAAGTATGTGGCCAAAGTACCTGTACCAGTGGCATCATAAGAAGTCTGAAATATGCAGTCACAGTACCTGTACCAATGATGTCATAAAGAAAACTGAAATATGTGGCCAGTGAAATATGTGGCCAAAGTAACTGTACCAGCAATGTCATAAAGAAGGCTGAAATTTGTGGCAAAAGTACCAAGTATGTCACAAGCCAACATTTTTCTGCTTTGCATTGATAAAGAGCAAACCAAGGTGGTTGCCATACTTCGAAGGGAGGTGGAGCTTATTAAATGTTATATCCTTAGTAATATAAATGGCCAGTGAAAGGATGGCTTGCCTGAAACCGTTTCATGATGGCAGTTCAACAGCATTTTGGGGACAGCACAGCAAGGCTAGAAGCATGGCAACATTAGACAGAGGTACTGGGTGTAAGACTAAGAGTGCTTTGCATTTGTGAGAGGAACGCAATGTTTTGGGTGGAAATGACAAATCTGGGAAGGGACTATGCAGCACATTGACCAGGTTGTATTAATGTAATGATTTGTTTGAATTGTGGTATAGCTGCAAGTTGTAAACCCATCTCCTGATAATGGCTGTACCCTTTTTTCCAGTGAAACTGAAAGGGTTTGTGCTGCTACTGCAGTTTCATTCCAAGGATAGTCTTTGAGAGCATCAGCCAACCAGAAATGGTCATTTTGCAAAATTTATTGCAGTGTCCTTCCTGGAACATTTTCAAAGTGAGGTTTATAATAATAATGGGAGATTTTAAGTGGCCCTAAAGTTCACTGTCAGAGGACATTTTTGCCACACAAGAAAGCATGAATGTCTAACTCTAGGACATCATGTGACATCCTAATTGCAAGGAGTGGGTTAAAATGGCAACTTGCTGTATAATCTATGACCAGCTTCCTCCAGTAACATTATCTGTGGCCAAAACGCTATGTACACACACTCTGGCCAACCTGCTACATACTCTGTGTGACCAGCTTGCTACACCTGTTTCCAGCCTGCCACATGATCTGTGGGCTGTGGTAGGGTGGTCTCATTATGGACAGGCCTTGATGCTGTAATGTGGTCAGGCTTTAGTGGGACTGGGTTATTGCTAACGGCTGGTGCAGATCAACAGTGTGCCACAGCTGCAGGCCACACTGCTGGTGTAATGTCAGCATTGCCACTGCTCCCTTGTGCACACTAGCAGCAGTGCTCAAGTGACAGGCATTTGGCAGTGCTAATGAACTTTAACCAACAACTTTGACACTTATCTTCACAGACCCGTCTCTTCAGTGTAGCAGTTGCAACATACAGGGAGATGTGTATTCTAAATGACTTCTCAGTGTTGGTAGAAGTCAGAGTCCCAGCATTGCTGAATTTGAGAGCTACAAATGATCGGCCACTGTGTAAGCCGGTGCCCACTGTCTGCAACAGTGCTTCACGCCACATAACTTAGAACCAGTCCAATCCTTTTCATGTGTAGCCGTGGCAGAGGCAAGCAACGTCATGTGATGTGACTTTGATCTCACACACGGAACCACTCCACAAGATTCTCGATGCATTCCTGTTGCATTGCTTGCAGCTGTAGTGTGTTGCCTACGCCTGTGGTGCCAGTTGCTTAGCACAAGCATCTGGCCGTCTACAGGGAGTCTGTGCTATCCAACTGCACATTGGCCACAGCTAGCTCTGATGAAAGTGAAACCTGTTGGTTTTACAGTTAGGAGTTACAGTTCATTTCACAATTCAGCATAATGCCTATTTCTTATCTTTGATGACCAAACCACCCTTGTTTTTTGCTTTTTGTGTGTGCTCAGATTGGCATGAAGAACCAGCAGGGCGTAAAACAAGTCCCTCTCCCCAAGGCTAAGGCTGTTGCGCTGGTTAAAGATGTGTTCACCTCAGCAGCAGAGCGAGACATCAACACAGGAGATGCTGTGGTCATTCATGTGATCAGCAAACAGGGTGTCACCAAGGAAACCTTCCCTCTGCGTCGTGATTGATGAAATGACTGTTTTGTGTCCATAACTGTGGCCTAGGTCTCTTCATTCATACCATCTCTTTTTGGGGGTAGGGGGTAAGTGTTTTTTTCCCCCATTGCAAGTCATGAGGCTTGTGCTGATATGGCCATCCCAACCCAGGCCTGATACCATCATCCATTATCTGTTAATTTGTGTGAAAGATCAGTGACAATTATGAAGTTTTCTTCTACTGGCAGTGATGACCAGCTGATGTACAGTGATGGAATTTCAAAAGGAATGGCTGTGGAATGACATTTAGAAACCCTTAAAAGCTTGGATGCAACATGTGGATTGTGAAAACACACTCATGTTAAAGTTTCATGTACATGTACTACGTGTTTTGGTATGCATGTGTCTGCTGGTACTTGTTTCATGTTGGAGCATTTCATTAAATCAAGACATTTAACACATATATATATAGTCTGTGTTCGTGTGGGGTGTTGGTTATTACCCATGACAATTCATGCCCACAAGAATTCACAAAAAGTTAAAACACACACACACACACACACACACACACACACACACACACACACACACACACACACACACAAATTCCCTCATACACACACACAACTCTTACACTGACATGCAGATATAATTTAAAAAAAACTGGTGCATGCACACAGACTTCAAATATGTATAACAAAAATGTGCAATTTTGCCAGTTTTATTTGTGCTAGGTAAACACCCACACAGTACTGATGCAAAACAGCACATGGTATGGAAAATCCCACTGCCAACCTCAATGGAAGCAAGAACATGTTCACAGAACACAGGTCATCAACCGTCAAACAAATTTTAGCATGAAATTATGACAAGTAATTCGTATTAACTTTTAGTAGGGAACAACAGTTTTACAGTTTATGCCCAAAACTTATTCTCTCCCAGAAATGCATTTCAGTTCTGCAGAGAATTGGCAGCAACGGAATTTTCCCTCTGTAACCCAAGCACCTGCACAATGAACTGGAAGGCAAAGCATCACTGACCAAAGCTTCAGAACAGTTTTGTGACTTAACCTCTTGGTACCCCAAGCAGAAAGAAATGAACTTGAAAAAACTACATTCTCAGCAGATTTTCTAGTTGCCAGTAATGCACATAGATCTATCTATACTACTGCAGGAAACGGCTGATGTTCTGTCAACAAAGAGCACAAATGATGGTTTCTCAACAAAGCAGAGAACAATGGTTTATTAATGTGTTGTTCTGTCAACAAAGAGCACAAACGATGGTTTCTCAACAAAGCAGAGAACAACAGTTTATTAATGCAGTCTTCAAAGTGTGTCTCTAGGTAACCATTCCATATAAGTGAACATATGGGATCAGATGAGCAGAAACCAAGAACATAAAAAGGACAAGCTGCTCAGCTGTGCACTTTGTACCAAATAAAAGAAACCAAACAATACAAATATGTCACTTCTTGGGTCCTCCAAGAGGCTTGCCTTTGTCTTTTCCCCGCAGTTTGATGCCTGCAGGAAAGAAAACCCAGAAAATAATGGCCACACATGTAAATGAATTGGACGGAAAGTGCTATGAATTGCACAAATGCAAAATAATTACTGGGACGTAATGTAGTGAGGTGAAATATTCCCAAGGCAAGCCTTAGATGATGATATGGGGCTAAATGTCTCGGATGTTGCGCTGACATATTAGGGACATGCAAGCCTTAGAGAAGTTAGACAATAATAGTTGATAGTTATGGCACCCCATCTCAGATGAGCCCAAGGCACTCACAGAAAAGCACTGAGGATGGGGGCAGGGGTGGGGGTGGGTGGGAGGATGCATTAAATACATGCATTTATACAGCTGCCCAATCAATCATACTATACAAACGAGTCATTGAGCAGGAAATCCATGAACTACGGAAATAATGTCGGGGGGTGGAGTGGAGGTGTGATACACCGCAATTCTAACCAAATGACTTGACCCCCTTGTACACATGTTTATTAGTGTAAAATGGCCAGTGGATGGAATTGAAATGCAAGGACCTGAAGGAGGGAGTACTTACCAGAGTAACAGTCATTTACAAAAACAAAACCACCTAAGGAATACAGTGTGATTTCATTTAGCTTACACAGCTGAACAGAGGGAACGTTTCTGTGTCCTGATTACTAAAATCAGCTGATCATCAGTTGCTACTGCAGTAAAAACCAAACTCCCGCTGCTAACCAGTCAAACTGATGCCAAAAAAGTGACATTACTGACAGCCTGCCTGGAGCAGTGCGAGTTTTAAGAGGCCTTCAGACTTGGAATAACTTGACGATGAACAACTGAGCCATCAGGTGACACAGGTAACGGGGCCATCTACTCAACAGCCCCAGGCCTGACCTGTGCTCAGCTTGGGCTGGGCACAAGTTGCGGCATTTGCTTCTGCCATCTGGATCAGACTTGAATCAAAAGTTTGACATCATTATTGCTCCAAGCATGTCATCAGTCTGCATACCTCCAGACCACAGCTCTGTTGCAGACAGCATATGATGAGCAATGGAATGCCAGCTAAAATCAGCCCTTCCCCAGAGCCAAGCAGAGTGTGGCTTGCATAGCACAACGCAGCAATGTTTGCTTGTGTAAACAGTTCAGCTGTGTAAATAAAATGTAACACAACAAATGTGTGCTGCTGATTTGGGGCCATGGCACGCAGCTTCAAAGAACTTCTGTCTTATTCAATAACCACACACAATACACCAGGAGATGGCCTGTTCTTCTTCCATCAAGAAGTGTGGTTACCACACTCATCATTTTGACTATTCTGCTACTATTTTGCATAACCTCAGTTTCCACACCAGAGGTCATTAAGGCTTAATGTATAAGCCTTCTTTCACTGGAAGGTGGACAGAGGATTTCTAACACAAGAACTGATCTTAGTACATGCTACGCACACAAAGACAAGACTAAAAAACAGCCCTTCAGTCCTTCACCCTGGAGTCAAACTATAGCCACTGGATTTATGGTCTAAAGCATTAAAAAAACAGCCATGAACTGATGATCAGTGATACTTAAACTCCCAGTGTTACAGTACACACTGAATAAGAATATAAGCAGAATCAGGATAATGAACAGGACCTGCCCCTGCAGGAAGGAGGAGGAAAGTGTGCCATACCCACCTAATGCTCTCTCCAATTTCCCCATCACCTGGTTGTTGGGGATGGCACGACCAGACTCATACTCGTTGATCACCTGTTGCTTTTCATTAATTCTCTGTAAAAGTGCCGACAGGGAGAAAAAAGATTACAATAAAAATTTCTCTGCAAAAGCACAGACAGAAAAAGAAGACTACAAAACATTTTCTCTGTAAAAGCACAGACAGAAACAGATGAAAACTACATGACAATTTCTCTGTAAAAGGACAGGGAGAAACTAAAAGTTTACATCACATTTTCCCTGTAAAAGCACAAATAAACAGAAGGAAAAAAATTACATCATAATTTCTCTGTAAAACTAAAAGGACAGGGAGAAACCAAAAGACAAAGATTACATCATATTTTCCCTGGAAAACGACAGAAAGAGACAGAGTGACACACACACACACACATCACATTTTCTCTGCGATGGCAAAAAAAGACAATAAACTAAATGACATCACATCTTTTTAGCATTATATATTTGACTTAGTGCCAAAAGGTGTGCATGCAAGCGGTTATACACTTCAGTTGAAAATAAAACATTGTTGAAAACTGTTTTTATTTGAAATGTTGTGTTGTGTACTTGCATGAATGAATGAATATATAGTACAGATAATTTCAGCAACCAGGCTCTGGTTGATTTCAAGATACAGTCATCACACACTGAAAAAGCGCCGAAAAATGTCCGCCAAAAATGGACATCCATGTACTGAGTGATATTCGTCACTTTGCTTACAAACAAATTGCAAGCACATGGAGAAACAATCACTGATTTGTATGCACAAAACATCATTTTATACGGGTAATATAACATCAACATTCATGATAGCTGTATTTTCGATCAATTGATCGCAAATGTTTGCCCTGTATGTACGTCGGATGTGTTGCAAACTCGAACTGAAAACTTTGAACAACCAAAAAATAACAGCATCGCTTCGGAATCACCGGAAACGTCGCGTGTGTTCCGATCCATGCATTTGCACTACACAGCGATACTCATTTTTTTTTTCAGCAAAGTTTTGCACGAAATCTGAAGAATATTTCCCCGATTGCTTGATATTGTTGGAATATTCGATGTCCCTACAAGATATCTAATATTTTGTACAAAACAAACGAGAAAGCAGTCTCTTTTTTATCGACAACATCCGGAACGTCACGTGACCTTTCCCGAGTACCTTCATTTTTTCAGCCGTATGGCGTGTCTTTGTTCGGAAACACCAAAAGGTGTGTTGTAGTCTCCTTCAGTGGTGCGACGTCGGTACAGTGGTCTGATGTAGAACATGCACTGTGCGTTTTTTCAGGAGTTTGTTGAGATTATTTTCAAGTTTTCTGCCAATTTGGGTGTGCGAAATGAAAGTACTGTGAAAAGTGGCATCTTCCTGCGCTGAAGATTTGAAACCCGTTTTTTATACTTAGTTGAGTACAGCATGAAGGATTTCATTACGACAAGGCAATATCTTGTCAATCTTACGTGCAACTGTTGATTCAGGACGTGTACTCAATTTCATCCAAAACTTGTCAGTTATAAGTGCATGCTTTTTGTAGACTGTTTAGTGGTGTTGCGAGAATATTTTGTTAACTGAGCGAGAGTGACGAAGTTATAGTTTTTTTTTTCTGGAAGTAATTTCCGTCCTGAAAGTTATGTCACGTCATGTTTGCCACACAACTGACGTAAAACATTAAACTTTTAAAGTTTCATTAAGCCCAGCAGTTTTTAGTAACACTAATAGCGGTTCTGAGAACTGAGTACTGATTTGTGTAGAAGTCATAGTGTGTAGGTTTGACATGTTTGTACTGAGCATATCAGTATTGGGACAGTTGCAGGTTATTGGGCTTATAATTTCATATTCATAACACTTCAAATTCACTGACATGACCAGGGTATGCTGAACTGAGTGTACTCCTGAGCCAAGTGGTACAGCAAGGAGGAAAACATCAAACACAGACAGTTGCAGACAGTACAGAGAGAGGCTGGCCACAGAGAATCCACATCTCAAAGAGCTTGGCGGGGGGGCGGCGGGGGGGTCTGGACTTAATTGTTAATTACCTTGATAAAATCAGGTCATTCTGATTTGTTTATGTTAGACTGATCTAAGCAAACAGAATGTTTTCTATACTAAAAATTGTGGAAATGTTATTTTGTTGTAATACTGATGTAATACAGAATTTTGTTTTATTTAATTTTTATGACTTGTGATTAAATGCAAACTGAGAAAAAATCTTTTCACTGTGTTTTTGCATGCACTTGTATGGCTGATTATGGTATATTGCATGAAATGGCGTGTTACTTGTTATATAAAAATAAAGTTGAGTTATGGGTTTATGTCGCCCATCAGATATTACAACAATCAACATGTCATAATCATGTGTTAAATTATATGAATGTACAAAATTTGGCACAAACATAGTACGGGAGATGTGCACTAATAGTGTGACTTGATTTTTTGCATACTTGTGCAAAACTGAAGACACAATGAACTATGCATGTTGTAATATCTGATGTACAACATACGGCCTTTTATCTCCAAAAGCGCACAAGTTTTTATCTTTTGCCTTTAAGAAATATTTCCTAGCATTGTGCACAGTCTAAAAACACAACTAGTTTCAATATATCGTCAAGTTTATTTTCTACCCCCTTTGTCCTGTTTTCATGCACACCTTTTGGCATTAAGTCATTTATATAATATATAAAAAGAAATAAATATAAAACAGTATGTACAAGGGTGGCCAAATGGCTGCATACTCTACCTTCTAATCCAACACTGGGTGAAACTCAGGATTTTAGCTGAAGACTGCAAGCAAACTACACATTTTTGTTTACAATTTCTGCATGCATTTAAGTGACCGCTGGATGTAATAGTTAAAGCATTTAATTAAAACTTGACTTTTTATTAAGGTGTGTATTTATGTTGGGGGACAGGAAAGCTGGCCAAAGAAAAGAAAAAAGTGACTGACACTATGCCACAGATGTGTTCCAAAGTCATATCAAACTAGGTAAGATCTGGGATGCACACAAACATAATTTATAGAAAATTCTCCACCAGTTTGGGGTGGGGAACTGACCAAAGAAAAACACACCCAAAAAACAAAACCAAGCAGGGATAGAGGGATAGCAACAACAACAACAACTTTGGATGTGGATAATGCAATTCCATCTCTCCCGTGTACCAATGACCACTGTTCGTACACATGAAACATGCACTTCACATCCATGAAAAGTCCCCCCCTCCCAGACTAAACAAGGTCTCTCCCCACAGTACCTGTGCAAGATCTTTCTGTGTGAGTCCCTTGGCCTGCCGCCCCTGCTGGATAAGCTTGCAGACATCCAGACCCACGTGCTCATGGTGGAGCTCCTCTGTCTCGCGGTCCAGCTTGGCTGTATTCTTGGCTGCTGATAACTGCTTGTTCTGCCCTGCTGTAACTGAACAAACACGCTTCACATCAAACTTTGTTTTCTTTCCCAGATGTAAAACATATGTCTGTAAAGAGAAATCATCTAACGGGAAATGGATAGCAGCTTTTAGTTTTACTTCAGGATGCTACTAAGACCTTGAAATGAGGTCAAGATCACTTAACTAAAATGAACAGAACAAATGTGACCATAACAGCTTCATGAGGAGATTTCATATTACTTACATTTTTTCGATGTTTCAATGTCAGCCCCAGTCCTCATTGCAGAATTAATAGCCTGAAAATATAATTAAACAGTACATGTGTTTCAAATAAAGACAGAAAGAGCAACTACTCATGCCACTCACTTCAAGCAATAATTTGGTACCAGAGTCCTTACATTTAAATTATGTCCAGCAAACAATGTAGGCTATACCTGTATAACTATAAGTCACTTATATTCAAGGGATTTATTTTTATTTTTAATCTGACATGAAAATTAAAATGCCAAGTAAATCATGACAGTAAAAATTTCATTCTATATTTAACATCTTATTTAACAGCTTATTTAACATAAAAAAAAATACATTTCTCTTGAACGATCTCAAGAGAGACAGCATTTTCAGCTTCCCCCTTTTCCCTCCAACTCCAAAGTTCCAACACTGAATAATTCCTGATATAAACAAAAAAATCACACCACATGTCCAGGATTGCACTGTGTTTGGGGCATATTTCAGTGATATTCATGCAGTTTTAAATGCCACAAACACATTTTTTAGATCATAACATGAAATGCATTTCCTCATATAGTGACAAGCCACAAACATGAATAAATCTAGAAAGGACTACAGTCACAGCACTGACCTCGCCTTGCTGCACTTGAACACCCATTTTTGCTTACTGGGACAGTGGAATACTCCTAATCCTATTGGGTGGTTCAATGAAGCTGGTTTGCATGAGTGAATGCCCTTTGTAATCTTTCGTGCAAGAAGTTGCGAGAGGTCACAGCGTCACTTCAAGGGCCGATTTCTGAGTAGGCGATGCTTTACGCTGTGTGTAAGTTTGTAACAATGGAAGCTGAACCTAGAATTGCAAAGCAGTACAAATGCCACCACTGCTGCAGTTGCAAAAATTACCAGGAAAAGGGGATGGAGGGTTGAAAAAGTGTCTTTGCATTGTTGTTTTGGGCTGACCAGAAGATCGTGACTTCATGGAAAAAATGCGTTTTGGGGCATCTTAATTCTTATAGCACGAGCAACAAGTTATTGGTTGTTGCCAGACACATTCTGACTACAAAAATACCTTTAAAGTTGGCAGTGTAAATTTTGCAAATTCATTGTCACCGCCTTCCATTGTGAAGTACGCACCAGAAGTAAAGGCAGCCAAGGGATTAAAGCGATGCCGGGCAAAAGTCAAAGGAGTCAGCAACCCTGCCTGAACCACCCAATACTAGTCATAGCTGGCCTGCTATCACTGTATCAGTGTTATTGAAATAAAGGTGGCCAGAACAGCCTGGAATAATTCAACCAGATCACTATCGATTCAGAAAAAAAGAAGAAAAAAATCTCCAAGAAGTCTTTTTCAGAAACTAATTTAAGTGGATGAATGAAATTTGGTGTGTACCTGTATTGTTACTGCTCATTAATTTGAATGAATTAAATTATTTTTGCCAAAGTCAAAGATATATTCTCAGTTCTGGGAGTATTGCAACCCTTAGTAGCGCTAGCACTTAGCAGGGGATAGTGATTAAACTCAAACTTGATAAATTATAAAAATCTGATATGAGAATGACTGCTGGTATTCTAAATCAAGATCCAAACACATAAAAAAAAATTAAAAAATCACTGTTTAACTGTTGTTTAAGTATCATTTTGTAAATTTAGATCGACACTAGCTGTGAAGGTTAAATACTATGGACAGTGGCGTAAAATCCACAATTATGACAAAATGAATGTCCCACTGCCCACTGTCCAATTATGACAAAATGAATGTCCCATCATGTACATGATGACCACGACTAGAATAAACTTGTAACCCTTACAAGTTTATTCTAGTCGTGGTCATCATGTCGCAGTTGCACTAACCTGCTTGGACCTGAGCTGGTTTGCCTTCGCTCTGTGTCCGATGTAGGTTACTTCTTCCCAGTCTGCCTCGGCCATTATGAAGATAATTATTAATATTGATAATAAAAAGAGAGCGAGTGCTAAATCGTGGACGATTAACAAAACAAAAGTTGCGCAGATTGATGAAAAATCGGCTGTGATATTATTGCAACTTTCAGACCGGAACTGACGCAATGGTCGTAAAAATCGGGATTTTCGGGTTCGACCAAGGAAAAATACCTTATATTAGGAGTTGATACATTTTAGCACCAAATATATTACAAATTTGACTCTAGTGAAAAATTGTAATGACTTGGCTACATGTTTAACGCGCAAAGATGTCGTATTAATATTGCGAACGATTTCTGATAACACAGTGTAGAACAAAATTCGCGACCAAGTCGACTGTTTTGAGACATCTTTCAAAGGTTTCATGTGTCCTGTCGCGAAAGGTTTGCTTCATATTTTTGTCTGATTAGACTTTTTGTTTCAGTAGATATGTTTAGAGTTGATTCTTATTCTGAATCTAAAGCGGGCAAATCAAAACTGGGCACGTCGGCTGTCAGAGGACTGTGATACATGTATTATTGTACTGATACAGTGACAGTGACACAACAGAAAGGCCAAGGAAGATTTTAACCGAGAAATGGACTGAAATTGACGAGTTTATGTGTACCGCTTATCATTCTGTTGGTTTATATTCGAGCTTTTGTTGTTGTTTTTGCGAAACAGTTTTCATGAACATCTTTGGATGTAATTCCAGAATGGGTTGATAGCTTGATCTGCAGAATTTATGCTCCATTTCATCAAAAAGATGGAGAGAAAATAAACTCCACTTCAGATCAAGGCTGAAGGGACAGTAATTTCGTTTCATGCTCCTGCTCCAGCAACAGTGTTAGCATTTTAACCTTAAACTCTTCAAATCACATGACCCCAACCCAAAGTGTCTGTTAATTTGTTATTAGTGTTAATAACTAAATAAGCATTATTCAATTATTGTCTTAATCTTATGAATTACAGTTCTTTTGGGTTTATTTTTGCTGCATAAATTAAAAGGCATGGTAATAGCACAGATATGAAAAGAATGATGCTTGATTATGTTTTACTCGTGTATCTTTTAGTTTTTTTCTTTATACTAAATTATAGTGTCCAACTTCAGCATTTTGAAGACTGATGCTTTTAGTGCATGCTGGGTTATTTTGGTGTTTCCATAATCCACCTAACAATTAACATGGACTACATGATCTTTCTTCTTCTCTTCTTTCCTTAGATGCCCACAATCATGTTGATGATTATTCCAGCACTTTTGGGGATGTTCGCAAAACAAAACAAACAAAAAGTTAAAAACAAAAACAAAAAACTAGTTGACTGGTCAGTAGGACTAGGATTCGTAGGAAGCGCGTGACAGAAAAGTGTCTACAGTCATTGCCTCTACTGCATCCTTGGAGAGAGAGTTCCAGTCCCTGATGGTGCAGGGTAAAAAGGAACCACCTCTGTACTGTGTTCTGGTGGTGATGAGGCTAAGCTGTTGACAGTGGGAGCACCGATCTTGCAGGATGGTGGTAGGACTAGTTTGGTCGTGCTGATGGGGCACTGGACTAGTCCACTGTAGATTTTGTACATTACCCCTAGGCGTGAAGTCTTCCTGCGCTTTAATGTGCCTATTGATTTTTTGTGTGTATATATGCACATGGGCCATGATGGGGGACCTTAATTTACAGTCTCATTGAAAGGACTTCTGTAGAGTCTCCACAGAATTTGTTGGAGAGATCTCAGGGTTCCTAGCACAAAACGATCACCCATCCATTTGGTAACCATGGTTAGGTACTAGATTGCAAAGATCCTTTCAGGTGCCTTGCTTTTTGGATTATTGTGCATTATACACCAAAAATAAACATGTGCTTTGTAACTGGATCTGTGCATGCAGATTTAGTAGCCAGTGTTTGCTGACATTTTTCAATTTGTACTTGAGCGGGTCACATATCATTCTGGTCTGACTGAATTTTTACATTTTTCTTTCCTCAGTGAATCGAAGTCAAAGAACCAAGAGGCAAGCTAGGAGCGTGATACCCAGGAGGGACTGGCTGGCATAAAACACAGCCACCATGTTGGATGTAACAGTCAAGACACTGGATGGCCAGAACAAGACTTTTAGTATACCTGAGGAGGTATGAACACATGAAGGAATGAAAAATACTGTTACAAATACAAAAAAGTCAATGCACAGGTTGAGCTTAACGGCCTATTATGGCAAACTGTTGATATAGGAACACAGAATGGTAGTCAGGGCTAATTTATTATAATATTGGTTGATTTGTTATGATCAATGTACTGATTACAGTTTTTTACACTGCTGTGTAATTTTAGATTAATAGTCCATTCTAGATTTATTTGTATCAGTGTCATGACAATGGCTAGCGAGGAAACTAGCCTTTGATAATTGTATGTGCAACTGCTCAAGGTCTAAAAAAGGCCTTTTTTTGTGCATTTGTAAATTGTGATCTGAGAATTATATAAACCCTCAGATCACAGTTTCACCTACATCATCATTCTCAGCGAGCTTTAACGGAAATTGTGTCAAAAATCTCCCCTAACCTTGGACTTGTCCTTTAAAGTTGTAAGTATATTAAACATGTTTCTAGTTCTAGTTGCTAAGTATGTGATTCAGTGAGATTATTAATACATTACATTATTAGACTTTCAAAAGAAAACATAAAATGTAAATGGACCAAAATACAGCTTTATTTAAGTTTAATAATTATACATGACTTAGTGCCAAAAGGTGCGCAAATGGGGGGTCGGATTTTTGACTGTCAATAAAATCCATTTGAAACACTTCGTCTTGTTGTTGCTTTGTGTGTGCGTTCATAATTGGTCAGTGTCACAGTGGAAACAATATGAGCTCCAAATCTGAAGCAGATGGAGAAATATTATTTTTTGAAATTGAAAAATGCCACGAAATTCGACTCCTTAAAACGGACACACTTACGGTGAGTACTTTCAATGCTTTCGTTCACGTACATGACGAATAATTTTTTTTAACTCAGTCACCGATTTGCACAGAGGAGATATTGCTTTACACAGTTCATATAAAATCGATTATCTCTAAGTTTTGTTTTTGGAGTTAGAGGTTCCAAAATATTCCTCAGTCGAACATTATGTGTGTTGAAATGTTTCATGACTAGCATCAGCAGACAATGTAGTGAAGAATGGACATTCTCTTTTGTCAAAACTTTACTCCAGTCACTGTGGTACGTCACTGCATCAGGCGCCAATGTTTTATTTTACTGCCAAATGTCTGGGTAGTTCCAAAAAAAAATTATGCCATTCTTCATAAAATTGTTTGCAATAAATAACATTCAACAATGTATTAAATTAAACAAGCAAAAAGAAAGTTTTTGCGCTTTTGCACGACTTCCAGTCAGCCATGATACACATCCAGGTCATTTGCTTTTAGCACATGGCCGCATGGAAGAGTTGTTCTGATATGCGAAAGGTGTGTGGTAATATTTTTGAAGACCGTAACATTCAACTTCATTTAAACGTTCATCGCAGATTTGGTGGAGATTTACTCATTTAGTCAAATCTTCCGGTTATATGATGATACTTATAAGTTATATTGGTATATGCCGAATCTTTTAAAAGTATCGGAATGTTAGCATAGGAAGCGAGTTTTTGTTGCTGTTGATCTAAAATTTGTTCAGATGCTTTCGTAAATTTGTTTTCGCCGAGTTTCTTACAACATGGGTGCGTGTTGAAATCGTAATGTGCGACAGCAGACTGGTTATAAACAGTATATTCTGATTGTACTCTTTACATTTTTTGCTTGCACTTAACGCAGTTCATTTTGTTTACAAACTACGTCTTCAAACAAATCATCATATATGGTAGACAGTTCAAATTTACACAGGTTAAAGTCATCAAGTTGGGTGTTAAACATTACAATTACAACACGAGCTGTGGAAATAATAACGTTCGACATAATTATAGTGACCATGCCTGTCTGCCTTCCAGAGTTCTAAAAATGTAAGGTGCCAATTTTAATAGCATTATTCTTTGGCTGTGATATTTTTAGTAATATTATGATTTTTTATATTTTATTATTATTCTTTCACTTTTAAGTTAACTGTTCAACTATTTTTGTCCTAGGCACCCGAGTCAACATCACCAAGAAATGCATGGATGACAGGTTGCGTGTGTGTTTTCCTGTGACACCCAAAAGCAACAAAAGTTGCACTCACTCTTACTTGCTCCATTTTCTCTTACAAAACACTTACTTGTTTGTTAAATAATAAGTATTACACATTTTGTTATGAAAAACAAAGTACCATATTGTCTTATTAACGTTATGTTATCCACTACAACAAAATTAAAGCAGCAAAAACTGTTCACATGGAAATAGTTATGTGTCTTTATACTTTACAATAATAAAAAGTTACTGATTTATCATTTTCATCAAGAAACAAACAGCATTGTACATCGTGTTGAAATAGTAATGTACGACAGATTTCTTACATCATTTGCTGTTTATGTCAAGAAAGCTTAAATTTGAGGGGAAAAATCATCAAATCTTTCTTGTCTCATATTGTTCTATTATTGTATTAAAGAACAACTGTTTATGTTTCAAAATGTGTGCTTTTTATTCATTTAAAAATGTTCAAGATTGGCTGTATGTTGAACGTTATCTATTACAACAAACTATGCATAGCATGCTGTTCTGTGTGACACAGAACAACAACAGTTCACTTGGTAACACTCATGTGGATCATATCTTGTTAGATCAGTTGGGTTTTCACAGTTAACTGCATGATTAGCAGCACAGTGATGTGGGCTTGTTGTAATGTGTAATGTTCAACATCTTGTCACAAATCATACTGAAAGTCAAATTTCTCAGGAACGAAGAGTAGCACTGCCTTCTCCCTTCACTGGTGGATGACTTCACATGTGTTCGTTCAAAAAATGCATTACTCTCTCACATCCTGTCAACTTTATTTTCTAGTACCTCTGTCCTCTTTTCTTGCACACCTTTTGGCACTAAGTCATATATATATTTATAATATTAATAATCTCAGTGCATACTATTAGTATCAGTGTAGTTTATACATTTTTATGCATGCAATTGACAAGGAATTGATTTAATTAATTCATTTCTTCCTACAGACAACTGTTGCTCAGTTCAAAGAAAAGATAGCTGACTCAATTGTGAGTATTTCCTTCTTTTTGATTATTGTTTAAAATTAATGACAGTGCAGGTTATCTTTTCCATACTTGATTCTGTAGTCATAGTTTATTATTTGAGAATGAGCTCTGTGTGTGTGTGTGTGTGTGTGTGTGTGTGTGTGTGTGTGTGTGTGTGTGTGTGAAAGACAAAAAGAGAAAAGAGAGAGAGAGTCTGTGTGTAGAAAGAGAGAGAGAGTCTGTGTGTGCAGGTGTCAGATATGTCTGTTGGCGATGATTTTCCTTGAGTTGATCAGATTCCAGTATTTTTGTGTGGCCATTTTCACCATGACCTAAAAAAAGCCTGTACACTCTGTGCATGGAAATGGTGGCAGTTTGGCATTATTGTTAAGTATTATTAAGTTGTTAAATAATAAATATCAATAAAGGTAAACCAGAATGTACTACAACTTGATCCAACAGGGACACAAGATAGTTGTGAATGTGACAGAAACCCTTAAGTTGAGCAAGTGGTTCAGTTTGCCGGTGTTTTATAGTTTCTTGTAAATTGCATGGGTGGAATTAATCTGCTACAACTGTACAAGCACAGATTGTTCTGTTTTTGTTGTGTTTTTGTGTTTTTTATTTTTTAGGCTGGTTATCTGTAGTCTGTCAAATCTCTATATATGTATGTTACTGTCATGTCAATATCATTTTGTTTAATTAACTTAATAGTTGTCACATAAGTTTACTATTTTAGTATTTATTTCTGTCACTGTCAGTATCACTGTCAAAGTCCTTTCAGATCTATTGTTGTCGTGTAATGGTGTGTGAGACTGTATTCTTAATATTTTGGTCATTGTTTACATTGCAGAATATACCAGCTGATATCCAGCGCTTGATTTTCCATGGACGTGTCCTTCAAGACGACAAACTTCTGAATGAATACGGTATAGTGACTGTAGCTTTTATCAAAGGGGACTGGTGCAGTCTAGTGGTGAAGGCACTAGGCTCAAAGATCTTGGGGTTTGAACTGGTTCCAGTTGCAACCTTTTACCCTGTGTACTGAATCCCTCTCAGGGTTAGGTGGGTCCCCCACTGATACTGTGATAGGATCAGTGTCTGTCTGGGGTTTATGGAGAACAAGGGACCAGCATGCACACCTTGGAGAACCCATGGCAGTGGAAGACTAAGCACTGTCCTGGCACAGATCTGTACAAGTTTCACCAACTTGGTTAAAGCCCATGTGCGCACCACTCTGTCTCTCAAACGTTTCCCCAACGTGGCCTCTTTCTGTGCCAGAGATGTCCTCAAGGGGACTGATAGTGTGATGTCCTTGTGACCAGGGTGAGGAAGTAATCAGACTGGGTCAAAAAGGTGGTTTGGTTGGGGTGGAGATGGCTTAATTTGTTTCTGTGTCTTAATATCTCGATGTCTGTTAAAAGCGTTGTGTGTGTGTTTTTATGTGGATATGGGTTTTTTTTAAAGACGATATATCTGTGTGTCAAGGAAGACAGTAAGATCTGCCTTTCCCATTCTGAATGCTAGTCCTCATAGCTTTTGTTTTTGGTCTGTTATTGTTTTGTATGTACATGTACTTTTTCCCCCTTTTACTTGAGTTAGAGAATGAATACTTAGATTGATTGATTGCTAATTTTTTACCCTGTTTTAATGTTTCACCCTGATACAACTTTAACACAGTCAGCTGGTGATGTAAGTGTGGATATACTTTGACTGTAAGTCATGTGTGCATTGACACTTACGTGTGCCTGTATCATTGCAGATGTTGATGGCAAAGTGGTCCATGTGGTGCAGCGTCCTCCCCCGATGTCCATGTCCACCTCCACCACTGAGTCCAGCACGTCCCAGTCTGCCCACCACCACCATCACCACCATGTTCACCATATGCCGCCCAATGTCCAGAGCTTTGTGGTTGGTTCCTTCACCATCCCGCCCAACATCCTCAACAGCGCTCCACAGGTACCTGTCTGTCAGTGTCGATCTGCTGCTTGCTGTGAGTCTTCCGATGCTTGCTTCTGCCTGTGACATGCATAATGGGGGACAGATTGTCTCGTCTCTCTGGCTGCATTGTACAACTTGAAAAAGTGTTTCAGTGAAATGTGGGTGAGGGCACCTTTGTGATAGAGATGTGACTTGGAGTAGATGGTTATATGTTGTTTGAAGGTCAAGGCTGAAATGAGGGTTTGAATCTGTGAAAGAATGTTTTGTGTATGCGATACCTTTTGAATGGCTAGACTTCTAGCTTTCCAGTGTAATACTAGCGGTGATACATTGCTGCATATTTGCCAGACAGAATATTACATTTTTGTTTTTATTCACTGCACAAATTAACAAACTTTGTTTTGTTTGCTCTCTCCAGGTGGATGGGGGTTCTGTCAATGTCCACATCAACCTGTCTTCATTGGATGGCGCCTCCAATACAGCCAACGCCCCCTCCTCTGCCAGTGCCACCTCCAGCGCTGCAGACACCAGCACTGCTCAGCAGCAGGGACAGCAGGCATTTGGTGCCAGCCAGGGAGGGAGGGGGTTGGGCAACACTGCGGTGGAGGCAGCTCAAAGACTGGCACAGGCCAAGCGTAACTTTGCCCTTGCTGAGAATGCGATCACTAGACTGCAGGTTGGAGAACTGTGTGATTTTGACGCGTAATTTTAGTTTGATCTTTTAGTGTAACTTTGCTCTTGCTGGGAATGCAGTCAGTACTGATTTGTGATTTTAATATATATATATATATGTACGTCTTTTACTCGTTTTAGTTTTGTCTGTCACTTTAGTTTAGCTCTGTGAGTGTCCCTCAGTGTTTTTGCCTAGCCTTTCTACTTTGTCAGTCTGTCAGACTGTGTCTCTTACCTGTTTGTCTTTTTGCCTAGATTTCTACCTTTTCAGTCTGTCAGCCTGTGTGTCTCTTACCTGCTTGTTTTTTTGCCTGGCCTTTTCTGCTTTCTCAGTCTGTCAGCCTGTGTCTCTTACCTGTTTGTCTTTTTGCCTAGCCTTTCTGCCTTGTCTGCTCTGTTTCTGTGTGTTAGTCTCAATGTCTGCTTCTCACCTGGCCTGTCTGACTAAGCTGTTTTGCTTTTGTGTGTCTGTTCTGTCCTTTCCCCTTGCTCTCTCTGTCAACTGAGCAATGGCTCTTCTTAACTAATATTAATTAGTTTACTATTCCTGCCCGAGGAGAAGTAAACTAATGCTCATCTCCTCAGTGACTTCAGTCATGTGTGGGTTTCACTGTGTCTTTAATTACATCCCAGGCACAGTGATGGGCATGGAGCAAGAAAACGTGTGTTCCATTTTGCCATTAATCAGCGTCAATCAGTTTATCATTCAGTTTTGTGGCTCATTGTGGTCGTTTGTTGTTTTGCAATTCAGAATCCAAGGAATAGAGCAGCTGAGCAGACAGCCGCCATGGACATGGGTACATCCATGGAAGCCACTGTCCAGGGTGCCAGCGCAACAGATTCTCAGCCGTCAGGAACATCCACTGACCCTGTCAACCCCTCCCAGAGTTCCCCACAGTCACAGTCCTCTGGCTCTAGTTTCACTGCTCCCAGGTAGCTTGCTGAGGATGGGTTTAGCCTGCTTGTTTCCTTCTCTTTTGCCTGGATGGTTTGCGTACTTCAAGGAACTGGCCTCAGATTGGACCAAAAAAAAGATTTTTTTGTAGTCATTTTTTTTTCTCTAGAACTCTGCAGTATGTCATCAACTGTTCATTCCACAGAGATAAAAAACAGCTGGGGACAAAATGATTGCAGTCCGCATGCATTTCTTGTGACCTGCGTGCAAAACCTGCTCTTCTGTCCATGATGCCAATAACATTTTGGTGATGTCAAAATGAAGTGCTGGAAAAGGGCACATTAGTCAGTAATGAGCTCATGAAACAAGTCTTAGATGACAGGTAAACCTGCAGTTTCATCTCTTAGCTAATTTAAGCTCACTGGACTGCCATCATACTTTGAGGATTTTCAAAATAGTGAACTGTAACTTGGAATTTTGTTGTGTGTTGCAGGGAGGCAACTCCTCAAGACCTGGCCAGTGTCCTGCGACAAGCGGAGAGGCTTCACCAGAGTCTCTCCCCCTTCATTAGGCAGCTGTGTCAGTTAGCCGACAGTGACCCTGTAGTGCAACAGCAGGTAGACAGCATAGCCAGATTGTTATACTTTCGTAGACAAAGGCCTAAAAATGTTTCAGAATGTTCCTTTCCCTCTTCAGGCAAGTGGCTGGAGATGGTTCAAGATATAGCTTCTGCTGAAGCATTTAGGTTACTTGTGGAGATTTTGTTAGGTGGGTTGGTGATGAGAAGTGCTGAGCCATTCATTCTGGCAGAATCAGCAGTGGGAGACTAAAAAATACTTCACAATGTTTCATTACTTTTGTACCATGGGTTTCTTTACATCAGAGCTTGCACTGAAAGCACTGATATAGATGACTTTAAGTGTCCTTTCTTTTTGGAGGGATAAACATGACACATAAATGCATAATACTTTGCATTGATATTCTGTATTGTTTAATGAATGTTGTGAGTATTTACTATTTAAGTATAGCAGTAACTCAGTTTTGTTGCCCCAAGACTACGCTGTTGCATATTGAAGGCAGAGTACAACCCTTGTTTTTATGACCACCTGCTAATTAAATTTAAAAGGGTCTTGGGATAAAGATTCACTGGACAGAAAATTAATGGATTTTTAAACATCAGTTGTACAAACTGGTGGTGACCGGTCTGTGGTGGTCCTTCATTTTCTTCCAGTCATTGGTGGGTGGTGACATATTATCCAGGCAGCATTCATTTGGACAGAAAATTAATGGGGGTTTTAACATCAGTTGTACAAACCGGTGGTGACCAGTCTGTTTGTGGTGGTCTTTTATTTTCTTCCTGTCATTGGTGGGTGGTGGTACAGTGTCCAGGCAGTCTGAATGATGTAAGGTTTCACTATGAGTTCTGCCATACTCACCTTGATGTGCTGGGTTTCAGGATCTGCGTTCCCGTCAAATGTTGGTGGACCAGGTGTCGGAAGCTCTTCACGCTCTCAGCCATGGCTACCACAACATCAGTGACATTGCCTACGAGTTGGCCGCCCCTCCGCCCCGCCAGCTGATGGCCCAGTCACTGCCCATATATCACCAGGCACACAGCCCTGCTGTGGTGGTCAACCAGACTTTGGTAAGGCAGTTAGTGGACAGTGGCTGCATGTGTGTGGTCAACCAGACTTTGGTAAGGCAGTTAGTGGACAGTGGCTGCATGTGTGTGGTCAACCAGACTTTGGTAAGGCAGTTAGTGGACAGTGGCTGCATGTGTGTGGTCAACCAGACTTTGGTAAGGCAGTTAGTGGACAGTGGCTGGATGTGTGTGGTCAACCAGACTTTGGTAAGGCAGTTAGTGGACAGTGGCTGCATGTGTGTGGTCAACCAGACTTTGGTAAGGCAGTTAGTGGACAGTGGCTGCATGTGTGTGGTCAACCAGACTTTGGTAAGGCAGTTAGTGGACAGTGGCTGCATGTGTGTGGTCAACCAGACTTTGGTAAGGCAGTTAGTGGACAGTGGCTGCATGTGTGTGGTCAACCAGACTTTGGTAAGGCAGTTAGTGGACAGTGGCTGCATGTGTGTGGTCAACCAGACTTTGGTAAGGCAGTTAGTGGACAGTGGCTGGATGTGTGTGGTCAACCAGACTTTGGTAAGGCAGTTAGTGGACAGTGGCTGCATGTGTGTGGTCAACCAGACTTTGGTAAGGCAGTTAGTGGACAGTGGCTGCATGTGTGTGGTCAACCAGACTTTGGTAAGGCAGTTAGTGGACAGTGGCTGCATGTGTGTGGTCAACCAGACTTTGGTAAGGCAGTTAATGGAGGGTGGGTGGTGGCTGGATGTGTGTGAGATAGAGAAGGGCTCCACCCCACCAGCAGATGGCTTAGTCATTGCCAGTATTAATGTGTCGCCAGGAGAGAGAGAGCTATTCCCTCTCAGCTACATGCCTCCGATAAATCTATGAACAGACATCTGTATGGTCCAACAATAGTGAGGCTGCACCCACATGTTTGAAAGATTTACTGGCTGACATTAATCATAGGAGTTTCATTTGCCCTACCATTGACTGAGTAAAGGGCAACAGTGACCATCATGGCATCTTCCAAGCAGCATTACATCAACAAGGTAAAGAGTTTCCCCCCAAAGAAAATCAAGTCATTTGCAGGGGGAGGTCATTTAAGAAGTGTGACACATTCTCATTTTTTTCTTTTCAAACTGTTCTGTCAAAGGCCTCCTGAGTACTCAGTTGAACTTCCAAGAGTGGTCAGACCAGAAATTCATGATTTTTTATTCTGCCTGATTGACTGCTGTGGTCACTAACATCACGTTCAGGTGTTCTTGTTGTGTTTGGCATCACATAATTTCTGTGGAAAGTGTCAGAGAAAGTGAAAACTCTTTTCTCTGGGTGCTTTGTTTCCAAGACTACCACAAGGGTGCTGGCTTTTGACTGGAGTTTCAAAGCCATCTCTTTGACCAGTATTATTATTTGTGTCTTTAAGTGAGACTGTGTGGGTGGGTATGTCTGTGCACACTTGCATGTGTGGGTACAGCCTTGGACGCGTGTAAAGAAATGTGTGCTGTAGCGTTGTGCAATGAAAACTGTGCAGCATGGACAGCCCCATGCTGCCTCGCAGCCCCCAAGCAGCCAGAGTGCCAGCGCCCAGAACAACAACGCCAGCACCACCCAGTCCTCCGCTACCTCTGCTGCTTCTCATCCCCAGCCTGCCCCCGAGCCCACTGCCCCCCACCCCCATCTACACACCCACAGCTCCTCCCACTCTGCCTCCCACTCTTCCTCCCACTCCTCCAGCGCATCAGCTACGGCGTCATCGACCGAAGGGGTGGGTGCAAGCATGTCGGGAGGTGCGGGGAGTGAGGCAGACCCCTATGTTTTTGTGGAGGTGGGTCCAGACTCGCTGACAGTAAACAGCATTTCTACCACTGTGGTCGTGTCGGAAGAGGTCGATGAGGACATGGACTTTGTGAACTTACGGCAAGGTGAGTGGGTCTTTTTCTTCTTTTCTTCTTTTCTTATCTTTCTGTCCTTCCATTGAAGATGATGGGTTTTTTGTTTTGTTTTGGTCTGCGTAGCTGTTCATGCTCTCATGTTCTTCCACCTTCCTTTCTTCTATTTGTTCTTCTTCTGTGTGGGAATGTGTGTGTTGCTTAGCCTGCATCTAGTTGCAGTTCTGGTCTCAAGCACTTGGCTTTTACCTTCTAATGCAAAAGCAGAAGACAAAACTGAGTTATTTGGCCATGCTTTTTTTTTTTTTTTCCTTCCCCAAGGGCATTTCTAATGCTGCTTTCTTTGTTTCTGTGTTCCTGTCATAGTGAAAGTTTTTTTTTTTTTATTGATGCTTTCAACTTTTATAAAATTATAGGTGACTGTTGCTTAGTACAATAGTAGTTGTCCTGAAATCTGTTTTTTTTTTCTCTTCAGTTTTGGTTGGACCTGGTGTGAAAAAGAAGAAATCGCCTGCTTAATGACAGACAGTGCTGTGTAGGAATGTACTGGAACATTACCTGTTCAGTGCATGTTATGTGAGGCAGGAGGTATTGTTGGAGTTCCCTCACACATGGGCCTGTCAGTTCTGTTGATTTTGCATTGTGGCTGCATATCTGTATTTTAGAAAGTCCAAACAGTCCCCCACGTACATTGCCTAAAATTGTCAGTGCTTACCTGCAATAGGTGTGGACTCAACGCCCTCGGCCACCAACACCAGCACATCACCGGCAGCCACGGCTGCTTCTACATCCCCGTCAACATCAACGACAACAACATCCCAGTCCTCCATGATGCAACCTCCAGTCAACTTCCAAGGGTTCTCCAGCATCCCGGGCGTGCCCGGTGAACTGATGAACAGCATCGTGCAGTCTGTGCTGCAGGCTCACGGTCAGTTGACTTGTACTTGTGGGGTGGGGGAAGGGGGTTGATTGCAGCAAAGATCAGACTCTTCTGAGACTTATAAATGCTAGGATGGCCCAAAACAGACACCCCTTCCCCATATGCTGTGTGCACTGTGTGGTTTGCTGTATGTGTGTGTTCTTTCTGCATTTTTCTAATTACTATTATTAGGTTTTTGAAAGATTTTTATAAAAAAATTTCAGTTTGTTTATTTTACATGGTCTTTTACGCGTCATGCCTTTCAGCATTATCAGTATCATCATCAGTCTCTTAACCAGCCTGGTCAGTAGGGTGCTATGATGGACACGCTTCAGCAGTCAGTTTGCTTCCACCTGGGTCTGCCTTGGCCATTTGGTGCAGGGGTGGAGACCTGTAGTCCAACCCTTCTGTGAATTGGCCTATATAGCATTCTTTCTGCCATCCCCCTCATTACTTGCCGTCAGTGGCTGCTCTGCAGAACAGGTTGATGTTGACTCAGTGTGCAACTGAATGGCAACTCCAGTGAATGGATTCCTTGCCATAACTGACCTTGGCATCTGTGTGGTCCACCTTTTGAACTGATTTGAACCAGAGTCTGTTGCCAGATCAGCAAACCATGTCTGTCAAATCCACACTTCTCTCCTCATGAACAGGGTTGCTCATGTTTTACGCTGCACTGACCTGTGGAAAATGTATCCAGGTCTGTGGGGAAGGACTTTCTGCACAACTTGCAAAGTCAGATGACACAAACTGAAGTTTTAAGCAGTTGTTAATTAGAGTTTAACAAAGACATCCTGTCAGCTGCACAAGGTTGCCTTGGGACAAAGAATTTGAGCCGGCTGCCCAGTCTGGCATGAACTGAATTAGACAACAGCACCCCAAAGGTCATTGTCATCATAAGAGAGATTGTGGCTTTTTTGCTTGCATAATAATAATGACAATACTCTGTCTATGACTATACATATGTGAGGCTCAGAGTGCTGTATGTGAAAGATTACAATATTTAATAATGCATTACGCATCCCACTATCTGCCCCCCTCCACTGGATCCACACATTTGCATGTGTATGCACACACATATGCACACATGCGCGTGTATACACACACACACACACACACACACACAATATAATGTAACCAATGTAATGTTAGCCAGTTTCTAGACTATTTACCTCTGGGATTTTCCTTGCCTGCTGGTGTCATAGTGTAGTGAGGACAGGAAAGTTGCTGAGAGCAGCCTTTTTAGTTGGGCCATTTGGGCACAAGCATGCATGGGATGTGAAGCAGTGTTATAGTAGGTACTCTTTGTTGTGGGTTTGAATGACAGGGATTGGAACACATGAATTCAGACAGCTGTCTGGCATTGCATGGGTTAAAAAATTTTTTTTTTAAACATGTGAAAAATCCATTGGAGCAATATTTATGGTTCAGTTCAGTTCAAGGTGGTGTCTGTGCTGTGTGTGGAAAAGCCCATAAGCTGCACCCTGTCTCTCACACATTCCCCCCACACCTTTGAAACAGTTCCAGTGTTCAGCTGATCGGTGATGGCCCTTTCTTGTGCTTTCAAGGAAGATCACATCTTTCTGTACCAGCAGGTGTTCAGTGGTCCAAGGTCCTTGGCATTGTGTCCACAGGTAGTGTCTCAAGTGCCTCAACACTTCACATCTACCAAGATGCAAGTCACTTGTGATGTTTTTTTGTCTCCCAGTCAGTCTGCTAGGTCATTTTCTTTACTCTGGCATGTCCCTAACAGTACACCCACAGAAGTCTTTGGAGGTGGATGTCAAAGATTGGCACATGCTACTCTGGGCTTCCCAGAGAGGGCAGATAGGACCGTCAGGGTGGAGATACATGAATTAATCCAAGTGAAAATACAAGATCTTTCCAGGGCAGTGGGGATCATGTGCCTGGCTTGATAGGTCAGTCAAGAGTTCCCCAAGCAAGTCTCTTCCCTAGTTTCACTACACTGTCTTGTGGGGGTCTTGTGGACATTGTGTGATACTGCTTGAATCTTTGAACGCTTCTGCTGTGGTGTTCTTTTATTGTGTGACATTTACAGCTTGAATCTTTGAACACTTCTGCTGTAGTGTTCTTTTTTGTTGCTGATAAAGCCTCATGATGTGAACACCAGGTTGAAGCTATTCTTCAATTCCTGTTCATCCAGGTGTACGGCAAGGGGACCAGGTGCAGGTGAACGTTGTCCCAGTGCAGATGCCAGGTGGAGGGCCCGGCATGCTGGGTGTACAGACCAACGGCACTGGGCCCACCAACCCCTCAGGTGTTCCAGTAGGTAACAGGTAGGTGACACCAGTGATCCATTTGATACTGCCCACCAACCCCTCAGGTGTTCCAGTAGGTAACAGGTAAGTGACACCAGTGACTCCTTGGATAGTGCCTAGCAACCCCTCAGGTGTTCCAGTAGTTAACAGGTAAGTGACACTATTGATGCGTTGATAGTGTCCACCACCACCGTCAGGTGTTCCAGTAGTGAACAGGTAGGTGACACCTTGATAGTGTCCACCAACCCTTCAGGTGTTCCACATGGCAACTTACTGCTAAATGACACCAGCTACACCTTGATACTAACTACCAACCCCTCAAGTGTTTCAGTAGGTAACAGGCAAGTGACACCAGTCACACTTTGGTACTGCTCACACTCACCTCATGTGTTCCAGTAGCTGATAGGCAAGTGACACCAGACACACATTGACAGTGCCCACCAACCCCTCACATATTTTAGCAGGTTACAGGTTAGTCACCAAGTGACACCAGTGACACCTTTATACTGCCCATCAGCCTCTGAGATGTTTCTAGCTGATAATAGTTACATGTCAATGGTGACACTGTAAGTGTGTGATGTGTCAGTCTGACTTTAACCCCCTGCCCACCACCACCAACCTGGGCATTTAACCAGCTTAGTTCTTAGTTAGCACTGAACAAGGGGACAACAGTTGAAAGCTGGTTGATTTTGCCCCAGCTGCCTCACAGGGTGTTCCAGGAGTAGGTGGGAAGAAGATGGTAAGTAAGTAACTTGGTGTTTAGGAAGAAGACAGGACAGCTGTGAGTTAGACTGTGTGGTATAATTAAGTGGCGTGCACCCCACACAGAGAGTGACTGTGAGTTAGACTGTGGTATAATTAAGTGGCGTGCACCCCACACAGAGAGTGACTGTGAGTTAGACTGTGGTATAATTAAGTGGCGTGCACCCCACACAGAGAGTGACTGTGAGTTAGACTGTGGTATAATTAAGTGGCATGCACCCCACACAGAGAGTGACTGTGAGTTAGACTGTGGTATAATTAAGTGGCGTGCACCCCACACAGAGAGTGACTGTGAGTTAGACTGTGGTATAATTAAGTGGCGTGCACCCCACACAGAGAGTGACTGTGGGTTAGACTGTGTGATGGCATGTACCTCACGCAGAGAGGGACTGTGAGTTAGACTGTGTGGTATAGTTAAGTGGCATGCACCCCACACAGAGAGTGACAAGGTTAAAGAGACAGCTGGCAGAAAGAAGTGCACAATGTCACACCTGGAACTGCTTGATCATGTCGTCAAAGTCAGTCTGTCCCCATAGCAACTTATCGTATTATGTATTTGGCATATATGTATGTCAAGGGGGTAAGGGATGTGACCATGACAGTGACTGTTGCTGGGCTGCCCTTTATCCGGTGACATGCCTTGTCTGCAGCACGGCACAGAGGGTGGGGCGCTCCACCAGCGGCACCAACACCGGCTCCAGTTCCAGCTCCCAGAGCTCCACTGCCGCTGCCCCCACAACAGCAGGTGCCTCAGCAACCACAGCCTCGGCGGCACCGGTCTCTGCAACAGCAGCCGGTCCCAGGATGAGCCGCTCACAGCCACTGTCTGCAGATGCTCCTGCCTTTGTTCCCCGGGCACCAGGGGCTAACAATAATGGCGGTCAGTTTATTGTGTGGCGTGTGCATTTTTGTGAAGGTGGTTTGATTTTGCTGAAGTTGTCTGGGCTGTAGCATATTTGTTAATTGTGTATTCTGTGGTCATTGATTTTATGGCACTTGGAATGTGCTTGTAATTGCTTTTTCTAGAGAAGAGTGATGCATTAGTGTTCTAGTATTATTTGTTGACGATATTTAATAACAGAAAATGTATGAATTCTGATAGCTGCGTGACAGGAAAGTTGTTTTTCTCTCTTTCCCTCATTTAGGTCCTGGCAGTGTGTTTGCTCGCATACCCATTTTCCGTCAGCGAACACCCATGTTCCCGCCTCCGCGAGGGATGTTGCCTATGCCACTGATGCAGCCCACAGACATTTACCTGCCCTGTTTCTCCCATCACTTCATCAGCCAGGCTGTGCGGGAGCGACTTGATCAGCGAATGCAGGTAAAGGGGGCCACCTATGTTTTAAGTACAATATAACCTGCTGTCAGAGCCACCAGCCAGATAACAGATAACTGCATTTATTATGAATAATGAAGTTCTTTTGTATTTGTGTTTGTAACTCAGTCCACCCCGATGGAATTGTTTGATTTTTTCAAATATGTGACATTAACCTTAGTACAAGGAGTGCCTATTTTGGGTACCTTGTTGGCAGGCATGATGATCATGCTGTGTTTATTGTGTACAGGAAATATTGACCTGTTTTTTTGCAGGGTATGCCAGCTCCACAGCACCTGGGTAACATGATGGCAGGAATGATGTCCACGCTGTTTGGGCAGCCCAGACCTAGAGGTCAGTAAACCCAAACTCTTCTTGTATTTCAGACTGTAGTACTGCAATTCTTCCATTTCTTTTGTCTGGCATCTGCAGCACATTTACATATGCACATGTGCACCTGCACACTGCTTGCACCTTCATACTCTGCCCACCCATCATCAGCTCTTGTTTTTTGAGGATTGAAGTGGGTCTCTCTCTCTCTTCCGTAGGCCCGCCTGTGTCAGAGCGCAGCTCGCAGCAACCTGGAGGCACACCCCAGCGCAATGCCAATGACACCACGTCCCGTGCAGAGACCAGCACCACAGCGACGCAGCAAGGCTCCATTTCGGCCAACCCTTTCGCTACGCTCTTCTCCCAGATCCTGGGTGGTGCTGGCCCGCTGGGGCAGATGGCAGCTGCCACCGCTGGGTCCACTGCCAATACACCATCTGGTGGGGGAGAGGTAGGATTCATTATTAATAATTAATAATAATAATAAAACTATTTGTAATGTGCAAAATCCTGTCCACAGAGTCTATTCTAAGTGCATACACACATGCACACGTGCACACACATACACACACACACACACACACACACACACCAAGAGCACAGTGAACCATATTAATTACATTAACACGCTGTTCCACTTCATTCAGTAAGTTATTCTTCCTGTTAGGGAGCTGACAGTAGAGGCAGACGAGTTGTAGTCAGTTATTCCCTGTCTGTTGCGTAGCTCACCCTCTGTGTACAATGTATCCCCTCTTACAGTGGGTTATTTGTGGTCTGTTGCACAGGTCACCCTCAGTGTACAACATATCCCCTCTTACAGTGGGTTATTTGTGGTCTGTTGCACAGGTCACCCTCAGTGTACAACATATCCCCTCTTACAGTGGGTTATTTGTATTCTGTTGCACAGGTCACCCTCAGTGTACAACATATCCCCTCTTACAGTGGGTTATTTGTGGTCTGTTGCACAGGTCACCCTCAGTGTACAACATATCCCCTCTTACAGTGGGTTATTTGTATTCTGTTGCACAGGTCACCCTCAGTGTACAACATATCCCCTCTTACAGTGGGTTATTTGTGGTCTGTTGCACAGGTCACCCTCAGTGTACAACATATCCCCTCTTACAGTGGGTTATTTGTGGTCTGTTGCACAGGTCACCATTAGTATTCAGTGGACCCCATCTTACATCACCATAACAGGGTCCACTATTAATATACTTGGGGGGTATTCACTGCCTTTTGTAGCCTCATTCTCCATGTGCTGTGGATCCATTTTGAAGCTATCCCTTTCAGAGGCACCCTTAAATGGAAAATGTGTGGTATTGAAGGTAGCATGTTTTCTGGTGAAGAGTTTGACACCTACCTAAAGATGCTGAGAAAAGAGTTCCAAAATATTTGTCTTGAAAGATGGGTGGTGTTTCATGGGATTTTTGTCTTACATAGAGGTTCCACTGTACTGGCTGCATGTGAGATACAAAGACAGGTTGTGAATCACTCTGCCAAAGATAGGTCAGTGTCCCTAAGACAGGCTGTGAATCACTCTCTGCCAAAGATAGGTCAGTGTCCCTAAGACAGGCTGTGAATCACTCTCTGCCAAAGATAGGTCAGTGTCCCTAAGACAGGCTGTGAATACTCTCTGCCAAAGATAGGTCAGTGTCCCTAAGACAGGCTGTGAATACTGTCTGCCAAAGATAGGTCAGTGTCCCTAAGGAGGCTGTGAATACTGTCTGCCAAAGATAGGTCAGTGTCCCTAAGGCTGTGAACTCTCTGCCAAAGATAGGTCAGTGTCCCTAAGGCTGTGAACACTCTGCCAAAGACTGGTCAGCATCCCTAAGACAGGCTGTGAACACTCTCTGCCAAAGATAGGTCAGTGTCCCTAAGGCTGTGAACACTGCTAAAGACTGGCTAGTGTCCCTTGTGAGCACCTAGTAGTTGACTCTCCCATGAGAGCAGCGGGTCATTTTTTTTTTATAAACCAGGCTTGGAAACAAATGAAGTCGATGTGTATGAATACTGGTTTGATGTACAAGGAATAAGTGAAGGTATGAGTAAAAGAAGAAAACGGAAACACAGCTTGCAGCATTTCAGTTTCTGCAGTTCCTACCCAGGCATCGCGCTGGTTTGAAGCAAAACATTGTGAATTAACAATGCTGTTTAGAATCTCATTTGATCCATGCATAATTATTCTGGTTGCTACCAGGAAACACGCTGGCATTTGGGGAAGGATGTCATTTATGAGCTGCTTAGTTTTAACATTTAAACTTGCCGATGGTGAGGTGATTCTCACCACACTGATTAATGCGTATTTTAAACAGGTACACTGATGGAAGCGGATGCACAAATTTGCATGGTTGTGGTGAGTTAGATGTTCAGTCGCTAAGTGTGTAGATGACATGCATTGTGACCCTTCCACTTGCTGTTTGATTTGACAGGGCGCCAGTAATGCCCCAGCTGGAGGCGCTGAGGGCATGTCTGACGCCGTTTTTGCTCGTCTGGTTCAGGGTGTGCGTTCCCAAGCAGCTCAAGTCATGACAGGAAATCAGTCCGGTCAGACTGTGGCAGCTTTTCTTCAGACACTGGGAGACAATCACAGCATCGTGCCTGGGGAAGGTACCTTACATCTCTTGCCTTCATTTTGCATTTCACCTTTATAGTTCATTGTGTTTTGGGAAGGTGGCATGCACTGTCTTTCCATTTAGTGATGACAAACCTATATTATAGTACTCTGTCACTGTTGATGGATATATTTTAGAAAGAAAAAGCAAAGCAAAGAGGTTGAGACAATATTATAAAGACTTGAGACAGATGTCAGCTTATGTGTCCAGTGTGTTGGCCCCATCATGGTTCTCATGGGAGAGTCTTCTAGTCTTTCTTTGGTTCTGTGGTGACCACTGTGGTAACCACAGAACCTTTTGTTGGAATTATGCAAAAGTTTGTCAGGGCAGTGGTGAACTCCAGATTGTTCCATTTCTAAATGTAAAGGGTCCCTGATTCCGCATTAGAGAGGGTGGGTGCAGCTGTGCGTCCAAATTAGACTCCTGCAACCACAAGGGGCAGTACCTTGTTCCCCTTTGCACAGCGCTTTCACAACAGGGAGGTTTGTCCCATTTCCTGGCTGCTGTGAAGCAGCAGGGGGGATGGGTTTTGTAAAGAGACAGGCAGCAGGCTCAGCATCTGGTTTACTTTAACTGCCTCATGTGTCTGCGTCAGTTGTCCAGCGTGTGTCAGAATGTGAACACTCTCACCTACTTGAAGTTGGCTGCCTTTGAAAAGTAGTTGTATTAAATCTGCACTTGTGATGCTTTGTGGATTCCTAACCCCACATGACAAATTGTATATAATAAAATTAAAAACAACAACACTTTTGTACAGAGTGTGATGCTTTTTCAAGTTCAAAAACTACCAAGACTTTTGCACAAAATATGCTATTTTTACTCTCCAAAATGTGTCAGAGTCACAGGGAGGATTGAAACCATTGTATAAAAGTTGTGGGTATGGCATCCTTGTGGACTTCTGAACCTTTTATAATTCACACTTCATACCTTGGTGCACTGTTGCTAGACAAAGTGCGAAGAAGATGAACCTGTGCTGAATACAGCTCACAACAGGGAGGTATCTTGCTGTGCAAGGTGACAAACCCTATTTTAGCTTGCTTCCTTCTGCACTGTTGTAAAATTTGTTTCTTTACTTTCCTCTCCTCTCAGGTGAAATATGGTTTGTTCTTTTCCAGGATTCCTGACGGATGCATTCCTGTGTGTAGCAGAGCAGCTAACGTTTGCGGACATGATCAGCATTTTCATGGGGCAGCACCAACCCATTGCGCGCCTGCGACGCCCCATGCGTCAGTTTGTCAGCGAGCGAGTCCTGAATGGGTCAGGGATCACGGATGACAACATGCAGCGAGCCACAGACCAGGTGGTGGAGGAGATGCTGCCAGACATCAGAGCCATGGTGGTGAGACCCTGTCTGCAGTTTCATGTAGAGGAGAGGAAGTAAGGAGTGTTGTGTAGGCATTATGGTCCTGTATGGGGCATTACCGTGGGTAATTGGAGTCACTATCCCAGGGTGCAGCCTGCTGAGGCAAAGTTACCCTGCCCAGCCACTGATTATATCTGAATATGAAAGAAACTGAGTTGTAACTTGCGCAGTGTCTGTGCTGAAATCTGCCAGTGATTTTTTTTACATTTTTAACACAACTCACAATTTTTGTGGCTGTGAGAGGGTGGAGAGTTGACTCTTTTGTAAAGCTACAACAGAATAGAAAATTGCTTCAAAAATTCTTTCAGTGGCTGTTCTGAAATCTGCATGTGAATTTGTTTGTTTGTTTTTGTTTGTTTAACCAATCAGTGGCCCATGGATCTGGGTTAGGTCTGAGCATTTAGAAACAACAAAGCTCTCACTCATGCTTACCAGAGGGGAGTGGGTGGATAACCACTTTTTCTCAGTGTCTGTTCTTGTGTTTTGTATTACATGTAATGGACAGAGCGGTCCCGGTTTGTGTTAATAGTCTGGTGCTGCAGTGCTGAGTGATGTGCACCTGGAGGCCACCCTGCGCAAGTTCTTCTCCCATCACCTGATGGCCCTCTTCAAGCTCACCGTAGACTTCAATGGTGCGTGTCCATACCTCACCCTGCTTTATGTGTAGGCCTGTGCGCAGTACAAGGGAAACCGTTCTTTTAAGATGACCATGGAAAGATAGTTGGCTGTCTTGAAAGATGAAGCCACCCTAAGACAATCAAACGTAACAGATGTTAAAAGATAGACCACTATAAGAAGAAGAAAAAAGAAAAAGGGATGTTGAAAGAAGGCGGTACTTGCTGAAGGTGGTACCTGAGGAAAAGGTGTTAGGAAGAATGTCAGTGAAAATGGGTCGGGTGGAGTGGGAAGGTAGGTGGTTTGTTTTCCACTGGAAGTTCAGATACCTGTGCATAGATGAAGCCCAGTGGGTTCCTGGTCATGTGGTCTTGGCAGGTAGGCAGCCAGTGATTAGAACAGGTGAAATTCTGCTGTATGTGATTGTGACCCAGGTGTAGTTGTAGTGTTGTAGCTTGAACACCATCACCTCTGTTTTGATTTTGCTGCATTGGGTAGCAGCTTCCCTGGTGATATCAGACTGAGCTGTCAGTCCCTTGTTGACAGGTTGGTTAAGCATCACCGAACATCATCACGCTTCTGTTTTCCTCCCGGGCAGTTTGAGTCTGCTGCCCCGGACTCATCAGGAGTGGACAGGACTGCCCACGTGCTGAAGAGGATGAGAACTGGCCGTGACTGACCATGCTGAGGGCATGGCTTTCAGGATCATGTCTTTGGCCCATTGATCGCAGACACCAGTTCTTGGGGCGTAGGCAGGGTGAGGTGTCAGTGTGACAGGGGTGTAAAAACAGAGGGCTGCAAGAAAGACAGGAAGTGCACTGAAGCTCTGCCTGAACTGTGTGCAAGCATGAGAGAAAGGAAGAAGACGGGAGAGACAGTTACAGAAAATCTCTCCTTGAGTTGTGTTATGAACACTTTTTTTTCTGTCACCAAACTGCTGGTCACTGGTGGTAGGTTTGGCCAAGATGTTTCCCATGCTGTGTCAGTAGGGGTTGGGGGGGGGGGGTGGAATAGATGAGGGAAGAGGGGACTGAAGCTGCTGGGAGTGACTCCCCACTGTATGTCAGACACACCATCTTGCCCAGCTTAGTGGTGGAAACTTGTTGGTAGTTTAGTCCTCAACAAATTTGATGTTTCAGTGAATGATGAGCAGTTTGCACTGCAGTTCTACAATGACTTCCGACGCATGTTGGGCGAATTTGTGGTGTTGATGCCAGCCTGCCTACGGGACGGCCAGCAAGCCTTCACCACCATGATACAGAATAGACTGGTCAGTCTGTGTGTGTGTGTGTTCCCATGTATTTTTGTGTACATTTGTGTTTGCTTGAAATGAAACAAGATTTTTCTTGAAACACACAAAAACAAACTTTTTCTCTTGTGTTAAGCCCGTTCTTAACTGGGCAAATGTTTGTTCGCCGAACATACTTCAGACAGTTCGACAAACTATGATTTATTTCTTAATTGAACTTTTAGTTCACTGAACATGGTTCGGACAGTCCAAACTTTACTTTGTTCTCAAATGGCTTGTAATGAGATGCAAGCTTTGGCCCAAACTTGCGGCAGACGCGCAGCAGACAGCATGATTGAAAATGTAGACTAAAGTCAAGTCAAGACAAGTCAATATACTTTCATCCCTCTCAGGGTACTTTAACTAACTACTATCTCATTCTGGGTCTCCAAGACAAGGCTGCGCCTCCCACAAGTCAACAAATAAACAAATTCCCTCCGAAGAGAGTGAAAAACCTACATCATCCATTTTTATTTTTATTTTTTCTTCATCCACAGGAGAGCTCTGCTCTCAGCCAATCAGAGGCAACGATCATCCAACAGGGCGAATGTTCCCAGAACATGTTGAGCAAAGCTTTTTAGACCCCGAATGTAGCTTTGACGAATACTTCCAACTAGGTTCGCAAGGAAAAGTTCGCCCACTTAAGAACCAACTAGGTTCGCCAAATACTTCCAACTAGGTTCGCAAAGAAACATTCACCCAGTTAAGAACGGGCTTTAGGCATTCATGAATTTGCTACATACCTTGCAAACTGCATAATACCTTAAAATTAATTATATCAATCATAACTGGTATTTATTGGGCCTCTTCTGTAATAGCCCAGAGTGATTAGTATTTAAAAATTCTTTTAACATATGCATGTTTCATCAACAAAGGTTCAGATGCACAGACATGTGCACACATGTGCACATGTGTGCGCGTGCACACACACACACACACACACACACACACACACACACACACACACACACACACACACACACACACACACACACACACACACAGAGGGGGTTGGTTCCTGGTAGTTAAGCCTGATAAGAGAAAGAGTGCTGACCACTGGACTTATTGTGGAAGGATGGTATTCTGACACTCAGATGGCTGCAGAGGAGTGGAGCTGCTGGGAAGGAATGTAAAGGTGGAGAAGGTCTGAGAGGTAGATGGGGGCCAGATCCAAAGCATTTCTTTTCTGACATATCCAGTTTGTGAATCAGGAATAGTATCAAGGATGACCACATCAGTGGACAGTCCCAAAGAATGAATGTGCACATGCAAGACTGGTCCCTTTGTGCTTTCAGACGGGCATGCTGACCGGTCTGAACCCTGTGCTGCAGCAGTGGATGGCCACCATGACCTTGCAGCATGTGACGTCCTTCCAGCAGACCCTCGCCGTCACGCCACAGCAGGTGGAGGGCTACATCGTGCGGCTGTCCGCCACCCTCCCCACCACCACATCCATGGCCACCCCAGTGCCGCTGGGTGGCGGGGGCAGCAGAGAGAGCGGGGAGGTGGGGACAGCAGAGTCAGACACAGTGCCCTCAGAATCGAGGGCGAGTCCCATGGAGGTGGACTCCCCTCCCCCTCCCAGTCGGGGTGCCGCTGCAATGGCGTCCAGCAACAGCGTGCAGGTAAGGACTGGGTGTGCAGTGTGCTGAAAGAGGCAAGGACAAATACACACACACACACACACACACACACACACACACACACACACACACACACACACACACACTGACATGCACATACACAACACGCACATCACACACACAGAAATGACAGAAACGGTATTCTCTGCACAAACCACTTAAAGGAGACCTCAGGTGAAGAAGTATCCCAGGCCCTGTCAATGAGCTTTGACCACAAGCCTCTGCTTAGAAGGGACTGTTAATACCAATCAAAATGTCAGAACCTAATCATAGTAATGTAAAGCCTGTAATGATCTGTAAGCTGTTTGAGAATCAGTCTGGTGGAGACTGAAACCTAGCTCTTTGAACCATTCCCTAGGTCATCGCACCCATTCCCTAGATCACTACACCCATTCCCTAGATCACTACACCCATTCCCTAGATCACTACACCCGTTCCCTAGGTCATTGCACCCGTTCCCTAGATCTCTACACCCATTCCCTAGATCACTACACCCATTCCCTAGATCACTACACCCATTCCCCAGGTCACTGCACCCATTCCCTAGGTCATTGCACCCATTCCCTAGGTCATTGCACCCATTCCCTAGATCTCTGCACCCATTCCCTAGATCACTACACCCATTCCCTAGATCACTACACCCATTCCCTAGGTCATTGCACCCATTCCCTAGATCTCTACACCCATTCCCTAGATCACTACACCCATTCCCTATGTCATTGCACCCATTCCCTAGATCACTACACCCATTCCCTAGATCACTACACCCATTCCCTAGGTCATTGCACCCATTCCCTAGATCTCTACACCCATTCCCTAGGTCATTGCACCCATTCCCTAGATCTCTACACCCATTCCCTAGATCTCTACACCCATTTCCTAGGTCATTGCACCCATTCCTAGATCTCTACACCCATTTCCTAGGTCATTGCACCCATTCCCTAGATCTCTACACCCATTCCCTAGATCTTTACACCCATTCCCTAGATCTTTACACCCAGGTACATTTTAACTGCGGGCAGAGGGTTCCTAATCTGGGCAGCTGAAGATGGTGGTCGTGTTATGAATTGAAAATGTCATTTACCAAATCCAGAGGTTCACCCAAAAGCCCTGGTGAGACTGTGTCTGCTTGCTGCTATTTCTCTGCACAAACAGACATGCACCTGTTATGCATCATCTCGTGCATCCAGGCTGACCTTTAGCGGTTGTTGAAGAAAACATTCCTTACGCCGTGTACTTCTCAAGTCTTTGGTATTGTCTGGAAAACTTGATGTGAGCAATCTGCTTCAGGCCCCTCGCACACTGGACTTGACCAGACAGAGTGAGAGGGGAGATGCAAGGTCAAGGACCCAGGAGGTGAGGGCAGTCAACGGCACCCAACACTCAGCAGACTCACCCCCTGCCACTGCTGTGACCAGCCCCAGCAGCAGGCAGGACAACTGGCAGGACGTTGTGCCAGCGGTAAGTTGCTGATGCCTGTGGTTGTTGTAGTCAGTGCTGTGGCGGTGCTCACGAAACTTCAGCTGCAGAGAAAATGGCAGCAGCAGAGTAGGAGTATTTCTTTCTTTGTGCTTTTAGCTCCCTTTTGTTCTTGCTTAGTCTGCATATGTCTGTTAGGTGTGTGGGTGAGGGTGTTGTTTGTGCACACAACCTGATACATGGTTTGTCCGTGTGTATTTGTGTGTGTGCATAGGTGCATCTGGTGTGTGTGTAGTGTGTGAATGTGCACACATGCATGCATGCATATGTGGGTTTGAATGTTTGCCAATGTGAGTGTGTGTGTATTGGTATGTGTGTGCCTTTGTGTGGGCATTGGAATGTGTGCCTATGTGCATGTGAGTGTGTGTGTATTGGTATGTGTGTGCCTTTGTGTGGGCATTGGAATGTGTGCCTATGTGCATGTGAGTGTGTGTGTATTGGTATGTGTGTGCCTTTGTGTGGGCATTGGAATGTGTGCCTATGTGCATGTGAGTGTGTGTGTATTGGTATGTGTGTGCCTTTGTGTGGGCATTGGAATGTGTGTGCCTATGTTTGAGAGGGACATATGTGACCTTGCTCAGCGGGCGAAGAAGGTGTAAATAAATATACAAGTACTGTTGCATGTGAACAGTTTCCTTGTTGTGCTTTGGCAGGCTAGGGAACTTGGGTAATGTACTGTAATGTACAGTGTTGGAGTACATTATACTCCTGTTGTTGTGTAGTTCATTGTTCCCACTGTGGTGTGTTGTACAGTGTTGGAGTACATTATACTCCTCTTTTTGTGTAGTTCATTATTCCTACCATGGTGTGTTGTACAATGTTGGAGTACATTATACTCCTGTTGTTTTGAAGTTCATTGTTCGTGTTGAGGTGTGTTGTACATTGTTGGAGTACATTATACCCGTTTTGTGGTTCATTGTTCCTGTTGGGGTGTGTTGTATAGTGTTGGAGGACATTATACCCCTGTTGTTTTGTGGTTCATTGTTCCTACTGTAGTGTGTTGTACAGTGTTGGAGTACATTGTACCCCTGTTGTTTTGTGGTTTATTGTTCTTACTGTGGTGTGTTGTAGTTGATTCAGCCATGGGTTCTGAAGTGTGCTTCATGTTGTTGCACTACATTGAATTGTAATTTATTGTGTTCCGTGCTGCATATTACTTAATGTTTCTTCATTGTGTAGCATTGTAATTCAGTCTGTACTGTGTTGTATTTGCTGTACTGTATTGGATTGTGTTGTGTGGTTTACAGGACTGGGTGCCAGTGATGGAAGCGGATGTACAGAGACAGAAAACCCAGCGGCCCCAGGGACCGTTCAGTGATGCATACTTGCAGGGGATGCCTCCCAAAAGACGACGTGTGAGCCCTCCATCTCTCTTGGCCAGTGCTTGAACATTTGTGACCACTGACAGTGACACTGACCACTGGCAGTCAACATGGTGCACTGTGTGTTAGCTCTGTGCAAAGCATCTGTATGTGCAGAAATGAAAGAACTTCACACCTTTGTTGGTGGCAGTTGATGTTTTGATGATGGCAATTTTGAAGATGTGTGTGTGCATGTGTAGCTGAGTGAGTGTGTACATATATATGCGGGTGCATGTATGCCGTCAGTGAAAGGTGGGTGGATAAATCCCTCAAGATCAAAGCCAGTTCTTCTGCAGCTCTTGTATGAAGTCAACTGTTCTCATTTTTAACTTGCACGAAAATGATCCTGTGTTATGATTTGTCTGTCCATCTATGGCAAATACATCAACATTAGCACTTTCTCAGAGACAGGAACATGCTTTGATTACATATGTCTATATTTAGTCAAAATGATTAATAACTTTCTGGATAGTCTTTTGGATGCTATGTAAGATCCAAACATATAAATGTTAAAAAGAATGCCAATTGCAACTATGTACAATATTTTCATTGATGGCCATTTAACTGTTGTTTTGTTCCTTTGAAAAAGGGGCTTACCCTGAAATTTTGTGTTGTCATAATAGCATTCTTTTTAATCATTTATGTGTTTAGATCTTGTATGAGATTAAAAAAAGAAAGGAATTGGTGTAAGTAAGATGTTTGTAGCTCAATTTGACAAAAAAGTTGAGCAAGTTTTACTTATGTTTTGATGACCGTGACCCATTTCTAAGGTAAAAGGAGGGTTTGAAAATAATGCTGGTGATACCATTTTTGACTTAAACTCAGCCAAGCATTTGCTCTACTTGTTTACTGTTTCAGTCTGTTTGCAAGTCTCTGAGAGATCTTGAAATGCTTTCCCTGCTGTCCACAGCTGATGTCCTATGAACAAGCGGGGAACCTGTCCAACATGTCTGACTATCTCCCCTCGGCCGTCAAGCAGGCAGCAGGGCGAGCGGGTGTGGAGCCCATCAGCAGCTCAGACAATCTGGTTGCGGAGGCGATGGATGCACAGGAGCTGCAGGGCATGCTGGAGGCGGAGCTGACTCGGTCGTTATCAGACAGACTGGAGCATGATGATGACTACAGTGCTGAGAGGTGAGAAATGTGCGCAGTGCTTTTGTGTGCGAGGGTCTGAGAGTGACCATCAACGTGTTCACCTTAAAGAGATTGTGGATGTTTGAGCGTATCATGTGGAACTTGTGATTTGCTTGTTGTGTGTGGGACCGAGCCTGTCATAAGTTTAAAGAGGCAGCCAGCTGGATCCTGGCATGAAACAAGCAGCTGTGCAGAAATAAAAAAGCCCTTGCAAACTTTTCAGCAAGCAAGCAGCCTCTTGCAATAGATACCTGTCCCAGCGCCTTCTCCAAACACACAGCAAGTTGAGCACAGAAGCTAAGAAGTTATAATTTCAGTTCCAAATACACACATGTGAGCTTTTTTCTGTCATTCTGCTCCGAGGTGTTTGCTTCTGTGTAACACTTCCTTTCAGAGCAACAGTTGTGTAACACCCTGTTTTGGGCATCTGGAATTGACGTCCTCAGTTGTAACCGATCAGATGCAGCAGATAATGTGAGTGTTGTGTTGGTTATGGTAGCCTGCCCAGTTGCCTTTGAGATCCTGATGTTGCTCTTGCAAGTGATATTCCTAACATGGCATCAAGCAAGCATCCATGGGTGATCCTTTGCAAGTTCAGAAAATTTAGGTTCATTGGACACCACCTATATTTCCGAGGGACAATGTAACCTGTACTTTGATGCTTGATTCTGATTTTTTTGTTCTTATGTTTCTGCTGGTTGCACCCCCTCCAAAACATAGCAGAATGTTCACTTTATGAATCTGGCTGCCTCACGAAAAGAGAAAAAAGAAGGCATTGTCTGAACATTGGCAACACCTGCAACGTTTCAGGGGGGAAAAAAGAAAAAAAAGAACTGTCTGAAGTAGTATTCAGGCAAAGCTTGCTCATCAAAATGTTTGCCCACATGACTGTAGACACAGCCTCTGAAAACAAAACTCAGCATTTTGGTGATGGAAGAGAGCAGTGTCTCTCTCATAATACTCACTCTCTTTTTGACTGGTTAATTAGTTTTTGGTTTTGTGAGTGACTGGGAAAAAAGTTTTTCCATTGCAACAAACTATGGGACAAAAATATGGGTAAAGAAGACGATACAGTCAGGCTAATAGGTAATAGAGAACATTGAGGGTTTGGGCTTACATGAAAAATATGGGTCTATATTAAGTATTACTTTGTCATTTCTGCAGGCAAAAAGCAAGTGCAGATTTTCACTTGATTCTTTTTTCTTGTTCATCTTCCTCTCTCTCTCTCTCTTGGCATTTGTTTTTGTGATGTTTGGCTGTTCATATTTGATTAAACATACATTTTTATTTAGGTAATGGTTGGGAGGGCAGGGGTATTGTCTTGATTACATGTATCATGCTGTTCAGTATTTGAAGGATAGAGATGTATGGGTATGCCAACCAAACAGTTACATGGCACTCGTCAACCAGGATGTCAAATAAATGCACTTACGCAAGCGCAGTAACAGTAACAGTTTGTGTGGTGACAGTATGGCAATAGAAGAAAAATGTCCTACTTGCTCTCTTCACTTGACGCATCAAATTACACTGCACTGTTTTGTGTGTGTTGCAGGTTCCCCAATGCCCACCGGTATTTCAAACCAAAGCCTTCCTGATGAGTAGGAGTGGCAAGCACTAGGATGTTGGGAGATTATTGGCTTGCTTCATAGTACAGCTTGTGTTTACCAATTTTAACCCCCTCCCCCACCCCACCCCATTCTCTTTCTTGGTGTCTAGTGACATCCTTCTTTCCCCCACCATTGTTTTCCTTTCTAGCCCTCTTGGACTAGCAGTCAATTTGGAGACTTCCCCCCACCCCTCCAAAAAAAAAAAAAAGGGGGGGTGGGGGTGGGAGAAGTTTATTTGAAGAATAAATCCACCCCTACAATTTGATTTCCCCTCCCTCCTTATCCATGAAGCCCCTGTTTCTCTGGTTAATTCTTTTTTTCTTCTCCTTCTTCTTCCTTTTACCCAGCTGTCCCACACACTGCACAGCTGGTAGTGGTATCTTTCTGTGAGTCAAATGTGGCAACTAATTTGGCCAGATATTTCCTGATGTTTTGCCCAAAATGCTTTGGTGTTCTTTGCAATCAGAGGTGAAAAAAGGTAGGTTTGTCACAACTGCCTGCTGTCTAAGAGGCCAATTGGATGATGCCAATGACAGAGGCCCCTGTGTGAATAAACAACTTAAGATTCGGTGCTTCAGCCCAACACGTGTACAATAATGTGATATGATGACCGACTCATGGAAAATCTGAAACAAGTGACTGCCAGCTTTCAGGAGAAAGAAGATGATGAAGACACACAAAAGGTTAAAACCTGATAAATGCTTTGTTTTGTTTTTAAATTTTATTCTGACAACAAAGCACTGTGCAAATTTTCACTATTAGTATTGAATACCAGAATAGCACAGACCTCATGCCTACCAAAAAAAAAAAAAGGAGGGGGGGTGGTCAGATTTCCCTTGAATTGAACTGGATCTGCCACACATTTCTTCTTCTTCAAGTAAGTATGTAAACATGGTGCTTAACGTCCACAGAAACCACAAGGCTTACCTCCTTTTTTGACAACAGCATGAGCATTACAGGCATTGGTGTTTTTTCACTCAGAGCGGAGACACCTTCTTCACATGATCAGCCATAAGTTAGCAACAACTATTATTTATATACTGGTCTTTGCATTTGGCCATGGAGCCAGTTCCAAAGGGTAGTAACTTTCTATGCCCCTCCTTGCGTTAGGGTGTTGGTTGTGCTAGCTTGGCGTGCAGTGTCTTTGGTGCAATTGACTTAGACAGATAGCAAAGGGACAGATCAGACTGTGTATTTGAAAATGGTGAAATACTTCAATGAACTTTGTCTGAATCTTACCAAGAGTATGCTGTCTGTCCAAGGCAGTTCTGCCAAATCTTTGCACATTGTTTTATCCTGTGTGAATGAAAGGTGTTCATGTTTAAATTTGGGGGGGGGGGGGGGGGGGGGGTGTTGATCAATAAATGGGCTCATTGTCATTCTTTATATCATTATCTTTGCAACTATTCATTCACTTTTGTACATTTCCATATGTATGACTTTGTGTGGATATATTGGCAGTAGAACATGCTCACTAAGGTCAGCAGTTTGTCCACAAAGTACAGAGACGGCATCTGTGTTTCGGCTTTGGAAGGCTAAGTAAAATGAAGTTTATTGACACATGTATGCATACTTTTAACTGGCAGTGTATTTCAGTGCTACCCTTTGCCGTTTCCTTCAGAGCTTTTTCATACCATGCACACACCAGAGACATGTGTATGCATTCATGCACACTCACACACATTCACACATACACAGTGTCTGTCAGACCAGCTGCCATGTCTTTAGAGGTCATTTTATGAACAGGTGTTGTGCTATCAAGCACTGTTACACTGAAACTCAATTTTGACAGGACTGAAGGTTTGTCTGCAAACTGTCTGGTTGGCAGAATACAAAAGAAAGAAACAAACAAAAAACAAAACAAAAATGTTACAACAAAATAATGTAATTAAGCTGCTTAATCTAAGTTATAGCATGTTTAAAAATAATTTAATGATTAAAGGAGAAAAAGCATTTTTTTCTCTCTTTTTTCTTCATTTTGTTGTTGTTGGTCATGGCAAGTCGGCATTATGCCTGCATGTTTTTTTTAAAGCTGATGTTGGGATAATGGGGTCTGTGTGGGTGGGCCCTGTTTACATACAAGTGCAGTATTCTCACACAAAATTTTGGCAAGGAAAAGCAAATATGTTCAAACAGAACATCTTGCATTTGCCTCTCAGTGGGATACCCCCCTGGGTAGATCTTGGCATGGCTTTTCTCCGATCTCAGCAGGCAGGTACAAAAGACATCTTGGAGCTAACAACATGCCTCCCCCTTTGTAAAGACTGGACCAGCCTGACTAAGTCCTTTCAACGTGGACAAAGAGCAGTCTATGAGCATGCAGAACTCTTTAACAGATTGAAATGAACAAAAAGAGGGCAAGCATGCACAGTGCCTAGACATATATATGTGTATAGATATAGATATATATACACACACATAAGCAAAAAAAGGAAAGTACCCAGAATTCCCAGACAGAAATAACAGAGAAGAGGGGATGTGTGCACAATGCCAAGACACAAGTAAACAACAAGAGGGAAAGTTCACTGCAGTTGACCAAAGGCAGGGAGTGCAGCACACAGTCAGCATAAACTGAAAGTTCACTGCAGTGAACTAAAGGCAGGGAGTGGGGCACACAGCATTAACTAAAGGTTCACTGCAGTTAACCAAAGGCAGGGAGTGGGGTACACAGTCAGCATAAACTGAAAGTTCACTGCAGTGAACTAAAGGCAGGGAGTGGGGCACACAGCATTAACTAAAGGTTCACTGCAGTTAACCAAAGGCAGGGAGTGGGGCACACAGTCAGCATAAACTAAAGGTTTACTGTAGTTAACCAAAGGCAGAGAGGGGGGCACACAGTCGGCACAAATTATGCCCTTTTCAACATCTGTAAAAACAAACGCATGTTTTCTGTACATTTGAACATAGACATTTTCTTCACTCCTGTAGGTTTTATGATTTTAATACTGGTAATCAGCATTGATGTTTTATTTCCTGCTGCTTCAAGCTGAAAATGCTGAGCAAATCATGTGTTTTATAGGTATGTGTACATGTGTTCTCTATTTGTATTTGCTGTATTTTATGTGTCCTTTTGGCTAATGGATCTTCATCAGAAATAAACTTGCAAACAGTCAAGTGTGTGTGTGTGTGTGTGTGTGTGTGTGTGTGTGTGTGTGTGTGTGTGTGTAGATTCATCAGCTTTTTACTTATTCCAACCACTTTACATAGACACCATTTACCTTTGAGTGGGGTCAGCATGACACCTAACTACTGTGTCAGCATTAACAGTGTGTATGTATATAGCTCATACTGGCAAAGCTGCAGATGTGCTTTTCTCAAAACCAGGCTATAGTCTGCATTACTTCAGCTTACTGCGTTGAAAATCATAGACTCCACAACTGTGTAGGCCAGTAGTGTGTGCCAGTGAAGGAAGGCTCATTGCTTTCACCACAGACAGGTACTGCTTTCTTTCCAAAGTTGGGGTCAGTTAGACCACAGAAGTGTAAACAGGATGTCAAATTCAGAGCTTTATTATGCACCATAAGCATAAATTTATATGCACAATTAGGCTTTTGTTATATTGAAGGAATACACACAGTTTTAGAGAGATTAGATGAAAACTTAATTCCTTTTTTTTAAGATCAGTTTGGGGTCACTGTAAACAAAAAATCTTATAACTGTTTATGTGTTTGGATCTTAATGACCAAAAAGTATAGTTTTGCTGTTCATCTACTTCACATTTGATTGTTCAGTTGGTGATACTCAGTTCTTGAAGAAACTGAAATTAAATAGAAATGCAGTAAACCCATGCAAACAATTGCAAGTGTGTGGATTGGACTTGTGATCACCGAGTTAGCACACTGCTAAGCCTACTTGAAATATTCTGTGTTGTGCGAGGTTCACTGTAAGCTTCTGTCTTCTTGTTCTTTCTTTTGTTTCTGTTTTGTTTTGGTATACTGCTCTGTATCATATTGAAACTAATAACATTTTAGCATTCTAATTGTTGCAGGCCATTCCCCTAACACTTTGGTGTGTTGAGTTGGGCAACTGGCTGGCTGCAGAGTAGAGCCAGAGAACAGGCTACAAATTTTGTTGTGTGTAGGACATGCTTTGGGGGGCAGTAGCATATCTGGTTGGAGAGTATGTACTGTGCTGCAGTTCAAAACCCTTGGTCCCCAGCTGTCATGCTGAAGACTCGCCTGTTGCTGCACCCCAGTAATCCACTGTGACTGGTGGGCTGAACCACGTGAAGGTAGCTGACAGAACTCAAACTGTTGGGGAGTTAGAGCTTGTCTCTTCAGGCATGCAAAGCCAGTTCTGGCAGGCTATGTGGAAGACATCATTAGGAGAATCCAGTCACCAGGAAGTGACACAATGTATACGATGCTTTGTGGAGAGCATAATGTTGTTGGTAATTCACACACACACACACACACACACACACACACACACACACACACACACACACACACACACACACACACACACACACACATCTATATATATAGCTTCAAAGACAACAGCTGAGCATGGTAGGCCTAACTGTGGGCATTTGAAGAGAGGTCTGTTTGACCCAGGTTTTAGAGTATATCCTAACACACACACACACACACACACACACACACACACACAATATATATATATATATATATATATATGTGTGTGTGTGTGTGTGTGTGTGTGTGTGTGTGTACTCTAAAACCTGGGCCAAGCAGGCCTCACTTCCAATGCCCACAGTTAGGCCAACCATGCACTGGTGCAGTCTTTGAAGCTCTCGGACTCTAAAGGGAAGCAATACTGGCACGCTTCTGTCCCCTTGTTCAGAAGCAAGATGGCGGAAGTGAAAACAGCGGCGTCTGCTCGCGGTTCTTTGGGTCCTCTAGACACAAAAAACAGGGATGCAATCGCCAGTGGTGTCTTCGAACTGCTGAAACCAGCCGTTGATGAAATCGACGACCGTGTCAAAACTGTCAGGTAAAATCCTTGGACATAAGTGTTCGTGAAACTGCCATCCGAAGAAACTGACCGACTCTCCTCTGTCTCGTGACTGGGTAGCCAATACTATCATTGACATTGTCAGAGTATGAGCAAAAACAAGCCTATAGTTAGATAGTGGGTGGGTGGTCAGTACTTGGTCATTTCAGTGAAGATTACGCTGCAGTGAAGGCATGTTTCCATTTTTGTCTGCTACTGTCACTGTGTCAGTAGTACTAGTACAGTAGTAGTAGGACTCAGTTATAATATCTCACTATCAATGCTTTTTTATTTTGCTAATCACAACGTGAATGCTTTTTGAAGCCCAAGCGAACAAAGGGTAACAAAATAAATAATAACAATAATAAAATGTAAAACCACACCTCATTCGATGCAGTTTATTAATAAAGCACAGACCACAGTACTTTAGACTAACACTTGGTGGGGGGGGGGGGGGGGGGGGGGGGTTAAGAAAACAATAAAACAACACACAAAAACGAACTGGTGCTTGAAATTTGTTTTCATGTGCAGTCATTGTCACATTGACATAGGCTGAGAGATGCTTCAAAATAGTTCAACTCCAGAATAAGACATGAAGTGCTCCCTTTGGTAGATTTCTAGGAAAACACCCTGTTGGGACACTATGGTTTCATAAATTGTTTGAGAGTTTGCATTTATAAATATTATTTTGCTTAAAACATAATTGCATCTTCCTTGAAAGGACAAGAGAGGGCCATTGTCAATCAGATGAACATTGGAAACACTGGGGAAACGCTTGGGAAACTTCTGAGAGACAGGGTGGAGCACACACACACATAATAGATATATATATATAATATAGATATATAGGGTTCTTCTTCAGTGCTGGTCCTAATTAGGGAGAATCAGAGGTCAAAACTGAAATAGCTTGCAGCTTATCCCAGTTAGGCTTGTTGTGTTCCACATACATCCTATTTTAAGGCGCAATTGAAAGAAAAGCAGTTAGGACCCCGACTGCAAGTTAGGGTGGCTTTGAACATGTCCAAGTGGAGAGCATAACGCATGTTTCGGTGTGACATAAAAGTATCATTATGTAATATTTAGAACAAGAACCTTATTATTTCATCGAAAAGTTTTGAATAACAATCATTAGGAGTAACTAAGTGCAATTTTTAAGAGGGTTCATCCACTTGAGAGTAGAACAGCCTACCCGCAAAATTGTGACACTGAAACATGTGTGACATGGAAAGAAAAGTTTTTCCTTCAAGATCAAACAAACACCATGGATCATGAACAAGTATTTATTCTTGTTAGTTTTTGATGCTGTGGACATATTCCAAAGTAATATTGGAACACTTCCTCAACTTCGGATGTTCTTTGAATTGTAACGCATGTTTCGCGTGACATATAGCGCATGTTTCACATGACCTTCAATAATCACTCAGGTTGGAAACTGTTAAAAGCATGTAGAAAATGTATTTTTTCAGAGTATTTGTACACATTACATGTATGTAAGCATTTGTTTTGAGGTTGACAAGGTTGTTTTTTGTTTTTTTGTTTTTAAGTTTGACAAGTTTTGCTTATGTGAAGAAGAAAAAAAGGAAGAAAAAAGAAAAGAAAAAAAAAAGTGATGAGCAGTACTAGTAATGTTTACATGAATTGACTGGAACTTAACATGAAAATTTAATCAATCATCTGTTCTCATGCAAAACAATGGCAACTTCAAGCAACTTTTATTCTGCAAAAAACCCAGCTGCATTTGACACCAGTCTGTAGTGGCTTAGTTTTGCAAGCTGATCAGCAGGCACCCAAGGGATGTTATCAGTTACAGGGAATGAGAAGCCGCTCTGATTTTCATGCAGGAACTTTATCTGCACTTCTCCAGATGAAACCTTGTAGTCTAGAAGCAGAACCTAGATTTAACAGACCCAGCAAGTGAAATCACAGTACAAGTTGCAGTCCACAACACATCACATTCAGAGACAGCAATCAAAGTTGGAGGAAATGGAAAAACAAGATGTAGTAAACTAGTACATATATAGTTAATAGTATGCTGCCTCAGACCCCTGTCTTTTTCATGAATGCTAATGCACCCCCACCCCCACCCCAGGAATCAAACAAAAACAAAACAAAAAACATGAATAAGAAAAAACAAAAAAACAACGCAAGTAGTAGTACAGTTCTAGTCTACTCAGTATATTAATATTATTAATATTATGTTGAATTCTTTCCAGCTTAAATTAGTAAAGTTTACTAAAAATGAACAGAACAAAAACAAAAAACCTCTGCAAGCACACCATGTCACTACTAAAACAGGACAGAAGAAACAACAATAAAAATTCCAAACAAAAACTGCAAGCACACCATGTCGCGTTAAGTTAGCATCATTTCTAATCCTAAAGAAGATGGTAAATTTAAATCAAAAGAATCTGAAAGTTACATCATCATTAATACTATAGCACAGTCTCAGTTTTACACAGAAATCAAAACAAAGTAGGGAAGATTTGTTCAACGCACGTTCTGAAACACGATGATACAACGCACGTTTTGTGTGACGGAATCAACTTCCGTCCGGTTCCATGTCACCAGAAACGAACGTTATGTTTTGACCAATTCTTCTATCCTTGTTCATGGACTGAGAAATAATTTGAAATGACTGCAACCATTACTAAACCTGTTTGTTTTTGATCCTACGTATGCCTACTTTTTGGTAATTGTGGTTCCTAACCATGAAATAATGATTCGGCAAGAGACGTATGTTTCATGTGACAAAACGGAGATGAGCCTGCAAGATTGGGGTGCATCGAACACTTTGAATGCTGTATTTATAAATAAAGAGTGCTACTATATAAAATACTAGTCTGAAATGATCAAGTAACTATAACTGCTTGGAATTTCACCTACCTGCGTCATTGGTAGCCTCCAAATTGGGTGAAATCGTGTGCTAGCAGACAATGATGACAGCCCAGCAACGCATGTTTCTCCTGCGTCAGAGTGTGACATGCAGTGGTAAAAGTGCCCATTCACAAATTCCATGCGTATCACGTGACACAACGTCATCAATGTGTGTGTAGATGCCCATGGTACATTCGCAAATTTTTGTTTTTGCTGTTACGGACGTTTCACCCATGATGCAAAATTTTCATTGCACTTTTAATGCATTTTAGGAAATAATATGGCAACTTTTGTGTTCAGATCTTGGCATCAGTAGTGTGCTTTGTTATTTATAGCAACAGTGTTTTCCCCAGTTCGCATCGTTGATCTTGTGCAAGTTGGAAGTGAACGCGTGTTTCATGACGTGACGGGTCATGAAACATGCGTAATGCTCACTTTCAACCATCATTATTGTACACAGACATACTCAGCAGGCCTGAAATTAGCTTTCTGGTGCTTTTGCAACTTTGCAAATAAATTAGATATGTCTGAATATTTTCGTCTGGTATGAAGTAGCTTCCAACACAAGCTGTAGGGTATCGCCATTCCCGTTTTTGGCCGCCATTTTTGTGTGACATGGGAGTATATTTTGCTAATGAAAAATAAATAAAACTTTTTTTTTCTCCACCAAATTGCTCTCATTGCTTCTTGGGTGTATAACAAAGGGAATTTTATCCATTTGGTGTGAAAAAAGGAACTGGTTTACAACAAAACTGTTGCAAAGTGAGTGACTACCAGTTAGGACCAGCACTGAAGAACCCATATGGGCTTTTCTGAGAGTGCACACACATATATATTTTAAAGTGAACTGCATTAAATGTAAAATAAATAAGAGTAAGACATAGTGTGAATTTTTTTTATTTATTTTTTTTGGTTTGCTTGTTTGTTTTTATACTTTTTTTTTTTTTAGTAATGACTAATGTATTGCCACACAATGCAGAGAAATGTAATTCAGTGTAATACAGGATCTATATTCTTTTTCTTCCCCTTCGCCGCACCACCAATAAAAAAAAGTATGATGTCTATCCCCATCTTGTGATGCAGTGGTTGTTGGGGTATGATGATGATGGCTGATGGCCTTGACACAAAGTATCCCCATTCCACTTTTGTCAGCTTCACTAAAAATTAATGAAAGGTTTATATTATAATCAAATGATTCACATTTCAAATGTTTCAGAGAAAGTCAGATTGAATTAAGACAACAAATTGACAGCCTATGTGATGGTGAGTAACTTATACTTACTATAGTATAACTTAGTTACATATTATTTGTTTACTAGTTACTGATTGCATTGCTTTCACTCTAAGTCTCAGTCTTGTGTGTTGTGTGTGGGTGTGTGTGTGTGGGGGGGGGGGGGGGGGAGTTATAAACACAGTTTTTTTATATTAACTTTGAGCAAAGGAAGATTAGTTACCAGTGCTCAGCTGATGTTGCACATTACAAGGGACACAGCAGCAGAAAGCCTGAAATGCTTTTGATAAATATCATCTTGCTTGCAAGCAAGTATAACTACAAGGTAGTATAGAGCTATAATTTTGTATAAAATCTATGAAGGTCACATCCTCAAAACTGTTATTTACTGGCTAGATGTGGGTGACACTGACAGTGCTATATAACATATAATACTTTTTCTCTCTCTCTCTTCTTTGTTATTCCTAGTGACAGTCTATTTTGGTTGTCAGTGAGTTATGATGTAGTAGAATTATGTGAACCTTTTTGTTTACAAATTTGATAGATTATGCTCACAGTAAGTGAGTAACTTTGTAAATGCTAGTGTTTAAAATCAGTTGAGGACTGGGGTAAAATGTGTAAGAATAAATAAGTAGGCATCATCATGTACACTCATGAATTATACTAGTTGTAAAAGCATCACACACACACACACACACACACACACACACACACACACACACACACACACACACACACACACACACACACACACACACACACACACACACACACACACACACTAGATCAGACAAGAATGAAGCTAGGCAGACTGAAGCTGAATTTAAAGATTATAATAATATATGATTCTTTGTTTGTACTCTGTGTACAAAATGCTTTCTGTCTCTCTGCCCCTGCCTCTCATTACTGATCAGTATAATGATGGGAGGCCTGTTGTGCAGACCTGAAGAAGATAGCAGAGGGTGAGGCCATGCCAATAGAACTGGAGCCCTATGTGAAAAAGCTCAACAACTCCCGACGCAGGGTCATGCTGGTGAACAGCATCCTGCAGAATGTTCAGGTTTGTCTGATCTGCCTGCCTTTGAAAAAGACTGTTCCCCAGGGGTCGAAGATGGTTTGTAAATTTGTTTCTTTTGGGGCAAGTGTGCAGTTTTGTCATTCTCATCTTAAAAGTAAGGTGCAGGTTTAAAAAACAAAGTGAACATTTCTTGGAAGTACTGGTGTTCAGTTTCAAAGAAAAAAGTAAATGAATGTCAGCATTTCTTGGCAGTGAACTTGCGTGGGCAGTTTAAAGAAAAGAAAGATGAGTTCTGTACAGCTGACAGGGGTGGAATAGCTGTTCTCAGAACAGGCATAGTTTTCCAGCTGATTTGATGGCTCCCCATGCCATGTGATACTTACAAGTGAGAATACTCTTCATTGTCGTGGAGAAATTAAGGGCAACAGATATATATATGTGTATCTCCTGAGGAGACCAGTGTAGACATGTGAAGAGAAAAAAGGAGGATACATTGAACAATAATGTATAATTTGCATAGTGCATTGGTGCAAGTGCATGTGTGTGTGTGTGTGTGTGTGCACGAGTTGATGGAGAAGGCATCCATTTGTAATTGTTGAAGGAGATGTTAATGTTTCATGTGGTTGTGGTATCAACAGGAGCGGCTTCACAAGCTCCAGAACAACGTGTCCAAGGAATCAGCTCGCCGCAAGACCATGCTTGACCCACCCTCTCCTGCCCAAAAGTGATCATCCGGCTCTCCAACCTTTTACTTTTCATTCCTGCAACTCCTGGTTCTTATTTATTTTCATTTTTTTAGGGGTGGGGTTTGTTATTGCTTTGTTTGCTGTGGTATTTGTTTTTTGAGTGTTTGCTGTCTTTATTATTGTTGGGCTCTCAGATTTGATTCAGAGGCATCAGTGCTTAGTTAAGTTTTGAAGAGCAGTTTTCTTGCAGAATGTAATGAGCTGCAAATAATTTATTTGATGGCCTTAATAGGCTAATGCTTCCAGTTAGACTACAAGCAGTTTAACATCAGAATGATTATTATTATTTTAAAAAGTTTTTAGAGGAAGAGAGAGATTACGTTTTTGGAGTCAGAACTTTTGAGAGGAGGATTTGTTCTCAGTGGATTTATTTACTGTTGGACAGCTTCTTCAAGAAGACAGGTGTTAAAAGCGTCTCCATGTTTTGTGGTTTTATTGCACGTGGTAGGTTGATTTGACAGATTTGAAGCAAAATTGGACACAATAAATGCAACTCAATGGAAATTGCTGGATAAAATAATAAATAATAATAATTTATATTAATAATATATTCAGAATAAAAGCCAAGTCCATTTTGCCCTTTTGATTTTGTAGAGTTAAGTTGAGGTCAACCTGTGCATGGAGAAGAAAGTTCCCCTATTTCCCCACATCCACAACCTGTGTTTTGTGTGTGTGTATTTCAATTTGTGTATGGTTTCAAGTGCAATATAACAGTTCTTATTGTTGAGTTGTGCATGTTGTGTGTCATGGGTGCTAGTAGCTGATTGCATTATGGCCAGTATACGTTTGTTTGTGTAATCCAAAATTTTACACAGGAAGATCATGTTTCATAATGGTGAGCTACCCTCTGACATCACGCTCCCATTTCAAGAACCTTGGGATCACAGTTACATTCCAGTTTATAAGCTGAAAATGCCCCCTCAACAAGTGGAATATTTTTTGCGTTGTTATTTACAGGACTGTAACTGAACACACTGGATATATGAACACACCAAGATACTGTTCATTCACATTACAGCAGTGCTGTGAATTGCAAAAGACTGTGCCATGTTACATTCAGGGTTTTGTTGTTGTTGTTGTTGTTGTTGTTTTGTTTGGTTTTTGAGGCAGGATTTTTTATATTGGTTGTTTAGCTGGTTTTTAATTGATGATTTATTTTAAGTTTATTTTATTCTGTGCTCTTTTTTTCTGGATGAAACTGTGCACAAGCTGAAACCTTTATTTATTTTTAATGCAGGATTTGTACTTTCTTTGTTTAGGTTTTGTTTTGTTGTAGTGCCAACTGTTAGTATGAATGATGTTGACTTGAGCGAGGGGATGACTACATATGTGTTTAAGGTCAAGCAAAGTTTTACTGCTGTGGAAAAGTATTGATATCTAATTTGTTTTGTATTTGATGTATGCAATTTATTTCAATTTAAATATTTGTGAAGTACAGATGAATTAGATGCCATGATTGGTACAATTTTAGTCCCTATGAATGTTGATTGATAGCACATTTCAGCCTGGAGCAAATGGTGAGACTTCCACTCTGCTGAAAATTGAAGAAGCTCATCTCTTCATTTTCCAGTACGAAGGTCATCCCTGTTATTCTGAGTGCTCTTGTTTATGTTCTGTTTCATTTTGGGGGGAGTCTTGACAAAGGAGTTCCACCATACCCCATCTACCTGGAGTGAATAGGGCCATTTGCACAAGAAAACTTTCATGGCCAGGCACAGAATGCTATGTTTACACTTGGCAGTCCCAGGACGGCGGAGAGTCATGCTTGGCACAGCTCACATTCCATTGGACATCATCTGCCAGCTTGATCACAGAACTGTGGTCTAGCAGACAGACAAGGCATTATGAGCGATAATAAGGTCAGACTTGTGATTCAAGTCTGGTTCATATGGCAAAGGTGAGTGCAGCAGTGTCTGGATCAGATGACAGAGGTAAATGTGGCAGTGTCTGGTTTAGATGGCAGAGGTAAATGTGGCAGTGTCTGGTTCAGATGGCAGAGGTAAATGTGGCAGTGTCTGGTTCAGATGGCAGAGGTATATGCAGTGTCTGGCTCAGATGGCAGAGGTACATGCAGTGTCTGGCTCAGATGGCAGAGGTACACGCAGCAGTGTCTGGCTCAGATGGCAGAGGTACATGCAGCAGTGTCTGGTTCAGATGGCAGAGGTACATGCAGTGTCTGGCTCAGATGGCAGAGGTACACGCAGCAGTGTCTGGTTCAGATGGCAGAGGTATACGCAGCAGTGCCTGGCTCAGATGGCAGAGGTACATGCAGCAGTGTCTGGTTCAGATGGCAGAGGTACACACAGCAGTGTCTGGTTCAGATGGCAGAGGTAAATGTAGCAGCCCACACCCACCCGGAGTGGAGCCAAGCGCAGCCTTGGTCATAGTGAGTGGCCCTTTCTATTCAGCACCACATTTTGTTTACTGTTGGAATTTTGAAAGAGTGTTTAAACCTGTGATGGTAAAGTAGTAGTGTACCATTGTGAGAGTGTTTAAACCTGTGATGGTAAAGTAGTAGTGTACCATTGTGCCTCTGCTGATTGTATGTAGACTTTTTTCATTTTATTTCGCATGGAGGTCCTAGACAGTCCTGCCACGCATGTCCTGTAATGTATCAAGAGTGAATGATGTGACTGTGTGTTCTGTTTGGGGTGAAATTATGAGAGACAGTGTTTGAACATGCAACAGTGAAAGAAGGGTGCGTTTAATGTACCAGTATGGTTTTTCTTTCTGAAATAAAACTTAATCAAAAGAAGGTGTGTGTGTTTGTGTGTGTGTGTGTGCTGGCCTAAACCTTTAAACAGAAATGTTTGCTCAACCATAATTGTAAGAGTGTAAAAAATTTCAGCACAAGTTGGTCACAAAGTAAACTTTTCTCCGAAGTTCCCCAGCCTGAACTTCATTTGGTCATGACCCTCTTCCAACACAGTGATATATTCCCAAAATTCCACACACAAAGTCTTCATTCTTGAACAGTCTGATTCCAAAACCATCTACAGATTATTATGCCAAAATATGTGCCTTACGTCCCGCTTTGCCTGTGTGTGTTAAATCTTTCATTGTTGTTTGATACGTTTACATAGTTTGCAATGTCATGACATGAGAGACGTCAGACACATGAAACGGAGGTAGGCACATCAATGATTATTTTTCTTCTGTCAGCTTTTTGTTGCAGAAGTTACACAAATAGACTTCTTCTTTTTTTTGAGTGGATCAAAAGTTTGCTTTCCTGCTAACCATTGCACTTTGCTGTTTGCATTATATAGCATCTTGTGAACTCCACTTGAACATTTCTTCCGAAACTATGGCTTTAGCATTGCATCTAAACATTGTTGCATGGTTTTACTGTAACTGCAAACATGGACTGCACAGCTTGCCCTGCTTCTTGTAGAAAAACCTACTCTGCATGCTGCCATTTTTTATATATATATTTTTTGAAATGGGAAATCACACGCATCGTTATGGCAGCCTCGTGCTATTGGTGACAGAGCCTCCAGGAAAGTTGTGAATAACATGAGCAGTGGATCAGACTTTAACTTGTGTTTTGCACTGGTGTGGTCTTTGTGGTTGCAAGGATGTTAAATACCAAAGAATTCTCCCCCCTCCACACACACATCTGAAGACAAACGGCCAATTTGACTGCACTACTGAAGGTTTATTTTCTATTGTTGAAATACTGATACACGTCTAATAAATAACAGACTTCCACTTTACTCCTAGGCTGTTGACAAGTAGGTGACATAGTTTCATTCAATAAATATTTTCTGTGTGTATATTTGTGATAAATATAGGGCTGCAACTTTCACCTTGTCTGTCAAAAAAATAAACAAAATACATACAGGATGGAAACATTTTGGGGAAACGACAATACAAAAATAGGAAAGATTATGCACAAACCTAATTTTGTAATTGCACAAAAAGAAAAAAGAAAAGAATATTGAGCTGATGCTGACAGCATTAAAAACCAGTAAAATGACAAGAGGTAATTTAAAATAACCACAACTTTATTAAGATAACCACAGTAAAAGCCTTACACAATGGCTGAAGGTATACGTATTGTCCCACTGGAGCATAAGGCCCCACCCCACCCCTAAACCAAAAACAACACACCATTCAATCAGTTTTTTCTAGCTCTTGAAGATATAAACCAAAACTGCAGTATGCTAGAATTAAAAGGTGACAACATAAATTCAACAAAATCGTGTGTATCAGCAAAGTAAACAGATACTGTTTTCCAAACGTATTGCAGTTAAAAAACAAATCAGAGTGCAGTCCGGTTTAACATACTTGTAGATCCAGGTACTATCTACAAAACCAAGCCCCTACTACACCATTCCATTTAAAGGACCCAGAAATATATATATTTTTTTGGAAAGTACAGTATTTGTGACCATGCATGATTTAACTATATACACACCAACTAATTAATTCTCTCCATTCCATCATATTTTGATACTCAATAGCACTGGGCTTAAACTTTAAGCAAAAATCACAATCACCTTATAAGTTAAAGATGCCAGCACAAGCAAAAAGTTAATCTGATCTAAGTCAGTCTTGAGTGTTTGAGAAATGGAACTGTGTTGATGTAAACTATTATTTTTAGAAATGCCATGGGGATCAACTGGAAAGCATGCTATCTGATTTAGATTTTCATCCCACAAGAATAAAGTGCTGTACAGTTTTTAACCCTTCTACTGTTTTAAATTACATGGCTTCTGTGCATGTTTGTAGCATCCTTATGTTAAAAAAGTTGTCATCAAGTTACAAAATTTTGATGCAAATTACTCCAACCAATAGGGTGAATGTTAACTATTTCAATTTCCACAACCTCTCAATGTTAGAGGAGCAAGTTCCACCCAGACCTAAGGTCTCCTACAAAGAAACGTAAACCACACTGACACCATAACATATAGACCAATAAATTGCATGTGTCAATAATCATGCAGTTATTCAGTCAGAAAAAGCTTGTGTTAACCAGTTTCTTTGAAGTCCATGGTTTGTTGCTTTTTCAGTTACATATTCTACACTATGTACACATAAAATCTTGCTGAACAAAATTCACTGTTCAAGAGCCCACCACCATGCTAACTGAATGTTTTGAAGGGATGACCACCTTATTCTTGAACAACTGCCAGTAACTGAAGAAGCATGTGGACACTTATTGTCTAAACATTCAACAGAGTGGCCCTCAGAATGCAGCTGTTCTGCCTTACAAAAAAAAAAAAAAAAACATGGACGAAAATAATGCAGATTTACGTAATTGTAACAAATTTAAAATCAGACTTACATGCTGTTGGTAACAGATACATGGTTGTATAAATTACCAATTAAAAATAAAAATGGAATGTTTGCGGAAACAGAAAAGTTGTGTGAACAAAATGGAATGGTCCTAGTTGCTAAACAAAAACAACAAAAAAGACGGGGGAAAATGGCATACATGCCAATATACCGTTTTATCACTTCACTGCCATTATGTTGAAAGTCAACTTTCTTTCATAAATGCTGTATTATTTATTATACATGTGAGATATAAATAAGCTGGTTCAGATTACAACAGAAACACCAATGCATATATAAATAATAACAAAAATATTAGCTGTCATGATTGTACCTTTCCTATTTATTATTCATGAAATCAATTGCACTTGCCTCAGAATGTGAAAATTTCATCAATCCAGAAGAGACTTACCAAGTGTGAGACATCTCTCTGCCAATTACACTTTGAACAAATCTGAACACACACATGAACTATTTCCATTTGCCTGTAGTATAATGCTTTTTTGTGCAAGTTCCCCCCCCCCCCCCCCCCCCCGAGTTGTGCATGAGCAATGTTTTAAATTTAAATTGCTGCATCAATATGACGCAACACCTTTTGTTCTATCATACTATCAGTCTTGTATTTGTCGTAAATCATCACATCTACATAAACAAAAACAAAAAAACAACCCCCTCCCCTACCCCCACCCAAAAACAACAAAAAACAGATCTGTTCTCTGAAACGTGAACCAAAGGGTTTGTTCCTATTTGCCATTTCCAGTGCTGACTGAAATGCTTCAAATGCACAACCATGACTCTGGTCACAGACTGAACACGCACAGTGGGTGTAAACGTGTTGATAAGCCAATGTGAAGCTCAGCATTCCTTCAGGAAATTCAGACTAATATAAACTGATATATATTACAACCTTGTAGTCCAGAAACACTCTGATTCTGTTCATCAAGGCAGTCAGCAGACACAGAGCAAGAAAGTAGGCTTTGACTTTACACAGCAAGTAGAAAGAAAAGCCTTAGACTGGCTTTAATTTGACATAGCAATCAGTAGAAGATGAGTGGGGAAGTCAACTTTAACCTCTACACAGGGCCGGCACTGCAGAATGTACAAGCATCAGACAGTCTACACCCTGCATGCATGATCAGCCTGTGACACAAGGGGGGAGGGGGGAAGGAGAAAGAAAAAGAAGAAATCCGCATTTCAGTCAACACTGAAAAGTAACACTACAAAGGCCTTCAACTCTACACTGTATTTGTTTAATCCTACGTGTAGTTATTTGTTTGAAATAGGAAACTGATGAGAGGGGGGAAAAAAGAAAAAAAGGAACCTTGACAGAATTGTCACCTGTAAAGCAAAATCAAACAAAATCAGAACCACCCCAAACCAACAACTTGATCTTTCATGTCAGAACTGTTCACATCTTGGGGTTTTCCCCTGTCAGCATAGTGCCATCATTCCTCTTCTTCACCAGTTTTGAGTCACTATCATATTGCTCATGATCTGAAAGTTGCCGGTAGTTTCTTTTTGTTTTGGTTTTTAATACTGTCGTATCAGCACTTCTTCCAACCACAGCTCTCTTTTTTTTCTATAACCTTGTCAGTTCTTAGCTTCCCATTTACTAATTATGGGAACGTGGATGGAAGAAGGAAATAACTCATTTCCTGGTGACTATCAATGTGAGACCTGAGTGATGAGACCTAAGCGGGAAAGAAACCAGCCAGGGCCCAAGATGCCCCTGCCCCCCAGGGACACTGGGGTAAGACTAGATTCAACAACTCGGAGTTGGCCAAGGGAAGTAAAACAAAACGTAAAAATAAAATTACCTAAACGAATTCATAAAACATCAAATAAATTATGTCCTTCAGTTAAAAAAATAGAAAAATTAAAACCCCTGCATTCACATATTAATAATACAACAGAACTGTATTCCAAACCTGATCACATGTAGCCATAACATTTAATAACCTTTCCACCTGACATGACAACCTTGCAACAGTAACAATGTTTACTTTCTTTAGTTCTTTTGGAACCATGATACTGAAAATTTGTCCCTGTTTTATTAATACAAAATTATAAGTAATCCTACCCAGAAATCATAACCCCTGCCAGAGCATAATCACTAAAAAAAAAAAGAAAACAAATAAAAATGAAACCAACAGCATAACAGAACAACAAAAACCCACTGCCACATGACTGAGATAAAATATCGTCATACTTCACAAAAAATGACACATAAGAATAAAATGCTTACTGCACAGTAAATCACAGTCACAAAATGGACAATAAATGCACAAGATGAGGACAAAGGAGGGGTGAGGGGAAACAGAGGTGGGGGAAGGAGGGGTGTGGGGTGAGATCTACATCAACAAATGAAAACAAGGGGTGAGCTACAGGAGCAAATGACGAAAACCAAGGGGAGGCAGCCTGGCATGGACCATTCCATGCCCTCAACAGAAAGGGAGACCACTGCAGCAAGGTTGATCATCCTTATGGGGATGCCAGGTTTGGAGGTGCGGGAGTGCGAAGGATGTTTATTGGTCATCTGCTGGCTGGTGACCCTCATCATTGGCTGGTGTAGACGGTGTTTCGTCACCCCGGAACAATGGGTTCTTTACCTCCATTTCCCCTGTCTGAAGAATGAAACACTCATCACAGCATGGAAACTATTACCACACAAGTTTGAGACTGTTTGAGACTTGGTTGTTAAGTACCAAGTTTCAAACAGTTACATTGTTGCTTCCTTTTTTTTTTTTTTTTTTTTTTAGCTGAGACTGGAAACATCAATATTCAATGCCATCAAAATGAGTAAAAACACATAAAGTTCAATGAAACTGAAAGCTATCACGAGTCAGTTTTAAAGACTTCCATAGCCTCAAAAAACAAACAAAAAACACCTGAAAACTTTTGCAGTTACTGGCTTGGCTCAGTAACCATTCCACAGTAATCATTCCACTTGGCTCAGTAATCATTGCATTGCATTTAATGTCATGGTAGTGGTGGTGATCGACTGTTCCTTGCATGCAAGGATTATGGGAGAAGGCCCTGCAAATCAGTCCTTGCCTTAATGTTTTTGGTTGTTATTTTTTAAAGTGGAGGTCAGTCCATATGCACCACTTCCACTCTTTTAAGCCAAGGTGAAGGAGGAGTCCACAGCAAGCCAAGATGACTGCGGATGAGTGTTCACTGGTGTTCTGTGTGGAGTTCATTTCTCCGATGAGTTCCCACACTATGCCTGGACAGCATAGTCAGCCCCACTCTCACTTTGTTGGGTCAAGCATACACTGTATAAGTGCAGTTGTTTCCTGCCACCTGCACTTCTGGTAGAATGACTGGGGTCTTTTACATGCTACTGCAGTAACACAGGGGTGGAACAGATACCAAAATCAGAATCAGAACAGAAAGTTAACTCTGGAAAAGAAATTCTCTCTCCACTCCTACCAGGGATCAAACCTTCTATCTTCCAGTCATGAGTCTGCTGCTCAACCACTGAGCTAGACCCCTACCCCATTTTCTATGCACTGAAGAGAACTTACCGGCGCCAGACCAGGACACTCATACACAGTGTAATCCCCTTCTGGGTTCTCCTCTTCTGACTCATCGTCTGAAGCGTCGTGCTTCATGTCCCCATTAGCCCTGCAACACAGCAACAACCAGTCATTGGCTTTGTAACAGCAACAGCCAGTCACTGGCTTTGTAACACGGCAACAGCCAGTCATTGGCTTTGTAACACGGCAACAGCCAGTCATTGGCTCTGTAACACGGCAACAGCCAGTCACTGGCTCTGTAACACGGCAACAGCCAGTCACTGGCTCTGTAACATGGCAACAGCCAGTCACTGGCTCTGTAACATGGCAACAGCCTGTCACTGGCTCTGTAACACAGCAACAGCCAGTCATTGGCTCTGTAACACAGCAACAGCCAGTCACTGGCTCTGTAACACGGCAACAGCCAGTGACTGGCTCTGTAACACGGCAACAGCCAGTCACTGGCTCTGTAACATGGCAACAGCCAGTCACTGGCTTTGTAACACGGCAACAGCCAGTCACTCGCTCT
>OY757551.1:13411178-13453438 GCA_963584105.1 Alviniconcha strummeri
TCTGTTTTATCCGGACGGGGGAGAGAGGGGAGAACCGGAAGGGAAGTCCACTACAGACATGTACCATAGACAGTGTCACCAAACTACGTTTGATGAGAAAGGTAAGCCAAGCGTAATCGAACCTGGGTTCATTTGCTAACCAGCTGGGAGAGCGAACGCCGGTGTGTAATGGTTTATAGCTAGCGGACACTCACCGAAATGAAATACACGCCAGGTTAGCGGCTAAAGCGATCACACATGAAAGCAGTAAACAAACAAGATCCCGGAGGGATTTGGACACTGCCGGCACAGAGCGCCTAGCCGGGTTTTGATCAAACGGCGGCAGTTCCCAAATAATCGATCCATCAATCTCATCGCAACATATGACTGAACAGAGGAAAATGGACAAGCGAATATTAAAGTTTTAAAAAATAATAAAAACAAAAGGAGGATGCGGGGAACACGACAGAGACGTTCCAGGGCTCTTGATAATTTGATAATGAAACGAGCAGTGCATGGGAAAGGGTGGCGAGGCGGGGGGGGGGGGGGGGGGGGGTCCTTGATTCATGGCCTCGACCCTTGGAAAACCCAAATTAGGCCAGGAGACGGGAGGAGAGACAGCTGTAAGTGTCCTCCATCACAGTATGACGTCAAAGCCTCCATCGTTCTTTCACAGATTTACCGCGTTGCTAGGGCGACGGGATAATGTCACGAGGATCAATACATTTCGTTTACTACAGCAGCAGCTTGAACGCAGCCCTGGCTCAAACTGCTACCACAGGCCCAGGAATTGGCATACAGACTGCACCTTTGTAACTACTAGCACTTGTAACGTCCACTGGGCGCACAGTTAGATGGGTGTGTGGAGAGCAAAGGGGGGGGGGGGGGGGGGGGGCACTACGCTGCTTCTACACTGTTAAAGGCGCAAAAGCTGCATACGTGACGTGACCCGCCCAACCTTCCTAAACAACAAATACAAATCAATCAATCTGCGTTTCGACACAAACGATTTCGACCGCAAGCTTCAACGTCACAGCACACCTTTTCTACTTGTCAAAGTGTCCGCAAACTATACAAGGTCAAGGGGATGGAAAATGACGCCACTCGGAGAAATAAAAACTTGGAAACAGGACTCAATAACTCCTCCGCGGCGCCTGTGGGCCTGCCTCACGTCATTATCTGGCTGTGACTGTCAGCCACCGGCTGCCTAACGTGATTGGACAGCGACGCTTGGACACAGCCGCACCCCCGTTTATGAATGGGCCGATAACGAAGAAAACAGACTCATGCAAAAACACGCCTTGTTTCCAGTTTTTAGCAGATTCCGCTAATTTTCTCTCTTTGTTTGACCAGTTGATAAGTCCTGATTTGTTTGGCCAATCAATATAAAACTGCCTCTATCCTAAATGCCAACTGGTAGCGCGCATGCTCACGCGCGTGTGTGTGTGTGTGAAATAATAAAATAAAAAATACTGAAGGCATAATCAATCTAAAGCATGCACAGTTAACTGACTCACAGTCATCCACGAATCTGAGTTGGGTTCAAGTTCTGATTACTTTTCCTTTTATTATTTTTTATACAATATGATATTATGTAAAGCTATAAATTAATGTTGTCTTTTGGTCTTTATTCATTTTTTATTCAAAAGGAAGAGGGCAGAAGCTTTTTGAGTTATTCTGTACAAGGCACAGATATCTTCATGTCATTAAATCTATCATAATTTTGTTGTGCTTCCTATGGATAAGAGTTAAAGATGGTGAGTGAAGTAAACACCTAAAGATGACTTCCAACAACCCTGCTAAATGTACATGTTGTTCCTTCATACAAAAGCTGTGAGACCAGAATACAACATGAATTTTTTTTTCTGGTGTGTGACAATTTAGGGTTTAATATCATTCACCAACTTCCCTATTGCATAGTTTTTAATACAGGTTCAAAGCACACTTAATAGGATCTCCTTGCCTCCTAGTTTAGAACCCAAAGCAGCAAAGGCTTATAGTTATGCTGGAACGTGTTACGTCCAGTTGATTAAACAACCAGGAGTTGTAATATCAAACGTGCTACTGTGGGAATGTAAACTTCCACTTTCCAGCTATTGATCTTTTCCCTGGGGGTCTCATTAAATTGTCAGGGTTACACAAAACACTTTCCAGTTTCCCAAAAAGTGACAGCTGTGAAATGACTGTGAACAGGAAGGCCTTTGCAACACCTGTCATATATCATATATTATATATATATTAAATGTTGAAGACTGGACTCGATGTCAGCACTGCCATAGAAATTGCTAAAAATGATTGATGCCACGCTGAATACACAAACACATGATACTTCTCTCTGACGTCATGGAAGAGCTGGCAGTTTCTTTACTATTCAAGTTTTAACTTGAGTATGATATAATATCTGACATTATGGATGAGCTGGGATCATGACTGGTTTCTTTACCATTCAAGATCAACAAGTTTTAACTTGGGTATGAAATGTACACACACAGGGCTCATCTGAGAAAGGACACTATTAATTTATTATTCAATTCTCACAGCTCCAGTAGTACAGAATCAAATCAACAAGAACATTAACGACTGTACCTGTAATAAAAAATTATATCAAATGATCACTTTCATTTCAAAAGCTTCAACATTATTTATTCATTACTGTCTCATGATAATAAAACTATTATTGCAATTTGTATTAAAAGTTAAAATCAAGTTATTGACTATAATTTGTATAAATTACACACACTCATACTTGATTAATTAAGCAAATTCACAAGTAACAGGGGCAATCTGAGAGTGCCAATGCCGGGTACTGATCAATGAATACCATTTAGACTGAAATCCTCCTGGATGAAATTCTGCTTTAACTTATTTAGGTTTTCAAAAGCAAAAAACAAAAACAAAGTGCATACTTAATCAACAAGTTGATGTAGCACTATAATCAGAAAAATACTCCAAGCAACAACAGATGGATAAGACTGTCCTCCTTTTTCATATTTTATTCTCACTGACAGTGACACTGACTGATGGGTCAATTTGTCCATTGCCAGGATGAAGGAATGTATGCCAAAAATGAGTACATTGCTTTGTTTTGCCCTGTTAGTATTACCATATTGTGTATTTTTTACTCTTTGGGTTCAAGTTCAGATTATTTTTCATTTTATTATTTTTATACAATATGATATTATATAGAGCTACAAATTGTTAATGTTGTCTTTTGATCTATATTCATTTTTATTCAAAAGGAAGAAGGCACAGATATCTTCATGTCATTAAATCTATCATAATTTCATTGTGCCTCCCATGGACAAGAGTTAGAGCTGGTGAGTGAGGAGGGAGAGGGGGGGGGTGGGGGGCTGGGGGCTTGCTTTAACTGAAATGCATTCTGTCTTTCTGATCTTGATTTCATTGTGTATACATAACTGTATATGTAATAAACACATGGGGTTTAAGCAGTAGCATCAGATTTTTGTGTGTGTGTGTGTGCCCAAAATACATACTCAGATACTGTATACTTTTTCTACATGATGATGTTATACAATAATTATGTGCAACCTTGTGAATGTGAGTGTACAGTCTGGCAAGTGCCAGACACCTGACAGTGACATGCATCATATTTTATCCAGAAGAAGACTCTTAGTCTCTAGCTTGTTACTATGTTAGACTGGAACCTGTAAAATCTAATGTGGATACATGGTTAACCAAAAGAACACAACGCAGGTTTAAAATTTGTTTTTAATCAGTTGCTGTCTGCTGACATTAGTCATTAGAAAGACTAAAACAGTAAAAGAGTGAACACCCAAGGTTCCCCATATAGAATTATATGGACATGGATAACATACAGAACAGATAATATATATGTACCATTTAATATTGCTTTGATTTAAATTTTATTATTTATGTGCCATAAATCATTAAATGGGGCTGGGTGTATCCACAATAATTAATCTGATTATTCATGAATGATGTGCTACTTTATGCAGTACATGTGCATTTTCTGCAACATAAATTGAAAAACCTTCACATGGCTTCTTCTTCTTTGAGTTTGATCATTGATGTACTCATATAATATATAATATTAATAATACATCCATTAAACAGGAATTACTTGGAGAGTAAGCTGCACTTTCTCTGGCTTTCTCAAATCTCAAATCAAAAGCTGGACATGTGGGATCTTCAGCATAATTATATGACAGTGATTATATAATATCATGCTCCTATAATCTTAGCATTCTTAGTGTGTGAAAAGCTGTCTGCACACGTATTTGTTGACTTGGAAGACCTAAATCACTTAAACTTAAAGTAAAGCAGTACAAGGAAGTCCCTCATTCTGTCTCTAATGCCATCTGTGCTTCAGTGGATTACACTACTACTATACAGTATTTCCAGCCACAAAATTTACAATGCTAGACTCAGTCCATAGCCAGGACCACTAAGTCTAACCAAGAACTGAAGAACAAGTTTGTGCGCATACCAATGAAATGCCTCTATCGAGTCTATGTCTAAAGCCTGCAAGAAATATAATACATGTGAATTCTTTCCAAGTCATTTTTTGTTGTTGTCATTATTGACCTTGTGTGCATTTGTTGGGTTTCTCTATCCCATCTCCTCAAAATGTTACATTTCATTTTTCAAATTATTTTTTTAGATTTTTTGGGTAATATAGTATGCAATGGAATTGTAACTTGTAAGTAAACATTTCACTTTTGGGGACATGATTGAAACGTGTTTGTCTCAAGAAAAACGAGGTCAGTGAAGGTAAATCTGACCCCTACTTTGTCAACTGGTAGTCCTAGCTGACAATACCAGTTCGACTTCCAAAAGACTAACTTACTTAGACTTAGATGGATAAACTAATGAAGGTAAACAAGGAACTTGGTACTGTGCCTGTGATACCGAGCATCGGCTAATTTAGTAAATTAACACTATAATTAATAATAACAGTCTCACATTTCAGAAAGAGTGTAAAATGCATAGATATATATACAACTGAAGGTGACACAAAAACAACATAAATTTCCAGTTTCGCTAGTGTGATAAACCTGATCTGACATCGATCCCCAAGTAAACACAACAGTCCACGACGGCACACAACAGCTGTGTGGGCTATCCTTCGCTTGAACAAAACACTCTGATCGCAAAGTGACTTACCCCTGGTTTCCTCACTGTATCGACCCTCGACACTGAGAAGAGTTCCTGGAAGAACCAGGGCCAGACCGACTAGCACACACTTCCAAGACATTTTGAAAATGTATGGCGATCTGTCGGACTGGGAGTGATTATCCACAGGCCATCTTCTCTCTCCCGAAGCAGTGGCATATCATTCTCGCACTGCCTCGCCGATCTCGCGCGAAGATGACGTCAATACGGAAATGACAACAAGCATGGACGGCGGAGAAGACGTGCTGTTTCAGGTAAACACGCGAACAAACATTGCCGTGTCTTCGCGGCACGAGGAGACAACACACACTAGCAAACGTTCTGATGTGATCGTCTCTCTCGTTTTCTGTTGTTTTAGAGCAATATAAGGGCTGTGTTGAGCTGTTTCATGTCTCCTCACATGGTTGAAGCACTTCAGTCGTGGCTATGCAAGCTGTGGCGTAGGAGTCAACAACCAAACCATACTGTTGAGTCATGTCAAAATTAATTGCAGGTGACAAACGGTAGTTTCATCGAGGTACTGCATTATAATAAGGGGTTTGATTCAGTGATACTTTATTCATCACATACGGGGGAAATGCGGCATTACTTGAAAACAACGAAAAGTTTGTTACCACAATATCAGTAAATAATCCCCCCCCCCCACCCCCCGATAATGACATTTAGGCAAGACGACCATCCCCAGTGCAGATAATCCAAGACTACCAAACTATGCGTTACCTACTGCCATGAATTTTGATTTTCAAATTTTCGCATTTCCAGTTTATTTAACTTTGATTTTCTTCTTCTTTTAATTAATATTATTATTAATAATAAACAAAAAAACTTTTCGTTCAGTTAAGTCACACTGACAGGATACATTTAGGTTCTTTTCTTCTTTTTATTTCAGGATGCCCTGTACAAGCTCAAGCAGTCAAAAAGTGGGCGATTTACCCGTGTTGTACAAGAACAGTGGAAGACGAAGTATTTTGTGTTATGTTGTCATGGTGACCAGCTGGTGCTGAAATATTACAACAGGAGACCCAAGCAGCTACGCAGTGCACATGCCAAGATGCAGATGACCCTCTGGCCTTCTTTTAAAGTAAGCTTTTTTTCTTTATTAAGTCATACACAATATCAGTGATGACTTACAGAACTTACAGTACACTAACAGTGACAGTGACAACTGACATATATATTGATTTATTCCAAACTGCAGCTGACTTGCTTTTCAGCACTGCCTACTAGTCCATAAAGTGGAACCCCAGGCAAGAGGCCACTTTTGGGAGACATTTTCCATTTCATACTTTCATGCAGATAAACCTGTGGCTGTGACAAGAGAATAAAAATTGCCCCTTACTAAGACTGCTTTATGAGTTTAGTGTGTAAAATAAGGGTTGCACTGTAACAGAACACTTCCAAGTCAGTGTGCTGCTGTCACTTCAGAATACTGTAGGTACAGTATAACTGTACACACATATAGTGATACACACACGTTCACTCTCTCTCTCTCTCTCTCTCTCTCTCTCTCTCTCTCTCTCTCTCTCTCTCTCTCTCTCTCTCACACACACACACACACACACACACACACACACGCACATGCACACACACACACACACACACACACATGTATACAAGGTTAATGTTTTTATTAATTGTTGGTATAATACATGGCCACAGACATACTGGAGTCAATCATTAAAACTTGAATGTTTCTTAACACGGAAAATTATATATATGATACCTGTACTTTTACCTTTGTATGATCCATACTTCTTTTCTCTTTTTTTTCTTCTTTTTTTCTTCTTCTGTGGTGTACAGTGTCAGGTTCATCAATTCTTGAAAGTTGAGGGGTATAATATGTAGAGCTCTGATTCATCAAGAGTTTGAAAGTGTTCAGACAGTAGTTTTGTTGAACTAAGTCTCAGGACACACTGGAAAGCTGGTGGGAGACAGGTAAAAGCAGTTGGGAATGAATTACAGTAAAACATTAAGGTGCTTAATTTTAAATATTTAGAGTTAATTCAAAAGGTAACATGCTAACAATAGCATTGCCACTGTTTCATTCCTGTATGATAGTGTGTTCTGTGCCTGCACAGGTGGAGAAACTGAGTAACTCCCACAATCGAGCCTTTGCTGTTGAGGTTACGACATCATCCCATCAGTTATGCCTGTCAGCGGATGAACAAACAACTCTGGACAAGTTTGTCTTCCTGCTGCAGACTCAAGTCAGGCTGAGGGAGAGCATCAGTGGTAAGCTATGTGTATTTCAAGCCTTGATTCCACAGAGGGAAAGGAATTTGGGGTGGGGTAGAGGGGAGGGGGGCACTCAACTGAATAGCAAGAAACCATTCAGCAAAGCCACCATTCTTGAGAAATGACTCTTCTTCATACTTCTACTTCAGACTTGGAGACCACTTCAACAACAACAAAAACATTACTTCCCTTGACTTTTCTGAATGCCCATATATTTAAATGAGCTGCTCACGAGAGCCCACTCCGCCTTTGAAGTTTTACGTGACTCATCCTGCTGCCCAAGGAAGTGAACTGTTCATCAGCAACCACTCCTTCCTTTACTTACCTCACCAGCTTTATTGCCTGTGAAAATTAGTGTTAATCACAATTTATGGTTTAGGGGGTCAGATCTGGCAAGTTTACATGTTACTGAAATCCCAGAGGGTCACAGTGCAACTTCAAAGGGTCGTTGATAACCATTTCTGACAGCACCAGACTAGCAATGATGACTCATTGAGAAAAGGCGAAACTGAGCTGGCCGGTAATACTGACACAGCCATGCTGCATGCATTTAATGCACTGACCAGTATTGCTGAGAATACTGTTCAATTTCAATGCATCTAGTTTCAGTCACCTGCATGGGGATGGTAAATGGGTCAGAATGTTAGTGTGTTGTGTCCCAGTGTGGTGCATCAGATGCACATGTAAACATGTTTGTGTGTCATTGTTGACACTGAAAATGAGATGCTTACCACAGTGCATGCCTTCATGTACTTCACTCTTCTTGCTGCCCTTGATACCTCAGCACACAGATTTGGGGAGGGCAGGGTAACTCCTGAAAGGACAGAAGGTTGGCATACCTATAGTGATTCTGGATTATCTTTGTCTCAGACAGACCATGATCAGCACCAGGAAGTAGAAAGTTTCTGCAGCACTGATATACTGCCCACATTTACCGTTTCTTCACACCTTTTCCCAGGCTGCCCTTTTTCCTTTGCTTTACCAACATGGCACCAATTTGTGTGTGGGTGGGTGGGTGGGTGTAATGATGGGTTATATGTGCTGGACTCAATGTGTCTGTGGTACTTGCACATTTTTTGTATTAGTTGTAAATGTTGTGATTTATTTTGTATAGCACCATGATTCTATGTGAGAAGGGGTGCTTTATAAATGTAAGTTGTTATTGTTATTTTTACATTCAGTGTGGATGTTGCACAGACCCTTGTGGGTTTTGTTTTTTGTTTTTCCAGACAACCTGATTCAGGTCAAAACAGAGACTTCAGAGGCATTTACGAGAATTGGAGCTAAAGGAGCTGACTGTGTCCTCCACATTTCACCTTGGGGTCTTACACTTGCTTTGCAGGTAAAAGGCCATATTTGTCATTCATATTGCATGGGGGTTTGCTGTGTTTTTGTGTGTGTTTTTTATGGTTCACAAGCTACATCAGTGTAAAGTATTTCCTACAGCGTAATTACTAAACACAAACTGTGCACATGTATACAAAATAACATTACTGAACATGGTTATAATCCAATTTTTGTTTGGATGTTACTTGCTGGTGGGTATGAATGTGATGACAGTTTGTTTGTTGTTGTTGAAAGTCTTGTAAAACAAAAAAAACAAGAGTCATCACAACAGTGAAATATATCTAGCACAAAGACAATCAGTTACCACAAAATGTTTGCAAAACAGCCAAAACCTTTTGGTTTACAGTCAACTTTCATGGGGGTGTTGTTTAGCTGATTTATGAAAAACAATGTCTGTTTTTCAGTAGTTTCCATTAACTTCTTTTTTTCATTTTTTTTTTTCATTTTTTTTTTTTTTCATTTAGCTTTTGGGAAACATCTGCCATATAGCAGTGTGCTTCTTGTAATACTGGATCCTAATTTAGGAGTGTTGTTGGTTAGCTTACTTTTTCCTTGAGGCAGTGTATTGCCAGGCATGAGAATTGTCCACAAAAACACAAATTTCCGCGGCAATGAAACTGACTTTCCGTGGAGAAAAACAATTGTCCATGGGGAAGAGAAATTGGCAGTACAGAAAAAAAGGAAGCACCAGTTTTAGTTCTGCACCGAATACCTGCGAAACATACAGAGCATGTTCACATGCAGCTATCACCCATCTTGGTTGTGTAATTGTGAACACAGTCACTTGCTGTTACTCTCACAGGCTGCAACAGGCGGTTTGAACGCAATCACTCTTACACGATTCTGCGCTATGTTTCAGCTAAGTAAAAGCAAATGTTACGAAAGTTTTGAAATCAAATTTAAAAATATAAAAAAAATTGGGGGCGCTAGATTTCAGTTTTTCTTTTGAATCAATTCCCATGCCTGATTGCTCACCCCACAAATGCCAGCGGTAAATATATTTGCCTGCAGTTGTAGTGCACTGAAGAGGAAGACGTGTGTTTCACAAATGAACTGCAATAGTGAAAGCAAAGCTGTTATCATTACACTTGTGCACAGTGGTGTGCATTTCACTGATCAAAGATTGACCATTAGATCACTTTGCATTGCTGTCTTTTGGCAGACATCAACTGGTTTGTGTCTGAAAGGTTAGTGTTGTAGACACAGAGAAAGTGATCAGTTGGAAGGTTAATGTTGCAGATACAGTGAAAGTGATCCATTGAAAAGTTAGTATTGTAGATGCAGACAGCAATCAATTGGAAAGTTAGCATGTAGATGCAGTGACAATGATCAGTTGAAAAGTTGGTGTTGTAGATGCAGACAGCAATCAATTGGAAAGTTAGCATGTAGATGCAGTGACAATGATCAGTTGAAAAGTTGGTGTTGTCAAAGTGATCAGTTTGTGCAGCCAAATCTGCTTTGGTGACCCATTCTCTGTCAGCATCCTGTCAGACCCAGTCACTGCTGGCCTTGGTATTCGTGGGCATGACAATGCTCTCCAACTGACAAGGGCACCACATATGTTAACTGATGGCAATTGTTTGCACACCTCTGTTACACTGCAGATGTTTAGCAAAAGCAAAAAGGGATAGCTGCCATGGTGCGTACTTCAGAGACTCCTGTGACTCATTGTGATGTGTTTCAAAGTAAGTCTGCATGGTTTCTGCCATGCATGAACTGATTTTATCTTTGTTCATTATTGGTGTTTTTTTGTTTTGTTTTTGTTTCTCTGGTTTCTTTGGTGACCATGGACAGGTACATGATTAAGTGAATGCAGTTCTGTTGCTGTTAACAATTTCACTTGAGTTAATTGTGTTCAAATTTCCACAAGTTATAAGGGTAGCTTTTGAAATAACCCATTTTGCATGAATTTGTTTTGTCTTCACACTACATGCACTGCATTTTCATTTTATTCTTGGTTGGAATGTAAATTGTGTAATAAAAAAAATGTGTGAATTAACTGGTATTACAATATCCCCCTTTTTATATATTTGATGCAAAGATGTAATATACACTGATGAACATGATATTGAGATTTAAACACAATAACTTAAAGTTTAGTGCTAAATCTATACAGACAACAGTGAAGCCGAGAGAGTAGTTAATTTTTGGACAGCTAGTTATTTTACGTTGGAAATTGGGATATAGTGCTTGTTAAGTGATCTGTGTCAGTGTACCGTGTGCAAACTGCCTTTCCTTCTGCCCCCAGGAAAGCCATGCTGTCCTGGCGCAGTGGCCACTCAAAAGTGTGCGCTACTATGAGAGCTCAGGTCAAGGTCAGTTCACAATCGAAACGGGCACAGTGGCTCCCATGGGGGATGGAGTGTACAACTTCCACACCCTGCCGGGTCTTGACAACAGACTGTATGATGCTGTGGATCACTTTGTCATCAACACACTGGATAGGGTCAAGGTGAGAGCCTTCCGTCTCCTGGTGCGTCTTTCTTTCTTCTCTCTCTCTCTTGCTCCCCTCTCCCTTGGATGAATTTGCCTGATACAGTGATAGGTGTATTCACTAGTCAGGGCCATTTTTTTTTATATACTCAGGCTCTTCTTTATGTTATGTATTATACATGATAAAAGTTACTCATTCAGTTCATTTCCTCTCCCTTGGATGTATCAGTTTTAAATCCTGATGTTTCTTAGTTGCTGGGGCCATTTGTGCTGTAATAGTGTAAATGTACACTAGAATGATGGTGTAGTTTATTTTGGTTGTACAGGCATGTTATCACAGCACATTCCAGCTGTCGATGTAGTGTCAGGTTCACACTGCTTACTCTTTAGCTGCACTCGCTTCCCTGTCTTGATTAAATCTGCAAATAGCTTTGCTTGTTTTGCCAGCTGCTGCAAGTTTTGCCATTCCAGTTTCATTCAAGTCATGTTTTCCCCTGTCCACTTCAGATACAAAAAAGTGACATGTACCATGAATGTGAATCCGGCTTTTGCTGGTGATTTATAGAATGATGATTTGCCCCGACAGATAACTGTTGCAGTGGAGTGACATCTAGCCCTTTACTTGCCCCATGCTACACTGATAGCAGGCCAGTAGAGGCATGTTTGCTGGGTGGACACTAAGTACCAGTGTGTTTGTCTGATCTTCAGCCTAACCAGCGAGGCACAGCTGAGGAGATAGAGGACTACATCCGTGAGTGTGAGTGCCTGTACGCGCTGACTGTGCTCACCCCTACCTGCTTCGCAAGTCACTCTGAGGTCTCCAGGTGTCTGAGAGACAACTGGAACTCCTCCCTGGAGGCTCTGGGTATGATGTGTATGCATTTCCTTTTTCTACAAGTCTGTCAGTCTGTTAGTCCAGTTATTTACTTCACTGTGTGTGAATGCAGAGTAGGAAACTAAGTGCTTCAGTGGGCCTTTTTTCATTTTTGTACAAGTTAACAAAGTTTAACAGAGATAAATAATACATACTGGCTAGCCACACTGAACAGCAACATGAAAATGAGATGGAGTACTACAGCTGCAAACTGCATACAATGTCTTCTTGAAAATGAGGTTTGACCTCTGACTTTTGCAATGCATGCAACATGGAGGAGAAGAACACCATCAAGCGTTTCTTCTAACCAGTGGTAAGCAATTGAATCTGACACAGAAAATAAAAAAGAAAGAAAAATCCTTCACACAGAGGAAGCACAGAGACAAGTAATTATTTGCTTTCTGTAGCCATGGTTTACATTTTACAAGCAAATTTACATACAGCACCAAGTACAAGATAAAACTGATATTTGAACAAAAGGACTGAGGTTACACCTTGTGTAATCAGTTAAATACCTACATCTAATTGCTACCCCCCACCCCACCTACCCAGCCCTTGACATGCACATGCATACACATTACATCATGAAACATTGTTTACATCACCAAGAAATTCACAGTAGAGCATAGTATTTTTTATGTTCATTTTGTGGTTGTCTGTTGAAGGAGTTGAGTCATGTGTTATTGAAAGCTCAGTGCACTACGCATCATTGTCCAGAATCAGTCACAGACTACTGTGGTACTGAAGGACCATATATTTTTGAATGTTGATTGTTTGGTATGAAACAGAGAGAGAATGATGCTAGAAGGTGTGTGTGTGTGGGGGGGGGGGGGGGGGGGGGGGGGGAGAGTCCACATATTCCCTTAATCAGTTAATGATCAATGAAAATAATGAGTTCTTGAACTGAACTTGTTTGTGTACCAAAATGTTGAAGGTAATGTCTACTTTTAACAACTGTGATGTGATAAGATTATTAATTTGCAGCTGGGTGTTGATGAAGCGATCTGTATCAATTTGACTGATAGGTCAGCTGGGTTGGACAGTTTCTCACTGGGTTCATGTATTTACAGCAATTCAAACCATTTGTTGTTCATGCATAGGAGCAGGTGAATCAGGAGGAAACCCAAGTCCTGTCCATGCGCTTCATCTGCCTGCGGCTTCCAACAGGCAAGTTCTGCTCTGGGTGGAGAACCTTAACAGTGTGTTCTGTCCTTGTCACTGTTTGCATATTTTCTCATTGTTTGGTATTTGAAGTGGTTGGCTTTGATGAGGTAACCTGCAGTACCGTGGCATCCTATGGAGAGTGTGGCCTTCAGCTCTCCACGTACCAGCAAGACTAGGTTTTGGCACTTGACTTTTGAGCTCTGTTGGCCAGACAAAATTCACTTCTCTGTGTGTGTTTATGTGCATGGCTGTGCATGCTTGATTACTTGTGTTATCCAGCAAACACTGACAAAGTCATTATCTATCATTTTCAGGTTATCAGCATCAGAATCTTCCCCTGCCATTCTCCAGGATTCTGTCTCTTCTCCTGTGCCATCATCCAACTCACCTTTAATATCAGACAACACCAGCCGTCCTCTGCCATCCCCCCAGATGCCTCACCCAGAGAGGCAGAGGTACTCGCCTCGTGTGCAGCGATCCAGAGACTCCCCCCGGCAGAGAGGTTCAGAGTCCCCCAGACAGATGGGTTCCCCTGGTGGTGAGGGGAGGGTGTCAGGTCGTCCCCCTCCTCTTCCTCCATCCAGTGGCCTCCACGGGTCAGCCCGACTGGCTAGGGGATCCCCACGTTCTGCCAGGCAGGACTCCGTGGACGGAGCAGTGCCCTCCCCTCCTGGTTCAGAACTCCAACCTCGTCGCTTCTCCAACCCAGCTAGTGTTGCTCTGAGAGTGACACATGACATGGAGCTTCACCCAGCCACCCAAAAACAGAAGAGTTGGGACAGCAGGGTCAGTGGAATGAATGACAACATGCCGTCATCCCACCAGCGACGTCCTCACAGCTCTCCCCGGTCACCAGTTCCTCTCTCCCCTCCGGGGTCTGCTGGTCGCAGTTCTTGCCCTGTCTCCCCCAACAGCCCCCATCATTCTGGTGCTGAGCATGCAGTAGACGGAGAGCACAAAATGGATGCCCCTGTAGAAGACTGGCTGGTGTCGGCCAGCTGTGAAGACCTCAGTGACCACATGCGTGCCGTCATCTTCCACCAGAGACAAAGCCAGCGATTGGCTAGTGCTGCCGCATCAGGGGCCGCTCAGAAGGAGAAAGAGAACACCAGCAACAATGATCCAAACTTCATCCCACCTCCTTTCACAAACATTGTCGACTTCAGCTCAAGCGTTGAGTGGGATCGAAACAAGGCCAGAGATCGCAGTCAGTCATTTGACGTCAACTCCAAGGTGCACAGGAACCCACGCACTCACCATGGCATGTCCAGTGGCTCGGCCAGCCCCTCCATCAGGCAGATTCGCAAGATGGTATGTGCACGAACAGCAACAAAAGAAACCTTGCGGAAATCCTTATCCAATCCCAACTTCTTGAATCTGGGCAGCAAGGAGAAGTTGTACCAGCACAGAACGCAGGTGGCCAAGCCAGCACACCCAGACTGCCAGGACATGCCCAGGCTGAGGTAAGGAGATCAACAACACACCTCCACAGGGTCCCTGGACCAGCCTTTTCACTTAGCACGTTTTGTATTGTCATATTTAATTAGCCTTCACATGTTTGGAGCTTTCCACTCCATGATATCCACTCCTGATATCACCTCACTGGTTGACTGGGCGTAAAACACCATGTTACTTACCACTCCATGATTCACAAACTGGCCAGATCTTTTTCCCTTCTTTCTTCCTTGATGGCTGGATCAATTATGCACCTGCTCACCTTCAGTTCACCAGAAGTGATACATGTACACCCTTCACTTCATAGTTTATCAGCCAAAGTATAGCTAGTTATTTGAATGGTAAGGGAAATTGCTGGCTTAAATTCAGTTTAACAAAAGTAAAATTCACAAGCTTTCAAAGACCATGGCTAAAATTATTCATTTCCCCTAGATTTTCCCCAAATTAGGAACCCTGCCTTCAGTGTTTGTGCAGTTAGTAATAGGACTTGGATGTCCTGTGAACTACACAGGGTCATTGGTAGGAAAGGAGCGGAAGGTAAGAGTAACACTAACTACTTTTGCAACAAAGTAGGGTCTAGTTTATGCACACCTTTAATTTACTGCCTAGCACCAACTACTGCTATTAATGTTGTCGTTATTAAAACTAATAATAGCCACTATTGTTACAGTGCCCAGAACAAACACAAGAGTCGCTCATTGGCCAGCCTGCTCCCAAGCACTTTGCGTCACTACATCAGCAGAGAGTCCCTCTCTCACCCAGCCACTTCCACCAACTCCCCATACATTCACCACTCGCAGCAACACAGCAAGGAAGCAACGCCAATCAACACTTCAGACAATAGCTTCCATTGTCAGCAAAGCTCAATGTCCTCGCAAGAGATGTCTGTAAAAGGTATCCGCTTCACTGAGCGGAGTCGCTCCTTCCGGAAGCCCAAGTCTCACCAGAGAAGCAAGAGTGCAGACCCCATTCACACAGACCGAGTCGATCAAAGCATTGTGGCTGGTGCAGAGGGTCACAGTCCTCAGTATTTGCATTTGGATCCAGAGGCAGAGAGAGATGCAACGAGTCCTGGAAATGCTGCTGGGCAAAGCAGCGAGGGGGGTGGAACCAGTGGGAAATGTGATTCTGAATCCAGGGCCAGAGTTGCCCTCATGAATGGAGGACAAGCGCTGCCCCAGTCACCCAACTGGTCATACTGCTAGCAAATCCACTTGCCAAGTGTGGCAAGAGAGGAAGAGAGAAATTTCATGCATTTGGATGAAGTGTTCTATGGTATGTGTGTGTGTGTGTGTGATAGTATGCAAGGTTTGTAAAGCTGTGCTGTGGCTGTTCACTCTGTTATTCCAGCATGTACCAGACTGTGAGAGCAAAGTGACCCAAAATGTGTGATCCAAACACACAAAAGGTTATGTACACATAAAATGCATAAAATGTGTGAGCTGGTCTGGCCTGGCAATTAGGCTGCTTCTATAATAAAAACAAAAATGAACCTACAGTCATACTTGTACCCCCCATTGCAACATGAGATCTGAAACAATTTATCACCCAAGTGACAAATCATGTTAGAGTGACATACTGTGTAGGCAGAACATCACATCTGAAATTGATCACCCGAGTAACAAATAGTGTCAGACTCAGAGTGACATTATGACTGCAGAACATCAGATCTGAAACAGTTCATCACCTGAATGACAAATCATGTCATTGACAAATTGTGTCATAACACACCCTTTTATGCAGATGACGAGATGTGCTCAAAGATTTTTTTTATGTATTATATATTTTTGGTATATGTATTTATATGTTAAAACTAGGACCATTTTAAATTTCAGGTGGACCATGTGTGTGCAAGACAGCGAGAGAGAGACGTGTATATGTACAAGAGACAAGTTGCCTTTATAGTATAATATTTTACAGTGCCTGCTTGTTGGTATACTAAAAACAACAACTTTTTTGAAGAATATATATTATACATCTGTTTAAAAAGTTATACATTTCTGCTGACATCTATATAAAACCTCTGTGTGTGTGTGAGCGTGGGTGTGGGTGGTTTTGTAACCACTGCCTAGTCTGAAGCATCTACTGCTGCAATAAAAGTTATAACTGGCTTATGAATATGTGTTTGAGCATGGTGTGTGCATATGGGCAGAAAGGACTTCTGATTCTGGAATGTATCGTTCATTTGGTGGTGTGTATGGTTTTTCTTCTTACATCAGATGGAAACAATCACACAAACAAAAAAAACAAGTACTGGAACAATACTCCTGGAAAAAATAATACATTTTATTATTACTATTATAATTTAGTGTATTATATATAAATATGGAGATATATATACTAAAACATGTGCAAAATACAAGACGCTATCCCACATTGAAATCTCAGTAGTCCAAATGCTTCAGACTGAGCAATTCTGCCATTTTTTCCTGCAAGCAATCAGTACAAAATGTGCACAGGAGCTGCTGCATGTTTGTCAAGAACAGTACTGAGCCAGTGACAAAAGGTCATACAAAAAATGGAACAATGCACTCAAAATTTCAACTCGGAGCATGAGTGGGAAATGTCCTTCCACCCAGACAAACGTAACGCACTCCCTGTGACCAGGAACAAGATCATGCCCCACACATACATTAGTCCACAGACACCAGCTGGAAATGGTCAATAGCACCAAGTACCTGGGGGTCATGACCCAGAAAGACGCAGGAAAGAACAAACACACTGACAACAAGCCAGCAGAACACTAGGGTTCTTGCAAAGAAATCTTGAGATTGGCACAACTAAGATCAAGGCACTCGCTTGCCCTTGTGCATCCCATCCTTGATGAATATTCCAGTATGGTGTGGGATTCATACAAGAATAAGGACACCAACAAGACTTAAAAGGAACAATGAACAGCAGCAAGATTCGCTTTAAACTGACGCACACACACACACACACACAAAACAACATCCAGTGTCAAAGAGATGCTGGTGGAGCTTAAATTACCTGCCCTGCAAGACTGAAGGAAAACAGCCAGAATCACCATGCTACAAAAGATCACCGCCATCACAGCAAAAGTACCAAGTGATGATGTACAGCAACCACCTACCACAGTACCAGCCAGGGCCTGAAGAGGACAGAAGTTTCACTTCAAACAGATCACCTGTAGAACAGACTACAGAAACTACGGCTTTCCCCCCTAAGACCATCAGGGACTGAAACAACTTGTCTCTGCCCCCCAACCAGCACCCACCCCTCCCTCTGACTCTGACAGTGACAGCCCAAGACCTGCCCAGGGAAGTGGGCCCTTCCACTGTGCAAGAGTCTGCCTCTGCCAAAACTCAAAAAGACCAATAACTCTTTTTCCCTGCAACCCTCCAAAAGTGACAGGCTGGTCTGTATTTTGACAGTGGTCACTTACAGGAGGAAGAAGAAGTATTGTGAGAATGTTGTCACAAGAGTTGCACCTGCAAGTATCTGGTGGTGCAAAATATAGGCTGGAAGCAGACAGCAGACATCTGCTGCCATAAACAAGCAAGCATTTTGCTGCAACAACTTAAGTGGCTGTGAAAACAGCAGGTGATTTTGCAGTGACCAAACTGCCTCCAGGTTTCGCAGGGACAAATATTTATTGCAAAAAAAGCAAACATGGGGCTTTGATGCCAGAGTTTTCTTTTGTGGCTGAACATTTTCAACAAAATTTGATGCTGCAAAAATATGATGCAGTTTTGTGGCTGTGCTTTGTTCCCTCCCTGCAAAACTGCCTCTTTTTTTCTCTTCTTTTTTTTTGCAACTCTAAAAGTGAAACTGACAACAGAGTGCATGTTTGCAGATACAATCCTAAAACAGCACAATCAACATGCTTGCCACAAAATGGCAGGTGACTGAAAACTAATCATTATCCAGTAGTAAAATGGCTATCAAATACGTTTCATGCAAACCTAGAACTCTAATGCTGAGTGATAAATTCTGTACATGTACCACAAATTATTTATGCTGCATACAACAAACAAGTTACTGAGCTTGAAACTGGCCTACATGCATGAAAGGTTCATGGTTTTGTTCTTGTCACTTGCATAGATGTAGTCAGCACAGTAAGCATGTCACATTTTGCATTCACTTTTCCTCTCTGGGCCAAATATTTCATTGAAAATTTGGCATTTCACACAGTATATATCTACATACCCTGGTATATGGTATAGTCAAAGGTTAGTAATTTGATTTGAATGCCCTCATAACAATCTCATAACACTCAAACACACATTCTCATTTTATGTATTTATTATGAATAATAAAGTTCTTTTGTATTTATATTCAAAAACTCCTCAGTCATCAGTTTACATGAACCTGTCACACAAAATCCACACCTGTGTGGTACAGTTTAATGTCCACACCTGTGTGGTACAGTTTAATGTCCACACCTGTGTGGTACAGTTTAATGTCCACACCTATGTGGTACAGTTTAATGTCCACACCTATGTGCTACAGCTTAATGTCTACACCTATGTGGTACAGTTTAATGTCCACACCTGTGTGGTACAGTTTAATGTCTACACCTATGTGGTACAGCTTAATGTCCACACCTGTGTGGTACAGTTTAATGTCCACACCTGTGTGGTACAGTTTAATGTCCACACCTGTGTGGTACAGTTTAATGTCCACACCTGTGTGGTACAGTTTAATGTCCACACCTGTGTGGTACAGTGTAAACTATGACAATATTCACTGCTCTCTACAACACATCAACACATTTCTTCATTGCACACATTCTACTCCATTTGTCCAAATGTTACAATACAAGAGTAAGCCTAACCAAAACTTTGTGCAAAAGAATTTTCCAGCAACTGTACACAGTCAAGCCTGCTGCTATAAGTTTTACTATGACAAAGCAAACTATTACCTAATTCAGTGACCCACACCCTCAGGTATAAAAATACTCACAAATGTTTGTGCAGTCACTCATAGTCACACTTGCACATTTTTTGTTTTAAAATTGTTGCCAGTACTCACTGTCAACAACTTTATCTGCACATGTATACTTCTTTATTTGAGCATACTTTTTAGCAGGAAGCACAAGAACTGTTCTGAGGTAACCAAATCAAAGAATGAGATGTATATTTTTATAACTGGCCTATAAAAAAATATTTTAAAAAAGAATAATGAGTGCAGTGTAATTTTTTACAAAAAGAGGCCAGGACTGTCTTGTGACTAATATGTTTCAGTGTGGCTTGGCCTTGAAGCTCAGTGAATTCTGCACACAACTTCTGCAGCTGGCTGACTTTCACTACAGCTCAGGCCAGCCCTCTCCTAGGAAGCAAGTTAGCACCTGGACTTTAACATCAAGTTCTGCACTGGGCCATCTCAAGCTCAGGATGGCTAAACTCTATATAATAAAGTACACCTTTCTCAAGTCAGATCTACAACAATCAAACCTAAAAAAAAATCAATAAAAAATCAACAAACATCAAACACATTTTCAAAGAGTCAGTTCCTTCCATACTGCCCTTGTTAAGAAAGCATGTAAGGCTGGAAAATGCTGGTATTGTTAATTGTTTTATCTGAGTTATTGATACCAGATGTGTATTCTATCTGATTTATTGATACCAGATGCGTATTCTACCTGATTTATTGATACCAGATGTGTAACTTTATCTAATATTAGTAACATCACAATGCACCCCTGTGTGGCAAATCACAATGCTTGACAATAATGAGATAAAATCATTAACGTCCAAAGCTGCTCAGCAACACAGTGTCGAAGCATCTGGCACATCAGCACACTACAAAGGTTTGAGGGGAAAATGCCCAGAAATAAAGCACCCACTGAAAACAAATGAAGAGCAACAACAAAACATTCAGACAACCACGCCAACATCAAAACATGCCAATGCTGATAAAAGTATCAACAATCCAGCATTTGTAATTTGTCTTCACCTGTATGGGGTGGCAAATATTTGCATTTTGACTATGTAACCAATTTAAGTAAAATTTGCAACTGTATCAAAACTTGATTCGTTCCCTCTTGTTTTCCACATGAAAAGAATTATAAAGGTATAATCTAAGTTACAATATTCACAAATCATATTTTATTCATTACATTGCACTAGTTAATATAACCCTTCAAAGTGATGATTTTCACATTTCCAGAGAGCATACAAAAGCTAACAATATGACAAACAAACCAGCTTTCTTTTGACTGATCAATGAATACAGACAAGAAAAGAAAACAACAGTGAGACAACACAGAATCAAAATCAAAATGCAAACAACTGATACATTGAATTTGAAGCTGTCAAGCACAGAACGACTGAAAGAAACATTACCAACACACAAAGGAGTTCATTAGCGCTAGAAATATGTCACACAAGTACAACAACAAAGACCCAGGTCACCTACAGTAAAACTCTCCACTGGCATGTGTACAAGGTACATAAACTGCACCAAAGGTACATGCTCAAAGATCCTTATTTTTTTGAAAGAAACATTACATAAAAAATGTACTCAAAAGCTGGTACATCCTTCATTTACATAAATGAACCAAAAATGATGACAAGAATAAGTCAAGACATAAAATACTGGTACCGTTTTGTTAATCAGGGCACTAATGGTGACAAAGGGTACATAGCTGTGGAGTGCAGCTGAAAAAGAGGGGAAAACACTGCCACTTCACATCAGAACAGGGAAAACACTGCCACTTCACATCAGAACAGGGAAAACACTGCCACTTCACATCAGAACAGGGAAAACACTGCCAATTCACATCAGAACAGGGGGAAACAATGCCACTTCACATCAGAACAGGGAAAACACTGCCACTTTGCATCAGAACAGGGAAAACACTGCCACTTCACATCATAACAGGGAAAAACACTGCCACTTTGCATCAGAACAGGGAAAACACTGCCACTTCACATCATAACAGGGGAAACACTGCCAATTCACATCAGAACATGGGGAAACACTACCACTTCACATCATAACAGGGAACACATTGCCACTTCACATCAGAACAGGGAAAACACTGCCAATTCACATCAGAAAAGCTACAACTATTTTTCAAGTCCACTCTGAAAACCTATATATATACAACAAAAGTGAGTGTTAATTCAACCAGTACTGGTTGTCATCATAACATGGAACCCCAAAACAGCACACCACTGACAAACATATTTCACAGTTAATTTACAGTCCCCCTCCCCCCCCCCCCCTTTTCCATACATCACTCCAAAACTGAACAGACTATACTCCCCCCCCCCCCCCTTTTTTTTATTTTTTTACATCACCCTGAAACTGAAGAGGCTGTACCCTCCCCCCCCCCCCCCAAAACGAAAAACAAACAAACAAACTAATTGAACAGACTATACCCCACCCACCCCCTTTTTTTTTTTTTTACACCACCCAAAAATTTAACACACTATACCCCCCTTCCCCCTTTACACTACCCCAAAAACTAAACAGACTATACCCCCCACCCTTTCACACCACCCCAAAAACTGAGCACACTATACCCCCCTCCCCCCCCCCCCCCCCCCTTTTTACAGGACACCAAAAATTGAACAGATTATACCTCTACCCCCACCCTGTTTTTACACCACCCCAAAAACTGAACAGACTATACCCCCCCCCCCCCTTTACACCACCCCAAAAATTGAACAGACTATACTCCCCCCCCCCCCCCCCCATTTACACCACCCAAAAAACTGAACAGACTTTACCCCCCACCCCCCACCCCTGCTTTTTACACCACCCCAAAAGCTGAAGACTATACCTCCCCCCACCCCCTTTTCACACCACCCCAAAAATAAAACAGACTATACAAAAGTGGTCCTACAAGTGGGGTTGTCCCTGGCCTGAAAGTCATTAAGTAGAGGAGTTAATTAGTTGCTGGATTTTAACATCCTGTCAACGGCAACAGGGTCACCTCCAGAGGATCCCACTCTGCCAAAGGTAGTAGACATTAAAACTCCCCAACTGTAAAAGCATGCTCAAATCTACAAAACCAGTCCAAACACAAATAACTGAAATATATAAAACATCCATACAAAAACACCAAGCACAAATTTTCAGAGTATGTAATGCCCTTTTTCAAAAAGGACACAAGGCTAGGACATGCTGGTATCATCAACCCTTCTGTCAGATTTATTGATACCAGATTAAAAAATGTTTTTAAATGGGCAGCAACAATCAACATCTTAAAAATATACATAATAGCACCAGTGCCTATGACAGCATGCTGCACATACCATGGACCAGCTAACACCTAGCAGCTCAACAAGTGCCATACAAAAAAAGTGTATGTTCCATAACAAAAAATATTGAAAAATTTGTGAAGAGAAGAGGAAAAAAAAAAAAAAGAGGGAAAAAAGCAACCAGTAAATGCAAAAACAAAACAAGAAAAAAGAACAGTGGAATCAAATGACAGCCTTGAGACTCCACACTGGGGAGATTCCACCATACATCCCCAGCCTCCCTTCCAGGCTTCACTAGAGGGATAAATTTCAGAGAAACAGTTACTTGTCCTCCACTATAGCTTAATATACTGGTTACAGAGGGAGGCCTTTTGATCTCCAGCATGGTCTTGTTTCAGGGTTCCAATACATCACTTATGCTTCAGCTGCGTGCTGTTTGATGTGGGTCATCAGCAAACTTTAACAAATGCCAGTGACACTTGCCGAGGCCAGGTACATCTTCATTAGTTAGTCCCTAGCTGGCTGATGCCATTTTCTGGGGTTACGTGACTCTCTGAACAGCAAGTCTATACATTTATCAGTCACAGATACACATGCACACACACTATAATTATATACATGCACACACACACTTACTGGAACCTGAGTCTTAACCTTCAAGTACTGTGGGTAAAAAATCATCAAGAAAGGTGCTAATAACTCTTTCAGTTGTAGAAATATTTCCATAAAGTTCACAGAAATCCTCATCAATGTAAGTAACACTAACAGTACAGGAGCAAAATAGCTGGTTTAGCCTTCAACAAATTCAAAATACAGACAGCAAAAATTATTTCTGATCACCTTCATTTCAAAGTTAGATGGATGAAAAATTACATGGATAGATCTGTATAATTCATAAGAGGACAACTGACAACTCTTTCAGCTGTTCAATTGTTTCCTTAAAAGAATAAAACTTGTCCTCCACTACAGCCTCTAACAGTTATGTGCATATGAAATCTATCACATATCATAATCAAATAGTCACTAAGATCACCTTTACAGTCGCACTTAAAGGCACCAAAGTAAAGAAACGCTAAAGGCCTTACCAATAGTAATGGAATACATTTTTGTTGTTGATTTTTCATCCTGTTTGTTAAAAACTGATGTTTGAAAGTCATGCAAGCATGACCATGAGTGCTCCCATTTCGTGTCCAGCTGTCCATGGCCAGAATATGTGACAAAAGTATCAAATACATCACTGGCAGCCCCAGAACAGTTGTGCTCAAAATGCTCTCGGTAAAAAGTCACCATGGGCAATGACCAGTTCATGTACAAAATGCACTGGCAGCTCAGGCACTCATTATATCTGGATGGAGAAGAGCAACACAAAACACTGAAGGATAAGACTGCAAGTTAACCCAAATACTGCACTTCATCTGACAGTTCATGTGGTCTCTTGCGTCCACTGCACAGTATGAACCCTGCTGCCATCCCTTTTTCTGATCAGCACAAAGTCCTGGAACGTGCCTGTGGGGACCTCATCAACAACAAATTTCTTCAGCTTGGAAAAAGTCTTGGGGAAGAAGCTTGTTTCTCCATTATAAAACGCCAGCCAGTACATGGCTCGCAGTTGCCTCATGGAGATCCACGGGGTATCACAGTGAACACTGAAGGCAGGGTTTTTCTTTTTGTTCAGGTGCAATTTGAGCGCCATAGGTGGAAAAAAGATGTGAGCATGGAGGGCACAGCCAAGCTGGAAGATGAGATCAGCATTTCCCACTAAGGGAGCCATTGCATTCCAGCTGATGTAGACATCTTCCTCCAGCTTTAAGGCAGCAAACTTCAAATTTTGGTAGTGGTACTGTATACTACCAGTCAGCACAACCCAATAATTGCTTGCCTGAGCACCTAGAGATGACTTGATATAATCGCTGTCAACTTCCTCTGGTTCTGCAGTCATTACCTCATCAAAGCCTGATGTGCAGCCTGAGTCTCTTGCAGCCGCAGTCTTTGTGACACACTTGCCTTCAAACAGCAGCTCATCTTGCAATTTCTGAAGGTACTCTCCACTCCTCATCCCAAAAATCCCTTCAGAGCACTGAAGACTGAGTCTGCTCACTGTAAAGCTTTTTCCAATTGAGCTGATGAGATGGCTCAAGTCAATGTTGATTTCTGATGATGAAGTGTTCCCCTGTGGACTGTACATGAAGAAATCAGAATGTGTAAGTTTGACAGGCTGCAACAATTTGCAGTTGGACGAGAGCGTTGGGGGTTCCAGGACACGCACAGCAATCCCAAACTCTTTGCCGTTCTGTAGGAGTAGAGTTGAACTTGAAGCAGCTTGAACACAAGATGCCCTGCTGTCACTGTCAGCCTCCCCCTCCTGATACGTCATGGAACTTTTGTCACACTGCCCTGTTGATGGAGAGCCTGTCCTTTTCAGCATGTTTTGAGTAATGTCTGCATGCTTTGTCTTAGACTGCACAACAGGATCTGCAGCATTTCGCGTCCATGCCTCTGTGACTGCCTCTGGTGGCTTCCCAGTGGCATAAATTATTGAGTAAGTATCTGGGCAGCTGTGGCCAATCTGCAGGAGACAGATGCCAGCTTGAGTCAGACTCTTCACTTTTCTGCCTTTCATCGCTGTGAGGTGGCACAGCAGTTCAGCGCTGATAAGCTTGCGACAGAAACGAGACATCTTCAAATTGATATGTTGTTGCTTCAGAAACTTCAAGTGCAGATGATCAGCTTCCAAGAACCAGGAACTTGGTCCCATTTGTGGAATCTCACTGAAGTCCATGGAGATTGGGAAGTACTCCTTGTTGAGGAGCTCTGCCACACTAAAGTAGTACATGTTGTACTCCCAGAAGGTGTATACCACCATGTTCAGCACCCCAGGAAGAAGAACAGCAAGGCCCACACATTTGTTGACAAACATGTTCTCATTTTTGTGCATAGTCATGCACTGGCAGAAGGAAAAGCGGCTGAAAAGACAGGGCGGGGGCTGACAGGTGCAGGCACGAGGATAATCTTCAGTTCTGAAACTTGTGAAAGACCTCTTCTCTCCTGGATCAACAGGCTTTCCAAGAGCTAGGTTTGCTTCTATACCTCCACCAACGAAGACACCACAACCGCTGGATTTGTCTGGAATTTTCTTCTTCACTCTATGCCGAGGTTTTGGCAATGGTTCCAGCATGACATCACTTGAGACAAGCGCAGTTCCTGCAGTCCTTTCATTGTGTATTTTTCCATCTTTCATTGTCGCCCTTCCCATATACACAACCTTCGACAGCTTGGCTCCCATAGCACTGCTGCCAGGTTTATTTGCAATGCTGCTCACTCCAGTCTCAGGTGTTCCTTTTTGAAGAGTCTCCTGGGCTTGCAAATGTTGTGGTTTGACCCTTAGACTTGTTGCAGAACCGTTGCTCACTGTCTGTATCTGGGAATCTGGAGGTGCTCTCAGGGCCAGCCCACCTCCTGCACTAAACTCACAATGTCTGCTACCTTCCTTGTTCCCTGCATTTCTGACATTGGACAAATCTCTTTGAGTAGGTTGTCTGCCAGTTTTACAACCAGGCTGGCAACTCTCAGCAACTCTTTGAATGTCAACCCCTTTTCCACAGCCTAATTTCTCAGAACTTATTTCTGTTTCAGCAGACTGAGTGGACTGTATAAACACTTTGTCTTCCACTGTACCCTCTGCACAAACCTTAACTCCAGGATTTGCATCTGGAGCCTCTAAAATGGACGTTTCAGTGATAGTCTGTGAGCCAGTGTCTCTGGCTGTAGCCTCAGTGTATCTGAATCCACTTTCAGTCTCTGACACTGCAGCATCTGTCTGCATGATATTGCACCTCTGTGTGACAGTGTCAGCAACCGAGGTGTGAACCCTTCGCACAACTGATCCATGATCATGACCCATTGCAACATGCAGCATCTCAGGGCAGTCCCACTGCTGGCCAGGGAGGCATTTGCTGATATTAGGATTGACAAAGCCAGCAGGGCAATCGTGCTCCCATAACTTAATAAAGAACTTGGACCTGGCATGTGGAATCCACCTCTTTTCAAACTTGGCCAGGCAGCGGTAGATGACCCTCAGGAACTTAACATTGACCAGGCAAAGATTCAGCTCCCCAGCAATGCTGCTGGCAAAGGGTTTGAGGCAGGTAGCCTCAATGGAGGTCAGGAAGGTCCTGTCTTTCATATCTTCCCCACCCAGAAGCATGTCTTCCACCAAACGTTTCTTCCATGGCAGCAGTCTCAAGACCTTCAGTTCCTGCACGCTTACGAAGATTCCATAAGGTCGAATCCAGCAGTATATCCACCTGGAGCCCAAGAACAGCAGTTGGCCAACATGATGGAAGACTCCAGTGGAACCAAGAGGTCTGTGCTGTGTGACTGTGAGGTTTGCCGTTGTAGTTTCACACTTGCAATATGGTTCCACATTGAAATCACCAAACTGCTCGATCACAGCAATCAGAGCCTGGCTTGCTGAACTTTTCATATTTCTCAGGTTGGGTTGGGATTGGCAGGAGCTCTTTCTGCCAGCAAGAATGAGTGGTTTGTGGGGAACCTTGGCAGGTGGACAAGCTATCTGAAAGTTCTCCAGCATTGGCAGAGTGCCTTCATCTGAGGTGGGGGTGATCAGAAGTGTCCAGGGGCATTTGTGCTTATACCGCTGCAAGTAGAACATGGAGTTCAAGTGACGTGTGTAGGTCTTGGTCAGAGTTTGGTTACGACGCAGAGCCTCTTTATACACCGTGCGCAATCCAAAAGGCGTTATCATAGTGGTTGAAGAGGCTTCCATGGCCACATCAGTGTACACTCTACGCAGGAGTACCAGCTCCATATCTGATGCTTCGTTCAGTTCATCAACATTCAGTTTGGACAGTGCATGACTGACATAGCTTTGACAGGGCAGTAGACCTAATTTATTCAGCTCCAACAAGGACATGTAGGGCTGGCCCCTTTGGATAAAAGCAAAGAGACGTTTGTTCATAAAATGAAGAATGGCAACATGCTTCAGCCGGGCTTCCCTCCCAGGCGCTGACTCTGCAGAGATGTCTTTCTTACAGGAGCAGTGAGGATAGACAAAACTCATGGACTTAGACTTTGGAGAAATGGTGCCTCCCTCTGAATCAGATGCTTCGGCTGGGCTGGGTACCTTACTGACAGGACTACTCCCTGGCAAGATCATTGAAGCTGATACAGATGCAACAGCTCTCATCAGTTTGTCTCGCTCTGCATGAGCTTTGCGAATTTCTGCTATTGTTTTCCATACAGTCTTAGCAGAATAACCTTTGCCCTTTGAGTTTGATGACTTTTTGCGCCCGCTTCTTCTTACAGGCTGGTCTTTGATTTCACGAACTGTCAATTTTTCTTTCCGTCTCTTTGCATTGGACTCATGAAGTGCAGGGGCAGGGCGTTTTCTGGACCTTGAACTGGTTTGACCACCTGACTGAGTGTCCTGTATCATCATAGCTTGGACTTCTTCACCACTTCGCACATCACAAATTTTAAACCATGAAGATTCTTCATGAGAATCATTTTCTGACAAGCCCACTCCTTCAACATCAACTTCAATCTCACGGACACTTTCTTCTGTCATGGTACCAGTACAACTGCATATTTTACCATCTGAATCTGTTCTGTGTCCACCAGCTGAGACACCAGAATCTGATGTTGAAGGGTTCTCATCAGAGGCTGCTGATGGTCCATAATTCCATTCAAGGTCTTTGGGCTCCTCCTTGATCTGCTCCGGCTTCAAAAACAAACAGTCTGAATGTTGGTGAGAAGATGCACCATCTGAAACTTGGTAAGGCAGTCCACATGTACATGCCTCGCTATTTGAAAACTCCTCTGAAGGAGAAGGTTCTGATTTGACGCAGATCTCGTCGGCAGCTGGGAAAACTTCAGTTTTCACTGCAGCCAGCTTCAGACTCTGTGGACTCTCCTCCGAGGAGAGTGGCATGAGATGAGACTCACCAACAATTTCCCACACAATCCCCCCACATGGCTCATCATCTGCAGAGTATGGGTCTTCAGACTCCACTTTCACCCATGCCTTTGAAGCAGCCATTATCAAAGTAGTTTTCCTCTAAAACGTCTAAAACATCTTGCGGTAATCATAGTACAAAGTTATTTAAATACAATTTTGTTTAACTAAGTACTATCAGATCTAACAAGTATGCAATATTGATATTAATGCATATTTATTTTATATAATATACAAGAAAAGCAGAATCGCTTTTAAATTAAAACTAAGATGAATAAGAATACAAATTCTACAGTTGTAAAAATATAAATCAACAACAAAAAGGCAGCTTCATTACATTACAGGGAGAAGAACACATCTGTGAACATTTACCAATAAGAGCCAAATCTGCACATAGGCATCTTCATGACCTTGGCTCACACACTGTGGTAGTTACAGCCAGCTTGCCATTGTCTTGTCCTTGCAGAAAGTCTACTGCCACTCTCTTCTAGCATCTGCCACTGGGGTTCAGCAATGAAAAATAATGTTTCCACCCATGCTTGCAGATCTGCAGTACTGGAAAGATATCTGCACAAAAGAAGAAGAAAAGAGGACAAAATTAAAAGAAGGAAAAAGAAACAACAAATCAAAGCACACAAACAAAAAAATGTTTTGTTGCCCATTCTTACAGACTTGTGAGAATTTCTACCTAGTCTGGTTGAACATCCAGATGACATTTGGTCAAATGAGCTGTCTCTTATCAATGTCTCATTGGTAATATTGGTTTGATTCTCACAAAGGAGTAAGGCTGATTAGTTGCTGAATATTTTAGAAGGAAAAAAAAGCACACACATGAAAAATGGTTTGTTGCCTGTTGTTACAAACTTGAGAGAATTTCTTCCAGGATAAACTTCCAGATGACTTTCAGTCAATCAAATGTGAGCGCTCAGGGCATTGATGAACGCATGATAAATGTACATTATTATTATTATTAAATGAGTTCATCACATCATCAATATATTGGTTTGATTCTCACTGAGGTTATTTGCTGAATGTTTAACTTAATGCTCTGTCAACCTTGTCAATGACATCAAACTGGGATGACATGATTTAACCCAGACACACTGAAACTTAGCAGTACAAGTTACAAAATGGCCTGTGTATTATGATTAGATGCACAGTGGCCCTCTGCCATCTGGTATTTCAGCTACCAAGCTTACTTGCCAAGTCTGTTCCACTAAAAATTTAAAGTATGATTAACTCTGTTATTATCACTATTAGTGGCTTCCACTTATATAATATTGTAGAACACATCACTGACATAACTGCACCACAATACACATCATTCACATCACTGTACCACAAATTATGAATACAATCCATTTCCAAAAACATCAATATCCAAGTACATCTGTAAATCAACAACAACAAAAATTATGTTCATAAAACAATGACCCTTGTGTAATCAGTAAGACAGTATTTTCACATTATTTTGTACTGAAATCTGAAAAGTATTACTATTAGTAGTACAGTGAAACAACATTTATGGTAGTATCATTATGTACGGTCACATAGTTGACCTTCACATTGTTACAGCAAAACATAAAATATTTGTGTCCTGTCACACATATGGTGTTACAAGTTAGTATTACTGTACTATACAACTACTGCACTGTTAATTCTCAGCAATAGTGGGCATGTATACCTTTTGAATCGAAGAATGTAAGACATCCTCAGGGTTGTCCTTGTAAAAATTTTGTCATCAGCTCACAGGTTCCACAAGCTTAAAGTATGAAAAAATCCATTCCAGTGGGTGGGAAAGCAGGCTGACCAAGCTCTACAGCAAAATAAATAAAAACATCACAATATCACAAATAACTGCCACCCATCCATGTCACATAGTGACCAAACAAATATCTGACTTTCAAGGATGATCTGGGCATGTCTCTTCTCTCCAGTTTTACCTTCTAATACTGTGTGTTTGTCAAGTCCAGGAGCCCAGGTAACTGACACTGACATAAAAGTGTAACGCCTGTGGTTATTCTGTAACTTAATTAAAAGAACTAGACTTCTTGGATTCAAATCAAAAATTTCTCTCATACTTGGAGTTGGAACAGGTGAAAGGTACAGGATCCATAGTAAAAACAACAACAACAAAAACAGAAGAAGAAAAAGAAAAACAAAACAAAACTGAAAGCAAGTCATCAGCTTCACTGATTCACTTTCTTTTTTTCTTTTTTTTAATGCACCCTTCCTCATGTTTTGAGCTCTTTCCTGCATTTTACTACTTTATTTCTGCTATTCTACTGATAGTTTGACATTCCTTCAAAGCCAATAAAGGAACTAGTCTTCTCTGGTCCAGCACAGTAAATAAAAGTATTTCACGAATTTTGTTAATTTTACTTTTTAATCATGTTTTTGTAACTTGTGTGTGTGTGTGTGTGTGTGTGTGACTGTGTGTGTGTGTGTGTGTGTGTGTGTGTGTGTGTGTGTGTGTGTGTGTGTGTGTGTGTGTGTGCATGCGTGCGTGCGTGCGTGTGTGTGTGCATCTGCTAGCTAATTACAGTTTATAAAATACAAACATTTTATTTCAATGAACTAGAAAATACCATCTAACCATCCTTCTCTAGAACTCTGCAATACATTTAACCAAAAGTTTACTCCACTGAGACAAACAGTCAGTGCTGGAGACAACTTATAAAATCAATATTTTATGATTGGTTGATTAATTTATAATCCTAATTATAATTTATATAGTGCTATGCTCTGCTTTCCATGTAGACTCAATGTGTTTTTGCTGCATGTGACTGATTCTGTCTGAATAAATTACAGTAGCTTTAAAATAGTGTGTGTGTGTGTGTGTGTGTGTGTGTGTGTGTGTGTGTGTGTGTATGTGCGCGCGCATGCGTGCATGCATGTGTATGTGCATGCATGCATGTGTGTGTGCACATGCTTGTGTGTGTGCACATGAGCGTGCACACATGCATGCCTGTGTGTGTGTGTGTGTGTGCGTGTGCATGTGCGCATGTGTGTGTGCGTGTGCCTGTGTGTTTTATATATTGTCAGGTTTTATATTATCATCTAAGAATATATATATATATCCAAAGTGGTGTATATTATACAGGACATCAATACTTTCAAATCACTTCAATCACAATTTGTGCAGGTCATGTTATTTTCACCTGTTCAAAGCGTTCAGTGAGGTTTTTTTTTATTCAGATACATTTTTATCTGAGATGGCTACTTCCTTCAAACCATGACTGGGCATTAAAAAGCAAGTATCTGTATTATATAATCTATGTATGACTGGGCGTTACAAATCATGTATATCATTTAACATTTTACGAACAATGCAAACAGTTTAAATATTAGTTTGTCACTGACAGCAAAAGGCCACAAAACAGGTGAACGCTTAATATTATCACATAGCGGCCGGTAAAGTTTCTATGGGTCGAAATTAAGACTTTGCACAATCTTAATTATTCTCTGAGTGACTGAAGTAATTTCTGAAGATGGTAACTGATATTGATACTGATGAATGAGCCGCTCACCTAACCAGATGTGTGTGATCCTCGCCACCTTAGTTCTAAAGTAAGTAAGTAAACATGGTGCTTAATGCAGCTTAATGTCCACTGAAACCATAAGGCTTATCAGGGACGGTAACCTTAGTTCTTTTGCGTAAGTTGTAAACTGTGTGCTCGAATACGAGTCATAGTAGTTTACTGCATGACAGGCGGTATACAGTCAACAGCACGACTGGCATGCACGATTATCAAAGGGCAAAAATAAAAGCAAATGTCACGTGACTAATTGCAAACATCAGAATCTGTTCTTTTTACCGTTCAGTTCGTGTACATCCGTTTAAAAGGTGCGGTAGCGTGCTCACACTTTCGTGGGACGATACGAATCATTTTTCGAAGCGCCCAACAACAGGGACATAACTCTTACATACTTCCCGTTTGAGCTATTCGCACAGTGCAGTGATCATAGCCGCGCTGGCTGTCGGCACTTCGACTCCAAATCTTCCGTTTTTTAGGAAATGATTTAGAAACCGTTTCACAGCTATCTTCTCCTTTTTTCTTTTTTTCTTTTTTAATATATGAATACATGCATAAAAGATGGGACTATATGCTTATTTTTGTAATCTAAACAGTGTATTTGAAATACTGAATCAGTTTTATATTCCTGAACAGCATAAAATACATGGAAATGAACTGACGTTCGACATTGCCAAGACGAACAGTGAAAAGATGGCAAAATGATTTTGATGTCATAACAGTGTTAACCATTTGACGGAGACAGTTCCCACAGTACAGAAGTTTGTACAAAATTACGTGCTTTTTGCCGCTCTGGGGCGTTCCTCAGTCAGTCACAGCTTATACACCCTCCTGATCTGTTCTTTCATAATAATAATAATATGGGAATTTCTTAAGTACCTTTCCGTACAAAAACCCAAAATGCTTTACAATCAAGCAAAAAAATAAAGTGATTAACTTTATAACCTGAGTCATAATAATTAATATTTACCATCATGTTAATGTCATTAATATTAGTATCAATAGCTTACATCACTAACAACATAAATTAGGGAGGGGGAAAAAAAGTAATGATCTGGCGGATATATACAGCTTCATTATCAATGATTCAATCACACAATACAAACACTAAGTCATTCAACCACAAATCCATGTACCACATGGGGCGGTGTGGGGGGGGGGGGGGAGCTAAAACTCCCGCCCACACACACTTTGTATCTCATGTGGCATGTGCACAAATACACACACATTATCATTAATTATTTATATTTCATAAATGTTACTGATGATTAAGGCTGCTAGTAACCCATGATCAAAAGCAGTTACATGCTAGACATTTTAGTTGTAGAACTTTGTAAAACAAAAAAGAAAGAAATATAGGCATTATTAATATTTTATTGAAGCAGCAATTTAATTAGGAGTACAGATTACAATATTACAAATAATGCTTGCAGTTGAAATCTTCACTTTTTCCCCCCTATCAATAATCAAGTGTGTGCACACACTCAAACATTATTTAGGCTGTAAACCAAAAGAAAATGTCTAACTAGGTGTGTTTGGATTATTTATATGAGAGAATTTTATGCTTAATGTCCTCGGATGTCATAAGACATATTAGGGACAAACTATACGAGACTCTTAATACTGTTACGAGAAAAACTGGTTGGCTGTAAAACGACTTATTTTGGATTAATCCACCTCTGTCGAGGGGACCCATGTCAGGACCCAGGAGGAAAGTTAAATTTTAAAATTTGGTGCCCTAGTGGCGGCCTTAAAATTTGTATTTTATTTTCCTCAAAAGTTAAAATTTACATTAAAATGCGAATAAAACCCTTCCTAGGACCAGTTTAAAAACAACTATTGCTAACAGTAACTTAACTTTTTAAAAGACTGCTTGTTAAAACATAGCTATGAACGAAAGTTATATTTACTTTTAAGACATTTGTTTAAGAACAACTACAGTTTTACCTAATTAGGTTAAAAAGTTTGAGTATTTAAAACTATTTGCTTGACATATCTGCAGAGTTAGCGTCTTTGTCTTTTGCTCGTTCATTGGCTGTTCGATTTCGGGTTCAGAGACCCACCCATCGTCCAGCTGTACAGTTTGGGTGGCAACTGACACCTTTTTTTCTCTCCCAAGTTTACCTGTACCTCTACCGCTACAGTTTTGATTGGTACTGCCCGAGGGGTTTCTGTTTGTGTTGCCACCGTGGCAGTGAGGCGTTGTTTAATACTATGGACTACTTTGTCTGTGGCTCTTTCGATCAATTGTTGCTCCAGTCTGTTGAGGCGGAGCTTTTCTATATTCGTTTGAATTTGGTTTTTCTTGGCTTTAGTTTTTAGGGCCCTAGCGGCCAGTACAGTGGGGGTTTTCAGTACAGCTGGGTCGACACAAGTTTGAACTTTGTTCCCCGCAGCATCCGCGTAGCTACGTTTTTGTGGTTCGAATGTTTTTGAGACTGCGGGCTCCTCACGCCAGAAGGGGTTGTGCGGCGCAGTCTCTGCTATCGGCTGTAGTGGCTTTTTCCTATCCTCTACTTCTACGTGTGCTCGTTTAAGGGCTTCCGAGTATGGGATAAAGGTCCCAGACCGGATTCTGTTTGCGATAAGGCGCAAACGTTGTTGTGGGCAGCCTTGGTAGGCTGCCGAGTGAGGGCCTCCGCAGTTGAGGCAGCAAAGTTTGTTGGGACACACGCCAGGCGTGTGGCCCCGACTGCCGCAGCGTGGGCACACCGGCACTGTGCTCCTGTATTGTGCCTTAAAAGGTGGCCCAGCTTGCTGCACGTGGTGCATCGCCTGACCGGTGGCACATAGGCATGCACCACGAACTCCTGGTAGTCCAGTTTAATACTGCTTGGTAACTGCGGTGAGAAAAAAAGTTAGTTTGATTGCCGCCTGGGATCGTGTGCCGTCCCGGTTAGTCAGGCGGCGCACTTCTTTTACAGTTGAGTGGTCTACCAGGAATTGACAGTCTACATTGGTTGGTACTGGTCTGATGACCCCCTCAGTTGTTGGCTGTGGAATGGAGCAAGCCACGTTGACTCCACCGAGCACTTTAGTTTTGACGAGGGCCTCTTGCTGTTGTCTCGATCGGCTACCGATGAGAAACTTGCCCGATGGTAGTGGGCGTTGCGATAGGATGGGCCCTATGGTTCGTTGGAACAGACTCGCTGTCCTTGGCCCATTGTCTAAGAAGCTAGCAACCCCTGTTCCCAGGTCTACTAGCACTACGGGATGCTGCAGAAACGTTGGTGGCGGTTGGTTGCCTTGCCGGCGAAAAGGTCGACCGGCAGGGGTGGGTTTTGGTTTTTCGTTAGTTTTTTCCTTGGCTATTTCTGTTTCAGTCAGTGATTTTTCTGTTTCTTTTGGCTTTTCTATCGGTGTTTTGGAAAAGAGTCAGTTTAGCTTGAGCCCGACGGGCCTTTTTGTTTAGTCTCCGTCGCCGCTGTACAAAGTCACTGCCTTCGGAGGTTTCACTTTCGATGTTTACTTCTTCATCTTCAGTACTGTTTCTGATTCTTTTTGGTGTTTTCATCAGATTCATGGTTGTATTTGTCCAGTTACCTACGGAGTTGTCATCGTTCACTGGGAGAACGCCAGAGTCGTTACCTAAACTCTCCGTCGGAACACATGGTACCGACTTTAGTCAGTTGTGGCCCTACCCCTACTTTTACTAAGCTACACCTACTTTAACTAAACTACACCTACTTTAACTACAATTTTACCGTTTTCGTTTTGTCCCTATCACTTTAGTCTCTACTAGTCACTCCCTACTTCCTTGTTTTAAAATTTGGAACGGCAGGCCAAAAATGCTCTATACCCAGACTTCTTTATCCCTAGTCTCAGTATAATTTGGAACGGGTATCAAAGAGCCTACAATGCTATTCTGCCACCTATCAATTTGGAATTGTCGCTTGGTTGCGTTTAGAGCCAAACAGCTACTCTACCCAACTATACTCACTACACCGTCGCTGCTCTTTTGGACCGGTTGCAGTGGCTCTCGGGCAGCTCTCTGAGTCGTTCATGCTGTCTGCCGCTTTTCTGCTCCTTGGAGTTGTCTGTGTAACGCTTGATTTGCTCCTTGGAGTTGGTGGCCGCCAGATGTCGCTGTCGCTGCGTGCTGGTCGTGCAGCTTTGGCTGAGGATATGGGAATGACGCTACTACCCCGTGCTCATCAGATCATGGGGCTGTGCTGCTGGCGCTGTGCTCTGTAGTGTGAGCGGTGCTCTGTGCGATGAGCGAGGTGTGCCTGTGTGCGATGCTTGTGATGATGCGTGTTATTTATATTACTGACAAGGCTATATATTATATATACTCACAGCCCCACATCACTCCAAAACCTCTGTCCCCTGCACACATTTCCGTAAATAGCTGCACCCCATTGGGTGATTTCTAATCTATTTTTAAACCATTACAGTTTGAGTCTTAAACTGGTATATACTGCAATTCTCTCCTGTCTGGCTGCCCTCAGTATTTCTCAAACTATAAAAAGTTCAAAACAATCACTGCATGAGAGTTCCTAAAACTGACCATATCACCTCATCTTGTTTTTCTCCTCTGGCTGCATGGCCATTGATTCACAAATACAGTACAAACTCCTTTCTTAGTGCTAAGGTGCCTCAACTTGACTGATCCTGTCTACTTGACTAAATTCCTCACAGTTTATAAACCAGTCCGTCAGCTACACTCTTCTTCTAATCCTTCCATTCTTTGTCTTCCTTCTGTGCACACCTTCTTGGTCAAGGATCTTTTTCTTATGCTGCACCATCTTCTGGAACAGTCTCCCATGCCAAATTAGATGATCAACCACACTCACATTCTTTATCTTTGAAATCTCACCTCTTCAAGCTAGCCTACTGTCTCTCTCTCTGGTCATGCGCACGCATGCATACATGTTCACATAAGCTTGTGTTGGCTGTATTTTGTTCTTTGCTTTGTAAAAGGCTATGTGCTCCAGTTTGGAGAAATAGCACATAAAAGAGTACATTATTATTATTTGAAAAGGGCCAAAGCAGAAATTATTCCTACAGAAACATTATACCTAAAATAATAAAAATTCATGCCCAAAATAAATAAAAAATGCCAAACTTTTGTCTGCTTCCAGTGACCTAATGTAGTTTGTTTTTTTCAAGCCTATAGAAACCCACCGACAGTGACTAGCGAAAGACGTGAACCCAGAATGGTCCAATTTTATTTCTTAGTTGCCAATCAGACTGGTTTTGCTCAAGGAGAGCAAATTATAAATAAAAGCTCCCTTATTACACCCCCCTCGCCCCCCCCCCCCTCGCCCCCACTTTCTTACACACACATGGATGCATGCACACACACACACACACGCACACACACACAGCATATACACATCTTCCATTGTGTACCTAGTGATACCATAAACCATAGTGTTACATGCATGAACATAATTATGCGCATGCATGCATGCACGTGCACACACACACACTCAGTGATGGGGGTGGAGAATAGTGTTGGTCAGTTGAAGCATGTGAAGATTTTTTTGTTTTGTTCCTCTTTTTTTGACACTACTGCAGGAAAGCTTTGGACAGGTACAGCTTTATCATATTATGTTACCCAAAGTTGACACAGCAGTGATGGTGTGAAAATCTCTCTGTCTCTCTCCTCTCTCTGTGTCTCTGTCTCTCTCTTGTGTATGCATGCACGCATGTGTGTGTGTGTGTGTGTGCGTGCATTTGAAAGAGAAACTCAGAAAGAGAGTGAGGTAAGAGACAGAGAATGTATAATACTCCAAGAAACGTTTCTTTTCTGTAAAGTTTAATCTGTGACAAAAATCTATTATCCAGATATTGTCTTGGGCATCTATAGAAGATATTACAAACAGTATATGTATCCATATACAGTATACTGAAATCTCAAACATGTTCACAATGTGTACAAAAGTAACAAATTATAAATAAAAGCTCAAACTTATTGCGCACACACCCTCTCTCATCCTTACACACACACATGCACACACACAGCATATAATTATACACATCTTCCATTGTGTGCCTAGTCATACAGTAAACCATAGTGTTACACGCATGTGCATGCACACACACACACACACACACACACACACACACACACACACACACACATATACACGCATGCACACACACAAGCATGCACACGCACAGTATACACAAACACACATTCTCTCTCCATTGTGTGCCTAATGATACTGTATATCACAGTGTTACTATCAGTGTATGCCCACTTTGTTTGCACTTGGTTTTGTTACCATTAAGTTGTAATAGTACATCAACACACCTAATTTGGTTGCAAAGATGTAGATAGTACAGAAAATATAGGACTGACAAACATTCAGTGATGTTTTGAACTTTTAAAGTGACTTTAGTCTTGAACATAGCAATCCAGTCTTTTCACAGGACATTGCCACTTATGATGATGTACGTACCATCAAACTATGTTTTGTTGCGAAAGGATCAGTAGTTCAATAGATATGATAGGAACATCATATTTTTGTTTTAAGCCCTGACTGGGACTTTGACCTTGATGATAGCAAACAAATTCTTTTGCAAACCAGTCCAGTTCATGATGATGCATCATAACAACTAAGGTTGGTTACAAAAGATTAAGCAGTTTAGAAGATATCTGGAATAACATTCATGGAAATTTTTAACCTTTGCTGTGCCCTTAGCCTGAACAAGACAATCCAGTCATCACAAGAAACTGCTACTTCTGATGATCTACCATCAAACTAAGTTTGATTGCAAAAGAATCTGCAGTTAGATGCTATAATATGGTATAAACTGTCACATTTGATTATCTGAGCCCTAATTTTGACCTTAACCTTGAAGACAGCAGGCCAATCATTTGCATTGAAATTCCAGATCATGATGATGCATCACCATACTAATGACTAGTAATGTCCCAACAAACCTTCACTGGAATTTTGAACCTTTGATGTGACCTCAACCTTCAACACAGCAATCCAATCATTTTGCAAGTCCCTCTGGCTTATGATCTGCACAGTCAAACTAAGTTTGGTTGCTGCAGGATCAGCAGCTCTGAAAATACAGTAGAAACAGTTGATTTACATTTTTTTAAATGTTTTTTTTTATGAGCCCTTGCTGTGATTGTTCTTGAAGATAGCATATCAGTCTTCTTTCATGATACTCCAGCACATGAAGATGCACCTCCATACCAAGTTTGGTTACCAACAGGCAAATGCTCCACTGTAGCAAGAGGTCTAGGCAGCAGGTTTGTGTGTGTAGCCAACATACTCGTCCCAGCCTTTCCGGCAAGTCTTCACAATCCAGTCATGCTCATCATCATCTGCAAACAGAAAAATTTCAACAAAGAAAAGAAAGCATCATGTATGATACCAGCATATTCATCCTGTAGTGTATTATACGAGTCATTATAATGATACGTAAGCCTCAATACTTGATATTTAATGCCCAGTCAACTGCATAAGGTAATCTCAGGAAGCCTCAATATAATGACACAGGTGGTACAACATTGTGTACAAGGCACAATGGGTTCTGCAAATGCACATATATATGCTTGCTCTCAATATTCAATTTCACATGTATACAAGGACACAAGAAGAATACAAGGATATTTATTTGCCAGTGACATTATTCTATTCATACAATGCATTAACAAACAGCACACAACCATACAATTAGCCATGTATAAAATGTTATTAATAAATAAAATCTAAATTTAATAATATGACATTCTTGTTCATGCATTGTAAACTAAACACACACACACACACACACACACACACACACACACACACACACACACACACACACACACACACACACACTTGCTAACATGCAATCAATTTTCACGTTTTTTCACAGTTTATTTTCTGTCAGTTTTTAATGAAAATTATACCAGTCATTAACTGAGTGTGCGCATGTGTCAAGATGTCTGTTGAGGATGATAACTTTCTAAGGTGAACCTAATGATTCTTATTTAATTTGTGAGTTTTTATGTTTTGGTTTGACAGAGAAACCATTATTTCAGGTAATTTTGGGTTTGCTATTAGAGTAAGCAGATTGAGAGAAAAGGGGCATATGTCTAAGAGTGTGTATGTGTGTGTGTTTCATGACTTATAATTATTGAGATATGTTCTTCGTTGTGCAATCGAATGACAGCTTTAATTTCCCGCTGGGATGAATAAAGTATATTGTAGTAGATGTATTTGTAAACTGGATCTGTAAGCATGATCAACTGGTTTCTGGATCAATCAGAGCTCAGATGTACAGAACACAGCTGGCCTGGCACACCAGCAGCCTCTTTATATCAAATCAAATAAAATCAATCTTTATTGTTCATCAGTATACAAAGCATAAATATGAAAACATTTCTTTGACACATGGGCTCAAGAAGCTACATTTAAAATAAACAAATAAATAAACATGTAAAACAATTATCTTTGTCTCACTCTAATATTTTCTCTCCCTCTGGCTTCTTCCACAAACAAGTGGTGGCTGCTGCTTGTTGAGTCATTCAGTCAAATACAGTTAAAAAGAAACCGTACTAATTGTTCATATAAAAATTACATTAAAAAACAACAAAAATCTCTTTAATCACACATTGTACTGACTGTAATAACAACTGTAAAAACACATATATATCCAATGATCAAGGAGTTTTTTTCGCTCTAGTTCCTTCAAGAATCAACAGTGCATTTTAAAACAAAATCATTAAGTCTCTGCTTTAATGCTTTCTACATGTTGAACAAAGCAGATTTTGAAAAGACACTTAAGCTCCTTTAAACTTTGTCAGAGAGAGGCTTCAACTTTTCTCACATGAAACAGACATGTTGAGCTTTTATGACAGATACAAATCTGAAACAAGAATGACTGCTAGCGTTCTAAGCTTGGCTGGACAGGAAAACAACATAGCTGAACCAAAAACAGATAAGTGATTTAGCTTTTCAGTTCATTTTTCATCATTTTTGACTGTTTAGCCATTGTTTAAATGTCATTTTGTAGCTTGACAAAGGGGATTACCCCAAAAATTTGCTGGTTTTGTCTTGTCCTAATAAATAGCATTCTTTTGAACCTTTCATGTGTTTGGATCTTTTATGACAGATGCCTGAAAAATGTCAGTATGGACTATGAAACGGAGTAGACTGAGGCTCTCACCCTAATATAACTGTACTGGTTGACTGGGCATAAAACACCAAGTTACTTACTTACTAGACTGAGGCCAGATTCACTACTGGATAGTGTGTTAATGATACATATTTACTTTTCACTGAACACCAAGGGAAAGTTAGGGAAAAACATTCTGTGAAACAGACAAGTAAGATATAGGGGCTAAGACTGGCTCAGCATGCTTTACTGTGTAAATCTATTCCACAGTATGCATGGAACTTCAATGAAAGAACCAGAGCAAGCTTTTCAAGACAAAATTTCTTTTTAATTTTAGGTCAAAGTGTAGAAGAAAAAAAAACAAGCAATTACATAGTTACTTGTTCTCCTTTCTTTTTTTTTCTTTCTTTTTTTAAGAAAGACAAAAATTCTTTGAGGGGATTTATACTGATATAAACAAACAATCAGTTCCTGGGAAACGTTATCTCAAAATCAGTTCCTGGGAAAAGTTAATTAAAGTGATTACAGGTTTCATGATTAAGGTTATATGTTGCAAGCTTTACTGATTTGTGAATATGAAATAATTGCAACAAAAACCTAATCAGGCATTTATACGTTAGTTCTCTTCAGGGTGTTGTCTTTTATAATATATATTGGTGAGTAAATATTCTTTTCATTTTCATAGCCATCATAATAAAAAAATTTTTTTACTTTGTTTTGTTTTTTTGTTTGTTTGTTTGTTGTTGTTGTTTTTAACAAGGACACACATGCACACACACACACACACACACACACACACACACACACACACACACACACACACACACACACATGCACACACGCATGCACACACGCACATATGCACA
>OY757551.1:13453638-13488638 GCA_963584105.1 Alviniconcha strummeri
GACGATAGGTCATATAATATAGATATAATAATAATAGTAACTGTAGAAATGCGCAAAAACAACAACTGAAAACGGTAACTTTGACCAGCTATGCTTTGTGCAGACTGTGTATCTTCGTACCAGACTTCTCACTGAAGCTGCCAGCGATGGGTGGAATAAGCCTGCATACAGTGTTGGGCCAAAGTGTGCGCGTTTGATGAGTGGATGTGTACACTGTGACACAAAACAGAGACACTACAGATTGGCGACGAGCGAGAAACCTGGTGAAATTGGCAGAACTGTTCACTAACAGTGTGTGTAGAGAACTGCTTGTAGGCCTGCTACTAGGCGTGGCGAAAGATGGGCGTGAACATTCCCTATGTGGAAAAGTTTGATCCCAGCAGTGAACCGTCGGTGGTCGATGCAACATGGGACAGACAGAAAGAGTTTTAAAATATACACCTGACTGCCTTCGGAAACGTGCAGGAGGTGTGCAAATTAAGGCTCTGTTGCGCTTCACTGTGGAGGTCAGGAACTACAGGACGGATTTTCCAATTTTTTGATGAACAGTTTGTAGCCGTTGACGACGTTCGGCACACGGTCAGTGACGGTCTGTATTTTAAATGCATCTGTCTTGTATACTACAAAAAGAAGAAGAAGAAAGAAAAGAAAGAAAAAAAGGGGGGGGGGAGGGGGGAGGACCTGCCCATCTGTCTGTCTTCCAATGTGAGCATTGTGTGACCGAACGAAGAAGCGCACGGTGACTGAAACTCACACGGTCACGAAACCATACTTTTACCGCGCGCGCGAACTGTGAACCGACTCAATTCATCGACACCCCGGATGATCTCTTCAAGCTTGGTGTTGATGCTGTTGTCTTTGAGGAGCTCGGCCTTGCAGACCTGTTTTGTATCTAGGAATGCCATGGGGGTGTGTCCCAGTCGATATCCTTTTCTGAGACGCCATACCCGAGATACCATACTGAGGTACTGGACTCGACCAGGGAAGAAGCTAGGGGGTGGGGAGGGGAAAGGAAGAAAAAAGAAATCAAAAACGCTTCTGGTTCTTTTGACCGTGACGGGAAGCTATACAGTGTGAGTCGAGCGGTGCAGTGAGGCACGTTAGGCCCGTGCAGTGAACTGTGCAGTGAACCGTTTCAGCACGTGCCGGAGACAGAGGAACTTGCGATAAGTTCACGTTCTTTTGCCACTTTTGCTCGCCCTTCAGCGGTTTCAGCTTTGGCATGCGAGGAACGACATGATGACAGTGTGTGTGGTGATGTGTTTGTGTGTGGACAAAGCGGAGTGAGTGAGACTGAAGGTGGCACTGGTGACACTTTATTTCTTAACGGTCAGGATGGACATGAGCCCGATACAGACAAACAAGTAAGTTTATGTTTACATTTAACGGCAACCGGTGGAATACGTGACCCGATACCTGAAGAACGTAGCTGTGCATGTGTGTCTTATGCCTGCGTGAGAGCTGACAGTAGTGGTGACAGTAACAGTGTTCAAATGGTGCATAGTCACCGAGTGTAGTGCAGTAACAAGACAAGTGGTAGCGAAAAATGGCTCTGGAACGGAAATCGTGTCAAGCAACGAAAGATACAAAGGTGAAAGTGAAGGAGACTCGTTTATTATTTCAAGTGTCGTTGATATTGATGATGAATATGTAAACGGGCATTTGCGAAAGAGAGCGTGTGCGTCTGGAAGTACTGGGGACGAGGTTATAAATCTAAAGCGATGTAAACATTTGACAGACAGAACAGGCCACGGGGGTCTAACTGAAGAGGTAGACGTGCTCCCGTGTGATGATCTTAGTGTTAATAGAAAAGATACTCCGCTGATTGTAAAAGACTTTATAGAGACTGCAGGGAGAAATGGTGCGATTCTAAAAGGTTGCCGTACAGGTCAGAATTCTGGTTGTGTACATAGTGAAGAAAAGATTGGGAAATATGAATGTCGAGATGAAAGTTTATCCTCGCCAAATGATTGCCTTGTACCAATGTTAAGCCGCTTTCATTCCTGGCATTAAATGTCTGTGGGATTCTCTCAAAAATGAAACACCCAGATTTGTGGTCTCTAATCTCCAATCATGATATAATAGCTATATCTGAAAGTAAACTTGACGACACAGACGCAGTTGACGTGCCTGGATAAGAATAGAGGTAAATTTAGACGGAAGTCTGGTGGAGTACTATTATTAATCAAGGAAGAACTAGCTCAGTATGTGACAGTCCGAAAATTGATACTAGAGTGAAAAAACACTACTGTTTTATAAGTGGTGATCTATGTGCCAATGTTTTATTTTTTAAACTGAGTAAAAAATGTGTAACTCGTGACATACTGTTTGGTGTGGTGTACATACCGCCAGAAGGTTCCCCATTTGAAAACAAGGATGTATTTACAGAACTGGAAAATTCTCTTCTACTGCTTGAACACGACGGTGTCTGTTTTCTTGGGGATTTTAATGCTAAGACTGGCGCTGTTGACGGCATTATCACAGATGGATTTAATAATGATTTTGACATGCCGTATAAAGTTTTTGATGATGCCCCTGGTAGTGACAAAATCCCGAGTGCATTACCGAAAAGGATATCACAGGACCTGGCTACTAACAATTACGGTTTTAGATTGTTGGATTTTTGCAAAACGGTTGATGTTGCTATTGTCAATGGGCGTGCTGGATCAGACGCCAATATTGGGAAATGTACATGTAAAAATGTCAGTGTTGTTGATTACGCCTTGGTGTCGTCGGATTTGTTTCCATTGATAAGCGATTATGCTGTGCTTGATTTTTGTGAATTGTACTCAGATGTCCATTGTCCGATAGTTTTAAAACTTAATCTTATTGAAGCACAGGAGACAGAACATGGACACTTTGAAAGTGATGATGATGATTGTGTTGAGGACGCTGATGAAAGAAACTTACAGTTTATAACAGGAAAACCAGTATGGTGTAAAACAAGGGAAGATGAGTATATTTCTGCATTAGATGATGCAGTAATTAATTAAATTAACACAGTATTGGATGAAGAACTTCTTTCGCCAGAGGTTACGTCTTTGGATACTATTAACCGCATTGTTTTAAAAATCACTGAAGTTATGAAAAATAGTGGATTAAGCACAGGTCTGTTTAGAGACAATACCAAACGAAAAAACAAGCTCAAGAGGAAAACAAAACAGTGTGTCTGGTTCACGGCAGAATGTGAAAAGAAAAGAAAAGCCTTTTTTAGAGCAAAGAATCAACATATGCGCTTAAAAAATACACACACCACTTAAATTCGAGCACAAACTAGTCGTGAATATAAAAAAAGAAGTAAACAAACAGTTTCGGAAATATCATTCAGACTTAGTTAAGAAAATTCGAGTATTGAAAAGCAGTGATCCAAAGACTTACTGGAAAATTATTAATGGTACCAGTTCTGAAAAACAAGACGCGTCAAAACGCATTTCTTCCGAGATGTTTTTAGAACACTTTAAGAGTCTGTTCAATGATACAACTAGAGATGTAAGAGATGAAAGAGAAGACCAAGATGCTGATCATTATGATAATAACAATGAAGATTTAAATAAAGCCTTCGAAGAATGGGAAATACTGAAAGCATTACGAAATCTGAAATCAAATAAAGCTTGTGGTCATGATCAAATTATAAATGAGTTCCTTAAAGCGTCTACAGGAAAAATGACAGAGATATATACGAAACTATTTAATTTGATTCTCTTTTCTGGTAAGACCCCAAATGAATGGTCGATCGGCATGATAAAGCCCATATATAAGCAAAAAGGTGGTTGCGATGATCCAAACAGGCATAACTATTCTCAGCTGTTTTGGCAAATTATTTACAAGTGTTATAAACAATAGATTAGTAGAGTATTTTGATGAAAATACCACCATTGGTCCTGAACAAGCTGGATTCCGAGCAGGGCATTCAACAGTGGACCATTTGTTTACCCTTCATTGTATTATTGACTGTGTTTACCCTTCATTGTATTAGCGTCTGTATTGCCTGTTTATTGATTATGAAAAAGCATTCGATCGTGTTGAAAGAGCGTTTTTGTGGCAAAAACTTCTGGACTCTGATGTTGACGGCGGTATATTGACCGTTATAAAGGATATGTACCGAAAGGCAAAATCTTGTGTGAAAACAGGAAATGTTTGTTCAGACTATTTTTATTGTTATTCAGGCGTTCGCCAGGCGGAAAATTTGTCACCTGTACTTTTTGCCATCTATCTAAATGACCTGCAAGTGTATATGGCCGAGAGATCTGAAGGATTACCTAGTTTAGGGCGTGAGGCCAGGGGATTTGGCTGGGAAAGGGAAGATGAATCACTGATGCTAAAATTTTTTATGCTGTTGTATGCAGATGATACTACTATATGCTCTGAATCTGCAGAAGGATTACAGCAGGCTTTGGATGCTTTATCTAATTATTGCGATAAGTGGAGTTTGCGGGTTAATATTTATAAAACCAAAGTAGTCGTCTTTTCAAGAGGAAAGATTCGAAAAATGCCTACAGTTAAGTACAAGGGACAAAGTCTGGAGGTAGTCTTTGAGTTTTAGTATTTAGGAGTATGTTTTAATTATAATAACAAATTTAACGTAGCTCAAAAATCTTTGTATGATAAAGCATCCAGGGCTATGTTTGGTCTTCTTCAAAAATGTAGAAAGTTGATGTTGCCTTTGGATATCCAAATTGAGTTGTTTGATAGATTGATAGTCCCCATTTTGTTGTACGGTTGTGAGGTATGGTGTCCTACGATGACAAACCTTGCATCAAAACTACAGCTACGCTTTTATAAGATAATCTTGAAATTGAGCAAATCGACCCCAAGTTGTATGGTTTATGGTGAACTTGGACAGTTTCTGCTTGAGGTCCAGGCAAAGTGTAGGATGCTAAATTTTTGGTTTAAACTGGTAAATATAAATTACAAGTTTAAGTTTTCAAATATTATGTACAAATTCCTTTAGGAAATGTACAGGGAGGGAAAATATAAATTGCCATTTTTGTCCACTGTTGAGACGGTCCTTTCATTGATGTTCTTTCGTGTACCCCCACTGGGGTTTCTGAAATAAACAACTTGTTAGACATTTTCAAATCGGTGTGACTTCTCTAGGGTGGCGAAAGTGGTTCACGGAAACCGGTCAGATCATCACTGCAATACGGCCGTCTATACCACTACTACTTACTGCTGTGCTAGCTATCACCCAGCTCCCTTCCCTGCTACCGACAACACACACTCTCTCTCTCTCTCTCTCTCTCTCTCTCTCACACACACACACACACACACACACACACACACACACACACACACACACACACACACTCAAACGCACACACACACACACGCGCGCGCGCTTACGAACACACACACACACACACACACACACACACACACACACACACACACACATACACACACACACACACACACACACACACACACACACACACACACACACACACACACACACACATTGTCATTTAATTCAGAATTTTGTGTAGCGTGCTGAGTTCTATTTTTATGTTAGAGTTTTGCGCTTTGTAACCATTTCGTTATCATAATCGTTACTATGACACACAGGCAAGGTTAAGGCCAGACACTACAGTGCAAAAGAAAAAAACTTTGCTTCAGTATTACATCAACTTTTATTGGCTTAGTAGTAGGCTCATTGCTTAAAAATGTTGACAAACACTGAATTTTGTAATTCAGTCACCACCTGTTGCCATTGAAACAATCAAAGATGGCCGCCGAACAAGTTCTTCGAAGTTTGTGTGAAAGGTATTGTATGCTTAATGAAGCTGATTGCTGAAATAGATACCGATGCACATTATGTTTATTTTATCAGAAGGGTTTTAAGTTATGTTCCTTTTTGGATTATTAATGAATTTAGTTTTAATGTTATACATAAATAGTGCCTTTTTTTTCCAATTAATACATCATAAAATAAAAACAAACTGTATTACCACCAAATCCTTCTGACAAAATTAAGATAACTATCCATACAAGCACCATGCAAAGTTTCATTGCTCTAACTTTGTTCAAAGCTGAACAAACCTCAGTAGTTGTCAAGGCCCGAACATTGCTGATTTTCATCAAAATTACTCAGAAGAAAGGCAACCACGAAACAGTACGCAATCTTCATTGGCAATTTATGCATAATAAAACACATTTTTGACTTAAAATGTATTATTTATTTGACAAAACACAGAAAATCAGCCAAAAGCTCAGATCTTAAAAGGTGATTTTAAATTTTTTTGCACTACCGTTAATACCAGCAACATTATTAAACAGAATATATATTACTTACGGAAGTGCACTGTAAATTAAAGAGTATCACTCAATATGACTGATGTATAATAGGCGCAAGTATACTTATCACTATCCTCATCCTGTCTGACAGGATGTTAAAATCCAAGTACTAACTCATCCTATCCCTTCATGCCCTCATTCACATCCATATAATCCCACACCCCTCCCCACACATGCACACTTTCAAGGCCGAAATGTGACCACTTGCAGCCAAAACTGTATCCTCTGGTGGGTATATACCCTTTTTACCTTTGCTCTGTTTTAAGCACTTTCTAGATCAGAGGATGTTTGAGTGATTGAGTTATTAACTGATTCATTGTTTTGGTCTCTTAGTTCCCTAGTTATTACCAAAGATGATTTAACAGGAAGCCATTCCATGTTTGTACTTATTTCAGAACCTGTTGCTGGAGCTGTCACCTTGTGGAGCCTGTGATGGAACCTCGGCCTTTACTTTGGACAGCATAATCACCCGGTTATGTTTTTCCCCCCTCACTTTTAGAGTTCTCTCTTTCACACACACACACACACACACACACACACACACACACACACACACACACACACACACACACACACTTACTTTTAGTTTCCATGGCTTTCTTTTCTTTTTTAAGAAGAAATTCCATAAAGAAAGACGCCAGCCTGAGATGTGTAAGAGAATTTAAAAACTTATTATTTATTTTCTTTTTGAAAGAAGATACTCCCACAAAAAGAGAAATCATCCCCAGATAAAAATAAGCCAGCATGGGATGTCTAAGAGAAACTCCCCATATTTAAAAGAGAGAGAGAGAGAGAGAGAGAGAGAGAGAGAGAGAGAGAGAGAGAGAGAGAGAGAGAGAAGCCAGCATGGGATGTGTAAGAGAAACTCCCCACAGAAAGAAAAGAAAAAAGGTAAAAAAAAAGGCAATCAGGGATGTGTAAGAGAAGTCCCAGGTAAAAATAAAGCCAGTGCGGGATGTGTAAGAGAAACTCCACGCGTAAAAAAATTAAATCAGCACAGGATGTGTAAGAGAATCTCCCCGCATAAAAATGAAGTCAGCACGGGATGGGTAAGAGAAACTCCCCACATTAAAAAAAAAAAAAAAAAAAAGGAAGAAGAGAGAGAAGCCAGCATGGGATGTGTAAGAGAAAGTCCCCAGATAAAAAATAAAGCCAGTACGGGATGTGTAAGAGAAACTCCCCACAGAAAAAAAAAAAAAAAAAAAAAAAAAAGCAAGCAGGGATGTGTAAGAGAAAGTTCACAGATAAAAATAACGCCAGTACGGGATGTGTAAGAAAAACTCCCCGCATGAAAATGAAGCCAGCATGGGCAGTGTAAGAGAAACTTCCCACAGAAAAACAAAGCAATCATGGGATGTGTAAGAGAAACTCCCGCCATAAAAAATGGAGCCAGCACGGGATGTGTGAGGGAAACTCCCTAGATAAAAAAAGCAAAAAAACAACAAACATCCCGTGCTGGTTTCATTTATCTGTGGGGAGTTTCTCCCCAAGAAAAATGAAACCAGCACGGGATGTGTAAGAGAAACTCCCCAGATCAAAAAGACATCCCGTGCTGGTTTCATTTATCTGTGGGGAGTTTCTCCCCAAGAAAAATGAAACCAGCACGGGATGTGTAAGAGAAACTCCCCAGATCAAAAAGACATCCCGTGCTGGTTTCATTTATCTGTGGGGAGTTTCTCCCCAAGAAAAATGAAACCAGCACGGGATGTATAAGAGAAACTTCCCAGATAAAAAAAAAAGAAGACAGCACGGGATGTGTAAGAGAAACTCCCCACATAAAAATGAAGCCAGCACGGGATGTGTGAGGGAAACTCCCTAGATAAAAATTAAAAATTAAAAAAAGGCCAGGACGGGATGTGTAAGAGAAACTCCCCACATAAAAAAAGAAACCAGCATGGGATGTGTAAAGAAACTCCCGATATAGAGAAATGTCAAACGAGTTATTTTTGAACAGATGTGTCAGTTCCGGTTCTCTTTCTCTCTGTTTATATCTCTGTGTCTCGCGATTTTTTTTTGTTTTTGCTTGTTTTGTTTTAGGGCTTTTTCTAAGGCTGTCTTTCATTCAAATTTTGGCTTTAGTGGTTTTGTCTTTTTGTCACTTTGAGGGTTCCTTTCACTTCTGAGCGCTTTTGTGGGGGCTTGTTCTTAGGCCTCTCTCCACTTGCTCCTCTTTAATGTCGTTCTCCCCTTTTTCACGTTTCTTGTGGCTTCTTTCTCTTCTGGTTACTTCTTTTTTTCTGTTCTCTTCTCTCTAGGCATCATATGGCTCCTTTCTCTCTTCTCTGTGCGACTTATTCGTTTTTTTGTTTTTTTGTTTTGTTTTGCTGGGCCGTATTCCTCCCAGCTCTTTTCTTACTGGTTCTGTTCTCACCAGTTTGCTGAGCTAGGATCCATTCACTGTTTAGCCTTTTCAGCTAGAACTTGTTCTTTGGCCTTCCTGTGTTTACGATTCTGTACTTAGCAATTTTGCAGAGCTTTTTATTCTTTTATTTTTATATATATACTGATTTGTTTTTCCCAGGCTTGTGTTTAGTGATTCTGTTGATTTCAGCTATTCTAAGGGCTCATTTTTTTAAATTCTTCTGGGGGATTTGTCGTGGGTCTTCTTCTACCGCGCTTTTCTTCTTTCTGGTTCTGTTCTTTTTAGCATTTCGTATATAGGGCTGCTTTGCTTTCTGAGAATGCATGCTATTAATTCCTGCTTCACCCCTTTCACTCGTTTCTAGTGTCTGGTTTCTGTCTACCGGTCCTTTTACCATATTCCATTCCAAAAGTTCTCCCCACGGTACCTCTGTTTTCAGCTCCCTTCTTGCAGCTGAGCTCTGTCTACCCAGTCACTCTCCTGTATTTGTCTGTTTTCATGTTGCTTAACGTCCACGGAGGCGAGATGGCCTATTAGGGACGGGGACAGAGTGGGAAGGGGACGAGAGAGTGATTGGCTCGACCGCGGAAACCGCCCGAAAAAGACCGGAGAGACCGTAGACCGCCGCCAGAACAATGGAAGTGTTAAGGCGGTGTCCCCTCGCCATTGCCCAGCGACTTGTGCACTGTGCAATAGCTCTTTCAACTGCTGTGCTGGACAGAGTCACTAAGACAATGTCCGTTGCACCGCTGTTGACGAACAACTTGGACAACTCGAAGCAAAAGACGTCCAACTTGCTCAGCCCAGCTCCACCTCCCTACTCATGATCTCTTCTGGGCAAAAGTGAGGGTCCAGCTCCACCTCCCTCCTCTAAGATCTCTTGATCTTTTGATCTCGCCTGGAACCCCCGCACTAAATATTTGTCTGCTGATGATGAGTTGATGCTTAATGTCCTCAGATGTCATTTGACATATTAGGACAAGTTGTGACCAATGCCGAAGCACGGTTCAATAAAATCCACATACGTAAGGTGTATGCGTGTTTAGCTGTAACCTGCCACCTGCACTTTTGGCAGAATGACCGGGATTTTTTACGTGCTACTGTGGTAACACGGGGGTGGAACGGATACCGAAATAAGAGTCAGCACAGAAAGTCGACCCTGGAGAAGAAAATTCTCCCGCCGTTCCAGCAGGGATTCGAACCCGCGACCTTTCGGTCACGAGTCCGGTGCTCTAACCACTGAGCTATCCCCGCCCCCTAATATTTGTCTGCATCACAGCTCTTCTTTATATAGTACTTCTCTCACTCTCTTCGAGCGCCTCATATAACCGTACTGGTTGACTGGGCATAAAACACCAAGTTACCTCCCTTTTATTTCCTGTGGCCATTTTTAACTCAGTTCTTATTTGATGTCGTTCTGTTCTGTTCTATTTAGGGCGTTGTAGGATCCATTCACTTGTTAGCTTTTTCCGCTTGGACCTCTTCTTTGGCCTTCTTGTCTTTAGGGATTCCGTTCTAAGCAATTTGCAGGGCTGTTTTGATATACTTAGCTCTTTTTTCGGGTTTGTTCTGAGGCCTTTCTATCTTTAGTGGTTCTGTTGATATCAGCTATTCAAAGGGCTCATTTCTTTAAATTTTTCCCGGGGCTTTTTTGTGGATCTTCTACCGCGATTTTCTTCTTTCTGGATCTGTTCTTTCTAGTGCTCCGTATATAGGGCTGCTTTGTCTTTTGAGAATGCATGCTATTAATTCTTGTGTAGGTGACGCGTAATAGCGACACTGATTGGATGATTTCACCCATAATGGTAAACAGGTCGTAAACAGGCTCAATATTCCCCAGGGTCTCTCCACGTTTCGTCGGTGGAGTAAAGTTCCCTCAAGGGGAGGGGTCCGCAATGATTCACCGTAAGAAAAACAGACCTGCTTTACAAAGAAGTGACATTTTTTCCGTTTCTTTATTTTTTTATAATTTTTTTTTGTGGATAGGGAATTTGTTTAGCTTTTCTTCCACCCAGTTTTTAGTGGTTCTGTTCTGTTTAGCATTCTACACAGCTCCGTTCTCTTCAAAATACTTCATTTTAGGGCTTTTCCTTAGGTATTTGTCTACCCTGCTATTCTTCTTAGTGGTTTTGCTCCTTTTACTACTTATTATGACTGCTTTCTCTTATGTAGGGCTCCTTTCTCTCTTCTGAGTGTGACCTTTTGACACTGTTTTCCTGAGCCATCTTCCACCCAGCTCTGTTCTTGATGGGTTGTCTTCTGAGCAGTTTGCAGAGCTCGAATCCGTTCACTTGTTAGCGTTTTCAGCTCGGGCTCGTTCTTTGGCCTTCCTGTCTTTAGCGGTTTCGTTCTTAGCAATTTGCAGAGCTGTTTTGATACACTCAGTTTTTTGTTTTTTGTTTTCCTTTTTCTAAGGCCTTTCTATCTTTAGTGATTCTGTTGATTTCGGCTATTCAAAGGGCTCATTTTATTATTATTCTCAGGGCTTTTTTCGTGGGTCTTCTTCTACCTCGATTTTCTATCTGGTTCTGTTCTTTCTAGCACTCCGTATATAGGGCTGCTTTGTCTTCTGAGAATGCATGCTATCAATTCCTGTGAAGGTGACACGTGACAGCGACTCTGACGGGATGATTTCACCCATAATGGTAAACAGGTCGTAAACATGCTCAAGATCCCCCAGGGTCTCTCCACGCTAATGTTTCATCGGTGGAGTGAAGTTCCCTCAAGGGGAGGGGTCCGCGGTGATTCACCGTAAGAAAAACAGACCTGTTTTACAAAGATGTGACATTTTGACTGTCTCTTTAGTGTCTTTAAAAAAATACAAAAAAATCTAAAAAAATCTAGTGAATTTGCTTAATTCTTTTTCCACTTAGTTCCTAGTGGTTCTGTTCTTTATAGCATTCTATACAGCTCCGTTCTCTTCAAAACACTTCTTTTTAGGGCTTCTTGTTAGGTCTTTGTCTACCCAGCTATTCTTCTTAGTGGTTTTGCTTCTTTTTACTACCTAGTATGACTGCTTTCTCTTATGTAGAGCTCCTTTCTCTTTTGTGGGTACGACTTTTTCACGCTGTTTTTCCTGAGCCATCTTCCACCCAGCTCTGTTCTTGATGGGTTGTTTTCTGAGCAGCTTGCAGAGCTCGAATCCGTTCACTTGTTAGCGTTTTGAGCTAGGGCTCGTTCCTTGGCCTTCCAGTCTTTAGGGGTTTCGTTCTTAGCAATTTGCAGGGCTGTATTAATATACTTAGTTCTTTTTTCGGGTTTGTTCTAAGGCCTTTCTATCTTTAGTGATTCTGTTGATTTCGGCTATTCAAAGGGCTCATTTTTTTTTCTTTATTCTTCTCAGGGCTATTTTCGTGGGTCTTCTTCTACCTCGATATTCTATCTGGTTCTGTTCTTTCTAGCACTCCGTATATAGGGCTGCTTTGTCTTCTGAGAATGCATGCTATCAATTCCTGTGAAGGTGACACGTGACAGCGACTCTGACGGGATGATTTCACCCATAATGGTAAACAGGTCGTAAACAAGCTCAAGATCCCCCAGGGTCTCTCCACGCTAATGTTTCATCGGTGGAGTGAAGTTCCCTCAAGAGGAGGGGTCCGCGGTGATTCACCGTAAGAAAAACAGACCTGCTTTACAAAGACGTGACATTTGGACTGTCTCTTTAGCGTCTTTTTATTATTATTATTTTTTATTTACTTTTGTTTATAGGGAATTTGCTTAGTTCTTCTTCCACCTAGTTCCTACTGGTTCTGTTCTTTATAGCATTCTATACAGCTCCGTTCTCTTTAAGGCACTTCTTTTTAGGGCTTTTTGTTTACCCAGCTATTCTTCTTAGTGGTTTTGCTCCTTTTATTATTTAGTATGACTGCTTTCTCTTATGTAGGGCTTCTTTCTCTCTTGTGGGTAAGACTTTTTCACGCTGTTTTTCCTGAGCCATCTTCCACCCAGCTCTTTTCTTGAGTGGTTGTCTTCTGAGTAGTTTGCAGAGCTCGAATCCGTTCACTTGTTAGCGTTTTGAGCTAGGGCTCATTCCTTGGCCTTCCTGTCTTTAGGGGTTCGTTCTTAGCAATTTGCAGGGCTGTTTTTTTTTTTTTATATATTTTTTATATACTTTATTCTTTTTTCGGGTTTGTTCTGAGGCCTTCTCTCTTTAGTGACTGTTGATTTCAGCTGTCCAAAGGGCTCATTTTTCTTATTCTTCTCAGGCCTGTTTTATGGGTCGTCTTCTACCGCGCTTTTCTTTCTGGTTCTGTTCTTTCTAGCACTCCGTATATTAGGCTGCTTTGTCTTCTGAGAATGCATGCTATCAATTCCTGTGAAGGTGACACGTGACAGCGACTCTGATGGGATGATTTCACCCATAATGGTAAACAGGTCGTAAACAGGCTCAAGATGCCCCAGGGTCTCTCCACGCTAATGTTTCATCGGTGGAGTGAAGTTCCCTCAAGGGGAGGGGTCCGCGGTGATTCACCGTAAGAAAAACAGACCTGCTTTACAAAGACGTGACATTTGGACTGTCTCTTTAGTGTCTTTATATATATATATTTTATGATTTTTTTAAAATAAAATATTTGCTTAGTTCTTCTTCCACCCAGTTCGTAGTGCTTCTGTTATTTATAGCATTCTATACAGCTCCGTTCTCTTCAAAACACTTCTTTTTAGGGCTTCTTGTTAGGTCTTTGTTTACCCAGTTATTCTTCTTAGTGGTTTTGCTATTTTTACTACTTAATATGACTGCTTTCTCTTATGTAGAGCTCCTTTCTCTTTTGTGGGTACGACTTTTTCACGCTGTTTTTCCTGAGCCATCTTCCACCCAGCTCTGTTCTTGATGGGTTGTCTTCTAAGCAGTTTGCAGAGCTCGAATCCGTTCACTTGTTAGCGTTTTCAGATCGGGCTCGTTCCTTGGCCTTCCTGTCTTAAGGGGTTTCGTTCTTAGCAAGTTTCAGAGCTGTATTAATATACTTAGTTTTTTTTCTTCGTGTTTGTTCTAAGGGCTTTCTAGCTTTAGTGATTCTGTTGATTTTGGCTATTCAAAGGGCTAATTTTTCTTATTCTTCTCAGGGCCTTTTTGGGGGTCTTCTTCTACCTCGATTTTCTATCTGGTTATGTTCTTTCTAGCACTCCGTATATAGGGCTGCTTTGTCTTCTGAGAATGCATGTTATCAATTCCTGTGTAGGTAACTCGTGACAGCGACTCTGACGGGATGATTTCACCCATAATGGTAAACAGGTCGTAAACAGGCTCAAGATCCCCCAGGGTCTCTCCACGCTAATGTTTCGTCGGTGGAGTGAAGTTCCCTCAAGGGGAGGGGTCCGCGGTGATTCACCGTAAGAAACACAGACCTGCTTTACAAAGACGTGACATTTGGACTGTCTCTTTAGCGTCTTTTTATTATTATTTATTTTTTATTTACTTTTGTTTATAGGGAATTTGCTTAGTTCTTCTTCCACCTAGTTCCTACTGGTTCTGTTCTTTATAGCATTCTATACAGCTCCGTTCTCTTCAAAGCACTTCTTTTTAGGGCTTTTTGTTTACCCAGCTATTCTTCTTAGTGGTTTTGCTCCTTTTATTATTTAGTATGACTGCTTTTTCTTATGTAGGGCTCCTTTCTCTCTTGTGAATACGACTTTTTCACGCTGTTTTTCCTGAGCCATCTTCCACCCAGCTCTTTTCTTGATGGGTTGTTTTCTGAGCAGTTTGCAGAGCTCGAATCCGTTCACTTGTTAGCGTTTTGAGCTAGGGCTCATTCCTTGGCCTTCCTGTCTTTAGGGGTTCCGTTCTTAGCAATTTGCAGGGCTGTTTTTTTTATATATATATACTTAGTTCTTTTTCGGGTTTGTTCTGAGGCCTTTCTCTCTTTAGTGATTCTGTTGATTTCAGCTGTCCAAAGGGCTCATTTTTCTTATTTTTCTCAGGCCTATTTCATGGGTCTTCTTCTACCTCGATTTTCTTTCTAGTTCTGTTCTTTCTAGCACTCCGTATATAGGGCTGCTTTGTCTTCTGAGAATGCATGCTATCAATTCCTGTGAAGGTGACACGTGACAGCGACTCTGATGGGATGATTTCACCCATAATGGTAAACAGGTCGTAAACAGGCTCAAGATCCCCCAGGGTCTCTCCACGCTAATGTTTCATCGGTGGAGTGAAGTTCCCTCAAGGGGAGGGGTCCGCGGTGATTCACCGTAAGAAAAACAGACCTGCTTTACAAAGACGTGACATTTGGACTGTCTCTTTAGTGTCTTTTTTTTTTTTTTTTTTTTTAAATAATTCTTTTGTAAGATATTTGCTTAGTTCTTCTTCCATCCAGTTCGTAGTGGTTCTGTTATTTATAGCATCCTATACAGCTCCGTTCTCCTCAAAACACTTCTTTTTAGGGCTTTTTGTTAGGCCTTTGTTTACCCAGCTATTCTTCTTAGTGGTTTTGTTATTTTTACTACTTAATATGACTGCTTTCTCTTATGTAGAGCTCCTTTCTCTCTTGTGGGTACGACTTTTTCACGCTGTTTTTCCTGAGCCATCTTCCACCCAGCTCTGTTCTTGATGGGTTGTCTTCTAAGCCGTTTGCAGAGCTCGAATCCGTTCACTTGTTAGCGTTTTTTAGCAAGGGCTCGTTCTTTTGCCTTTCTGTCTTTAGGGGTTCCGTTCTTAGCAATTTGCAGGGCTGTTTTTGATATACTTAGTTCTTTTTTCGGTTTTGTTCTGAGGCCTTTCTCTCTTTAGTGACTGTTGATTTCAGCTGTCCAAAGGGTTCATTTTTCTTACTCTTCTTTCTAGTACTCCGTGTATAGGGCTGCTTTGTCTTCTAAGAATGCATGCTATCAATTCCTGTGTAGGTAACTCGTGACAGCGACTCTGATGGGATGATTTCACCCATAATGGTAAACAGGTCGTAAACAGGCTCAAGATCCCCCAGGGTCTCTCCACGCTAATGTTTCGTCGGTGGAGTGAAGTTCCCTCAAGGGGAGGGGTCCGCGGTGATTCGCCGTCAGAAAAACAGACCTGCTTTACAACGACGTGACATTTTGACTGTCTTTTTAATGTCTTTTTTTTTCTTTTCCTTTTTTCTTTTTCTTTTCCTTTTTTTTTTTTTTTTTTTTTTTTTTTTCATAGACAATTTGCTTAGTTCTTCTTCCACCCAATTCTTAGTGGTTCTGTTCTTTACAGCATTCTGTACAGCTCCGTTCTCTTCAAAATACTTCTTTTTAGGGCTTTTTGTTAGGTCTTTGGCTACCCAGCTATTCTTCTTAGTGGTTTTGCTCCTTTTACTACTTCTAGAACTCAGTATATAGGGCTGCTTTGTCTTCTGAGAATGCATGCTATTAATTCCTGCGTAGGTGACGCTTGACAGTGACTCTGATGGGATGATTTCACCCATAACGGTAAACAGGTTGTAAACAGGCTCAAGATCCCCCAGGGTCTCTCCACGCTAATGTTTCATCGGTGGAGTGAAGTTCCCTCAAGGGGAGGGGTCCGCGGTGATTCACCGTAAGAAACACAGACCTGCTTTACAAAGACGTGACACTTTGACTGTCTCTTTAGTGTCTTTGTTGTTGTTGTTGTTGTTGTTATCTTTTTGTTTGTTTGTTGTTGATGGGGAATTTGCTTAAGTTTTTTTCTACCCAGTTCTTAGTGGTTCTGTTCTTTATAGCATTCTGTACATCTCTGTTCTCTTCAACAATTTTTTTTTTTTTTTTTTTAGGTCTTTGTCTACACAGCTATTCGTCTTAGTGGTTTTGTTCCTTTTACTATTTAGTATAATTGCTTTCTCTTATGTAGGGCTCCTTTCTCTCTTCTGAGTGCGACTTTTTCACGCTCTTTACCTGGGCCATCTTCCACCCAGGTCTTTTCCCTAGGAGTTGTCTTCTGAGCAGTTTGCAGAGCTCGGATCCGTTCACTTGTTAGCTTTTTCAGCTCGGGCTTGTTCGTTCGCCTTCCTATCTTCAGTGTCTCCGTTCTTAGCAATTTGCAGAGTCGTTTTCATATACTTAGTTCTTCTACCGTGCTTCTCTTCTTTCTGGTTCTGTTCTTTCTATCAGGGCTGCATTGTCTTCTTAGAATGCATACTCTTAATTCCTGTGTAGGTGACACGTGACAGCGATTCTGACGGGATGATTTCACCCATAACGGTAAACAGGTCTCTCCACGCTAATATTTCGTCGGTGGAGTGAAGTTCCCTCAAGGGGAGGGGTCCGCGGTGATTCACCGTAAGAGATAACAGACCTGCTTTACAAAAACGAGACATTTTGACTGTCTCTTTACTTTTTTTTAATTTTTATTGTTTTGTATATAACTATATATATATATATTTTTTTTATAGGGAATTTGCTTAGTTCTTCTTCCACCCAGTTCCTACTGGTTCTGTTCTTTATAGCATTCTATACAGCTCCCTCAAGGGGAGGGGTCCCCTCAAGGGGAGGTGTTCCCTCAAGTTCCCTCAAGGGGAGGGGTCCGCGGTGATTCACCGTAAGAAAAACAGACCTGCTTTACAAAGACATGACATTTTGACTGTCTCCTTAGGGTCTTCCTTTTTTACGTAATTTGCTTAACTCTTCTTCCACTCACTTCTTAGTGGGATGGGGGCTTTTGCTTAGGTCTTTGTCTACCCAGCTACCCAGCTGCCCAGCTATTCTTCTTAGTGGTTTTGCTCTGTTTAATACTTAGTATGACTGCTTTTTGTTATGAGCACTTCTTTTAGGGACTTTGCTGAAGTCTTTCTTTCACTAGGCTGTCTGCCCTTAGTGACTCTGTTTTTGTTGTGTGTGTGTTGTTTTGTTTTTACAACTTTTCTAGCGCTCCTTCGCGTTAGAGTTTTTTTTTTTTTTTTTTTCTCCCTTTGGCCATTTTTCTCTCGGTTTTTGAACAATGTTGTTTGTTATGTTTAGAGTTTTGTAGGGCTCCTCTCCCTTTGGCCATTTTTCTCTCGGTTTTTGAACAATGTTGTTTGTTATGTTTAGAGTTTTGTAGGGCTCCTGAGTGAAACGTTTTGACGCTCTTTTCCTAGGCCATCTTTCACCCAGCTGTTTTATTTTTAGTGTGGTTGTCTTTTGGGTAGTTTGCATAGCTCAGATCCATTCACCTCTTAGCTTTTTCAGCTAGGGCTTCTTTAGAGCTCAGATCCATTTTTTTCTCTTCCCCTTTCATTACTGTGCCAACTTTTTACTCAGTTCTTGTTTGGTTTGTTCTGCTCTGTTCTGGTTGTTCTAGGGCTTCCTTCTCTTGTTTGAGTGTGACATTTTCACACTTTCCTCCTGGGCCAGCTCTTTTATTAAGGGATTGTTTGAAAGCAGACTGCAAAGAAGTTCCTCACACCAAAAGAACCCAGCACGGGATGTGTAAGAGAAACTCCCCACATAAAATTGAAGGGGGCTTGGGATGTGTCAGAGAAACTCCCCGCATAAAAATGAAAACAGCACGGGATGTGTCAGACAAACTCACGTCACAAAAATGAAGACAGCATGGGATGTGTAAGAGAAATTTCCCACAGAAAAGTAAAACCAGCACGGGATGTGTAAGAGAAACTCCCCTGATAAAAATGAAGCTAGCATGGGATATGTAAGAGAAACTCCCTAGATAAAAATAAAGCCGACACGGGATGTGTAAAAACTCCCCAGATAAAAATGAAGGCAGCACGGGACGTGTAAGAGAAACTCCCCAGATTTAAAAAAAAAAAAAAAAAAAAAAAATGAAGAAAGAAGCCAGCATGGGATGTATAAGAGAAACTCCCTCCATAAAAAATCAAGACAGCACGGGATGTGTAAGAGAAACTCCCTGCATAAAAATAAAGGCAGCACGGGATGTGTAAGAGAATCTTCCCACATAGAAACAAAGTCAGCATGGGATGTGGAAGAGAAACTCCCCGCATAAAAGTGAATCCAGCGCGGGATGTCGAAGAGAAACTTCACAGATAAAAATGAAGCCAGCACGGGATCTGTAAGAGAATCTCTCCAGATTAAAAATAGGGGCCTGCATGGGATGTGTAAGACTCCCCACAGAAAGGTAAAAGCCAGCATGGGATCTGTAAGAGAAACTACCCAGATAAAAGTAAAGCTAGCACGGGATGTGTAAGAGAAACACCCCAGATAAAAATGAAGCCAGCATGGGATGTGTAAGAAAAACTACCCCGATAAAAATAAAACCAGCATGGCATGCATCCCAGTACGGGAAGTGTAAGAGAAATTCTCCAGATACGAAAACGAAGCTAGCACGGGATGTGTAAGAGAAACTCCCCACAGAAAAATAAAGCCAGTATGGGATGTGTAACGGAAACTCCCGAGATAAAAATAAAGGCAGCACGGAATGTGTAAGAAACACTCCCGAGATAAGAAAAGAAGCCAGCACGGGGTGTGTAAAAGAAACTCCCCATATAAAAATCAAGACAGCACGCGATGAAAAGAAGATGAAAAAAAAGCCACCATGGGATGTGTAAGAGAAACTCCCAAACGAAAAATAAAGCAACAATAGGATGTGTAAGAGAAACTCCCCAGATAAAAATAAACCTAGCACGGGATATGTAAGAGAAACTCCCAACAGAGAGAGAGAGAGAGAGAGAGAGAGAGAGAGAGAGAGAGAGAGAGAGAGAGAGAGAGAGAGAGAGAGAAACGGGGGGGAATACAAAACAAAAACGAAGCCTGTACGGGATGTGTATTAAACTCCCCAGATAAGAAAAAGAAACCAGCACGAGATGTGTAAGAGAAACTCCCCAGATAAAAATGAAGCCAGCACGGATTGTGTAAGAGAAATAACCAGATAAAAATGAAGCCATGGGATGTGTAAGAGAAACTCCCCAGATTCAAAAAGAAGCGAGTATGTGATGTGTAAGAGAAACTCCCCAGATAGAAAAAGAAGAAGAAAGCATGGGACGTGTAAGAGAAACTCTCTGCAGAAAAATAAAACAAGCATCGGATGTGTAAGAGAAAATCCCCAGATGAAAATAAAGCCAGCACGGGATGTATAAGAGAAACTCCCCAGATCAAAAAAGAAGCCAGCAGGGGATGTGTGGGAGAAACTCCCCAAATAAAAATGAAGCTCGCACGGGATGCGTCTGAGAAACTTCCCAGATAAAACAGAAAACAAAAACGAAGCCAGCACGAGTTGTGTAAGAGAAACTCCCCAGATAAAAATGAAGCCAGCAGGGATTGTGTAAGAGAGACTCCCCAGATTAAAAAAAAAGAAGCCAGCACGTTGGATGTGTAAGAGAAACTCCCCACTGAAAATTAAAGCCAGTACGGGATGTTTAAGACAAACTCCCCAGATTAAAAAAGAAGCGAGCATGGGATGTGTAAGAGAAACTCCCCAGATGAAAATGAAGCTAGCACGGGCTGTGTAAGAAAAACTCCCGAGATTTAAAAAAAAATCAAAAAAATAAATAAATCCCAGCATGGGACTGATAAGAGAAACTCTCCTCTGAAAAAGAAAGCAACCATCGGATGTGTAAGAGGAAATCCCCAGATGAAAATAAAGCCAGGACGGAATGTGTAAGAGAAACTCCCCAGATCAAAAAAGGAGCCAGCATGGGATGTGTAAGAGAAACTCCCCAGATAAAAATGAAGCTAGCACGGGATGTGAAAGAGAAGCTCCCCAGATGAAAAGAGAAAAGAAGAAGAAGAAGAAGAAAAAAAACCCACAATGGGATGTGTAAGAGAAACTCACAAAAGAAATAAAAGTAAGCATGGGATGTGTAAGAGAAACTCCCCAGATAAAAATAAAGACAGCACGGGATGTGTAAGAGAAACTCCCCAGATAAAAAAAAAAAAAAAAAAAAAAAAAATCGAAGCCAGCAGGGGACGTGTAAGAGAAACGAAGCCAGCACGAGAAGTATAAGAGTTACTCCCCAGATAAAAATGAAGCCAGCACGGATTGTGTAAGAGAAACTCCTTAGATTAAAAAAAAGAAGCCAGCACGTGGGTTGTGCAATAGAAACTCCCCACAGAAAACTAAAACCAGCATGGGATGTGTAAGAGAAACTCCCCAGATGAAAATAAGGCCAAAACGGGATAAGAATTCCCGAGATAAGAAAAGAAGCCAGCACGCGATGTGTAAGAGAAACTCCCCAGATAAAAATGAAGCCATGGGATGTGTAAGAGAAATTCCCCAGATTAAAAAACAACAAGCATGGGATGTATAAGAGAAATTCCCCAGATAAAAATATAGCTAGCAAGGGATGTGCAAGAGAAACTCCTCAAAGACAAATAAAGCAACAATGGGATGTGTAAGAGAAACTCTCCAGATAAAAACAAAGGCAGCACGGGATGTGTAAGAGAAAATCCCCAGATAAAAAAAAAAAACAACCCCAAAAACAACAAAAAAACAAAAAAAGGGGGTTGGGGGAGAGAAAAAAAGAGGTAAAATTTAGAAGAGGGATGTTTTAGAGAAAAATGAATATAGCAGGGGATGTGTAAGAGAAACTCGCCAGATGAAAAAAGAAAGAAAGAAAAAAGTGCCAGCATAGGATGTGTAACAGAAACTCCCCCCCCCAAAAAGAAAACGAGCATCGAATGTGTAAGAGAAACTCCCCCGATAAAAACAAAACAAAAAACAACAACCTAGCACGGGATCTGTACGGATATATATATATATATAAAAGAAGCGAGGCGCAGCATGTGTAAGAGAAACACCTCACAGAAAAATGAAGCTAGCACAGGATGTGTAAGAGAAACTCCCCAGGTAAAAATGAAGTCAGCATGGGATGTTGAAGAGAAACCCCTCAAATTAAAATGGAAAGAAAAAGAATCCAGTATGGGACGTGTAAGAGAAATCCGCACAGGAAAAATAAAGTAAGCATGGGATGCGTAAGAGAAATTCCCGAGATAGAAATAAAGCCAGCATGAGATGTGTAAAAGAAACTCCCCAGATAAAAAAGAAGCTAGCACGGGTTGTGTACGAGAAACTCCCCAGATGAAAAAAGAAAGAAAAAGAAGTCAGCATGGAATGTGTAAGAGAAACTCCCAACGAAAAATAAACCAAGCATGGGATGTTTAAGAGAAACTCCCCTGATAAAAATGAAGCCAGCTCGGGATCTGTAAGAGAAACTCCCCATATAAAAATAAACTCAGCATGGGAGGTGTAAGAGAAACTCCCCAAACAAAAATGAAGCCAGCACGGGATATGTAAAATGTATTTGTAGAGAACGTGTAAGCGCTTAGGGTCTGTGCGGGTTAGGCGCTCTAAGTATTCATTATTATTATTATTATGTGTAAGAGAAACTTCCCAGGTAATAATGAAGCCAGCACGGGATGTGTTATTGAAACTCCCGAATAAAAAAGAAGAAGCCAGCATGGGACGTGTAAGAGAAACCCACCACAGAAAAATGACGCCAGCACGGGATGTGTAAGAGAAACTCCCCAGAAGAAAAAAGAAAAGAAGCCAGCATGGTATGTGTAAGAGAAACTCCCCAAAAAAACATGGAGCAAGCATGGAATGTGTAATAGAAACTCCCCAGATAAAATAGAAGCCAGCACGGGATGTGTAAGAGAAACTCCCCAGGTAAACATTAAGCCTGCATGGGATGTGTAAAGAAACTCCCGAGGGAAAGAAAATAATGTAAAACGACTTATTTTTTGAAGAGATGTGTCAGTTCTGTTTCTCTGTCTGTCCCTTGCGATTCTTTTGTTTTTGTTTTGTTTTGTAGGGCTTTTTCTAAGGCTGTCTTTCATTCAAATTTTGGCTTTAGTGGTTTTGTCTTTTTATCACTTTGAGGGTTCCTTTCACTTCTGAGCGCTTTTGTGGGGGCTTGTTCTTAGGCCTCTCTCCACTTGCTCCTCTTTAATGTCGTTCTCCCCTTTTTCACGTTTCTTGTGGCTTCTTTCTCTTCTGGTTGCTTCTTTTTTCTGTTCTCTCTAGGGCGTCGTAGGGCTCCGTTCTTTTGTGTGAGACTTTTACGTGTTTTTTGTTGTTGTTGTATCCCCCCCCCCCACCCCCCAAGCTCTTTCCTCTACTGGTTCTGTTCTCAGCAGTTTGCAGAGCTTGGATCCATTGACTTTTTAGCTTTTTCAGCTAGGGCTTGTTCTTTGGCCTTCTTGTGTTTAGCGATTCTGTTCTTAGCAATTTGCAGGCTGTTTTTTTTTATATACTTATTTCTTTTTCTAAGGCTTGTGCTTAGGCCTTTCTCTCTTTAGTGATTCTGTTGATTTCAGCTCTTCTAAGGGCTCTTGTTTTTATTCTTCTGGGATCTTTTCTTTTCTTCTGGGGGATTTTTCGTGGCTCTTCTTCTACCGCATTTTCTTCTATCTGGTTTTGTTCTTTCTAGCTGCTTTGTCTTTTAAGAATGTATACTATTAATTCCCGTGTAGGTGACACGTGACAGCGACTCTGATAGGATGTTTCACCGTAAGAAAAACAGACCTGCTTTACAAAGACGTGACATTTTGACTGTCTCTTCAGCGTCTTCTTGTTTTAGGTAACTTGCTTAGGTCTTCTTCTACAGGCGTTAGTGTCTTTTTTTTGTTTTTGTTTTTTTGTTTAGCGTTTCTCTTCAAAACACTTCTTTTTAGGGCTTTTTCTTGGGGCTTTGTCTACCCAGCTATTCTTCTTAGTGGTTTCACTCTTTTTAGTATTCAGTGTGACTGCCTTCTGTTATGGGGACTTCTGTCAGGGACTTAGTTGTTGGAGTCTTTTCTTCCAGCTAAGTGACTGTGTTCTTTTTAGCACTTTTGTGGGGCTCCTTCCTATTAGAGTGTTTCCTTTCTTCCCTTTTCTTTATGCCCCAACGGAGCCGGCCTCTCGTGCCGGGGGTGTTTAAACTAAGCTGCTCCGCCCCTTTCACTCGTTTCTAGTGTCTGCCGGCCCTTTCACCTATATTTCATTCCAAACGTTCTCCCCACGATGCCTCTGTTTTGAGCTCCCTTCTTGCAGCTGATCTCTGTCTACCCAGACATTCTCCTGTATTTGTCTGTATCACTGCTCTTTTTGATATAGTACATCTCTCACTCTCTCCTCGCCCTGATGTAACCGTTCTGGTTGACTGGGCATAAAACACCAAGTTACCTCCTTTTTATTTCCTGTGACCATTTTTCACTCAGTTCTTGTTTGATGTGAATCTGTTCTGTTTAGGGCGTTATAGGATCCGTACACTTCTTAGCTTTTTCAGCTCAGTCTTGTTCTTTGGCCTTCCTGTTTTTAGGGGTTCCGTTCTTAGCAATTTGCAGGGCAGTTTTGATCTACGCTAATGTTTGCCTTAGAACAAACCCGAAAAAAGAACTCTCTTTAGTGATTCTGTTGATTTCAGCTGTTCAAAGGGCTAATTTTTCTTATTCTTCTCAGGCCGATTTCGTGGGTCTTCTTCTACCGCGCTTTTCTTCTTTCTGGTTCTGTTCTTTCTAGCACTCCGTATATAGGGCTGCTCAGTTGTCTTCTGAAGGTGACACGTAACAGCGACTCTGATGGGATGATTTCACCCATAATGGTAAACAGGTTGTAAACAGGCTCAAGATCCCCTAGGGTCTCTCCACGCTAATGTTTCATCGGTGGAGTGAAGTTCCCTCAAGGGGAGGGGTCCGCGGTGATTCACCGTAAGAAAAACAGACCTGCTTTACAAAGACGTGACATTTTGACAGTGTCTTTTTTGATATTTATTTTTTATAGGGAATCTATTTGCTTAGTTCTTCTTCTACCTAGTTCTTAGTGGTTCTATTCTTTATAGCATTCTATACAGCTCCGTTGTCTTCAAAACACTTCTTTTTAGGGCTTTTTATTAGGTCTTTGTCTACCTAGCTATTCTTTTTAGTGGTTTTGCTCCTTTTACTACTTAGTATGACTTCTTTCTCTTCTCTTATGTAGGATTCCTTTCTCTCTTCTGATTGCGACTTGTTCACGCTCTTTACCTGAGCCATCTTCCACCCAGCTGTTTTCTTGAGGGGTTGTCTTCTGAGCAGTTTGCAGAGCTCGAATCCGTTCACTTGTTGGCTTGGGAGTGTTCTTTGGCCTTCCTATCTTCAGTGTCTCCGTTCTTAGCAATTTGCAGGGCCGTTTTCATATACTTATTCTTTTTTGTGGTTTGTTCTTATTCTTTTCTTATTTTGTTTGTTTGTTTGTTAGTGATTCTGTTGATTTCAGCTATTCTGAGGGCTCATTTTTCTTATTTTTCTCAGGAAGTTTTCATGCGTCTTGTACCGTGGTTTTCTTCTTTCTAGTTCTGTTCTTTCTAGCAGGGCTTCATTGTCTTTTGAGAATGCATACTCTTAATTCCTGTGAAGGTGACACTTGACAGCGACTCTGATGGGATGATTTCACCCATAATGGCAAACAGGTCGTAAACAGGCTCAAGATCCCCCAGGGTCTCTCCACGCTAATGTTTCGTCGGTGGAGTGAAGTTCCCTCAAGGGTAGGGGTCCGCGGTGATTCACCGTAAGAAAAACAGACCTGCTTTGCAAAGTCGTGACATTTTGACTGTCTCTTTAGGGTCTTCTTTTTTTAGGGAATTTGTTTAGGTCTTCTTGTACCCAGTTCTTAGTGGTTCTGTTCTTTTGAGCAGTCCATGTAACTGTGTTCTGCACAGAACACTTCTTTTTAGGGCTTTTGCTTAGGTCTTTGTCTACCCAGTTATTCTTATTATTATATAGTCCATGGGCCAGGTATGGAAACCCTTCGCCGCCCCCCCAACCCCCCTCCCCCCCTCCCCTCGCCGTGGATTTTTGGAGACAATGATTTTTGGATAGCTCAGTATGCGTCTTTTCAATATCTGCTTGTCTGCAAGATGAACTACTCTGCTTTTAGGGATTATCTGAGATGGTACATAGCAGCTTAATCGCATGTATTAAAATGGGCATGTCCCTTACAAATCCCAAACAACAGGCAGCTATACTATTCTTTGGACACGCAAAAATACTGGACATGCTGGTATCAATGGGTAGCACTGCTCTTGCGGCTTGTGTTATCTTACAGCGACTCGCTGTGGTGACCTGAATTACGCGCGTGGGATTAATGAAGTATTAAAAAAATAAAAAATAAAAATGTCACGTTGCATAATTTTGTACAGTGCTCGTGTAAAAATACTGAACGTGCTTCATTTACCACCAAATGTATCATGGTGTCTAAGAGAGTCACAGAAAATGTCTGATTAACACCCGCATTAGTGGATGACTCACGTAATAGAATATACTCAAGTTGAAAAGTTAAGCAACCTTTTACAAAAATGCACATATGTTCAAACCTCAATAAACTACTTCCACAAAACAGCTGCACGTGCTGGCTTATTCAGTGTTCTACCTCCATGTAACCCGAAATCAGTTTCACAGTACTCTACACTCCTTGGAAGATAGGCAAAAAACATGCCCGATGTGTGTAAAACTTACCAGTTTTGCCTTTGTAATGTCTGAGTAAAACAGTTTAGGTTTAGGAGCCATTAAACTGATGCCACCGGATGGCACCTCTGGTTTGGCTTAATTCAGCATGCAACTGCTGGACAGATCCATGTGTCAGCTTGCAGTCAGCAGGCTCTTTGCTATTATGCCAAGAATACAGACGAACAGCTAGGAAATGTCAAAGATATTCACAAAAACGATTGTGCACACTGTCAGTGATTTCACAAATCATTATTAACTTTCTGAAATTGTTATCTGACTTTGATAAAAAATAAAAATAAAAAATGCATTACTCTCCTTATTTCTTACAGCTTATCATTATAGCCACAGGTTGATAAAAAATAAAAATAAAAAATGCATTACTCTCCTTATTTCTTACAGCTTATCATTATAGCCACAGGTACCAAAGCCAGTGCCATAGAAGGTTGCCAGACCTGAATGTCCCTTACTTTGAGTGACACTGAATGTCCAGCTTAGACATATATATGTCAGCCTCAAACCTGAAGCCATCAAGATTCTCATGCTCTTGGTATCCTTTTGGATTTCAGCCAGGTCTTACGGCATGAAGGAATAGTCTGTCCAGTATACCTCCCACTTTTCTATTCACAGCATGCAAGCCATGGCCATCTGCTCGAGGAATGGTTCTAGTTGCCTTAACTGAGGAATATCAAGAATGCTTGAAAGTTGGCCCTTTTGATGTGAATTATTAATGCATCTCTGCATGGTGGTGTTGTGACTGTTCGACAAGGACGAGGTGTGTTGACACATTTTGTTGACATTTATGACTTATTTACATCTACAGAGGAGATGTGTGGAATGTTCCAGTTTCATAATTTTTCCTTAGCGTGATAATCTCTATATCTCTAAACGATTCTGCTCATAACATACTGAACGATGTACTGAAAATATATGGTTTTGTTGGAAGCTTGCTTTTCAATGGTTTTAGTGTCTTTGATGGTTTCCTGGTGTCTGTCATCCTCTCGAGTGTAATCTCTCCGACAGGTGGCGTGGTAATGTGCTTCTCGAGCGGTCTAGTCAGTATCTGGCACCTTCCAAAGGATGTGCTGATCTTGTTTTCTTGTGACTGCTTCTTTGACAGAATCCTCAGCTGCTTTTGTCATACATTTGACTAATGTTTTCAACATGTTGTTTCCATGTGGTTCGAGTCTTTTCACATTGTTGCTGACGGATTTGCTGTACGTGCTCTTGTGAGGAGCTTACATCACTCCCTTCTGATGGGTTCTTTTGTTTCAAAATTCTGCAGTCGTTTCTAATGTGTGGTTCCCATGCAGATTCGGTATATATCATATTGCATCCACCATATCGGGATGTGTTTAGTCATGGTCACCTCAGGACAAATCACAGTCACAGTTTCTTCACACCAGTTCGAAACACAAGGAACCAAAACACAAGCAAAAAGCTGGCTCATTGTTATACACAGAACACAACCAACAGCAAAGATCTCAGCCAAAACAGTAAATAATTAGCACATATCACTATCTACAACTGCAAAAGATACTTCCAGACAGATTCCCTGTAACGCATTCAGTACAAAATTAAAGAACAGTTGATCAGATCACAAGTATGTCTAAATCACCTTTTTGAGGCACAGTAACACATGTTCTGGTGCCTATTTATATTCTGCAGTCACTCAACATTAGAACCGGCTTAAATCAGTTGACTATGAGCAGTGTGCCCTATTTTATATATTTTATATATATATATTTTTTTTTTCTTCCGCAGACTCACGCGGGAATTCGCTTCAGCCAAGACTAACGCAATTGAAAAGTATGGAGAGGTTTTGGAAAAAAATTAAGTTGAATGGACCGGGGAAGCGGAAATTAGGACAATAAACAAATTATGGCACTGAATAAGCATACTTGGCTATATTCTGACCTACTTTGTGCTTTTAAGGGAAAACATTCGTCAGCTCTCGGTTTGTAACAGAGGGGACCTTAATATTTCTGCGTCCTCAGTACCCAGTGACAAGTACACATTTAAGGCCAAGAGAAACGGAAAGCTGCAACATATTAAACTGTTCAAACAATAAAATAATATATGGAAATGGCCTTTTTTGTCATAATAAATGAGGCGCTAAGAGACAAGGTCATCGCAATTTGGAATTCCATATAGTGCATTTATTAGAACCAGCACCAAAGACACAAACAGCTATGAACACCTTTTTAGGGACTTTGCTGAGGTCTTCACCAGGCTGGTTGTCCTTAGTGAGTCTGTTTGTTTTTACCCCTTTTATAGGGCTCCTTCGCGTTAGTTTTTTGTTTGTTTGTTTTTCCCTTCCCTTTGGCCATTTTTCACTCAGTTTATTGTACAATGTTGTTTGTTCTGTTTAGAGTTTTGTAGCCCACTTTTCACTCAATTCTTCTGTCTTCTGAGTGCAACGTTATGACGCTCTTTTCCTAGGCCATCTTCCACCCAGCTCTTTTGTTTTAAGTGTGGTTGTCTTTCGGGTAGTTTACAGAACTCGGATCCATTCACTTCTTAGTTGTTTTTTTGTTTTTGTTTTTGTTTTTTTCTTTCAGCTAGGGCTTGTTTAGAGCTCAGATCTATTTCTTTTCTTCCCCTTTCATTCCCGTGCCCACTTTTCACTCAGTTCTTGTTTGGTTTTGTTCTGCTCAGTTCAGGTTGTTCTAGGGCTTCCTTCTCTGGTTTGAGTGTGACTTTTTCACACTTTTCTCCTGGGCCAGCTTCCACCCAGCTCTTTTCTTAAGGGATTGTCATCAGAGTAGACTGCAGAGGAAAGACGGTCCTCACTTTAAAAGAAAAAGAAAAAAGAAAAAAAGCCATATGTGTAAGAGAAACTCCCCGCATAAAAAGAAGCCAGCATGGGATGTGTAAGAGAAACTCCTCGCATAAAAATGAAGGCAGCACGGGATGTGTCGGACAAACTCCCTGCGCAAAAATGAAGGCAGCATGGCCGTGTAAGAGAAATTCCCTGCATAAAAACAAAACCAGCACGGGATGTGTAAGAGAACCCCCACCCCCACCCCCCCCCCCCACCCACCCCCAATAAAAATGAAGCCAGCATGGGATATGTAAGAGCCGGGAAGGTTCCCTGGTAAATTAAAGCCGGCACGGGATGTGTAAGAGAAACTCCCCAGATCAAAATGAAACCAGCACAGGATGTGTAAGAGAAACTCCCAGGATAAAAATGAAGCCAGCATGGGATATGTAAGAGAAACTCCCCAGATAAAAATGAAGCCAGCACGGGATGTGTAACAGAAACTCCCCAGATAAAAATGAAGCCAGCATGGGATATGTAAGAAACTCCGCAGATAAAAAGGATGCCATCACGGGATGTGTTAGAGAAACTCCCCAGGTAAAAAACGAAGCCAGCACGGGATGTGTAAGAGAAACTCCCCTGATAAAGAAACGAAGCTAGCACCGGATGTGTAAGAAAAACTCCTTGCATAAAAATCAAGACGGCACGGGATGTGTAAGAGAAACTCTCCTCATAAAAAATGAAGCCAGCGCGGGATGTGTAAGAGAAACTCCCCAGATAAAAATGAAGCCAGCTCGGGATGTGAAAGAGAATATACTCATATAAAAATGAAGCTAGCATGGGATGTGAAAGAGAAACTCCCCCGACAAAAATGAAGCCAGCACAGGATGTGTAAGAGACACTCCCCAGATAAAAATGAAAGCAGTATGGAAGGTGTAATAGAAACTCCCACGAGTCAAAGTCAACACGAGATGTGTAAGAAAAACTCACCGCATAGAAAGGAAGCCAGCGCGGGATGTGTAAGAGAAACTCCCCATATAAAAATGGAGGCAGCACGAGATGTGTAAATACTATAAAAAGATGACAGCTCGGGATGTGTAAGAGAAACTCCTTACATAAAATTGGAGACAGCACGGGACGTGTAAGAGAAACTACCCCGCATAATAAATGAAGGCATGTGATGTGTAAGAGAAACTCCCCAGATTGAAGTGAAATTTCCCAGATAAAGATGAAGCTAGCACGGGGTGTGTAAGAGAAACTCCCCAGATAAAAATGAAGCCAGCACGGAATGTGTAAGAGAAACTCCCCCTGATGAAAAAAAAAAAAAAAAAAAAAAAAAAAAAAGCAACACAGGATGTATGAGAGAAACTCCGCACATACAAATTACGCCAGCATGTGATGTGTAAGAGAAACTCCCCAGATGAAAAAAGAAGCCAGCACAGGATGTATGAGAGAAACTCCCCACATAAAAATGAAGCCAGCATGGAATGTGTAAGAGAAACTTCCCAGATAAATATAAAGCAAGCACGGGATGTGTAAGACAACTCCCCAGATAAAAAATAAAATAAAAATAAGCCAAGCACGGGATGTGTAAGAGAAACTCCCCAGATAAAAACGAAGCCAGCACGAGATGTGTGAGGGGAAATTCTCCACAGAATGATGAAGCCAGCATGTGATGTGTAAGAGGAACTCCCCAGATAAACATGAAATGAAGGCAGCACGGAATGTGTAAGAGAAACTCTCCAGATAAAAATGAAGCCAGTACGGGATGTGTAAGAGACACTCCCTGCATAAATATGAAAGCAGCACGGGATGTGTAAGAGAAACTCCCCAGATTAAAAAAGAAAGAAAAAGCCAGCCAGCATGGGACGTGTAAGAGAAACTGCCGGCATAAAAACAAAGCAAGTATGAGATGTGTAAGAGAAACTCCCCAGGTAAAAATAAAGCCCGCACGGGATGTGTAAGTGAAACTCCCCAGATAAAAAAACAAGCCATCACGGATGTGTAAGAGAAATACCCCCACATAAAAAATGAAGCCGGCATGGGATGTGCAAGAGAAACTGCCCAATTAAAAAAAAAAAGAAAAAAAAAAAGCCAGCATCGGATGTGTAAGAAAAACTGCCTACAGAAAAATAAAGCAAGCATGGGATGTGTAAGATGTTACTTAAGCTGTTGGGACATTATTATTGTCCACGGTTAACCATAAAGTTGAGAAGGACCGGGATGCAACCATGACATCATAACTTTCGGCCTGGAACTGAATGGTATTGGTGCCATATGGTGCAGCTAAAGCAGACACTAGAACATAGATGGTGCTAGATTTTTTTAGATTTTTTTTTTTTTAGTCACGGTGCACACTAAACAAGTGCCGTGATGAAGAAATCATGGTGACGAGTTAGATAACCCTTCAACAGCAGCTGCTCCCTTTCAGGGTAGTGCACATAATCGTTTAAAAACACTTGTAGTGCACATGATAGTTCATAAACACTTGTCACAAAAAATGTAGTGCACATGATAGTTCATAAACACTTGTCACAAAAAATGGTGCCTGCAGTTAGGCGGATAAAAACGCTTGGGTATGCAAGCATATATATATATATTCACTTCAAGCAAAAACCACAGACATTACAGCGGTTGAAAACACCCGATAAAGGAGTAACCCTCAAGAAAAGATCACAAGAGAGAACAGCATCCAGAAGTGTACCAACAGTATTTAAGAGGCGGTGGAATAAGCCAATGCCTGTGAGCCGGTAAGGCGTTAGGCTGGTAAGCGGAAGGACCTCTGTTCGATACCGCTTCGGCTCTCCTTTCTGTTCAAAAAGGTTGTGGTTTGTGGACACTGTCTCGTGACTTTGTCCATCACTTCCTACTGAAACATTATTATTATTATTGATCGCTTTTATATAGCGCTGTTCTCCGCTTTCGAGCAGCCTCACTGCGCTCGCATGTGATTCTACATGAGTGAATAGTTTTTATAAATGGCTCTCGTCGCTGCCCATCTTAATGCAGAAGTCATTCTGGTGGTGACAGTGTAGCGATAGGTATATAATCTCCCTCTCCCCCCACCTCCATACTCCCTTTCCCCTTCTCCCCGTCCCTGATAAGCCGTACGGTTTCTGTGGACGTTAAGCACCATGTTTACTTACATTTAAGCCAATGCGTCTGTCAGACTAAAGGAGGAGTGATATAAATTCTGCGAATTTTGTTAGTAGCTCCGTAGTGTAGTGCTAATCGCCGGACTGCCATGCAAGTGAGCCGGGTTCATACCCGGACTTGCCTCCTTTTTTCTTTTCTCTCTTTTTTTTTTTCTTTGAAATAATTTTTCAGCTGCTGCAATATTCAACATCGCGGAAATGTATAACCAGTTGTTTTTTTCTCCTTTTTTTCTTCCCCCTGTGCGTATTATGTGTGTTGATATTTTTTAAAGGTTATAATTGGTCACAAATGTGTGGCACGGCTGACAGCTTCCTTTCCGCTAAGCGCGCGGAGAGTGGTGGTTGTGAGAGGTCGTTCGCTTTTCCACCAGTGGATGGGAAGTGATTTTCTCTCTCTTTCTCTCTTCCTTTCCGCTAAGCGCGCGGAGAGTAGTGGTTGTGAGAGGTCGTTCGCTTTTCCATCAGTGGATGGGGAGTGATTTTTTCTCTGTGTGTGTCTCTGTCTATGTCTGTCAGTCTGTCTTTCTCTCTCTTCCTAAAAAATTAAATAAAATCTCAAACATAAATGACTGCTAGCGTTCTAAAACAAGAACAATTACCTCCAAAATTTGCAGGTTTTGTCTTATCCTAATGAATAGCATTCTTCTGAACCATTTATGTACCAGAAACACAGCAAACACAACATCAAACACAGACGGAAACTCAGTGACAGTGACACAGCAAACATCACAGTCTATGAACTTACAATGACACAGCAAACATCACAGAAATGAACTTACAGTGACACAGCAAACATCACAGACTATGAACTTACAATGACACAGCAAACATCACAGTAAGCTGACACTGAATTTTACAGAGAAAAAAAAATGCAGTGATTAAACGCTTTATTAAAACAAAGGAATTAAGCAATAAAACATAAACGATTTTTCAATAGGCACTTTGTTTCACATGTTTTCTTTGTGTTTCCACTTGATTATTCTATTTAGATTGACAGACTGATTTCAACACTCTAGACGTGTGAATGTTGAGTCAGTTCCTTGACAATCTTTTTTTTTTTTTTTTTTTTTTTTTTTTTTTGTTTCTTTCTAAAATTCCAAGCACACCAATGTGGGGACTTTTATTAGAAACAACATGCATCCATCATTTACAGTATACCTTTAACTCACACCCCGATTTCCTTGGAAAATAAAGTTATATATGGTAGTTTCAGAAGAAGAAAAAATGGCTATCTGCATGGGTAAAATGAAAAACGAAGGAAAATAAATTTAAGGTATTAAGTTATTAAGAACTAATGCCCCATCTCTACTCCCATTATACAAAGAACCCACAATGAAACAGAACAAGACAACACACACACACACACACACACACACACACACACACACACACACACACACACACACACACACACACACACACACACACACACACACACACACCCTGTGGACTGCAATCTTATATCACACTAATTATATATATATATGGGTCATTCTCCTGAAAACTGGTCAAAATTGTGACATAGAGGGTACAAAATTCAAAGTGTGAATTTTTTAATGCTATTATTTGGAAATGCAAGCTTGACATCTCTTGTGTACATAAATATAAGAAAGACACTGACATGGTGACAGGAACTTAGTTAATTGTGCATTATGTTACGTCATAAGTCAGTGTCTCGCGTGTTAAAGAAGACACCAGAAATGCATGAATAGTCGGCTCAGTGGCCAGTTTGACTCTTGCCCTTTTTTTTTTTTCTTTTTTTTTAAATTATACAATATGTCCTAATTAATAAAGGAATATAATTTGTTCTGCGTCTTTAATGATTTTAGTTTAAAATATCTTCTTTGAAGTACAGACATGCACGAAATAGATTACACATTTCTTTTCCTTATTTTATTTCTCTCCCCCCCCCCTTTTCCCCCAAAGTAATTTGGAGGAGGGGTGTGTGTGGGGGGGGGGGGGGGAGGTGCATTGAAATAACTTGGTCTGAACCGTATATATAAATATACATGTTAGAGGGATGTTTGTTTCTTGCTTTCTAAAGTTAATAACCAATCGCACTTAATTAGTAATCTGTCTCACATGTTATGTGGACATCATCACAAGTACAAAAGGATATAAGAATAACACACTTGAACCAATGACCAAAAAACTTAATAAATAAGTATATTCATTACAAAAGCAATGTTTTTTTCCACATTTTTTTGATTGGAGCCGGTATTGACCCCTGCTTTAGATATCGGGATAGCCAAGAGTGGCAGCAATCTAGTCCACAGTCCCCCAAGCCATATTCTCTGTCTCACGCGCTGTGTAAAAGCAAGAAAATCTTTTCACGGTGTCTTTCACCGTCTTGTGATGATGTACCATCAAACTGATTTGGATGGCAGAAGTTTCAGTATTTCTGAAGATCTAGTAGAAACGATTGTGGCTTTGACCTTGAACATAGCAAAATGATATTTTTGAATTATACTCTGTCTGATGATGATGCATCACCATACTAAGTTTGACCGATTGGAGATATTGTCCGGGCAAATATTCACTGAAGTTCAGAACCTTCACTGTGACCTTGACCTTGAATACAGCAAAGCAATCTTTTCACAAGACACTCCAGCTTATGAACATGCACTGTCAAACTAAGTTGGTCGTCCCAAAAAATCAGCAGTTTAGAACATATAATAGAAAGATTGTATGAACCGAGATTCAGTTACTGTGACCTTGACCTTCAAGATAGAAACCCATTTTTCGCATATGACGCTGTGGCTTATAATGATGTCTCGCCATACTGGGTTTGGTTACAAATGGTTCGGTTCAGCGATGCATAAAATATGATCCAAACTAACATTAACTGAAACTTTTAACCTTGGCTGTGGCATTGACCTTGAACACAGCAATCCAACATTTTCACTGGACACTTCTTTGCTTATGATGATCTACACTCAAATTGATTTTGGTTGCAAAAGACTCACTGGTTTAGAACTAATAAATGATATAGTAGAAACTGTCATATTTTGATTATATACGCTCCCACTGTGACCTTGACCTTGAAGATAGAATACAATTTTTTCGCACATGACATTTTGGCTCATGGTGGTGCACCAAAATACCAAGTTTGGTTACAAAAGATTGCAAACAAACACTCAGCCGAGTGTGA
>OY757551.1:13496138-13507058 GCA_963584105.1 Alviniconcha strummeri
GGGCAAACAGACATACGATGCCCCAAACAATTTCTTAGCCTGTGTCTGAATGTGACTGGTCAGACACACGGCACATTCATATTGCTTAACTTGATGACGTGTTGAGCTCACCATTTGTTTAGTTTTGATGTGTTGAGCTCACGATTTGCTTAGTTTTGACGTGCGGAACTCACGATTTGCTTGGGTTTGACGTGCTAAACTCACCATTTGTTTACTTTTGACGCGCTGAACTCACAATTTGTTGACAGTTTGTTTACTTTTGACGTGGTGAACTAACCATTTGCTTAGTTTTGACGTGCAGAACTCACCGTTTGCTTAGTTTTGACGAGCTGAACTCACCATTTGCTTGGTTCTGACGAGGTTGTTGATGTAGAGGAGGTTGGTCCACCAGTTGTCCTCACAGTTGTCTCTGTCGGGGTTGCTGCTGGGCCACGTCGGCCCATCGCCCCAGTAGGGGCTCAGGCACACGTAGATCATGATCACCAGCATGTAGGCCGGTGTCAGTCTGGTTCCGCCACAAAGCAACCAACAGCATGGTGACAAATCCGCCACAAAGCAACCAACAGCATGGTGACAAATCCGCCTCAAAGCAACCAACAGCATGGTGACAAATCCGCCACAAAGCAACCAACAGCATGGTGACAAATCCGCCACAAAGCAACCAACAGCATGGTGACAAATCCGCCTCAAAGCAACCAACAGCATGGTGACAAATCCGCCACAAAGCAACCAACAGCATGGTGACAAATCCACCACAAAGCAACCAACAGCATGGTGACAAATCCGCCACAAAGCAACCAACAACATGGTGACATCCGCCAAAAAGCAACCAACGGCATAGTGACAAATCCGCCACAAAGCAACCAACAGCATGGTGACAAATCCGCCACAAAGCAACAACAGCATGGTGACAAACCATCACACACTCTGGCACTCGCTCACTCGCTCCTTCACTCATTCGCTCCCTTACCAGTTTGATTGCTCGCTCCTCCACACGCTAAAAATGCTAAGTTGTGGAAGAAGTCACATTACAGCTTTGTATTCTTTACTCTCTGCCAATGCCTAGTGAATTTTTGTTGTTGTTCACTGTCTATTCTTCCGATAAAATCAGAAGCGTCCGCTGTTAATATTTTGTTTTCTTAGCAAGTCTTAGAAATGAAATCTTAGCATCAACCATGAGGCTCAAAGCTTTGTTGGTGTTCTCATCAACTTTGTACTGTATCGTTATTTTGTATTAATTCTGAATAAATCCTTGTTTGAAAACTACAAGGTGACGTTTATTGGCTGACCTCCAGAAGCGATGGAAGTAGAAGAGGAACCAGTTGAGTCTGCCGTTCTTCTTCATCTCCTTTAGGGTGAGATAGGACACCAGCAGGCCGCTGTCGTACACACACACACACACACACACACACACACACACACACACACACATACACACACACACACACACACACACACACACACACACACACACACACACACACACACACACACACACACACACACACACACGTCACTGAGGCACAGATGGATCGATCAGTGCACTGGCTTACTGTCTGATTGGATGACTGCTCTGTCGAAAACTTTGTTGGTCTTTTTGACATCAATCTGTGACAGTTTGTCTAATCGATCTGTCGGAGTTCTACGTATTGATTCTTTTGTGTATTCTTTTACTACTTGACTGACTGAATGAATGAATGACTATCATTTGGTTTCATAATTTTAATATATCAATCACTTTTCCATTAAACACTCATTTATTTTTTCTCTGCTTTACGGGTATTTTCATTTTTGTCTCTGTAATAAATCAAAAATATTTTCATTCACATATTTGTTCATTCTTTCTTATTTCCTTCATTTAAGGGTATTTACTTATTTACTGCCCTGGCTGACTAAAGATATATGTATTTATGTACCTATGTATGTGTCTCTGTGTCAGTCTATATATCGATCTATTACATATGGATGTGTGAGGTATACGCGCCAATGTATTAACGTTCATTTGTTGGTGGGGGAGAGGGGGGAGGTACATGTGTACAGACCAACCTGAGAACGAAGAAGGAATCAACAGACACAAGAGCGTTGACCACAGCCTGAAATGTCCACCTGTTGAGTGATGTCGTGAGAAAGGGCAACATGTTGGCTGTGGACACACACAAAGTAAAAAAAGTGAAGAAAAAACACACGATACGTATGACAGGGTAGAGTGGGCAAAACATCCACATGTTGACTGAGGTCATAAAAAAGGGCAACACACGATAAATATGACATGGTAGAGTGGGCAAAACATCCACCTGTTGACTGAGGTCATGAAAAAGGGCAACATGTTGGACAGACACAAAGTAAAACACGATAAGTATGACAGGGTGGAGTGGGACAAAACATCCACCTGTTGATTGATATTATGAAACAGGGCAGCAAGGTGGCTATGGATGCATACAGAGTAAGACGTTGAGTGTGATAGGGTAGAGTGGGGGAAAACGCCCACCTGTTGATTGAGGTCATGAAACAGGGCAAGAAGTTGGCTATGGATGCACGCATAGTCAGACACGATACGCATGCTAGGGTTGAGTGGGGCATAACGTCCACCTGTTAACTGATATCATGAAACAGGGCAACAAGTTGGCTTTGGATACACACAGAATAAGACACGTTAAATGTGATAGGCTAGAGTGGGGCAAAAGGCCCACCTGTGTATTGATGTCACGAGACAGGGCAACAAGCTGGCTAAGGCAAAACGTCCACCTGTTGATTGATATGAAACAGACACGGTAAGTATTATAAGCTAGAGTGGGGCAAAACGTCCATCTGTTGACTGATGTCATGAACATGGCAACAAGTTGGCCTTGGATGTGCACAGTGCACACGATCGTACGGCAGAGCAGAGCGGAGTAAAACAATTATCTGTTGATTGATGTCATGAAAATGGCAACAGGCTGTCTGTGGACATGCAATGCAAAAGACAGGATGATATAAAGACAGAGCAGAGTGGAACAAAATGTCCTTGGGTTCCTTGATGTGAAAAGCAGCATCCGGTCGGCTGTGGACACAAAGTGGAAGACAGACAGATACCGACAGGGCAGAGTGGGGAATGTTCTCATTTGAATGACACCCGATACTGCTCTAACTGAAGAGAAGGCTACGTCCACAAGTATCACTTACCCAGCATGCTTTGCCAGAAGAGGAAGCCATGTCCACAAGTGGATGACTTACAGAAGAGAAAGCCATGTCCATAAGTGGATGTGTTACAAAAGAGGAAGCCGTGTCCATAAGTGGATAACTTACAGAACAGGAAGCCATGTCCACAAGTGAGTGACCTACCCAGCATGCTGTGACAGAAGAGGAAGCCATGTCCAAAAGTGGATGACTTACAGAAGAGGAAGCCAAGTCCCCACGTGCGGCTGGAGGAAAAGCAAGACACATGTGACTGACTGACTCACCGGATAATTGCTGAGGGTAGAGGAAGCCATGTCCTAGCACCACCCAGGTCATGGATAGAAAGCGGATGCCGTGGATGCAGGTGATACTGCCCGCCGGCTGACTTGTGGACAACAGTTTAGAGCCGTTCGTGTACACAGAGAACGCGACTAAGGCCTTAACGCACACACCTGTGGGACAAACCGAACAATACTGAACACCTCATCGTCCCACCAGCCAGCCTGTGACCCATCACACCGACCCACTACCCACCCTTTCACCCATCACACCGACCCACTACCCACCCTTTTACCCATCACACCGACCCACTAACCACCCATTCACCCATCACACCGACCCACTACCCACACTTTCACCCATCATACCGATCCACTAACCACCCTTTCACCCGTCACCCCGACCCACTACCCACCCTTTCACCCATCACACCGACCCACTACCCACCCTTTCACCCATCACACCGACCCACTAACCACCCTTTCACCCATCACACCGACCCACTACCCACTCTTTCACCCATCACACCGACCCACTAACCACCCTTTCACCCATCACACCGACCCACTAACCACCCTTTCATTCATCACACCGACCCACCAACCACCATTTCACCCATCACGCCGACCCACCAACCACCCTTTCACCCATCACACCGACCCACTAACCACCCTTTCATTCATCACGCCGACCCACCAACCACCCTTCCACCCACCAAACCGACCCACTAACCACCCTTTCACCCACCACACCGACCCACTAGCCACCCTTTCACCCATCACACCGACCACTAGCCAGTTACATGGTACGTCGGTGTTGTTTTCTTCCTGCGCGGTGTACATGTATGTGAACGTGTATAACAACGCTTATCGCAAGTCGCAATTATTCACCATCACCATCCTCGTCGCCATCAGCAGCATCACTACTAACTTCTCATTCCATTCTTGAAGATGGCCTGCCATCACCATCATCATCACCATCATCATACGTATTGCAAATTTCGCGATCTACTCTTGGAGGCAATAACATCGTCGTCGTCATCATCACCATCATCATCATCATCATCATCATCATCATCATCATCATCATCATCATCATCATCATCATCAGCCGTATTGCAAATTTCTGGATCTATTCTTGGAGGCAACGTCGTCGTCGTCGTCGTCGTCGTCATCATCATCATCATCATCATTATCATCATATTACCGAGCTCTCCTTCTTCTCTTGCAGACGTCGCGGGGATGAGAGGCAGGTGTTCGTCTTGGTTGCTGTGGCCGTTGGCGGAGGAGTAGGGTGCGAGTTTCTGGTTCCTGGGCATCTGAACGTACAGCACGTCCGCCAGGGTGCCCAGCACCATGCAGGTCAGCAGCACGCTGCAGAACAGTCTGCCGAGGGACAGAGCAAGTCCCTTACAATTCTTTAACACCCACTTGTCTCCGAAGAGCTGCAGGCGGGGACCGAGATGACACAAATGGGGGTGGGGGGGGGGGGAGCAACTACTGATATCTTTATATGAGTACAGTCACTCATTCAAAATCACATCGCAACATGTGCGCAGTGAGTCTGCTCGAGAGCATAGTGCTATATAAAAGTTGTGAATCATCATCGTCATCATAATAACTGCACCTAACGAAACGCTACATTGTCACCATAAAAATTATTTTTGCGTTAAGATGGGCAACGATGTAAGTCATTTTAATGTCTTTAATTAATTGTGAAGGGAAAAGCCACAAGATAGTACCACAACATTTGAAGAGAAAGGAGAGCCGGCGCGAGGAATGGAACCGACGTTGCGATTGGTCTCCTACCAGCCTGAAGGCGCTAATACACGAGCCTTTTCCGCCGCATGGTTGAGGAGGAGGACGGTTCAAACCTCGTGCGGTCCAACCTCTCCGGCTTAAAGGGCCCCTGAACACTGATTTTAAGTCGTAAATATCACTTACTTTGTACTATATAAATAAAGTTTAACATACACGCTGTTCGTTTGATAGACTGACATTTTCCTGAGGTACGTAGAAGTATTGATTTGAATGAAAACAAACACGACGCTTCGAGCATCTGCGTCGTCTGCAGCTGAAAATCCCGTTTTCGGCCACGTGACCTCCGTGACGTCACAACAAGACAACTGACCCGCATGGCTCAGTAACGACTTGAACAAAATTGAATCGAAAGTGGTCTGGCAAATCAGTTTTAAAGCATGCCGAGCGAGTGTACTGCAGTTGGTTGCAGTGAAACAAAGGAGTTTCCTTTCCATGCTTTTCCTTAAATTTTGTTTTTGTTTTTAAATGAAGCCAGAAAACGACAGTGGCAAATGGCAATGAATCGATGAGGAAGAAGTGGGAACCAAAACACCACGATGTGCTCTGCTCAAAGCATTAAAAAAAAAAAAAAAAAAAATGCTTCATAGATCGCACCCTGCTGAGCATTCAGTTTGGGCTCAAATACATGTCCACAGGGTAACCGACTTGGAAAGATTTCCAGTTCGAATCTCCAAGGATGAAGCTCCGACGCCATTGCCAGTAGTTGGGCGTTTGTTTATTTCCCCCTTGTCATTCCATCTTTCTCGAGCCTTGTTAGGTGCGTGGCGTTTCGGTCTTTTTCGTTGTGTTTACTCTAGCTTTCACAACAGGCTAGACCACATCAGGGAGCCTGCCTTTTATTGGGTGTTTTATTTCCCCAGTTTATCCGTGTTTGTTTCATCATACGTAAAGATGAAAAAGTTTTGTTCATTCTAGTTCAAAAGACTAGCGATTTCGTGGCCTCCCTGGGTTATGGTTTGGGGTTGGGCCGGTTCTTGCCATTGACTGTTTTTTCTCTTTCAGCTCCTTTTGTTTCTCGGGTTGTATCGTTCATTTACGATGTACGAGTGAGAGGGGGTAGTCTCGTGAGCGTCTGCTGCCCAGCAGTGTTGTTGTCACTGCTAAGTGGGTTGTATCGTGTACACGGATTACGTGTATCCGGCCTTTGTCACGTTGCTCGCTGACATTTCCTGCTTCCTCTTTCTTTTCAGAAAGTGTTTGTTGTTGTTGTCGTTGTTTTGTTTTCTTCTCTTCTCTTCCACCATACGTCTTTCGTTTTTGTCTTTGGCTTATTGGCCGATTCGTAACCGCTGTTAGCTTGCCTGATTAGGGCAGCCATTTTGAATTTCTCTTTTCGTCTGCATTTGTTTACATCCCGATGCTATGTCATCGGTAGTCCTGATTAGCGATTTGCTTTATCAGTCTGCAGGCATTGTGTTTCTAGATGGAGGCTGGGTTAGTGAGGAGTTAGTTATGGTTAGTTTGGCTTTCCAACTATTTGTCGTTGGCACAGTTATTTTTGCTTCTGTGCTCTTATATCAAGTTAAGTCAAGAATTTCTTTATTCCTTCAAAGGAAAATGTGCCACACATAAAGCCACAAAGACAGTGTACATATGTAAAAGATTAACACTTAAGAAGTACGCAACAACACGTAGTATCGCACACATCACAATATACAATAAACACAAAGCATAACCACCACTATTCTCATGACACTTCTTCGTCACTTGAACTCTCCCAGTCGATGCCAGAATTGATATCCGCAACTGACTCATACTGGAATTTGCCGTATTCCAGTTGCCATTTCCAACTTTTCAGGATAATTTATCCGGAGTTTTGTGCACTAAAACTGTAGAAGCAACAATGCCAATGGCAGTCGAGTCTTATCGTGACGTCACGATTAGCCTTTGACTTTACGGCTCCAAGTAAACTCTCGGCCAAAACACGTACGATCACGCGGCTGCAGCGGTTATTTCCCTTGCCCATTCTGCCGTGACATATTGGTCCTGTTTTGCGATTCATAAGCATTTAAGACACTTGAAAAATATGAAATGATTACTGAGGCACGGGATATATACCTGTATTTACTGTGTGAAAATATTTAGTCGGTGGAATATACCAAAGTGGAGATCTGAAGCTAAAATCGGTCAAAATCAGTGTTCAGGGGCCCTTTAAATGTACTGGCTGCTGCATGAAAGGCTGCAGCCAGGCGATGGTCGATCTATTCAACATTGCTGCTCGAGAGTTAGAGTCCCATGTGACTTCCGGCCTTTCCTTCACTTCAGTTCCAAGGACAGGCGCTAACTGGCTGGCGAGTGCAGTTCCATGGTTTGTATTACATCTCATGCTGTGTATCTGCTAACAGGTTGAAACCGACGCACTGAGCCGTTTCAACCGTACGGCTATGCTGACACACGATCCGTTTGACATCAGGTTCGGACGTTCTTCCTTAACCATACGACCGAAACGGCTCGTGTATCAACCTTAACGCTTTACCGCTAGGCCAAACGGGTTGCTGGGACATGGCGGTTCAGTACGGCATCAATAAATACGCTATGTCCGCCAGGGTGGCCGGCAACAACGGCTTTGGCGTCAAGTTGTACGTTATGACGACTATGTCAGCCCTGGCTGTACTCACAGCGGTACGTCATGACCACTATGTCAGCCCTGGCTGTACTCACAGCAGTACGTCATGACCACTATGTCAGCCCTGGCTGTACTCACATAGCAACAACTGCTTTGGCGTAAGTTGTACGTCATGACGACTATGTCAGCCCTGGCTGTACTCACAGCGGTACGTGATGACGACTATGTCAGCCCTGGCTGTACTCACAGCGGTACGTCATGACCACTATGTCAGCCCTGGCTGTACTCACAGCAGTACGTCATGACCACTATGTCAGCCCTGGCTGTACTCACATAGCAACAACGGCTTTGGCGTCAAGTTGTACGTCACGAGGAGGCAATTCAACGGCCACTTGTCTGGGCACACCCAAGCGAAAGAGCACTGTAAAGAAACGAGCACATACAGAGTGAAACAGATCACAGAGACAGGCCTGTGCCCTCCACGCTCCACCTCCACGCTCGTTGTGTGTGTGTGTGTGTGTGTGTGTGTGTGTGTGTGTGTGTGTGTGTGTGTGTGTGTGACAGACTGACTGCCCTCAGTCCATACAACGACAGCCGAACGTACATAAAAATAACCACAGTTGAATGTTTAGCCAAAGTGCCCAAGCTTACCGCCGAGACAGCTGTGTAGACGTTGTAGTACTGGCCGGAGAAGCGGGGGTGGGAGGGGACGGCGGTGCTGGCGCGGACGTTGAGACACTCGTCATACGACCCCAGCCACAGCAGGTTACCGTTGGATATTCCTGGGCCTGGTTTTCCCATTGCGTCGATCACTGAACACACACACACACACACGTACACATACACATACACACACACACACACGCACGCACGCACGCACACGCACACGCATGCACCCACACGCATACACACACACACACACACACACACACACACACACACACAGAGGCATGCATGCATGAACGCACGAACGAATGCACACACGAACGCACACGCACACACACAGTGAGCGGTCACCATCTGTAGAGACCTGGGCGAAGGGGGATTATCTGAAATAGGCCTATGAGACTGGCAGCGCGTACTTCGATGACGGCTTCGGACAGTAAACAAATGACGCAAGAAACGAACAAATACTGAGACCTTTGGTCCACAGACAGGCAGAGACCCACATACACACGCTCACACATCCACACACACATTATTGAGAGATAGAGAGTAGGGGAAGACAGGCAGACAGAGACGGAGAGAGAAACAGAGACAGACAGACATGCACAGACACACACACACACACACACACACACACACACACACACACACACACACACACACACACACACACACACACACACACACACACACACACAGATAATCACTCACACACAAACACACACACCACCACCACCACACAACACACCACTCCACAACACAACACACACTTTGTAAAGCCCACGGTTGTCTCTCCGCCACAGCGATGACGGTGGCAGCGGTGTGGTTCAAACACGTGTGGTAATCGTCCGGAGTCTCTTGCGACGCCATCTCCTCCAGGGCCTCCTGCCCCGCCGCTGGACCCATGCTGACGTCATAGCGTTGGGGCAGACTGGTGACAGAGTCCATAAGCGCCTGCCGCACCACAGCCGGCTCCAGGTCCAGCAGTTGCTGCAGCAGATCGTCGGTTTCTCGGTGTATCTGAGCAGTCAGCACTGACGCCGAGCCATGCTGGGCCTCCACTGCGGCTCTGGCGCGAGAGAAGAGCTGCGCTGAAGCGACGACTCTGTCGTTGTAGGAAGAATGTCTAAAGGCTGTCGTTGTTGAAACGAACACGCTTAGCAAGAGGACGCTTACTGGTGTCAGTAGGCCTACGTGTTTCGCTGACAACATTTCTGATGAGACTCCTTTTGGGGGCTTCTGCAACAGAGGGAGACAGAGCCAGGTTGTGCGGAGAACAGCTGGTTAATTAATGAAGGCATCACACACTGGAAAGAGGGTGAAATACAAACATATTTAACCTGCAGACAACTCAAGGGAAGAAATCGACTGAGCGAACAACAAACTGAAGGCAAACACACAAGCGTACACTCAGACATGTGCGCAGACACACACAGAGACGTGCACATTCGTAAATCTTGAGTACACATTTCTACGCTTGCTGAGTCTCTTTTTTTTTAAAGGAAAAATGAGATTTTTATATTTTTTTTTTTATGTTGATTTTAATCGATTTTATTTTCTGTAGGCTGGCCGAGACTGCTGTCTCGGGATCTCCATCAGTCACGTGGCTTTGTCGGCAGTGACGTCAGTCTGGGGAGTCAGTGCGGTTGCCATCTTAGATTGCTCACTGAATGTGTATGCGTGTGGTCAACAAAAAGCCTACTGTATTGCAGCAAACTGTAACTACTCACAAGCAACCCAAAGCACAACTATGCACGAGTTCCCGCGGAATCGACCCGCTGTGAGGCGAAAATGGGTCAAATTTGTAGAATTCAAACGAGCTGACTTTAATGCTGCGCCTCAGTCACACCCATTTGTGTAGCGAGCACTTCGCCGCTGAGTGCGATTTCGTAAACTTTATGGCGGAATACCAAATGCGGTTTGCTTCAAAGCGGAATTTGTAGGGCTGTCCACAGGGTAACCGACTTGGAAAAAATCCTAGTTCGAATCTCCAAGGATGAAGCTGACGAGCAGCAAGCGCACAGCATGATACCAAAAATTGAGAGATACACTGATACCCTGAAACAAGCGCTAACAAGGCAAAGACAAAAAGTCTAACACGAATGCCTACGGCAGAAAAGGTCGCGAAAGAAAGAGACCGTACACAAATGCCTGTGGCAAAGAAAGAAAGAACAGACCACAAATACCTGTGGCAAAGAAAGAAAGACTGGTGGCAAACGAAAAATAGCTGCCCTAATCAGTCAAGCAAACAGCTGACACCAAATGAAAGAAACAAAACAGCTGAAACCACCTCAAAACCCCAAACGGTTGCCTACCTGCAAGCATAAGGTGGAGAGAAAAAGAAGAAGAAAAAACCCACATCAAATCACAAGTCTAATAGACAACTGTCTGCAACAAAGGAGTGGACTACAGTCATAAGAGCACAGAGCAAAA
>OY757551.1:13507258-13527258 GCA_963584105.1 Alviniconcha strummeri
GGTCGGGGGGGGGGGGGGGGGGGCGGGGGGTAAGCCCCATGATTTACTCTGCTTCGCACATCCCCATTCAGACAGTGCTGTCTAGGGACCGAACCCCATGGATCTCCTTGGCTGCTTCATAGCCCAGCGGTACCAACCACTGCTCTACGGACGCTGCTGAGCGTCTCAAGTTGGTGAAGAATGATCAGGCTGTCATGAGTAATCCTGTGTAATCATCTGCAGGGCGGCAATGGAGGCGTTGTTCTTCTTCTTGGCGGCATACGTAATGTGGTCGCAGGTCGTTTCCTCTTCCGTCCAAGTACCCAAGAGAGCCGCCCATTACCTGAGATGCAAGAGAGGGGACGGGATATTTCAGGTGTGCTCCGTATATCTATTTATCACTTTATGACATATTCATTTTTAATTAACGTCTATATATATGTATAAAACGGCATTCGCTCTAGACATTAGATATATATAGAGAGAGACAGATGTGCAGCCCCACGGCGGGAATTAATACAGCTCAGTGGTACAGCGCTGGACTCATGATCTAAAGATCCAGGGCTAGTTTGATAGACCTACATGTCAGAAAATGTGCAGCACACTGTTTACGTAGCAAAGCCACATAACGTATAAGAAACAATACAGTAATGTGTATGTGTACGTTCTCTAGAAAACAAAAAGTTCATATAAGCCAGCTAGATGTTTTCGGTTGGGACCACGAAAGAGATTGACAATAATCGCGTTTGTTTTTTTCACCCGGGCTCTTTTCTTCTTCTTCTTCATCTTTTTAACGAAACAAAGAACTCTGGCCGGGATCCAGAAGTTATTGTCGAAATTAAACCAAGTTGTGATACTTGCTATTTGCATAGTTTTCTTGTGTCAGATTTAAAAAAGAAAAAAAGAAAAGAAAAAAAAGAAACAAAGAACAACTTTGGCCGTCCCAGGCTCGAACATATTACCAGGGCACCCCCTCTTCTTGTGGATTTTCACTGGTTGCCAGTAGAACGCAGAATAGAATACAAGATTGCTACAGTCTGCTACAGCGTGATCGCTTGCACTGCTCCTTACATTTCTGACCTTTAACTGTACATGTCATCACGCACTCTCCGCTCCTCTGCTGATAATCGCATATATATTTCAAATTTCGAACAAACGCAAAATATTTCAGGGAGAGCGCGCATTTTCTTTCCTTGGTCCCTCCTTCTTGAATAGTCTCCCTTTTTCTGTGCGATATGCTCAAATTCGTTTTCCTTCAAGTCACAGCTCTGTCTCTTATTCCTAACAGTCTCCAGTTTGCCTATATAGTAACTCTCTCTCTCTCTCTGTCTCTGTGCGTGTGTCTGAATGTGCCCCACTTTTATTATCATTATTTGTATGGCGAAGTATTTTTTGTGTCGCAATATTTGCAGGTAAACGTCACTGACGTTGTTGTATTTTCCGGCAGGGAAATGTCTCTCACTCATGGTGCATTTTTATCAGGCAAACGTTAATTCCGTTAAAACATTTTCAGGTGAATCTCACTTCCATCTTCAGATATCTGCGGGTAAATATAATCTGAATTTGTATTATGACAGAAAGTAAACGACGTTTGTGGTGCAAGGAAATATCACTTGTGTTGCAGTAATTTGCAGGGAAATGTCACTTGTGTTGCAGTAATTTGCAGGGAAATGTCACTTGTGTTGCAGTAATTTGCAGGGAAATGTCACTTGTGTTGCATTTTTGGTGCAGTAGAAGGGAAACGACACTAGAAAAGCACGGAAATGTCACTTGAGTTGCTGTATTCGCAGGGAAATGTCATTTGTGTTGTAAGAGAAACGACACTCTAAAGCACGGAAATGTTACTTGTGTTGCTATAATATTTTGCAGGGAAATATCACTTGTGTTGCATAGAAAAGAAATGACACTCTAAAGCACAGAAATGTCACTTGTGTTGATATATTTGCGGGGAAATGTGACTTGTGCTGCTGTATTTGCAGGCAGAATGTCATTTATGTTGCTGTGTTAGCAAGGAAATGTCACCTGTGTTGCTGTATTTGCAGGGAAATGTCGCCCGTGTTGCAATAGAAGAGAAACGACACCCTAAAGCACGGAAAGGTCACTTGTGTTGCTGTATTCGCAGAAAAAATTCACTTGTGTTGCGGCATTTGCAGGGAAATGTCATCAAGACGATGACGTCAAGGCATTTACGGTGCTTCGAGATGTGTACCAGGGACGACATGTGCAAATCGGTGAACGTTTGTCCGGCGCCAGGTCAGGGTCCAGAGATCTCCAACTGTGAACTGCTGGACAACTACAGCCCGTGGTTCTGCAAACAGCTCGGTGCCGCTCCTGATGCAAAGTGCTTTCATGCTGAGAAGGTCAGATGAAGATAGGTCAGAGGTATACAGGCGACACTTCTTTCATTCACCGTAGCTCGTAATTCGGCTGCCCACTCTTTACTGTGTGTGTGTGTGTGTGTGTGTGTGTGTGTGTGTGTGTGTGTGTGTGTGTGTGTGTGTGTGTGTGTGTGTGTGTGTGTGTGTGTGTGTGTGTGTGTCAGTGTGTAACTCATTGTGCTTTATGACCTCTGCACAAGAGTTTGTGGCAGGCGCCAGTTAAAACAGTCTGAGTGTTATAGATGATAGCCCTTGGATGACAAACGAAATTTTCTATTACTAACAAAGCAACGTGGAAAAATGCGTAAGAAAGCTAAGCGGTCATCTGAAAGTGGACTGGGACAACTTTCGCAATTTTAGAAATAAGAAATCCCCCTTTGTGTAAAAATGGAACAATTATTTATGCAAATAATAATAACAATGTACATTTATCACGCACTCATCAACGCCCTGAGCGCTCACATGATACACACTAATCTAAATATGATATTCTGTACACATTTAGAGCACAGTCCTACCCAAAATAAAGAAAAGGCACACACAGTTAATGACTTTTTCATCGAACAAGCCACTTTAAAAAAAAAACGAAGACGACCCGCTACCACGTTACATTCTCGACTGCGGAATAAATGATATTAAGTTGACTTAATCTCACGTTAAAGAAATAATCAACAACCTTAATACCAAAAAAGCTACAGGCCCAGACTTAATGCACAACAGACTATTAATAGATGCAAATGACGTTATTTTTGTCCACCTGACACGTTTCTTCAAACCTTTTTTAAATGAAAGCATCTTTCTGTCTATCTGGTAAACCGCAGCAGGCGAAGTTACGCCTGTACTCAAGAAAGTTGATGCAACACTGTGTAACAATTACCGTCAATTTCATTATTGAGCTGTGCAGGAAAAGTACTCGAATGCATAGGCATATCTATAGATTTTTGATGCTGAATAACATAATTACTCCATCGCAATCTGGTTTCCTACCTGGCGAGTCAACTACAGATCAACCCTTGTGCATCTATGAAAATCTGTATTCAAACTACAACAAAAAAAGGAGAAAAAAAGGAGAGAGTCTATTTTAATACTTCTAAGGCATTTGATCGTATATAGCATAGAAGCCTTCCACTCAAACCAAAGTTAATAGGTGTAAGAGAAAGCTATTGAACTGGTTCCAAAATTACCTGACATATCGCACACAGGCAGTAGCTATTAAAGAAGCAACATCTGCAGAAAAGAGAATTCCCGCTGGAGTACCTCACGGATCTGTGCTGGTCCCCTATTATTTTTGATATTCATTAACGACATCGGGCACAGTACTGAGTCCATTATTAAACTATTTGCTGATGACACTAGTATGTCATGAGGCCTCACGAATCCCGACACTAGAGCTGAAATACTTACGTGTAATCTAGTAAAAATCGGTGACTGGGCAAAACTCTGGAAAGCAAAATTCAATGAAAAAAAGACAGAGCTTGTAAACATTAAACGTGACTGATGCGAAGCCTATACACCAACTTACATTCGAAGAGAAACTACACCACAAACATCTAGGAATCACTCTTCAAAACAACTGCAAGTGGGACGAATATATCAGTAACATTTCTAGTAAAGTACATACGTTCATTAATTGCTTGCGGCACTTCAAATACAAACTAGAAAAGAAAGCGCTTTAAACAATGTATAATCCTTTATTCTTCCACTTTTTGATTATGCTGACATTATCTGGGATAATTGATTGGACCAATACCCAGTCTAACACACTCGAAAACCTTCATCTTGAAGCAATGCGAATTATCATTGGTTCTGTCCAGGGAACAAGCCATCAAAAACTGTACGGCAACGAGTCGGGATTTTGTACATTAAAAGAAAGATGCAAAACACACAAACTGATCCAGTTCCATAAGATGATAAACAACACTTGTCCAGATTATCTCTCAGACCTCGTTCCATCCCTTGTTTCAGCCACTAATCCATACCACAGACGTCAACCCTATGGACGGACCATACCCTCCTTCCGAACTGAATTATACCGTAACTCTTTCTCCCCTTCTTCTACTCTCCCGCGGTACAGCCTACCAGCTAATATTCAAGAAAGTTCTTCTCTTAGAGAGTTTATGCGCTATTTAACTAATAACGATACTAAAGTTTCTAGTTACTACTATTCAGGCAAAAGGATGGAACAAATGATTCACTGCAGATTACGACTTATGAGCGACTTAAATTTTGATCTTTTTAACCGGCATCTTACCGATAACCAGTCATGCGCTTGTGGCCATCCGTTCGAAACTGCAGAACACTTCTTCTTTTTTCTGTCCAAACTATCACTGTATACGTATAGGCACAATTATGCAGATAGAGGATAACTATTCAGACATTACTCTTTGGTAACCAGTCCACTGGAACCCATCAAAACGAATTCATGTTTAAAAACGTACAGGAATTTATACGACGAACCACACACACACCAACATCTACAAAGTGTCTGTAGTAATGAAAATGAAACACATCTATGCTACCTCTCTTGAGACTGAAGCTGGTACATACCCCCCCCCCCCCTCCCCCACATGCACGCACACACAAGCGTATGTGCATATGCGTATACACACACACACACAAACAGGCGCACGGACGGGCACAAACAGACGCACCTGTGAGCGCACATGCGCACGCACGCGCTAAAATATTATGTTTAATTACCTTTTATGTTCGCCTTGTCGTCGATAAAGTTGATGTTTGTGTCGTCATTTATGTAAGATTCGGGCCGTACTTATATGTCATTTTGCTTGTTGCATCGCCCAAATGTTCTGTTGTTAACGTATTGTTATATATATGAATCAAATTTTGTTTAAATCAAGTGTGGTGTGAATGCTCTCTTTCAGGTGTAGTGTGAATGCTCTTTTAGGTCACCAAGTTTAGGAATAACAGCGGTGTTGTATGATGAATGTTCTCTTTCAGGTCACCAAGTGTAGGAATAGCGGCGGTGTTGTATGATGAATGTTCTCTTTCAGGTCACCGAGTTTAGGAATAGCAGCGGTGTTGTATGATGAATGTTCTCTTTCATGTCACCAAGTGCAGGAATAGCAGTGGTGTTGTATGATGAGTGTTCTCTTTCAGATCACCAAGTGCAGGAATAGCAGCGGTGTTGTATGATGAATGTTCTCTTTCAGGTCACCAAATGTAGGAATAGCAGCGGTGTTGTATGATGAATGTTCTCTTTCAGTTCACCGAGTTGAGGAATAGCAGCGGTATTGTATGATGAATGTTCTCTTTCATGTCACCAAGTGTAGGAATAGCAGCGGTGTTGTATGATGAATGTTCTCTTTCAGGTCACCAAGTGCAGGAATGGCGGACGCATGAAAAGTGACGGCACGTGCAAATGTGATATTTGCTTGAAGGGCCCCGAGTGCAAGGAACACGTTCGCGGTGCGTTCCCCTTGTCTAGTATAGTCAACGTAATCTATCATCCTCATCATCAAAATAAACGGTTGCCATCACTACATCTACTAACGTTATTAATAATAATGAGGATGATGGAACATTCCCATACTTTGAGAATTAATGTTCGTTCAGCAACTCCAGAGAGGTATGAGATTACTCATTTTGTGTGTGTTTTTGGTACTCATTTTGTGTGTGTGTGTGTGTGTGTGTGTGTGTGTGTGTGTGTGTGTGTGTGTGTGTGTGTGTGTGTGTGTGCGTGCGTGCGTGCGTGTGCGAGCGTGCGTGTGTGTGTGTGTTTAACATTACACCATAATGAGCTGATAGATCCTTTCAGTAAATTCTTTCCCGATATAAACATTTACAGGCATGAAACTTGTATAAATACTCCGGTTCTTCTTCGTAGCTTTTACTTTGCAAGGGGGAAAAGGTGTGCAGTTAAAAAAGTCACGATGATTCTGTTTGTAAAGCGCAATATTCTGTACCGAGTTGTTTTGCCATGGACACAGATCCCAAGTCACCCGGCAGTGTGCCGGGAATTTGTTGAAGGGAAAGGATTTGTACAGTGTTGTCGTTGTCTAGTTCAGGGCCCCTGGCCAGTGTAATGGCGCTCGTGGACTGACCTCCCGTGATTGTTCAGATTGCCAGGAGGCGGTGGAGGTTCTGGCCCCAGACGGTGGTTACAACGCCGGAGCAATGTGTACCATCCAACCGTCCACGTCTCCAACCCCCTTCAACGTCTGGTGTCCCTTCAACGGCAACACGATGACGATTCTTATCTACCGCGTTCAGACCGCCACTGGGTGGAGTCAGCTAGACTGGAAGACCTACATGTGGAACCAGTATAAACATGGCATGGGAAGATACGATAAACTGAACTTTTTTGTTGGGATGGAAAACATGCGTACCTTCCTCTCTCAGGCCGCGTACCGCTTGAACATGTTCAACATCTACATCTCACCTCCGCCAGTAAATCCCCTCAAACAACCGAGCTACTTCAATATTACTCTCCAGGACGAAGCCAACAGCTACGCCTTGTCCTATTTCCTGTACACAGCCAGCGATGGTACGGCGACCGATCTGGAGTCGTTTCGAGGTGCGAATGTCTCTCACCCTTTCTGCACCAAGGACAACGACTGCGGCACGTGCGCTACGGACAACGGCCCCGGCTGGTACTACACTGGCGGCGGCGGCTGCGTTGGCACCAGTCCCTTCGCCATCAAAGCCGAGTGGCCGTACGAGAACCTGGGCCTTTTCACTCTCGGCTCCACAGAATACAGCTTTGAAAGAGTGGGCGATTTTTACTAAGGTGCATCTCTTTCACAGGATACGTTTGACACAACTGAGGCAAAACCACGGTAGCCCAACGGCCATATTTCATAGTGTTAAAACGTGCGTAATGCCAACACGAGTCGATTGTTGACATTATATTCACACGTCGTGTTTTTGCAAATTTCAAAATCACACGGATCTTTTAAAGCTGGTATTGATTTATAATTCTGCCTGAAAGGTTTAAGTGGCGTTAGGCTACTATTCGTTTTATCGATCAGTCGTTTTAGTGACTGGCGTTTGTAAGGCCAAAATTGGCAAAAGACTCAATAATATTTGCCTACTTTCTGTGCAAACTGAGTTTGAATCAGCGAATGTGTCGGGGTTTCGTGGTTTTGCTTTTTCCTCGATATGAGCGCTGTCACATGTACCGCGGGGAGAGCTCTGTGCTAAAGCTACGGACTCGTGATCAAAAGGTCTCGGGCTCGAGTCCCGATCGGAGCGGCAGGAGAATTTCTTCTCGTTTTATGTACCCCCACTGGACATTCTGTGCTGACTCTTATCTCGGTATCCGCAGTAGCACGTAAAAGATCCCGGTCATTAAGCCAAAAGTACAGCTAAACACACATGCACCCTACGTATGTGGCTTTGAATGACACTGTAAACTGGTGCCTTGTTGTATGGTGTACACAGAATGTGCGCCGAGACAGCATAAGTTTCGCATGGCACCTGCCATGTCACAACCAAACAGCGCTGTAAGTACATCTTGCTGGATTTCCCAAAACGTGCTACAATATATATATATAAAGAAAAGGAAAAAAGCTAGTCACTCATTCAGCTGAATCGCATGCAACAAGACCGCAATGTGTCTGCTCGAGAGCAGAGAGTAGTGCTATATCAAAGCGATCAATAATAATAACCACCATAATAAATATTGTTGGTTTATCTATTAATTGAATAATTATCTTTCGTTTTTTGTTGTTGTTGTTGTTTCTGTAAGCTCTCATGAACTGCAGGTTCATCTTCCCATCATGATTTCTGAGTTGTACATTTCCTTAGGCGTACATTCCTGGTAAACGGATGTTTTGCAGGAACCAGTTCTTCAGACCAAAAGTCAGCCGAGTGAGCAAACCAACCCAGCAGTAATAATAATAGTAATAATGTACTCTTTTAGGTGCTATTTCTCCAAACTGGAGCACGCAGCCCACTACAAGAAAAATAACAGTCAAAACAAACTTCCGCAAGCACAGTCAGTATGACAGCTTGAACATGCGATATTTCAAAGATGTGTGTGTTTGACGGTACAATTTGTCAAGGGAGACTGAGCCCCGAGAAGGAAGAGGTTTGTTCCCCCGAGAGAGAAAAGGTTTGTGCCCCGAGAGGGAGGGAAGAGGTTTGTGCCCCGAGAGGGAAAAGGTTTGTTCCCCCGAGAGGGAGGGAAGAAGTTTGTGCCCCGAGAGGCAAGGAAGAGGTTTGTGCCGCGAGAGGGAGGGAAGAGGTTTGTGCTCCGAGAGGGAGGGAAGAGGTTTGTGCTCCGAGAGGGAGGGAAGAGGTTTGTGCTCCGAGAGGGAGGGAAGAGGTTTGTGCCCCGAGAGGGGGGGGAGAGGTTTGTGCCCCGAGACTGAAAGACCGCTGGGCACAAAATGGCAGCACACACGGTCGTGTTTTTGCGACTTTTAAAGGTCGAGCGTTAAGAAACATGGCCAGAAATTGAGTGAAGCCTGAACCGCCGTGTGTTGAGGTTTTACTCCACTCCTACCAATATGGCCCATCATGCTTCTCCGGCTCGGTTTCTGTTTATATGAACAATATCACAAAGATACATATCAGTGTGGTATCTGGTAACTGTAAATGGAATCTTGTGGGTGAACATAATCATATATTCTTGGACCGTTTTCAGCTGGTCAGATCTTAAATTTTATAAGTAAAAATTGGAAGCCATTTCAGTGACGATCCGGACTGGGATTTCTGCCGCCTGAAACAGAGCGAGGCCCATAGCGCCTGCGGCAGACTCAGCAATCGAGGGAGTTAATCAGCGCTGAAACGACGCCACACAAACACGACAGCAAAGACCCGGGCGGCCTCAGCGGAGATCGCACAATTTTATCCCGGGAGAAATGACAATTTTAATTTCTACCGGTAGTATTTGAATATACCACCTGGGTAAGGCTACAGCAGCCACAAGATCAGCGCTACCCACTCCTACCAGAGTGTGTGGTGTTTTTGCGTGTCCCAACAATGGTGTGGCTGTCAGTGTTGGGGACTTTTCACGTGCGTGTAGAGGTTGATGCGTGTGGTTGCGCACGGGGGCTGTACACAGTACTAAGACAAGCTGCACTGAAAGCTGACTCCGGGAGAATCGGACAGGGGAATCGAACCCGCGTCAGTACTCCACGTGGCTTTTCGGTCGGACTCTCTACAAACGGAGTTTTTATCATAGACCTCTAACTCTCATCGCCCGTTACGACTACCTACTCAATCCCTCCACCCCCGGGTACAAACTCACTTTTCCTCTTCTTTATTACCTTTTCATCGACACATATATAACAGTTTCTTGAAGTATAAAGACACATTTGCATACATGCATACACAGCAAACAAAAATCGTACAGCTCCTACTCTGCCTTTGTCAAGACAAGTACGACCCTGATTCTATTGGTTCTGTAATAAGAAAACATTTTGGGGCCTGAAAGCAAATGTTTGTACAGGTGACAGTGAAAGGCATACTCTAGAGGATGAAGTACTATTTGAAAAACAAACAGACCTAATACAACAGGACCCAAGAACAGTCATTTTGGTACAGGTCCATCCATTCACCTGTACTTCAAGAATTCTGACTCATAAATTGTATTACGGAAGGGTAACATAACTACAGTTGGACAATAAATGCCAATAGCATGGCTGTCATTTGCAGCAGACTTCAAAGCTTCCCATCCCATTTCACCAAGTGGAGGTTCTAGAATATGAATATTAATTATCACTATTTTTGCTCAAATAAACCATGTTGTTGACTTGTATATTATATATAGTTGTAATTTGCAGAATCCATAGTGGCAAAATTAATTTCCTAAAGCTATGTCCAACACAGAGTTGCTATACCAGACTTCAACACACAGTTACCTGCAGATAATTTGTAACCAGAAAGTAAAGAAGCCACATGTCTTCAAAGGGCAAGCTTGATGACAAAACAGCTATAGGGTTGAGGGAAAGTAACAAGATGCAAATAATGTTAACCTTCACAGGCAAATGCTAACAGCAATTCACACTAAAAACAAATAATTTTTATATATTTTTTTTTAAAGAAAGAAAGAAAGAAAACGATTTCAAAATAAAGGAAAACTGATGCACAAAGAGAAAATTGCCTTCAAAATGTTCCGTTCCTTTTCAGTCTGTATCTGAACATGCACAAATTCCTCAGAAAGAAACTAGACCTCTCAAAACATGTTTTGTCAAACATGCAGATGGAACAAAACAAAACAAAAACAAACAAACAATGGACTTTCTTTTAATTTTAACCTGATTTTAGAAAATGGCTTTGAATAGTGACTGCCAGCAGCACTGAACACCAATGACATAGTGGACACTAGGAGGATACTTGATGCCATTTTGTAACGCCAGTTCCACTGATCGTTGTTCACAAATACTGTTTCTAAATTAAAAATCAAATAAACAGGGCATTTTAAAACAAAGTTCGTGATTTTAAGTGTTTGTCTTGATCTTTTCTACCTGTTGGACAAAATATTTTGGGTGAGGGTTAGGCTCTTTCCCCAACAGAAAAAGAAATCCAAATGCCTCCCCTCCTAGTTAGTAATTGGATTCCAATGTCCTGTTAACCACCCTTCCCCCTTACTCCTGGTACATTTTGGTACATACTTCTTCAGATAAGTACCTTCCAAGCAACTGCACAAAAACACTGACGATGCCTGGTAAGCACACACCTCATTCAAGATCACTCGGTGTGGAGGTGCATGCACCCATGGACACTGCATATGTGTATTCATGCCTATACAGGAAAACAACTGCACATGCAAAATCCCACCTAAATAGCTGGTTCAGCCATCCTAAAAAGAGGATAGATGTTCATCACAAGGTAATCTGTGTCCACACAGAATCCATATGGCATCATGCACAAGTGATGTCAAGATCCCATTCAAACTTCACGAAAGTCTAATGCATGAAATGCAGTTCTTTCTCTGAATAAAACACACATAGTCATGAACACATTTTCCGTGGCATAATATATTCAGATTCACCAGGTGATGCAAACATTTGTGTGTGACATTTGTTGTACTAGTCAAACAACTGAAACAAAGCTTTTACTTCAATCCCACTTCAGCATGGGATACCTGAAGCAACAAACACCCAACAAGTTCTGCTTAAAAAACAAACAAAAAACACTGAACCTTTTTTCTTTTTTTTAACATTCCTTCTTCTTCTTCCTTCAGGTGATGCTTAATGTCCTGGGATGTCAGTTGACATATTAGGGACAAGCTGAGACCAATGCGTTAGCACGGTTCAATATTGCTTTACGTCCACAGAAACCAGAAGGCTCGTTAGGACGGGCAGCCCAGGACGGCCACCTCAACTCTCACACAGCTCCTGAACTATGTGAAAAAATAATAACATTCCTAGGTGCATATACCCTTAAATATACAGAATATAACCATTTGGCTGATACCTCACATCACAATCCATCTGTGATTCCAAGTCACTTGATGAGCTTGACACAAGGAAAAAAATAAACATGGCTGTGGTGGGGGGGGAGGGGGGAGATGAGGAGGGTCCATCTGTGTGTGAAACAGAGTAGGTGGGAGAGAGGCTTCCCCGGGCACTTGTCCCGGTCCTGCAGTGGAGGCAGGCAGTTCACTTGGTGAGCTGAGAGGGGGGCGTAAAGAAGCCAGCTCCCTGCTTGCTGGCTGCCCGAGATGGGGCCAGGCCCAACAGCTTCTGGATATTCTGGAAAGAAAACGCCAAGGACTGAGTCAGTGTAGGACAAGCATCAACAAAAGAGAATGAACAACTTGTAACAACAGACTATGGGGAGGAAGAAACGGTATATAAGCATACACAAGAAAACAACTGATTCTCACATAATCTCAAATTATGAGACATATCAGCACCAAAACTGAAAGGACTGGCATCTTGTCTGAATGAACAACAGGGCTGTCACCAGTATATACAACTGTTACACCATCTTAATCTTTAAGCCTTTAAACCTTTTCTGCCCACTGCTGTATTTGCCTTCTGGCCTGAGCATGCTACAGTGAAATCAAAAGAATCATCAGGGATCCACATTTCTGCTAAAAAAAAGATTTAAAAAAAGAGGAAAATATTAATAAAAACACACACTTAGAAATAAAATATTTCAGACCACATAATTATGTCATGTAACAGAAACCTCCAACAAAACCGGTCAAAATCATTGCATTTAGTGTAAAGCCTGTTCTTAATTGGGTGAACTGTTACTGTTAGTTCACCAAACATACTTTGGACAGTTTGTCAAACTATAATTCATTTGTTACTTGAGCTCAGATGAACTTTCAGTTTGCCAGACTTTGGTTCAGGCAGTTCAACAAACTATGCTTTCATTTAACTGGCTTATAATGAGAGTTAAGCTTTGGCCCGGACTTGTGGCAGAAGCGCAGCAGACAGCATGATCCAAAATACAGGCTATAGTCATGTCAATATACTTTAATCATCCCTCACAGGGTAAATCAACTAACTACTATATCATTCTGGGTCCCAGAGACAAGGCTGTGCCTCCCACAAGTCAACAAATAGGTCAATTCCCTCTGAAGCAAGTGAAGTATCAACACTGTTATCCATTTTAATTTTAATTTCTTCCTCATCCACAGGAGAGCTCTTTTTTTTCTCAACCAGTCAGAAGCAAGGTTCACTGAACTGGGCAAATATTCCCATAACATGTGGAACGCAGATTTTTGGACCCCGCACATAGCTTCATTGTAGTTTGACGAATACCCCAAACTAGGTTTGCGAAGCAAAAGTTCGCCCAGTTACGAACCAACTATGTTCACCAAACATTTTTCTGGTTCAACGAAAAACCCGAACTAGGTTCGTGAAGCAAATGTTTGCCAAATTAAAAATGGGCTTAAGGGAAGCAACACGTATGGAAATGAACACATTTTCATTTCTTGCGCTATTTACCTCCCTTGTGTCTCTTACATCTTCAACCAAAAAAAACTAAACCCTCCACCACAAGGGGATTTATGGTACAGCTCCATGCAGTCACTGAAACTGAATGCAACACAAGCTCACCCAGGTCACAGTTGAATGAGTTAACATGCTGCCCCACACCTCCCCCCCCCCCTTACCCCACCCCAACCCCCTCACCTGTCTGATGGACATGGTGCAGAGGATGTAGAGAAAGATGAAGGAGCAGTGGGTGTAGTCCTCACCAGGCAGGTTGCGGTGGGAAATACCCTGGATCAGGGAGATGGGGGTGAAGGGAAGGTTGGCCACCACTCGCCCATCAAATCTGCACACAGCAGTCTCAGCTCAGCTCTATTCATGAGTTGGACGTATTGAAAGCAGCAGGCGAAACAATTGAGCACAAGACTTTCACCTCTTGGCATCTACCATGTTCACAAGATGAAAACTGGAAATTTGTAGAGTGCTTCAAACATCCTTGGGAAAACCATGCTTGTGTGATGCAGTCAAAAGCTGTCACTTTGCTGAGTTACAACAGTTAAACAAGCACACATACACACACAAAAAAAAGTTAAACAACCCAGGGTTTCCAGACACCATCTAGGTGACAGTCACAGCCACAGTTTTTAACAGGAAAGGTTAAAAAAAGAAAAGAAAAAAAAGGGGAAAAAGGGGGGATGATGGTGTAAACAGTGACTTATATATATATATAATATAAAAATAATTTAAAGGAAAACAGAAAAAAACATGAAAATACAAAAAGCATTCTCTAGGATCAGACTGGATTTGGGTCACACAAAGAAAAAGCAACAAACAAGCAGCATAAACTCACATAGTGTTGAACATGCTGAGTAGAGCTGTGAACGCAAAGCCAATGGCAAACATAGACTTCATCTTGACCTGCACACACAGACTTATTCACTCACTGTGATGGTCAAACAAGTGGAGACACACAAGCTGACAGGTTCACAGTTCCACCTATGTCATTACTGTCATAAGAAATTTAACAGTTGTGTCTTTTTGTTGCTGTTGTTTTTCATAAATAAAATATTTTACAAAGTTCTGTTAAAAATCAGCAATACCGAAAGTCTGAGATGCTACATTTTAGAAGCATAGCTATACATGTACGTAAGATGCTATGTTACACATGCATATGAATGCTATGCAAGCTAATGTGCATGAATGGAACTGACCCTTAAACTAAAGCAGCATCCAACAGCAAAGCACACAAAGACTGCACGTAAGATTACAAATTGTGCAGTATCAAACAGCACAGTTCCAAAAGCAGTCTGACTCACCAGTGACAAATCTCTACTGTGATTCTTCAGTCGTTCCTCCTGTCTCTCTGTACAACACGAAATACAGATCATAACATAATGCCATCCCTCACACAAAATGAATTTGATTTCCTCAACATGTGTGAGTGTTTTCCTCACTCACTCATTGACAAGCCATCAAGATTTTATTGTTTCAGCCTGTTACAGTGCCAGTTCTGGTTCAACATGCAATATAATAATTAATGTGGTCAACTTCATCATATCTGCAAAATCTCTTCAATCCCACATGTATTCGCCTGGTCAGGTTTCAACTTGCTGAACAGTTTTAGTAATGCTTTCAGTCTCCTGCCACTACTGCTAGTAATTATCTGTTAGTGTTACTGTTGTTGCTACTGATAATGGCAACTCACAACATTATAAATAATATGACACATGCACAGAGTTATTTCAAGAATCTATGGTCTATCACATGAAGTGTAAACAACTTCAGCAGGCTTTAACAAATGTTGAGAAAATGATTAAATGTACAAATGGCAATGCTGACATACCTAGTTTTTTCTTTGTATTCCTGTCCACATTTTCTCCAGCTTCCTTCTGTTTTTCTACTGTAATAACATAGAGTGCAAGTAGCATCAATCATACAGTTACAAACAGGGTTATGTGGCATAGCACTGTGACAGTGTAACACTGAAATAAAGTTTGTATTATACAATACAATATTACTTTATTAATCCTTAAAAAGGAAATTTCAGTTGTCTGCATTTGACAAATAATAACATTAACAAGTACATAAAACATAATTAAATACTATACAGTTTCATTTGCTTAATTAGAATAAAAAGCTTAATAAAATCAAGCGAATAATCCAATAAACAGTAAGAACATTGTAATCACAATGACAAAGTCTGTGTTATTTAAATATCAGTCTGTCATGTTAGTATTGTTACTTTGAAATTACACTGCATTTCAATTTTAATGGTAAAGAAAATACAATAAAATATATATATATTAAACTACTTCAGTATCACTATCAGTGATGAAGTCATATAAAATAATAAAAGTTCTGGATAATTCTTAGACTCAACTCCAACTTATTTTATCACCATGTTTTCAATGTAAAAATCCAGTTATACCACTCACAGTATTAATTTTTTTATGGATTTATGCCACACCCTCAAAGGCATCAGGAATGACTTTTATTGTTTTAAAAAGTGCATTCAACTTTTCAGTCAAATCTAAATTTTCATTGTCGCATAAAACATTTTTACTCAGTTAAAAAATAACAGAAGTGTGCTATTATAGTATAAGCATTACTTTCATAATACTGCAGTTCATAATCAGTTACACTACAAATGCATGTATACTATGTTATTTTAATACAAGTAACCTAATCTACATACATATATATAGAGAGAGAGAGAACCTCAGGGAATTACTAAAACTGAAAGTGCTAATCACCTCAACTGATGCTTTGGGACAGTTAGCAAAAATTTAAAATTCTTTATTTTCCAAACTCACATTTTTTACTTTGCTTTTCTACCTCTGCTTTCAGTTTCTGGTATTTTTCAGTGCGGTACACCATCACCCATGTCAGCCCTGAAACATGAAGTGAAAAAGAAGTGGTTTCAATGCGTTAAAACTGTATGGTTAGATAGCTTAGCACATTGCACTCAACTGGTAGTCTCTTGTTTAACTTCAGTCACTTCACCACCTATCCTAACCCATATCCGTTTCACCAATAATAAAAATAACAGACTGTTAAAGTGTTATGTAACGTCTCTAGTGTGTGAAGAGATCAAATGTCATTGAGTGATTCTGTGGCCACACAACTGAGAACGCTAGCAGGTTAGGTTATAAACATGTCTGTGTTAATTACTTGCATGTGACATCTCATGACTATCAGAAAGTGATCCAGCACCCTGACACACACACATCCACACACTCACTCACTCACAGAATCATTCTTCTTTTTCTCGTTAAATTTCCACCTCTCTTTCATTAGTTTCAACACAAATTCAAGTGGAGAATGAAAGTTCCAAATATTACTGAATCAAAAATGTAAGTCACAAGCATGTCACAAACAGACAAAGTTTTGAAAAGCCAATATAGCTAAGTAAACTTTATCTGGTTGTCTCATTCCCTGAAAATTAACATAAACAACAATTAAGTCAGCACAAAACCATCCATGCGGGTTACGAAAGTCTGAGCTACACACCTGTGAAAAGACAGTTCACAACTGATGTATTATCAAAAACATCGCCTCACTTTATAGTTTATAATTTCTCAGTAGGGTCTTACACTGAATTTGTGGAAGAAAAGTTTAAGGCATCTTCCAAGTCTGCGGATAGTGCAAGATGGAATATGCAAGAGAATTATTTATAGAAAAGTTAAACCAAAGCTAATTGCGGACTATCACAGAGCTGGCCTTTTCACATAATATTAAATAGAAAAGTTGAACCTGTTAATCATGGATATGTAGAACAGGCCTTTTCTAATGAGTAAAATAAAGGAACTCCATTAGAAGGTTTAGATCAGAATGGAAAAAATGGAGCCAGGCTCGGATAACGAACCTGACCTCTCAGTCAGAACATCTGTAGCAAAATGCAGTTTAAGCTTCAACACATCAATCATGAAACCAGAAAAATGTTATAACTTATATTCTTATAACCTGTATAATAATGAAACAACTCGTGGCTACCACAGAGCTGGCCCCTGTACCTAATCATTTAAGCGAACGTGAAAAATAATCAAACATCAGCGATGCCAGATCTTACGGCAAGATCAAACCATAAAAACTACAACAATCAAACAACAATAAAACATCAGTCAGAAACTAGGAAGGTAAAAGATAGTCAAACCAACTTGTTGAATGTGGATTAAACTGAGCCAAAACACTAGCTGCACAAATGAAAAACTTTGGCTTGGACACTTAGAACTTCGAAGTTAGAAATTGACTTGGAGACTGACCTGGAGACTTGGAGACTTACTAGTTACTTGGAGACTGAGACTAGGAGACTGACCTGGAGACTGAGACTTGGAGGCTGACCTGGAGACTGAAACTTGGCAAAGCAACTACTGAGACTAGTGAGAGGGTACACGTCCTTTAAATTTCTGTGAGGGCGAGCAGTGTGGGGATTAAAATGGAGGGTCTTTTATACCTTGAAAAATACAGCATTGGTGGCCCAGAATTTGGAATAAAAGAAGAATTTGTAACAGAAAAGGGAAGGCAGCTCTTCCATGCCTGTGCCCTGCTGTTGTCTACAGCTCAGCCAACTGACTGGCACTAATTGGAACTGATCCTTTGGCCAGTGCAGGCAGTGGCTTCACACGGGAAAGGTGACTACTGCACCCCACGAGTGCACTAAGACCCAGCACCAACAAACTAGTGACCGACTGAGATGGAAACATTATCAGTCTTATTCTTAACTTTCCAACTACAATAGTACAAGACTTGCAAAGACCATTTCAACAACAGTTTAGCTAAATCTAGTGAAACAGATTCAACAAAAGGATCGGTAACCCGATGTACTTTTAATAAAAGGACTTTTCTCCACAGTTATATATATATATAAATTTATAATTAATAGTGTTAATACTAAAAATAACAATTTGTACAAATTATACAACTGTTGGAAGGTGGGATATGGGCAGTCATTATATAGCCCCATCTATTGCCCCATCTGTGAGACTGAGAGTGTTTGTGAGTGACTGTGTGTGTGTGTGTGTGTGTGTGTGTGTGTGTGTGTGTGTGTGTGTGTGTGTGTGTGACTGTGTGTGATGCATGTGACTGTGTGTGACTGTGTGTGTGTGTGTGTGTGTGTGTGTGTGTGTGTGTGTGTGTGTGACTGTGTGTGATGCATGTGACTCTGTGTGTGTGTGTGTGTGTGTGTGTGTGTGTGTGTGTGTGTGTGTGTGTGTGTGTATGTGTGCATGTTCCTAATCTTGCAAGTCTTCAGTCTTCAAATCAAGCTGTTAGTGATGGTATTTGTGCGCTAAGCAGCAGGTAACTCTAACAATAACAGTAACAATTAAAAACCTTCTTCTATTTTTTTTACATATAAAATATATATAATTTTATATAGTTTTCAGGTATCTGAACAGGCACTAGAGCCATGCATGTACATGTTGTGAAAATGTGACTGCCTCATTCATTCATTGTCAATTATTACTCCTTTTTATTTGAAGTATTTTCACATAAGTAATAATAATATATGTCAGAACAACAGAAGTTATATCAAAACAACAGACTTCAGGAATGACGGGGCAGTGGGATGGTGGGGGGGTGGGGGGTGGGGGGGAGTATGTGAGTTTGTGACAGGTTTGTTGTCGCACACATGCACACATCTAGTACCTGCTCATGCACATAGTTACTTTCACCTGATCTATATCTGACACACGCAGAAACACATGCACGTGCATATAATAATAATATATAACACATTCGGATATATTTGCATGATACTATATATTATATATATATCTAGCAGACCTGCCTACCCCAAATTTCCTATTTGTGTACTCCAGTGACCAAAATAGTGTACTTTCCGAATTTTGTTTGCGCACATGGGAAACAGTTATTACGGACTTTGACCAAATGCGCACACATATTTGGAAACACTGAAAACAGAGCCAAAGTACCAACAACAACAAAATTCATCTCAGTCAGAACTACAATGTAACACCATGCAAGAACTAATATATTTTAGCTTATATAATTGAAGCTAAACTGTGTTGCTTACTAGTTACTTACTGTACTGGGTTAATACAGGTTTTGATTTTTAATAAAATGCAAATACCTTGCAACGGTCATGTTTGTTTTCTTCTCAATAATGTCTGCTGTTGTGATTGGCACTAATGTCCACTGTTGTGATCAGCACATTCATGCGCACAATCAGTTCCATGACCATGGCTTCAGCCCCAGGGCTCCCATTAGTGAGTATTTCAAGGAGGTACCTGGGACTCCCTCAGTCCCTGCTACAACTTTTAGAGGGTCCCTGAGCAGTTTTAAAGGGTCAAGTTTAATATGAAACAGCAGCTATGCAGAAGTATTCTGCTTTGCATAATGCCCTTTGCTCCTTCTAGTTCTACAACTCAGTTCTGGTTTCAATTCTGCCAGACAATGTCCCTTTTACTAGTTTTAGTTGTACACTTTCAGGTATGCTGGTTTATTCAAAGACATATTCTTGTAGTACTCTGGTGGTTGGCAGCACTGCCAGCTCTGTAGATGTGTTTTAGTGGCATCTATTGGTCAGTATAAAATGGATTTTTAAGTAGCTGGGTAAAAAAGCAAAATGTGTGGCATTTTCAAACACAAGATAAATATTTGTTTGAAAGTGAAACAAGTTAGAGTAACGCTCTGAATCTGTGGAGCACATCAAAACCAGAGAATGAAGGGAGAAAGCTCTCATCTTTGCAAATTGCAAATGGAGAGCCGGGTAATACAAATAGCTAAGGCTGATTCTGTAATTAATGGTGTGTCTTAACTCTTATAG
>OY757551.1:13530591-13690971 GCA_963584105.1 Alviniconcha strummeri
GGGAAGCAAAGTGTGTCCAACACGTCGACCACACGAAGACCTGGCTCGGCTCGGGTGACAGTGAATCTCCCGGTAGAAAGGCGATCGAGTGGCACACGACTGCTGGAGTCGTCTCGCCCCACGAGCCGGTGGATGGAGACAGGATTCTGGTAAGCAGAACAGTCCGCACTGGTGTCGCCTTCCCCTTCTTTTGTACCCTGACAAACCACCCGTTCCTTCTCTAGATCGTCCTGATTTCATGAGCGCTATCACAACACTGCTTCGCACACTCTGTTGTCACAAATGTAGCAAGTACTTTAGAAAAGATCTACTGCCCGAAGACGAGGAAACTGAAAAGTGACACTGCATCCATAGTGTCTGTACTTTGTCCGTCCGTTTCTCACGCCTTGCACGCTAGAAGTAGAGGTTGCTCTTACTCTCTCTTCGCTAAAAAAAAACCCAACTGTGGCGTTCATGTCCTGGTGGTCTGTCCTAGGTTCCAAGGCTTCAGCCCTTTGTGAAAGGTGATGGGATCTGGCGGGTCGTCCTGACAGTCTGTCACTGTATCTCCTCCAACGATCAGTGAGCTGCTTCTGTTTCCCCAAGGCATACCACTACAAGCTGTAGTAGTAAGTGTACGTGAACCCGCACGATCAAAGCCCTGAAGCCGGAGTGCAGCTGCCTGAAGTAATGTGGGCACAGTCATGCATCCGCGTCGGCAGGAACGTTTTGCTGGTGAACTCTCACCCGTTCTGGCTGGGACTGCATGAGACAGTGAAACGAACACAGTGAACAGCCTCGCGGCGCTGTCAGCGCATGGGCATACACTATATAACAGCAGTCATCAGTGGAAGTACAACTGTCAGTACAAACTCGAGTCAAACGGTTAATTAAAGATTCAGATTCTCTCTCTCTCCATCTCTCCCTCCTCCCTCCCTCCCCCCCCCCCCCCCCCCCCTCTCTCTTTTGTTTTTGTTTGTTTGTTTGTTTGTTGTTGTTTTGACGTTTGCGTAGGTTTCTTGTCATTTCGAGCTCCTTTGAACATGGGATTATCTCAGAAGAAGGCAAGGCAGGCCAACAGTACTATATATATAACTGATAGATCAGCAAAGCAGTCTGGCACTTGAGAAGCTTGTCTGCCTAAGTGGCTCAGTGTCAGTGATGCCAGGTGTCGGAGTCTGGCACCTGACGTGACTCCCACAAAGGTTGGACCTGTCTCCGGGACGTGAATATTCTGTGCTACTGAGAGAGGGAGGCGGGAGGGTGAAGGGAGAGAGGGAGGAGAAAGAGGACAGGACAGAGAGAAAAGGAGGAACGGAGAGAGAGGGGGAGGTAGGGAGAGAGAGGGGGGGTGGAGAGAGCGGGGAGAGAGAGATGCGTGGGAGGAAAAGAGATATTCAGATGGTTTATTACTCACAGGTTTTGAGCCCACTGAGCGGCAGCATGTGGGGGGGGGGGGGGGGTCGTAACAAACACCGAAGACCGAGCGAAGTACACATGTACGCAGAGAGAGAGAGAGAGAGAGAGAGAGATAGAGAGAGAAGAGAGAGAGAGAGAGAGAGAGAGAGAGAGAGAGAGAGCAATACTACAAGAGGCTAATAATTTAGGAATACGTTCGGGGGAGGAATAGAGAGTTTTCTAGCAGTAGTAGGTTTAACAGATGGGTATTCAGAGCGGACTGACTGAATGCGTCTCCCTTAAGGAAAACACGGGGCTCCCTTCCAAAGTACGAGCAGTCTCCAGTGACAGAGAAGCAGTGACCAGTGACAGGCATACAAGTAATGACAAATAACAGACAAGCGATGACCAGTCACAGACAAGCAATGACCAATGACAGACGAGCAGTGGCCAAAAACAGATATGCAAGCAGTGACCAATAACAGACGCGCAATGACCAATGACAGACGAGAAATGGCCAATGACAGGCGAGCAGAGGCCAATGATAGACGAGCCGTGACCAATGATAGGCAAGCAATAACCATTGACAGACGAGCACAGGCCAATGCCAGGCGAACAGTGCCAATGCCAGACGAATAGTGGCCAATGACAGACGAACCGTGCCCAATGAAAAACGAGCAGTGGCCAGTGACGGACAGGCAATGACAAATTACAGATGAGCAGTGGTCAGTGACAGACAAGACGCTCATCCCCGAAACCTCGACTCTGAAACGGGGAAAATGGAGAAGGCAGCTGCCCCAACCGATAGTTGTACCTCCGAGATTTACACAAACAGTGTAGACGAGCGTCCCTACCTCTCGCCCGCCGACTCCACAGACCGAGTAGTGAAACAGACATCGCTCCCCGACCTCCCCCAGCCTGAAAGGGGTGGTGGTGTTACAAATTGTCACCACAAGAACGTCAGTGTGTCTGCTCCTCTTCATAAGAAACAGACAAGTAACTGCCAAATAACACTACGAAAATTGCGAGTAAGACATTTCAATCGCCACCGCGTCAGCTACGCACTGTCTGAAAGGGAGGAAGCATCCGGAACAACACAGCGCGTAGTGATCAGCTAAAGGTTGGGTGTGGTGAGCACGTCGGGTATCCCGCTGGAAGCTTTCACTCCATCGCCGACACACCTAGTCGAGTCATGTCAGTGTAGGAAAGCGATTCCCTTTAACGTATTTTGCTCCCCACTGCAAATAATCTGCACGGTTTCCGTAGTGCCCGGATTATATAACATTCCCGCCCTGCCCTGCCATTTCACACAGCAAGCAGTGCGTCTGCATCGCCACGTAACACAACCCAGTCTTAGGAATATATACGAAACCAGCATGCAGGCAAAAACTGCTGTCTCTGCGTATACAGGACTGCACGTGCAAGCAGATAACTGTCACGTCCGAGGTGTCATCACAGCACACCTCGAAACAGAGTTGCTGCCGGATAAAGCGCTGAAAACCTCCACTCCTTTTCAACACCTCGGTCTCCATTCTCAGTCCCACCCACCGCCACCCGACCCGCCAAGTCAGTGTGGCACCTCCGTAAACGTCTGAAAACGTCTCAGCATAAGTCTCCATCATCTCTCCTTTGTTTCCCGTCTTCAAAGGCCAGCATAGCCTGCAAGGCTTGGCCGTTTTACTTTCATCTCCATCCCTCCCTCTCGCTCAAACACACACACACACACACACACACACACACACACACACACACACACACACACACACACACACACACACACACACACACACACACACTCACACGCGCGCACCCATATAATAAATGTTTGCATGTGGTACTGTATCAATGCCGTTTTACATTTCCGAGGTTTGCCTTGATGTTCATTTCAAAGAGCTGGTCGCCACTTTGAGCTGAAAAGTTGCCAGCTGCTGTGTGCACAAGCACGTTCTTCGCCCGCTCTGTCTGCGCTGCACGTGCACTTCCTTACCAGAGTGGAAGACAACCAACGAATCTGATAAAAAATGCAACGTCAACCAGATGGTGATCTGAGTTGTCAGTACCAAACAGAAGATCACAAATTGGTAGGCTATGGCTAATTTATATCTCAGTTATGATCTTAATTCTTTTAAAAAGGCAGAAGGCCAAAAACACTTCGGAAAGTTCAGGGTGACATATTTATTATTACTGCCTTCATTGACCGCGCTGTTAAATCCTCTTCTCCTTGAGTCTGCACTGACAAGACAAAACTCCTGGCAGCTTGGCCCCACATCGAACAGACTGGGAGAAAGCAGTGCACCCCTCAGCAGTTCCTTCACGCATAGACTGTGTATGTGTGTGTGTGTGTGTGTGTGTGTGTGTGTGTGTGTGTGTGTGTGTGTGTGTGTGTGTGTGTGTGTGTGTGTGTGTGTGTGTGTGTGTGTTGTCGGCCTTTGTTTTAAGTCTACCAGTTCTCTGCACCAGAAGGTTCACTAAAATGCCAAGGTTCGTCGCTTCCATTGCAGCTACAGGGATTTGGGCAGATGTAAAAGTTGTGCTAAATGAATCTACCCACCCAGTAATTATCAGCTGGGTGGTGAACAGCACAAATGGGACTGACGTGGAAGCAAACCGTCTACGTTCACGTGCGTCAAGCTGTGAGCTGTGATAATACGGAATGGGAACTCTGCCGAACAGATAGTTCGTCAGTGACGGACGTTTACACCCCAACATATCTGACTAGGAATATAAGTTCACAGCATCAGTTTAGATATAACACGATCATCTTCCAAACCTCAAGTGCAACGTTTCGAAAGATAGCAGTCAAATGGGTCCGCTCGAACACTGGCCTGTGTTTTCCTATTCATACTTTGGAGAGAAAGAAAAAAACTACACGTCCTTTGTGACTGACTGGATTGATTGCGGTGAGCACTGACGACGTTGCTGGCTGATGAGCTCAGTCTGGCCTGTAGATGGGCTGGATAGCCAGCACGGCAACACGTGACGTGCAGTACAAGGGAAGTGCACAGCGGGGCAACACGTGACGTGCAGAACAAGGGCAGTGCATAGCGGGGCAACACGTGACACGCAGAACAAGTCAGTGCACAGCAACACGTGACACGCAGAACAAGTCAGCGCACAGCAACAAGTGACACGCAGAACAAGTCAGCGCACAGCAACACGTGACACGCAGAACATGTCAATGCACAGCAATACGTGACGTGCAGAACAAGTCAATGCAGAGCGGGGCAACACGTGACACGCAGAACAGTCAGCGCCCAGCAACACGTGACACGCAGAACAAGTCAGCGCCCAGCAACACGTGACACGCAGAACAGTCAGCGCACAGCAACACGTGACATGCAGAACACGTCAGGGGGTGGGGATAGCTCAGTGGTTAGAGCGCCGGACTCGTGATTGAAAGGTCGCGGGTTCGAATCCCTGCTGGAGCGGCGGGGAGAATTTTGTTCTCCAGGGTCGACTTTCTGTGCTGACTCTTATTTCAGTATCCGTTCCACCCCCTGTTACCGCAGCAGCACGTAAAATATCCCGGTCATTCTGCCAAAAGTGCAGGTGGCAGGTTACAGCTAAACACGCATACACCTTACGCATGTGGCTTTGCATGAAGTGACATGGAGCATGGTTGTATGGTGTACCCACAGGACTTGCGCCGAGACGGCTGCAGTTTCATGTGGCACCAGCCGTGCCAGCGCTGAAAGTACACCACTTCGGTGGATATTCAAAAAACGCGCTACAAAGCTAGTCACTCATGTAGAACCACATGCGAGCGTAGTGAGTTTGCTCAAGAGAGCGGAGAATAGCGCTATATAAGCGATCATCAGACAAAAAATGCGACACGCAGAACAAGTCTATGCGCAGCGGGGCAACACGTGACGTGCAGCACAACTGAGTCAGTGCACAGCAACACGTGACATGCAGCACAGGAGATGCCGACATACACTTCCCCTTCCTTGCAGCTGCACTCGGCAGTCCTGTTATAGACTGGCTGACACTCGTGTCCGTGTTGGAAGAAAATAACTCAATTAAAGCGCGGGTTTCGGGCCTGCGTGGCCGGCCGGAACGTGGTGCGACACTTGACACAGCCATTGAGAAAGCGTTAACAATATCCGTCAGGCTTCCTCCGCCCCCTCTTCTCGCGCTGCGCGCCGGGCTGAACTTATGTGGGCTGACCTGGACTGAACTGACGTGGCCCGACCTGTCCTTAACTGACGAGGGCTGACCTGTCCTTAACTGACGAGGGCTGACCTGGACTGAACTGACGTGGCCCGACCTGTCCTTAACTGACGAGGGCCGACCTGTCCTTAACTGACGAGGGCTGACCTGGACTGAACTGACGTGGCCCGACCTGTCCTGAATTGACGTGGCCCGACCTGTCCTTAACTGACGAGGGCTGACCTGGACTGAACTAACGGGGGCTGACCTGTACTAACTGACGTGGCCCGACCTGTCCTGAACTGACGAGGGCTGACCGGGACTGAGGGGGCTGAACTGTACTGAACTTACGGGGGCTGACCTGTACTGAACTGACAAGGGCTGTGCTGTTCTAAACTGACGAGGGGTGACCCTCAAGCTTGAAGCTATAATAATAATGATAATGGATAGAGTTTATACTGGGTAAATCTTTTTGCACAACAAAAACTCAAAGCGCTACCGTACACCATTCACGCAAATATATTGCATGTAGACGTACACACACTCTATGCTCACGCTCACAGGAATGGTCTGCCTTGGTCTGTGAAAAGGCCTTTGTGAACAGGAAAGTCTTAAGCTGGTTTTTGAATTCAGACAGTGGAAAGATTTAGCAGACTGGCAGGCAGCAGATTCCAGACAGATGGAGCGATGAAACTGAAAAAGCGCTGATCAAAAGATTTGAAACTACGTTTAGAAATGTCCAAAAGCTTCTTTCTTAAGGAACGGAGGGTGCGTTCGTCTGGCGCTGCTGCCTAGGCACAAGTCCGGTACCACCACGTCAGTACCTTGGCATAGACAAAGGTCTGTTACCATAACGTCAGTCCCTTGGCACAGACACAGATCCGCTACCATCACATCAGTCCCTTGGCATACACATAGGTCTTCTACCACCACACCACCACGTCAGTCCCTTGGCACAGACATACGGTCTGCTACCACCACGTCAATCCCTTGGCATAGACACAGATCTGCTACCACTACGTCAGTCCCTTGGCATAAACACAGATCTGCTACCACTACGTCAGTCCCATGGCATAGACACAGATCTGCTACCACTATGTCAGTCCCTTGGCATAGACACAGATCTGCTACCACTACGTCAGTCCTTTGGCATAGACACAGATCTGCTACCACCACGTCAGTCCCATGGCCTAGGCACAAGTCTGGTACCACCACGCCAGTCCAGTGGCATGGGCACAGGTCCAGTACCACCACGTCTGTCCCATGGCATAGGCACAAGTCTGATACCACCACGCCAGTCCCATGGCTTAGGCACACGTCCGGCGCCACCACGTCAGTCCCATGGCGTGGGCACAAGCCCTGTACCACTACGCCAGTCCATTAGCATGGGCACAGGTCCAATATTACCACGTCAGTCCCATGGCTTAGACTTGGTTGGCCACACGTGATAGGAAACACCGTGACGCATTAGCTGTATACGGAGCCTGTGATCCGGCCACGTCCGCCTAAAGCTTGCAGAGACATCAGAGCATGCCGCTATGTACGACAGCTTTCACGGCTTTTGGACTGTTGGCAATCAGCAGCAGGCTTTGTCAAACCTTGAAATCGGACCTAGTCTTTATACCCCCCCCCCCCACACACACACACACACACACACCGCCCCGCCCCCCCCCCCCTTTTTTTTTATATATATATAAAATTGTTCTTCTTTTTTTATATATAAAATTTTTCTTCTCCTTTTTTTTTTTTTTTTTTTTTTTTTGCAGACCACATATCGCGTATCTTCCCCTCTGTCAGACGATTTGTAGACGTAAGATCAGCCTGGGGCTGACGTGTGCCTAGAGTGTAAATCTGGCGCTGAAGGCTCAGAGAACTTGCTGGCAATCTGTTATTATTAGTCAAGGTTTTATGTGCACAGAGACAGCATATCTTCTACTCTCGAGATCACTGCCATTAGCAGGTCTGCTTTGCTTCACCTCAAAGGTCAGTGCGAAATAAAACGGCCGAACAAACATCCAGAACAGACGCGACGTGGCAATGGCGTTGTAACTAAGCGCGCGCGCGCGTGCGCACACACGCACACACACACACACACACACACACACACACACACACACACACACACACACACACACACACACACACACACAAACACTACTTTCAGCGTGAAACCACTTTTTTTTTCCTAATCATTTTTGATGGAAGAGGTCAGTGCAAAGATGATTGCCTATCTGCAGAACGTGCAATGTTTCTGTAAATTTTAGCAGCAGTCATCGAAAGAGATAGCAGGGATGGCTGCCGTCTTTTCCACTCTGCCACCAGCTAGCGCTGTAATCGTATCAGCCGTTTGCGCCGCTCGGGTTTGTCTTTGTGCGTCCGTTTCAATTTGATGGCTTTTGCAGTCTCAGCCTGTGGCGTGCATCGTCACGTCACGCAGATATTGCACAGGATTTATACCCCAACACAGCAAATACACACTTCGGTTTAACACACACACACACACACACACACACACACACACACACACACACACACACACACACACACACACACACACACACAGAATGCCTTACATACACGTGCACACACATAATTTGCTCAAATCTTGTAGCTCTGGAACTTCAATGTTGGAAGATAGAGTATACGGCTGGTGGTAGGAAACACATTCACGCCGCATACATGCATTTTCTGTCAGTTTTCAGAGGCGGACAGTTCTTCTAGTGCATTATACACTATTTCTGCCGCCGCCACCTCTCCCTACACTATTTTTGCCGTCACCGTATCCCCATACGCTAACTGCGCAACCCGACGTCGGTGATAAGTGATAATGACGGCGACCGCGCTCGGTGTCAGCCTGACAACAGTTGTTTATTGGACAGACCTTTACCTCTGCCGATGTCTGCGGCGGTACAAATGCCGCTGCTTAGGTGGCCGGGTGGCCAGAGGTCTGAGGCAGGCCCGCACAATGGCGGGCACTGACGGGGTCGCCCCGCACTCACCTTCAGATCACACTCGTCGTGGCATCACCAGCTTCCTTCACTACTGCCCGCAACAGGTACCGTAAGTGTTCCATTCGCCATCTGTCCGGTCCACGACAGGCAAATACTGCAAGTGTTCCATTAACCGTTTTGCCTGGTCCACGACAGGTACCAGCTGTAAGTGTTCTATTACCTGCGTGTCCGGTCCACGACAGGCACCAGCTGTAAGTGTTCGATTACCTGTGTGTCCGGTCCACGACAGGCACCAGCAGTAAGTGTTCTATTACCTGCGTGTGCGGTCCACGACAGGCACCAGCTGTAAGTGTTCGATTACCTGTGTGTCCGGTCCACGAAAGGCACCAGCTGTAAGTGTTCTATTACCTGTGTGTCCGGTCCACGAAAGGCACCAGCTGTAAGTGTCCCATTACCTGCGTGTCCGGTACACGACAGGTGCCAGCTGTAAGTGTTCCATTACCTGCGTGTCCGGTCCACGACAGGTACCAGCTGTAAGTGTCCCATTACCTGTGTGTCCGATCCACACCAGGTGCCAGCTGTAAGTGTCCCGTTACCTGTGTGTCCGGTCCACAACAGGTGCCAGCTGTAAGTGTCCCTTTACCTGTGTGTCCGGTCCACACCAGGTGCCAGCTGTAAGTGTCCCTTTACCTGTGTGTCCGGTCCACACCAGGTGCCAGCTGTAAGTGTCCCTTTACCTGTGTGTCCGGTCCACGACATGTACCAGCTGTAAGTGTTTCATTAGCCACACCCATGCGTGGGTGGTGCGCCTACGCCTTTGGATCGGATATGAATAAATGTTACTTTGGATATATGTTAAGCTAATTTTATAGAAAACATAGGTACAGTTGACTATAGGTACGTACCAAACAACCAAGAAGCGCCAGACAGACAGAGACACAGGGAAAGACAGAGACAGGTAATGAGAGAGACAGAGGCACCGGGAAAGAGACAGGCAGACACTGAGAGAGACAGAGGCACCGGAAAAGACAGAGGTAGACAATGAGAGAGACAGAGGCACCGGGAAAGACAGAGGCAGACAATGAGAGAGACAGAGGCACCGGGAAAGACAGAGACAGACAATGAGAGAGACAGAGGCACCGGGAAAGACAGAGGCAGACAATGAGAGAGATAGAGGCACCGGGAAAGGCAGAGACAGGTAATGAGAGAGGTACAGGGGAAGATAGAGACAGACAAGCGACAGACAGACGGGCACCGAGAGAGGCAAGGATAGACAAGAGAGAGGGGGAGGGGGTTGAGAAAGGGAGGGAGCGAGAGGGAGAGGGGGGGGAGACAGACAGACAGTCAGACAGACAGACGGACGGACTGACGAACGGACAGACAGACAGAGACTGAGACGGACAGCCAGACAGAAACACACAGAGACGCAGGAAAAGACACTGAGACTGACAGACGACAGAGATTCAGGGACAGACACGAGAGACAGTCTGAGACAGAAACACTGAGACAGACAGAGATAAAGGCAAAGAGAAGAGAGAAGCACTGAGATAGACAGACGCATACAGGATACAAGAGAGAGAGACACCGAGAGAGACAGAGACAGAGTTGTAGGCCGGGAAGACAAAAATATACACACTGAGAGAGACAAACAGACTGAGACACAGACACAGAAATGCAGGGAAATACAAGGGAGGCACTGAGAGAGACAAAAAAACAACAACAAAAAACAAAAAACTGAGACACAAGCACAGAGGTGCAAGGAAAGACAAAGGAGACACGGAGAGAGACAGACAGACCGAGTCACGGACACAGAGAGGTGCAGGGAAAGACAAAGGAGGCACGGAGAGAGACAGACAGACCGAGACAAAGACACACAGAGGTGCAGGGAAAGACCAGGGAGGCATGGACAGGGACAAAAAGACTGAGACACAAGCACAGAGGTGCAGGGAAAGACAAAGAAGGCACTGAGAGAGACAGACAGACCGAGTCACGGACACATAGAGGTGCAGGGAAAGACAAGGGAGGCACACAGCGAGGCAGACAGGCTGAGACAAAGACACAACCCAGAGGTGCGGGGAAAGACAAGAGAGAGAAGGGGGGTCAGAGACTGAGAGAAAGTGGTGCTGGGGTGGCAAAGGAGATCAGATTAATGATTTGCCTGTCCAGGTCCAAACAACAATCAACATCAAGGTAAGTGGGTGTTTTGTCTGGACCATCCTTCTGTCATCACTTCCTCTGTACAGACTGAGACCAGGCGCTGCAGTTATGCCTTGGTGCTGTTAACCATCAGAAGCTTCCATCCGCTCTCGGCTCTTTTGCCAGGACGAGTGCTGACTCACAAAACAGTACATCACTAATGTTCCAAACAGAGGTCACAGTAATGGCGAACTTCGTATACGTTTCACAGCTGAGCTAATGCTGATGATTATCCTACTGCAGTCATGTTTCTGATCCAGCCAGTTTGCTCTTTGCTCTGTCGTATCGTATAAGTTGGTCGTGGGGGGCACACGGTCATCTCTAACAGAAACAATATGAAACGTTTCGATGCCATTTTGTCAGTCTGCATAGTCAAATTGAGTAGACATGTTTCTGTTTATTCTACCAAAAGGTTAACCTTCTTCATCAGTTCGCACCACAAGACCGCCAAAGATGAAGCCAGTGTTGCAGGAAAACGACCCAAAAAGACAGTATTTTGCGTTTCCCGGTACTTGGTGGGTCGTTTTTGTTCTTACTGTTATGCTCGTTCATCTTTTCTTTTAATTATATTAATGTCGTCTGCCGGGTGAAGTAAACAAAATCTCTTTTTATTTTGGCGTCCTCCCCCCACCCCTACCCCATTTCTGTGTGTGTGTGTGTGTGTGTGTGTGTGTGTGTGTGTGTGTGTGTGTGTGTGTGTGTGTGTGTGTGTGAGCTGTGTGTGTGTGAGTCGTGTGTGTGTGTGTGTGTGTGTGTGTGTGTGTGTGTGTGTGTGTGTGTGTGTGGCTCTCTACATCACTGTGGGGCGTTTACTATATCTATGCAATCTGACAATCACAAGTCACACGTTCACACTCACAAAATGTAATACAACAACCGGGATAGCGATCGTCATCGGTACACCAAAATATTACATATATTCTGTAATAAAGAAGTAACTGATATCATCAATGACTGCTTCGAAAGAGAGAAAAAAAATAAAAGCAACTAAGAAAGAAAGAAGAAAATGTTATTTGGAGCAGGTGGACGTCCAACATTTCAATGTGTCTGAGACTTCAATGTCAATGCACAGGCATCAGTCTTCTCTCATGTGGCTTGAATGGTAAACAACAGAAATCAGTTGCACCCCCAAAAAGCATTACGCCCCACTTCTCATTCATGCGGCTTTCATTTATTTTCCTGTCTAAAAGCCTGCACTGTCGGTATACAGTTTACTCCCACATGCGGTTACAGAGAGACTTTGTTTCTTCGGGAGGAGGACATTGTTGTGAAACACAGGCCACTGTCTGCCGGGAGGCCTGATAAGGTGGCCGACATCTTGTATCGCTACTCGCACACGGAGTTTCCCTTGTCTGCCGTGAGTCAGAACCTCCCAACAATGTAGCTATGCCTCCAGGGGCAATAGGTTGTACTGCAGATTTCTCTCGTCATGCCACTACTGTATACAGAAAATCAGTTCATATCTTCTGCCTGTGCACGCCAGTCCAGCTCAACACTGTTAGTCTGTGTTAATCTCCACAAACATGTTCAAAGGCGCTTTTCTGCCGAGAGTATTTTGAAATAACAGGATAGAACGATCACAAACGCCATCAGAGTAATGCCGGGATAATAAACTGAGTTTCTGAGGATAACGCCATCAGAGCAATGGGATAATAACGTTTCTGCGGCTAGTACTTTAATGTGTGTGAATATATGAATGAACAGGACCAATAATAATAGCAACAACATGAAAGTTAGCTCGGTAGTTCTTCTATTTTAACGTCCAGTGAACCCCACATGATCACCTCAGGATGAACAGCGCGAAGGAGAGCATTTAGGCCTAGATCAGCATTGTGAATACAGCAAAATAATTTGAACTATGTGGGGAAAAAATCAGATTAATTAAAGTAAAAGTCCAAGGTTTTTAAGTATGCAAAATGACCATCGAAATGATTGGCAAATGAGTTACTAGTTTCAGGTTTAATGAAATAAAAAAATAAAAAATATGTTTAATTGGGTTTTTAATCGATTTTATTTTCTGTAGGCTGGCCGAGACTACAGTCTCGGGTTCTCAATCAGTCACGTGACTTTTCCGGAAGTGACGTCAGTCTGGGGAGTCAGTGCGGTTGCCATCTTAGATTCTTCAGTAAACTGTGTATGCGTGTGGTCGACAAAAAAGTTAACTATGCCGGCCTACTGTGTTGCCGCGAACTGTAACAGTTCGCAGACGACCCCAGGCACGGTATAACAATGCACGAGCTCCCGCGCAATCGACCCGCAGTGAGGCGAAAATGGATTAAATTTATACAGTTTAAACGAGCCGACTTTCTTGCTGCGCCGCATCACGCCAATTTGTGTAGCGAGCACTTCAGTGAGTGCGATTTCGCAAACCCCATGGAATACCGATTGGGGTTTGCTTCGAAGCTGACACAATGTTCCGGTACTCTTTCAAAATCCTGCCTGACGCTGTGACGGGCTCAAACTGATACGGCTGTATCCTTGTGGGTCTCTCGGGCAAAGTATCAGTTTCGTCTTCGGAGCTCGAGTTGGCCATTTTGCACCGACTCCCCAGAGTGACGTAGTAGGCATATGGTCACGTGGTTTGGGCGTCATGGCGACACTTTCGGTACGACAGAAAATGCCTTTTTTCTTGCATTTATAACCCTCAGATCACAGATCACCGAGTTCTCAGCGAGCTTTAACGGAAATCGTGTCAAAAATCACCCCTAACCTTGGACTTGTCCTTTAACAACAAGAACACTACCGCAACCACCACCAACAACAATTAACCACTGCGTGGCAAACTGGAAAAGAATGAAGACTTTTTCGTTCTTTTTCACTGACACGCCAGTGACGCCTTCCTGAAGACTGACGCGGGGTTGAAGAGCAAAGGAGGGGGAGGTAAGTGAGTGTTGATAGCAGCAATGTGATTCAGCGCCGTGCATGTGTTCCTTATCCGAATGTTTACACACCGCTACTGCATGATACAGAATGCACCGCAGCTAGATACACCCGCATCCCATTATGTTATCTTTTCCTTTCCTTTGCTTTCAACGGGATGAACAAAAACTGTTAAAAACAGCAACAAAAAAACTGTCGTTTTACAAACATTTAATGGGTGGCCTTCGATCAGTCTCGAAATCCCAAAGATTGTCGTCCTGATAAGCAAGTTGTCTGGCTTTTCCATCATTTTTTTCCCCTTCGTTAGATGTCCTGATGTGACCCTGTGCGGCACCCTCCGAGCACAGCTTCCCGGCACCTTCCTCCAAGGAAGGATGTCGTAAACCAGTGCTTGGAGTTTGCATGTGCGGTTGACAGAACGTTAAAATCCAGTTATTTATTAACTAACCATCTTTTGGTACAAACGCTGGGGAAGACAAAAAGGGGTTCTTTAGTAACACATGACTCCCACTAAGCAGGCAACCGCGAAGATCATATTAGGCGCAGCTCAGTCAAATCGTAAGTTATGCCTGATTCACTGTTTGTGGCATGGTATTTTACTTTTGAATCCTCATTCCCCCAAAAGAAGATGAATGAAAGCTAAAGATAAACATTAGAAAGGCAGAATTTACTGGCAGTATTGAGCTATATTCTGAACTAGCCAGCCGTAACAGGGAAAACCTTTCGATGCGAATAGCAGTGGACTCCGAGCAAAAGGAACCGTCATTTTTGCATCCCGAGTAACTGAAGAAAAGAAGAAAAGAAGAAAGAAGGCAGAGAAAAAAATGGAGGAAAAAGGAAAAGAAAAAAAGAAAGAGAAAAAACAACAACACTCCTTTAAAAAACAATAACGTAGCGTGAAAGTAATAGTGGCTTTGTGTTGTGTTATAACAAAAATATTAAAATTATACAACCGGAAACGACGTCAGTGTCCTGATTTTTCTCTCTCGTCAAAACCAGAAAGACAAGAGGGCCTAGATCACTGGTATTCACTTTCAGTGGCAACGTTTGCTTTCTCCAAGTGGCTGTTGTTTGTTTTCAAACCTAATAACACTTCATTCTGTTTTTGGTCTCTTGTTTGAAACCTGTAGGCGTGCTTTTTTTTCTCCCGCTGGGTGAACCCGAGATGTTAATGATAGGATCTATGACTATGTAAAGGACAGTGTGTTAAGTACCCAATTGCTGCCTACCGGTTTAAAAATGGGGCGAGTTTTGCATTATCCAAACACAGCAACATTGGATTCGCGTCATTGGAAAACTAGCAAACGATGAAACAGGGCGTTTCTTAGTTGCTGCCCTTCGTTCGTGTTCATTGGGGGTATATTTGTATTTGACAGATTTTCTGCACTCTGTAACCAAAAATTCTTCTTTCTCCTGGTTATCGATAATAATTATAAGATGCACTCAAAGCCTCGCTTTCCGGCAGTGGTTAGGCCACCGGAGGGGCAGTGCTATCTGTCCACCGAAATCGCCCCTGTCAAGCCTCACGCTGTCAGCGCCCTCCGTAAAAAATAATTTGCGAAATGTGGGAGCAGCATAGCGTCGAACTACACACACCGTAATCACATCGGGCTTGTCTGATCCGAGAAGAAAGAAAGAAAGAAAAAAATCTGTACCGATTCGTAGGATTTTGGTTTTCTTCGTGTTGGCGTAAGCGTTGTAAGTGGTTAGAAGAGAAACGCGGCTGATATAAACTGAGTTCCCTGCGTGGTTACAAACTTAACAAGCATCAACAACAAAATTGCCAGCTAGCTGACAGCTTTTGCAATTTCCAAGCCGAGAACGTGGCAATCTTCCCAAGGATTACAAAGTACCACGCGTGGGTCATCGATTCTGGTTTCATTTCAGTTGTACAATAAGATGGCAGACGCTGAGAATTCAAGTGATACATGATGTTTGATGCACAGACCTCACTGTCTGGTGAAATGGCCCCAGTCGCTACCAGTACCTAACTCAGCATTCCAAATAAAATTCTGTGTGTGTGTGTGTGTGTGTGTGTGTGTGTGTGTGTGTGTGTGTGTGTGTGTGTGTGTGTGTGTGCGTGTGTGAATATTCCAGTCTTTTATATTTTAATTTTGCAGATATTCCCGCCCAGCCCTGAAAAAATCCCCCAGGCCGGCGGGGGGGGGGGGGGGGGGGGGCCAAAATTTAGATTTTCTTTTTCAAATTTCATCTGCCACAAAATATTTTTACAAGACAGAACGAATGAAAGAAAGGAAGACAGGCACGCAAAAAGAGACAAAGACAGCAACTAACATCAGCCTAAACATCAATACAACAGACAGTTAAACAGCATTAAACCCAGCAAGGGGGAGTGATGGGCACACAAAACACTGAAAGCGTGTTGCCGTGCCACTGGCAGGTCCTTACCCCGGGTGGAACATCTCGGCCTCAGTGAAGGTGACGACCAGACCCACCAGCAGCCACACGTACTCCCACGCCACCGTCTGTCCACACACGTACATTTCGGCGGCGTCGTCGCTGTTGTCGTTGTTGCGGGCGATGACCGACAGTGTTCCAAGCCCAACAGACAAGAAGTATCGCCGAGCTGACTGTAACGTTGGAGAAACTAACTGACGATGGAGTTCTGCTCTCTGTCAAAGTAGTCTCTGTATCATAACGGCATTGACCAAATACACAGCCTGAGGGTTTTTTCACGTGTGGAATTAGCTTCTATCAGTAACACTGAAAGATGGACATAGCAGCTTTGCATGGAGCACATCATCACAATCGACGTAATTTGCAAGCTGGATTTATTTATTTCTGTTCTACGTCTTCTTCTTTTCTTTTTTCTCTTTTCTTTTCTTTTTTCTCTTTTTGTCCTCTCTCTCCTTCTTTAGAATGTAACGCTGACGAAACTTGAACTACAAGATTGGCTTGAGCTTTCAATAACCTGATTTAAAAAATCCATACCCTGCGCTGTTCGCGAAAACAAAACAAAATAGCCAGCCACAAGGAATTAAACCAAAAGAGTCCTGCACATTTTGTGTGAAGTCCCTGACAAGTCCACTACTGGTGACAGAGAAAAGCAGCGCCGTTTGGTTGCCGTGGCTGAGTGATGACTTGTCGGTGAGTGACAGCGGCCCGTGTGAAAGAAGAGGAGCGGTAAGAGGCGGTAGCAGCACGCGCCGTGCAGGGGGTGGAGCAGCGAGCAGACGGTGTCGCGTACTGTGGTGTGCGGCACGCGCGGAGGGCTGCCTTCCATCCCGCCCTCCCACTCCTCTTCCACTTCTCTTCTCGCCACGTTTCCACTCTTCGTCTTGCCGCTCTTCCACCCCTCTGTCTGACACCCTTCCACCCCTCTTCTTGCCACTCCCCCCCCCCCGTCTGCTCCCACTCCTCTTCTTGCCGTGCTTCCACTCCTCTTCTTGCCACTCTTCCCTCCCTCTGCTTCCACCCCTCTTCCTGCCATTCTTCCACCCCTCTTCTTGCCGCGCTTCCACACCTCTTCTTGCCGCGCTTCCACCCGTCTTCTTGCCACTCTTCCACCCCTCTTCTTGCCGTTCTTCCACCCCTCTTCATGCCGCGCTTCCACCCCTCTTCTTGCCACTCTTCCACCCCTCTTCTTGCCACTCTTCCACCCCTCTTCTTGCCGCGCTTCCACACCTCTTCTTGCCACTCTTCCACCCCTCTTCTTGCCGCGCTTCCACCCCTCTTCTTGCCACTCTTCCACCCCTCTTCTTGCCACTCTTCCACCCCTCTTCTTGCCGTTCTTCCACCCCTCTTCTTGCCGCGCTTCCACCCCTCTTCTTGCCACTCTTCCACCCCTCTTCTTGCCACTCTTCCACCCCTCTTCTTGCCGCGCTTCCACCCCTATTCTTGCCACTCTTCCACCCCTCTTCTTGCCACTCTTCCACCCCTCTTCTTGCCACTCTTCCACCCCTCTTCATGCCGCGCTTCCACCCCTCTTCTTGCCACTCTTCCACCCCTCTTCTTGCCGCGCTTCCACCCCTCTTCTTGCCACTCTTCCACCCCTCTTCTTGCCACTCTTCCACCCCTCTTCTTGCCGCGCTTCCACCCCTCTTCTTGCCACTCTTCCACCCCTCTTCTTGCCACTCTTCCACCCCTCTTCTTGCCGCGCTTCCACCCCTCTTCTTGCCACTCTTCCACCCCTCTTCTTGCCACTCTTCCACCCCTCTTCTTGCCACTCTTCCACCCCTCTTCTTGCCGCGCTTCCACCCCTCTTCTTGCCACTCTTCTACTCCAAACTAGTATTTCAGTTAAGTAACTCTGTCCTTCTTCCCTATCAGTCTGTACAATGTGTGTGTACGTATGTGTATAGTTGTTGTTGTTTTTTTGTTTTTTTGTTTTTGTTTTTGTGTGTGTGTGTGTGTGTGTGTGTGTGTGTGTGTGTGTGTGTGTGTGTGTGTGTGTGTGTGTGTGTGTGTGTGTGTGTGTGTGTGTTGCACATGGTCAGTTATGTTTGAACCCGTGTAAATGTGTACATTATGCGTTAGCTGTTTGTCAAATCAGTGATAACAGTCTATCTTGACGTACGGCATAATTTATGTGTTCTGTTAAGTTTGTATTAGCCGCAAGGTATGCGATTTAAAAATGTCCATTATTATCGTTAATATATATTGTTTTGCGCTAATATGACCTAACTTGGGCGTTAAAAAAGCAATTATTTACTTACTCGTCACTCTTTCACTCTCCTCCAGCCACTCCAAAAGCGGCACGTGACGCAGCAACCTCACCAAACAGTCACTTGTGACAGATGAACACAATCAGAGCCAGATCACTTTGAGGTGGGACTGAAGTTCTGCCTTTCACAGGGGTCGCAAATACGCAGAAAACCCACGGTTTTAACGTAAAATAAACCCCTCTCACGCAGCTGCTCAAACCCATGCGCTTACCATACGCAGAAAGGTCACATGGGTATGACAAAATGCGTACTAACTAAACTCTCTCTGTCTCTCTGGTCAGTTCTCTGTTTCCCTGTCGTCAGGGTGCGGGTGTGGCTATCAGAACATAATTATCAACTTTGACTTTCATGTCACTTTCACATGTGTCGTATACATCTATGGCACTGCAGCTGGACACCTGCAACCCATTTCCTGTTCGAATTGATGATTTATTTGTCAGTAGAGCTGCTGCTTGCTTTCACACCGACTCAAGCGGCACTATGAGCTCGCGCGCAGAGCGGGTTGTAGAAACAGACATGAGCGACACATGTGCGTTTGCTCAGTTTATCGGCAAACGGTGACACAGAAAAACGCAGCAGACTCAGCGGCGGTGCGCCCTGCAGTCTGCCTCTACTGACCCTGCACATACTGCAGATAGCCCCCCTGTGCCCACCCCCCTCCCCTTCTCTCTCTCTCTCTCTCTCTCTCTCTCTCTCTCTCTCTCTCTCTCTCTCTCTCTCTCTCTCTCTCTCTCAGGTAGAAAAGCTGTAAATGTCGTCTCGTCCAATTAAACAGCGAAACGGCGCCTGTTCAGTGAGATCTTGGTTTTCTGTGTCGGAACACCCGTCGGTTCATGTGGCGAACAGAACAGTCAGCAGCAGGGTTTCATCCTCAAAGCCGGCAATGGATCCGACTCCACATACAAACCAATGTAACCGACGCGTTGACCATAAAACAGAGACTGCGCGAAATAACAATACTGATAATAGTAGTAATGATAATAACAAGCGCATTTTTCTCAGCTTTTGAACCAGTTCAAAGCGCCGAAAGGCAGGAAGCTTTCTGACCTTGTTGCCAATGGGTGCCACTTCGGGGGCACATTAGGCCTACCAACCTGCTGGTATATAGTTACTATACAGATGTTTATCCCTTGGGAATGACTAATAATTGTGAAAGCACCTGGGCCCAGAGGTGTAAACTGGATACCTGGAGAGAATCCCCAGCCAGTCCGAAAAACCACTGAGACTGCAGTGTTACATTTTGTTGGTAATTACAGGTTCTCGGTTCCTTCGCTCGTGACTGATATACAGCCCTCACCCGTTCCAAGGCTGCTGGTGATCACTTGGTTTAGTCAGAAGGAGTGCAACTTACCGGCTTAGTGTCGAAAGTTTAAACAATATTAAAAAAATTAATGCACGCAGAAATGAAAGACTGCCCTTGCGCCCTCACCTCGGTTGGATCATCAGGTCGCCACAAGAACATGGTCAACTGTCAAACTGGATCATCAAGTCGCCGCAAGTACACGGTGGTCAAACCGGATCATCAGGTCACCGCAAGAACACGGTGGTCAAACTCGATCGTCAGGTCGCCGCAAGAACACGGTGGTCAAATTGGATCATCAGGTCGCCGCAAGAACACGGTTGTCAAATTGGATCATCAGGTCGCCGCAAGAACACGGTGGTCAAACTGGATCGTCAGGTCGCCACAAGAACATGGTCAAACTGGATCATCAGGTCGCCACGTAAGAGGAACGTGGTTAGTTATCAAACTGGATGAATGAAATCGGCAAGAGAACGAGGTAAAAATACACCTTTCAGAGTCTGCAGAAACCAGTCAAACTTGGTGTAAGTCACAGGGAAACACAAAATTACTCATCTTTTTGACTTGTCAGTCTGTCTCGGTCCGCGTGTCTACGTGTACAGCAGATGTCCGGCGGTCTCTCCGGATATTGCACAGCAGGCAACTCTGTGAGTTCCTGTATTTCTAACGGCTCAGCGAGTTGGGTCCAAGCACAAAAAGGTTCAAACGAACGCTTATTTATTTTAACACGGACACACAGTATGTACATTTTCTGGGAAAATCCCCTTTATCAAGCCACAAAACGACACTTAACAGATAAACGGTTAAAAACGATGAAAAAATGAAAGATTTTTTATTTTTTATCTTGTTATGGTTGAGTTTTTTTCAAGCTGTCTTTATCAAGCCACAAAACGACACTTAAACAACAGCTAAACGGTTAAAAACGATGAAAAATGAAGGAAAAAGACTTATCTTTCCTTCATTTTTTTAACCGTTTATCTGTTGTTTAAGTGTCGTTTTGTCGTTATGGTTGAGTTTTTTTTTTTTTTTTTTTTGGGGGGGGGGGGGGGGGGGGGGTTCAATCTGCAAAAACTCAACCATAACAAGATCAGTCTTTTTCTTTAATTTTTCATCGTTTTTAACCGTTTATCTTTTGTTTAAGTGTCGTTTTGTGGCTTATAAAGGGGATTTCCCCGAAAATTTACATATTGTGTGTCCGTGTTAAAATAAATAAGCGTTCGTTTGAACCTTTTTGTGTTTGGATCTTGTTTTGGAACGCTAACAGGCATTCTGTTTCTTTTTTCTTTTTTTCTTTTTTTAAATAATTTTTCCAGCGAGTAGGGGACTATTCACCCGTGGACGGACTGCCTGCTGAGCGGCCACCGTCCATCCATTCTGACGTGCCTATAGTTGCACGTGCGCCCTTTCCAGCGTCTAGCTACTTTTAACATCCACATTAAAATATTGGCATGAACACAAGTGGTACATGTTAGGCACTGCCGTCATTGTCCTCAGCTTGCAAGCCGCCTGCAGCCATACAACAGCAGTGCGGTGAAATCCAAAGACCACTTGCGGTTAGAAGACATTCGCACAGTTTCACATCACAAAGAGCACTGTTTTGTGGCTGGGGCACTTGAGAGAGAGGGGGGGGGGGGGACCTCGTTCTCGATGTGATACGATTGACCGCACACAATTTTATGAGCGATTAAAAGACGTCACAAGTACAGAACAACAAAGATTTGAATCGCCTACAGTAACTGATCACTTTTGAGTAAATACAAGATACGTAAGCTCCACAAAGGTTCATCCTCTAATTCTTTCGCAAGTTAAATCGATTTTACTTTGAAGTTAAAAGATTGCACTTTTTTCACCCAACCTCCGCTCACACTCACAGACTGCTTGTGAACACGCTGTCGAATGTACCAGCTGTGTGTGTCGTGTTCAGCCGGCATTACAACCTGTGCGGAATTTCAGTACTTTCTCTGATGCTGTTAGTAACTGTGACACATACAAAATCAAGGGCGCCTCCGATTGCAGACTCAGTTGTTATATACATGGATCAGAATCTCAGTACTTTTTCTGATGCTGTTAGTAACTGTGTCACAGACAAAATCAAGGGCGCCTCCGATTGCAGATTCAGTTGTTATATATATATGGATCAGTGTGTTCTTAACTGTTTCATGAGCAGTAGACATCGTTGAGTGGGAAAGCCACTGGACAGTTTTAAGACTTTACACGAAAAGAGACTGTACAGAAAACTAATGCAAATATTAAACGACCCTACACACCCAGTGAGACACTACTTTGACAGCATATGTAGCAACAGGAGTGGAAGGTTTTTACTTACGAAAACAAATAAAAACCGTTATAAAGTCTCGTTTTTACCCTCAGCTCGCTCAGTTTTTAATGAAAATTATACCAGTCATTAACTGAGAGTGCGCATGCGTCAAGACGTCTGTTGAGGTTGATAGCTTTCTAAGGGAGGGTTGGGGATGTGTGAAGCTAATGATTTTTATTTAATTTGAGAGTTTTTATGATTTGGTTTGACAGAGACAGCATTATTTCAGGAAATTTTGGGTTTTCATTAGTGTATGCAGACTGAGAGAAAGGGGGCGGATTCTAAGAGTGTGTATGTGTGTGTGGTGCATAACTTAGAATTATTGAAATATGTTCTTCGTTGTGCGATCGAACGACAGCTTTAATTTCCCGCTGGGATTAATAAAGTATATTGTTATTGTGATCCTGTGACACCGTCCTTTAAGGCCACGACCCACTTTCGATCACGGTCATCTGACAGTACGACCAGCTGCACTGAGAAACCACTGACAGCCATGCCGCCATCGAGAGACCGATCATGCAAATGAATCGGACCCGTAAAGGGATTTATGTTTCCAAGTAGGTCAATTCAGTTCAAAAACTTTAATCATCCACAAGGGGCAATTTTGTTGTGGTCATGGCGGGCTCGTAAAAAATACATAAAGTTAAGAGAACAATACAACAAACACAACACCACCAACAAAGAGTCTCACTTTAACCATAGTATAGTTATAAATATAGAACAATTGTTTCTAAATGGAATATTTTCTTCTTCTCCTTCTTCTTTTGTATGAGAACAGCTTTTAACGGGTGTCGTTTACGTAAAAGGAGCTCGTAAAAGCACACAACGTACTAGATCTAGTTCACCAAAAAGAGTGCGTTACTCTCAGGTGCAGCTAGATCTGTTTCTTTCCCTTTGTAGGTTCTCTGTGTGTGTGTGTGTGTGTGTGTGTGTGTGTGTGTGTGTGTGTGTGTGTGTGTGTGTGTGTGTGTGTGTGTGTGTGTGTGTGTGTGTGTGTGTGTGTGTGTGTGTGTGTGTGTGTATTATTTCGTGTACTTTAAAATAAAAAGCCACAGAACCACGTTTACTTTTCCAGATTTTCTTTCTTTCTTTTTTTCTCTGCAAACACGTGGTATTTTAATCATTTCTCCGAGCCATTCAGTCTTGTGGCATCAGCAAACGGCTGCGCTCGTTCGTACCTCTTGCATAGGGCCCCCAGTACGTAGAGCGCGAAACGTGAGCTATAGGCTGCAAGCTGCTATTGCGGCAATTTGTCGTCTGCTTCCACCCTTGGCGTCCTCCTAATCGTCTGCTCGACAAAACATGAGCTCGTTTGGCGTGCGCGCGCATCCGTATGAAATCGTCGGCGTAAATATGAACTCAAACGTTGCTGTTACATCAGTTTTGGGTCGTTTGATAGATATACAAACAAGAGAAAGAGGTAGAGGAACTGACAAGCTACACAGAAAAATTCCCTCATTCATCATTTCTTACAACAGAACTTGCACCTACGGCACACACACACACACACACACACACACACACACACACACACACACACACACACACACACACACACACACACACACACACACACACACACACACAAATAGACAGATAGATAGACAGATAAATGGAGGGGGTTCTACAGGGCGACAGACGTCAGTTCCTAAGAAGGGACACAATTGCAAATCCCCCCGCCCGCCCACCACTTCCATCCTTTTCACTGTTGTTTAGTTTACGTGTTTGCAGCGGTAGCTGGAACGCTGCACTAAACATCTGTGGGACAGAACGTATTGTACAATAATGCATAGGTCCTCCAACCCCTATGACTGAACAGTTGGCACACAAGACCAAACGAGTTTCCCAGCTTTTCTTTCCTGCGACATATTTGTTGCCCTTTTCTCGCCGTAATTGCTGTGCACCAAGGAGCCACTTCTTACCCCGAGATAATAAAGCCACTTTTGCCCTCACTGACGATGGCAGTGTGCATGCTGACACGGAGGGTTGAAAGCCCTATAGGGCCTGCCGGGCGATTTGCTGACAGGTGCCCGGACCGATTCCGCTAGGACTTTAAGACCGCGATGACGGTAGCAAAAGGGACCCGATATTTCTTTGTGTGTACATCCAGGACAGAAATCGGATCAGTTCAGTGAATGGACACCGAGTTGCTTCTCCAGAGGCAACTCGATGTCTAGCCACTGAACTGGTCCGATTCCTGTTGGTAGCGATAACAGGGAAGACTGGAGGGAGGGATCCTGACCGTACCTTGTGACCCCACGCTCTCTATGCATCATCAGCAGAACGCCCTGACGATAAAACAGCTGGAGATGGTTGGTAACGATGTCGACAGCTGACTTTGTCACTGACTTATAACAGAAGGTTGACTGTGTGTAATTTAATTGTGATTAAATTTTGTATAGTCAGTTTGATTTGTGTGCGGGTGCCTCTGTGTGTGTGTGTGTGTGTGTGTGTGTGTGTGTGTGTGTGTGTGTGTGTGTGTGTGTGTGTGTTGTGTGTGTTGTGGTGTGGTGTGGTATGGTGTGGTGTGGTGTGGTGTGTGTGTGTGTGTGTGTGTGTGTGTGTGTGTGTGTGTGTGTGTGTGTGTGTGTGTGTGTGTGTGTGTGTGCTTGCGTGCCCGTGTGTTCGCTTAGAATGATCTCTGCGGACAAGAAAATGTGTATGATCAGCGCGTATGATTTCTCTTTTCTAAGTAATCGTTTACAGTGAAAAACAAGGGCACACATACCGAATACAGAAAAGTGTATTGTGTCGTGAGACAAATTTGTCTTTAGACAGGATAGTAAAAACAATGTTTCATCAGGATAGTAGAAACAATTGTTACATTACATCAGTAATAATCTAACATTTTCTCCATTTCCGTTCAGCAGCCTTTCACGCTCCCTCCACCTCCTCTGTTCCCCGTCCCCTGTCACACTTCCTTACACACACACACACACACACACACACACACACACACACACACACACACACACACACACACACACACACACACACATACACACAGAGCAACATTGATCTGAGACTTGTGATCCCCGCAACAGCGCCATCACGGCTTCAAATAGTTCAGATAACGAATGGCTGCAGGAATGAAGCTTGACCGAGAACGTTTTGTTTTGACGAGAGGGTCTTTGAATCTTCTCTCAGATGGCATATATCTATACACTCTGAGTGTACTCTGCAGTGAGATCCGAACACATAAAAGGTTCAAAAGAACGCTATTTATTAGGACAAAAACACGATGTTTTTTCCGGGTTGGTTATTCTACGGTACCTTACTGGTCCGCAAGTAGCGATAAAGAACAAGTTACATTAAAGGTTAAATATATGTTTGGGTGACTAATGATTGGTTGAATCGCAGTTAGATATGACTTTGTTGATATGTTATTGGCGGAAGCGTGAGTCAGCGGAGTTTACAATGCATAATTATAACAGATGATCAGTGGAAGAATACAATGACTACTGCATTGTCAGCAAAAGGCGTCGATGCCCGATAGTTTGAACGCTAGGCAACGACAAGAAGTATTAAAACTTCGGTCTGATGAGGTCTGAATCGACGGTGTAAACACGCTGTGAAAGACGAGGAGAACTGGTGTAGACAGAGTAAGGTTGTTGGGAAATTTCATTTATAAAACGACACGAACGCACTCAGCTCGGTGGTGTAAAAATTCCGGTGTCAACAACATTGTACCAACCCACATTATGCTGCTTTCTAGAGACAGTGCAGCGTTCAGTCCGTCCGTATCCAAGTCATACCGTTTTTGTAGCCAACAACACGTTCAAATAACACGCAAACACAAGTTACACTGCCACCCCAACGCAGGTTTACTGCTCAGTCGCGTGAGCCTTGTCGTCGGTTGAGACTGTCACGTGATAAGATTTGCCTGCTCGAATTGAGTCGTCTATTCAGTTTTACACTCCACTCAACGGAGATAATAAATACAAAAACCCAAGAAGTGCAAGTCATTTGGAGATCAATGAATGTTGGGATCCATTTTTATTTATTTTTAATATATATATTTTTACGACTCTACTATTTCAGATGTTTTCGTTGTTTGGTTGCATGTGTTGTTGGCCGGCTTCTCATGTCGTTATTTGTCAGTAGGCCTACGGATAGGCTACACTGAGTGTTCCCACGAGAACAACCGTCTCAAATCCTTTCTCCTTCGCTTTCTGTAAGTGCTGTTACCTAAGTGTGTTCTTTGTCTCTTGTTTGTCTGTGTCAATCAAAAGACAAGATACGTAAGACATCTGATGGTGAATGCACTTAAAATGGACGAATTCTTTATCGTGTATATTCAGCTGCACAGTGTAAAAAGGCTGCCAACGAAGACTGAAGGTTTTATTGTCATTTCCAGGGCTTCCTACGTTTTACATTTTAGACTCATCCGTGTTTAGCAATTTAAAATGGTATTTTATCCTCTTTAAAAATAACTGTAAAGGATATTCTTTTATTTCTATTTATTTTATATAATTTTTTTTATGTATTTTTTATTATTTTGTTTGTTTTGTTTTTGTTTTTTTTTGCGGGGGGGGGGGGGGGGGGGGGGGGGGGGGGGGGGGGGGGGGGGGGGGGGGGGGGCGGGGGGGGATGGCAGGTAGAGGCAAACCGCAGAAACAGATAGACAGAGACAGAGAGACAGAGAGAGACAGAAACAGAGACAGACAGACAGAGAGACAGAGAGAGAGAGACAAACAGACACAGAAAGAGAGCTCGAAAACTTTATTTTACAAGCATTGAAAGAGAAAGAGAGTTAAAGAGTCCTTCCGCAATAAAGACAGAAGGCGTTGCAGTTTAACCAAAATTAATTTTGAAATGTGTATGTCAGGGATCCCAATTTTTTTGCTCCGTCAGGACTACGACAAACCTTACACAATTCGCGTTTCTTATTTCGCAATAACCCATCAGACCCATTGTGTAAGCTCTGTTTAGAATACGTCGCAACATTTTTACCAAATTATGACGAGCCAAAAAATACTAAGGAGAGAGAGAGAGGATATTTGATCGCAGAAATTCGATAGATTTCCCCCACTTTAAGCACATGCTAACGGCGATGAGTATTCTTGACGTAGACACGCAATGGTGTAGTAGCAGACTTTACGTCGCCGGATGCGCCTACTTTGTTGTGCTTTGACTGCCTGAGGGCTGCTTCAGTCTGTTGGTGAACCAGCCAAGTTGGCGGTGGGGTCACTCTGCACTGGGGCTCAGGAAATCCACTTCGTGCTCAAGGAAAGCCATACAAGGAACGGGGGAGGAGGGGTCTATTTTCGTTACTGCAGTAAAGTCGTTGACATCGACACATTATGTATAATTAACCGATAGTGAAGTGTAACTTCATAGGATTATGTTCACACACACACACACACACACACACACACACACACACACACACACACACACACACACACACACACACACACACACACACACGGGGCATGCGCGCGCGAGCACACACATGGGCATGCGCGCGCGAGCACACACACACACACACACACACACACACCACACACACCACACACACACACACACACACACACACACACACACACACCTGCGCACTGATACGGGAGGTACAATTACGTATAATGGACAAATATATTGCTGGCCATAAGACTGACCGATTGAAGTGTAAACAATCGAGAGTTCCAGATTGCCGACGTGTAAATTCAACGTGTTCGCGTACGCGTAGTCTGTGGTATAACGCCACGACGCGTTCCCGTTCTTGTTGCGACAAGGCAATCCAGAGGAAACGACAGGACCGCGTCCGAAGGGGAAACAACTGGCACTGGGTGCTGAATTTCTGTGAATGGATTCTGTTACAGTGTCCCCACAGCAGAAATTCAGTCGCATATTCGGCTCCAACCGGCAGGTTTGCTTTGGCGAAATATTTTTGTGTGCATGTTTATATATACATGCATGTGTGTGCCACTGCGCGCGTATGTGTTGGAGCTGATAATAATGTCGGTGGGCACAGGTGACCCGTGTCAGGGGCAGGCAGCGGACAAGAGAAGGGCGGGTTGCCCGACGGACAAGAGAAGGGCGGGTTGCCCGCGGACAATAAGGAGAAAGGCGGGTTGCCCGGCGGACAAGAGAAAGGCGGGTTGCCCTGCGGACTGTCTGTCGCGGGTTTCTGTAAGGAATCTGTGTAATTATTTAAAAAAATCCTTTCGGCAAATGTAGGTCACTTTTTGCTTCAGGAAATAAGGATAAAGTGAAGGTACACAAACAGGTGTGTGATTTTTTTTTTTTTTTTTTTTTTTTTTAATTTAGGTCAGTTTCAGCAAAATCTGTCAGTACGTAAAAATACATTTTTCAGATGCAATATTTTAGACACACAAACTCACTAAAACATACTCAAGGCACACTCTCAGGCGTGCGCACATGCACACACACACACACACACACACACACACACACACACACACACACACACACACACACACACACACACACACACACACACACACACACACACACACACACACACACACACACACACACACACACACACACACACATGCGCGCGGGCATACATGCACACACACGAATCACCCAGATTGACCCCTACTCGCCGGTTTGTTGGTTGTTTGTATTTTAGTCATTACGCTGATCTGAGTCTCTGAATCAAATGTGGAAGATGACTTTCACGTCGCGTCAGCTAACAAAATGCATTACAGTATAATGAAAGAAGAAGAAGAAGAAACGAAGAACATATCAAGTGCGAACCTCTAACATAACACAGAGCTTGGCGCGCTGTACAAAATTCAGTTACAAAACTACATCATCCATTTTGAGACACCTCAAGTGGAAAACAACAATAACAATGACTACAGGCACTTACATCACAAGAAGTTAAGCAGGCAAGACTTACAGTACACACGCAAGCGCGCAAGCGCGCCACACACATACAAACTGTATTTTTTTACGGGGTATAGCGCGATATAAGAGTTATTATTATTATTATTATACACGCACGCGCGTACACACACAATAATAATAAATAATTTAAAAACAAGTTCGGGGGAGGGGGGGGGGGTGAGAATTTGCTGGAAGTAGTAGGTTTTATAGGTCTCTTCCGTTGGTAAAAGAAAAAGAAAAAATACGTGTTTTTAGAAAGTTCTAGGCCCTCGGAGGTGATCCACTGCACAGCTGCAGTGTTCAACCCCAAACCTTGCAAGTTGTTCTTACACAGCTGAGTGCCCGCCTTCAACAGGTATAAAACCAGAGCATGAGCCGCTGATCAGACCTTGTCCCTCATATGTCAGCCCCTATAGCTCCCCTTCCCCTGCTACAAATGTATGCATATTACCACTGTGTAACGGGAAACGAGCGGCAGGAAAGAGAGAAAGAAGGAAGCAGCAACAATCAAAACCGAATGAAACAACCACAAAAGAGGGACAAAGGACGGAAAAACGAAAGAAAAAAGAAGAAAAAATGCCGACAGCTGCAGCAACTCCACTACCAGCAACAACAACAGTGAAACGACAACAATGAACGAGAGAGAGAGGGAGGGGGGGGGGTGGAGGGGGGGGTAACATAACAATAGCATCAACAACAAAACAAAAAGCAAACAAAGAATATCGAAGGACCATATCAGTCAGATCGATAGCAAAACCTGAGGATAAAATTCTCAAAAGGTGTCCCAGGGATTAATTAGCTTTGCATTTGTTTTGGGTCTTTAGAGAAATCAAATTGACATTTCCACTTGGTAGTTGGATATTTGAAGTGAAAGCAAATTTTGAAATAATATCAGTACAAATGACAGCGGGGCATGGGTAAAAAAATAAGAGCGATTTGTTGTCATAAGTGTGCATTTGACTACAGTAAGTGTGCATTGACTACAGTAACTGTGTATTGACTACAGTGAGTGTGTAGTGACTACAGTATGTTTGCAGCATCACGTTTTCTGTTGACTCTCAGGGACAAGTTACCACTTGCAGACGAAGTTGAAACCTGTGGAACATGTGGTGGGACCAGCAACAGTTTGTACAGTAATAATTATGGTAGTTGTTGAATATGTCAAGTTTAGTGACTTTGGGGTTATGGTCTTTAGTTGTTTCAGGAGTGTGAATGGGATTGGTGAATGGGAATGAATGTGGAATGAAAATTGGCGATTAGAATGAAATTGGGCGCAGACACTGTACAGGACATAAGTGAAGCCTAGTCATTTCTAGATTTTGTTTTCTTTTTGTTGCACCTTGTCTTATAGCATTTCATTTGCTGTGGTGTGTGTGTGTGTGTGTGTGTGTGTGTGTGTGTGTGTGTGTGTGTGTGTGTGCGTGTGCGTGTGTGTGTGTGTGCGTGTGTGTGTGTGTTCTTTCATTCTTACTTTCTTTCTTCTTCTTTGTCAACTTTCTTTCTTTCTCTCTTAAACACGTTCTTAATTGGGCGAATGTTTGTTCGCGAACCTAGTTGGAAGTATTCGGCGAATGTAGTTGGTTCTTAACTGGGCTAACTTTTCTTCGCGAACCTAGTTGGGAGTATTCGTCGAACTGCAACGAAGCTATATTCGGGATCCAAAAAGCTTCGCTAAACATGGTCTGGAAACATTCGCCCTATTCGACGAACATTGCCTCTGATTGGCTGAGAGCAGAGCTCTCCTGTGGATGAAGAAGAACTAAAAATAAAAATGGATGGCGGTGTTACTAGGTTCTTCACTCGCTTCGGAGGGAATTTGTTTGTTTGTTGACTTGTGGGAGGCGCAGCCTTGTCTTGGGGACCAGAATGAGATAGTAGTTAGTTGAATTACCCTGTGAGGGATGATGAAAGTATATTGAGTTGACTTTAGCCTATATTTTTGATCATGCTGTGCTGCGCGTCTGCCGCAAGTTTGGACCGAAGCTTGCATCTCATTACAAGCCAGTTGAGAACGAAGTAAAGTTCGTCGAACTGTCCGAATCATATTCGGCGAACTAAAAGTTCAATTAAGAAACGAATCATAGTTCGTCGAAGTGTTCGAAGTATGTTCGGCGAAACAAACATTCGCCCAGTTAAGAACGGGCTTTACGTTAATGGATTTGTTTAGTGTTTGGTCTACATTTTTCTTTCTTTTTGTGTCAATTAATTGATTTGTTTGGATTGGTTAATTTTTCTGTGGATCATTGATATGTCGCAATGTGTTGTGCAGTCAGTTGTATATAGTATAATGTCATAGAGATTAGCTTCGCACTTGTTTTGGGTTCGTGTCTTTACCAAAAACAAATTGACATTTCAACTTGGTAGCTGAATGTTTGAAATGAAGACAAATTCTCAATGTGCTCTTCGGCAGTGTACACTTCCTTTGAAATAGCATAAGAACAAATGACAAAGGGTTAAGAGTGAGAAAAATAGGAGTTACCTGTTTGTATAGGTGTGCATTGACTACAGTGTTTGCAGTATTGTGCTTTCTGTTTATTCTCAAGGACAAGTTGCGACTACTTGCAGACGAATTCGCAACCTATAGAACCTGTGGTGGGACCTGCAGCATTTTGGATACTAGTATGACCTTTTTATAATTAGTTTCTTTCAAAAGACAACAACAACAAAGGGAGGAGAGAGAGAGAGGAGACAAACAAACACAACAAAAACACTTAACGAAAACGCTGGACCTGCATTGCTATTGTCCGATATCTGTAGATTTCCTGTGCTGTCATTCTTTAACTAAGACAAAACACTGAAAATAAAAACATTGAAAAAATCGATACAGTTGTACCTTGATATTCCCCTACCCGCACATCATTTTGTATGTTCGCAAAGTTTTGCTAGTGGTCCAGGGTTCAAGCCTCGCACAGGAGACTGGATGAAGAACGGTGAGCGCAGATGGAAATCGGGGTGGGTTTGAGGGGAGGGGGGTGCATTCACAGGTGAATGGTCGCTGATCGATTGTATCGGCGATCAAATTTGAAGGAGGGTAGGGGTCGGGAGGAAAGGGGAGGTGTCGAGAGGGACGGGAAGGATGGGGTGGATTGGGGGGGGGGGGGGGGGGTCGGGAGCCGGAGGGCAGGGTCAAAGTCTTGGGGTCAACGTGGAGAGGGTGGGGGGGGGGGGGGGCAGTGGGGAGAGGAGGGTGTCGGGAGGGAAGGTAGGGTAGAGGTGTGTGTGTAGAGGGGGGGGGGGGTCATAGTCGGGATTGAATGGTCAAAACGGGAGGAGGAGGGAGTCGGGATGGAGGTGGGGGGGGGGGGGTCGGGAGCCGGAGGGCAGGGTTAAAGTCTTGGGGTCAACGTGGAGAGGGAGGGGGGGGACAGTGGGGAGAGGAGGGTGTCGGGAGGGAAGGTAGGGTAGAGGTGTGTGTGTAGAGGGGGGGGGGGGTCATAGTCGGGATTGAATGGTCAAAACGGGAGGAGGAGGGGGTCGGGATGGAGGGGGGCGGGGGGGGGGGGGGTCGATGTCGTCAAGTTAGAAGGGGAAGGTAGGGTCGAAATTGGAAGCGAGGTCAGGGTCGGGTGGGGAGGCTCAGGGTCGGAACGGGGAGGTAGGAGCGGAAGGGTCGAGGGGAGGGTATGATGAGTTGATGCTTAATGTCCTCAGATGTCATTTGACATATTAGGGACAAGTTGTGACCAATGCCGAAGCACGGTTCAATAAAAGCCACATACGTAAGGTGTATGCGTGTTTAGCTGTAACCTGCCACCTGCACTTTTGGCAGAATGACCGGGATTTTTTACGTGCTACTGCGGTAACACGGGGGTGGAACGGATACCGAAATAAGGGTCAGCACAGAAAGTCGACCCTGGAGAAGAAAATTCTCCCGCCGTTCCAGCAGGTATTCGAACCCGCGACCTTTCAATCACGAGTCCGGCGCTCTAACCACTGAGCTATCCCCGCCCCCGAGGGGAGGGTATTCATTGATGATCACTTATATAGCGCTATTCTCCGCTCTCTTGAGCAGACTCACTGCGCTCGCATGTGGTTCTACATGAGTGACAAGCTTTTTATAGCGCGTTTTTTTTTTGTTTTTTTTTTAATATCCACCGAAGTGGTGTACTTAAGCGCTGGCATGGCTGGTGCCACATGAAACTGCAGCCATCTCGGCGCAAGTTCTGTGTACACCATACAACCATGCACCATGTCACTTCATACAAAGCCACATACGTAAGGTGTATGCGTGTTTAGCTGTAACCTGCCACCTGCGCTTTTGGCAGAATGACCGGGATCTTTTACGTGCTACTGCGGTAACACGGGGGTGGAACGGATACCGAAATTAGAGTCAGCACAGAAAGTCGACCCTGGAGAAGAAAATTCTCCCGCCGCTCCTGCAGGGATTTGAACCCGGGACCTTTCAGTCACGAGTCCGGCGCTCTAACCACTGAGCTATCCCCGTCCCCCCAGTCTAGGGTAGGCTAGGGAAGGTCAGGGTCGGAAGAGGACGGGAAGGTCGAAAAGGGAGTTGGCCTTTACAAGGGTCGGGAGGGGAGGGTCAAGGTCAGAAGGGGAAGGAGGGTTAGCCTGTACAACTGGACCTAAGGTGGGGGTTCTTTGAGGGCCAGTCGCCGTGCCAGATGGAGGGCGCGGTAAACGGGCTGCCAGCACGAGCAAACCAGTTATGGGGTTATAAATGGGACTGGATAGCGGCCTGGGCCCATGGACATGACGCTGATAAAGAACAGGAGCCCAAGACAAAGTGCTTAATGCCCTGGCAAGGTGTGTGCCAGAATTTAAGACGGCTGTTTACCACTATTGAAGCGGAACTAACTGTGCAAACTTGATGGCGTGCACATTGGCGTCGTAATGTCCCTTGGACGTAAAATCTCTAAACAACCACACTTCTGTCCGTTCTGCCTTGGGTGTCTGTGGAAAAAAGCTTACACGACGTAAATGTTTCGCTTTTCGTTAAAATAGATAAAAACCCGCTGATCCCTTTTCCCTACCTGCAAGACGGTAAGTATGTATAGTATTCATTTATCAATTTTTCAGTTGTGCGTGTTTGCGGAGAAAATTATGCCAATACACTTCCTGGATAAACAGTCCGATTTTTCCACTCAGGCAGATGCCGCTGTATAAACAGAATAATTAGACGCAGCTTATAACAGCGGGTGGTAAGCATATTCAAAATGTTATTGTTTGAACTAAAGCTTATATCCCTTCAAGAGAAAAGCAAATAAAGTCAGGCTGGGTTAAAGGGAGAATAAAGAAAGATTGTGTTTCAGGAAAGCAATCACTGACAGAAAATAAAAGACTAAGTTTTTACAAGTGAATCATTGTGCTAGAGTAAAAGTACTGAAATAGACCAAGGGTCTACTGATTTTTACAGATGAAAATTATAGCATTTTTGCTAGAGGAGAAAATTCCGCACGCGCGCGCGCACGCACGCACGCACGCACGCACGCACGCACGCACGCACGCACGCACGCACGCACGCACGCACACACACACACACACACACACACACGCATACACACAGAAACAAAGGCCATCACCTGAAATGAATTTATTACCTGCTGTGGCACAGTTCATCGGCTATGTATATATCTTTTTTTAAAGAGAGAAAATGCTCGACAGACTCGCATTAAAGTGTCGGTCTTTACGGGTGGCATATGATGGACGCCATACAAGACTATAGCTTACTGCTATCCAGAACTAAAAAAACGAAGTAGGCAACAGATGAGATATGCCAAAAGTCAAATCTATGAAATGTATCAATGATTTCTCTTGGGCGAATTCGAGGTCACCAGTATTAGTTTACTCTAAGGGAAAGCTCGGTCAAAATAATAACAGATCCAGTTTTAACATTCCGGAATTCTCGTGACCTTAAAAAGTCAGTGTCTCTAAAATTGGTATAACACTCGATTCTGGCCAGTCACATTTTGGATTACGTACTGTCCGGAACAAAAGCCAAATACTGCAGCTTGTTTTCCTTCGTGTAGTGTGCGGCGTGCGTGGGTATTGGGAGCTGGCAAGGCGGACGGCCATACTGCCCGAAACTGATCGTTACACACACTCACCTTTCTCCTTTAATACAAATCAAAAGCAAGGGAAAAGAAACATTTGTTCTCTTCGCTACTTTTCTAGGAGAAAATCCGACACATAACAAGACAGTGGATGTACTGTTGAGCAAAGGAAAAGCGAGACTGATTTCGACTTATTAATACATGACCACACCTATACCAGACAAAGATACAAATAAAGACAGTTTTACAAATTACTGAGCCTTTTCTCGAAAAAGTCTGTTAACCTTGTAAGCCACCATTCTGTATATTATGTAAAAATCTGACTCATTCTGCCTAAAAATCACAATTAAATTATGGACACCAAGTGCTGAAGGAGAATACCACGAAAGGACAATCGACAGGTTGTGCTGACCACTTCTAATTCCCCTGTAAAATATCACTGAAAGAACCATGGCATTATTAAGTTTTCCATCATGCAAACATACCATGCATATATAAAACATCACGAGTTAAAATGAATCACAGTTATGCTGTTAATGTGCACCGAAAGACATGCAAGTACAAAAGGAAATCCTCTATAATAGTTCTGTATAATTAACAATTGCATGTAAAGTTTTAAACTGGTTATCTATTAGCAAAAATTAAGATATTACTACGTCATGTCCACAATGCTTTACAGCCAAAATATTGTATATACTTAGAATATGGCATTGAATGCACTCCTGGCATGAAAATAACTGAAAAATCAATATTATAGATCATGTATTGTTTGGTACAGAATCATTCTTTGCAGAATAGTCTGCAGAACTATTCAAGCACTCCAGTTGTACACATCGATCGCAGTACAATTCAGAGATTGTGTGCTCTTTTGGGTTTCTTGTTTGTTTTGTTTGTTTTTTCTTTTTCCTTTTTCTTTTTGTTGTTGTTGTTGTTGTTGCTTGTTTTGCTTTGGATTTGTTTGTTTTTTGTATTTATTTACCATGTCTAGTTTGTTCTTGAAAATAAAACAAAGAAGCCCCTCATATGGCAATTGATCAACTTACGCATGTTAAAATGAACAAACAGAAGTACAAAACAAACAAAATATAGACCTATGATCACGTCAAAAACAAACAAAAAGGACAGAAAAAATGTCGCAAAGACAATAAATGAATAAATATTCTAAAAAATAATGATAACAAAAAATAAAATATAAAATAAACAAACAAAAAACAAACAAAAATTAAAAGGAAAATATAAGGCAAGTAGTTAAGAAATATATATGAAATTATTCTAATTTTTTTTTATGTTTTTGTTGCTTTTCTTGACACTGCTATGACCTTGAGGTAAGACCGAGGTCACCAAAACTGTTATGAATAAATATTCATTAATAGTTTATTGTCATGCAGCTTTTTGAATATGTCGCTTAGACAGTGTCTGAGACGAGCCAAAGTTAAGATTTTGCTAAGGTATGGAACGTTTAATTTATCTCCTTGATATAAACCAGTCATATCTGCTGATGTGACAATCGCAAATATCGAAATTTATCAGATAGAAACGTACCAAAACAAAAGATACTGTCAGTGTTATATTTTCCGACATTACTGTATCTATAAAATAAAATCAAGGTCACGAAAGTGACAGCAACGGGTAAACTCCAAACTGGTTATGATCATGCAAACAATAAATGACTTGAGCCAGGAAACTGCGCACGTTCACGCTTTATACCAAGGAAAGAAACGTGCTGAGCACCTCTCTGAATAAACGCCACAGTCACAAGTGCGATATTGCACATGTATATATATACTTAAAATGTTAACTCTTGATGTTACTGTAAACTTAAAACCAGGTTTGTGTACAGGCAGGTATCTTGTCGGTTACAAACAGCTCGATATAGCGCATCAGCAGACGGTCGCCATGGAGAAAAATTACAAACGAAGAATAAGGCAGAGACGGGCAAAACTAAAAGAAATACTGTTATGCTTGTAACAACATAATTATAAAATGAATAGTAAAGACATGATCAAAAGGGCGAGACGACACCTTCATACAGTCTTTATCCGCTCTATCTTGTAAACGTTGTTGTATGCCTCTATCTTTTCTTCCTTTTTATTATTATTATTTTCATAGTTCAAGCAACTTGTTATTTGAACTCGCTGCTATAAAAGTTATTAATAATATTTTATTGCTTGCGGGGCACCGGGGTTAAAACGTTTTCTTTGAGAGGCTAAACAATATGGTGCGGTTCGATGCTGTTAGGGACGTTGTTGCATGTTTCAGGTTAGAAACGTTTTCTCTGAGTGTCTAAATGATACAGTGCGGTTTGATGCTGCGTTTGTGACTGTTTTGCCCTTGTTGCAGGTGTTTCTGGTTTGAAACGTTTTCTTCGAGTGTCTAACTGATATGTTGTGATTTGATTATGTGTGTTTTGACTGTTTTGGCCCTTGTTGCGTACGTTTTGGGTTTGAATCGTTTTCTGGATGTTAAAATGATATCATGTGGTTTGATGCCGTTTTGATCGTTGTTGTGATTGTTTCGGGTTAGAAACTTAGTCTTTGAATGTGTACACGATACGATGTGGTTTGATGCTGTATGTATGCATGTTTTGGTCCTTATTGCGTGCGTTTTGGGTTTGGAACGTTTTTGTTTGAATGTCTGAACGATATTATGTTTCATGTAGTATTTATATAGACCACTTCCATCTTGGGCATGTGTTAACGTCAGGCCCATTCATTCCAACTACATTCAGTAATTCGATTTCCAATCACCCATCCCACACCACCCATCTTCCCAACCATTTAGACTTCTAACCCGCCCTGAGATCTCGTGCCTTGTTCAAATGGGAATATTTTTAGCGGAAAAAAAATGAAAGAAAACGTGTCAGATCTATATCAAATTGAAACCTGCCGCAATGAAACGGTGCAGTCACATAAATTGCTCCATGAGATTTTGTTGTCAGTAGAAACGAATAGCTCAGTTTCATAGAAACGTTTAATGTTCATCTCCACTCCAACAACACTACAAGACTTCAGAAATTTGCGCGTTGTTTATTTCAGGCGTGGCGAGAAGCGTGGATAGCTGGGGTTATTGGAAGTGCACCTAACAACCTCCAAGAAGCGTGGTCGACCGGCGCACCCACCCACCCCCCCTCACCCACCACCCCCACCCATCCCCCGCCCCCTCCCAACCCCCATCCCATGTAATGGCAGAGTCTTCACATTGCAAAAGGTGCTCTTTCGTAGGCAGAGAGAGAACTGGTGACGACGGTTCGCAGTGCCTCCGCACTGTAACGAACTAGTCAAATGACTCGCTGACTAGTTAGTGCAGACTGCTGCTGAAAGGAAAGTCTTCAATAACTGAAGTATCATTCCGTTATCCCGAGTATCAAATGCTGGGAAATAAAAGACGAACACATACAAAACTATGCAGGCTTGTGTTTGAACTGGATGATTTCAGAGCTGCTCGTCACCACGAAGACCCAGAAAGTCAATGTTGGCAAGCCAGCTTGCTGTGCAGACGATCATCAGGGCCGTGCTCTAGCGTCTCCATCATCACACAGTTAGCACAGATTATTCGAGATGAGTGAAAACACCCTCACACTAGCCTCCAGTTCCTTCGAGATGAAGACCGACACAAAGACAAGACATGCACAGTGAAGAGATGGCCGCGACTGAAGGACACGGGACGCGGTACGGTGACCCTCCCCACACTGACAGGCGCTATAACTTGCTGTCACGCTTTAGACGGTGCGCCTCAGTCTTCCACACTGGAGGAATGACGCACACGGGACGTCCACGGCGCGGGTGCCAGACCAACATCTGGGCACTGTTGGCGCAGGGCGGGGTGAGAGCACAGCGGGGAATGGGTACATTGTAGTCCAACAGCTGAGGTTGCTGGGGCACAGCGTTGCTGACCAGGCACGACCGCTGCCCTAACGGTTTGTTCGGGTCTACCACAATCTCCAGCTGTCGGACAAATAGATGGACGATATCGGATACATGTCCATTATTAAGTGCTGTTGTCAAACATGAATCTGATTTGCTCAACAATTTCAAAAATGGCAAGAAGTAAACTTTATGAGTTCCCGTACTTTAAATAGCATCTTACAGTCATCTTTCTTACATTTTTTCTCTCGACGTTTTATTTATTTACCTTGAATAAAAGCTCCGACAGCGCACATTTAATTATTTTTCTATCCCTTACAATAAGAACAAATGCTCGAATGACTAAAATTTAACGAATAAGTAATGCGATTAAAAAAAAAATTAAAATCAAGAGTAATGAAATACAATAAAATTCCTGACATTAGCAATTACCGGTCAATCGCTTAATGATTTAAAAGACTCACAGCCACGAACAATCCTCTCTGGTATGTTCGATGGAATTAACAGGCCCCCACCCCCCTCCCCGCCCAAACCTCCAACTGATTTTGCTTCTAGTATTGTCGCTGAATTCATCTTAATGTTGATGAATTGCAGCCTCACTAAGAGATGAACTGACCGCAAGGTTGGTCGATCAAGGGAACAGCAGATTACCTCCCTGCATACCACCTTTCATTACCTACATCACACCATCTTCACTAGTCCCTTTTCCAATGCTTGCCTCATTACCCTTTTAGTGCCAGTTCTTGGAAATATTGCTTCTTCTTCTCACACCCCAGAGAGGACAGTACAACTATAAAAACACTTTGTTCAACTGCTCAAAGAAACTGCAAAATTAGAGAACAAGTGACTTGCGCACTGAAATTTAATGCGAGCTTCAGAGAGACTTTTCATAGCTGATTTTTGTTCAGCAGAAGCAACAAAACATGAGCAAAGATGTGCTATGAGGCAGTTGCGTCCGATTTTGTAGTTCCTGTAGATGAGAATGACATTCCTATGCAAACACAGCCGCAACAGGGACGCAGCTTTCTGGTTTTGAGCCTTAAGATGAAACACAAATGCTCCACATATCGGCTGAGTTTGAAAAACGTAGATTTTTTCACTTTATATGCCTAGAAAACAGTCATGTTTAGTAATTTCAATCGCATAAAATGGTGTTTTTTGTTTGCTTTTGGGGTGAAGGGGGGTCACAATTTATAAGTGGTATTGACACTGCAGGCTTTACCTTTTGACTCAGATTGAGTGACGCATTTAGAATTGTTCCTGCTAATGCACCTGCTGCTCAGCAGACTCGGCATATAGCTGTGTTGTGTGTGTGATTTCAGAGGGGCAGTAATCGCATCTCAGCAATTGCTTTTGCCTTGTTTTGGGATGATTAAATGACTATGCATGTCTTCGGGTTAATGTCACTTGAGCAACACAAAGCAGTTGCGTGAGTATATTTTCTTCATCTCCACAGTTCAGACTGGTGTGGAAACTGACGAAAATTACATTATGTTTCTGTCTTCAAAGCAAAGTTCACAACGACTGCTGAGAATTTAATGCCACCTTTGTGTCTCCAATAGTTGCTTCATCAACATGATGGCAGCATACCACTCATCATTATCGCAAGGGGCGAAAAAACAAGGAAACAAGATAGCAGAGGTAACTTGTCTTTTTACGCACAGTCAGCCAGGGCAGTTATATCAGAGCGACAGTCAGCAGATAAATGGATAATGACTGTCATGGAACTGTTAATCCTCCACAAACTTATCAAAAGAGCCAGCGGGCAAGAGGAACAAGAAAGAAGAGACGAATCTCATGTTCACCAAGCAAGACTCGATAACTTAAGTGCAAATGGACTACGGCGTTTTCATATGACAGCATATGGCAGCTGCTTTTCTGAAGCTGCGTCGACTCGTATAGAGAACGCCACAGCCTTTGAATTAAGAAATTGTCAATGTGACTTCCTCGAAGACAGTTTCCCCACTTTTCTAATTCCATGCAGCACAATAAAGAGGAATACGACAGTTAGACAAAAGAATTGTTCCGTTTAATTGTGCATGAACTGCGACAGAGCGGAAAGTAGACCGGCAATGATGCTGACTCCTTGCCTCTTGCCCAGGCAGACTGGACCCAGAGACCGATCAGATACATCCACCAGCAATCAGCAAAGGCCTTGTTGCGGCACGTTTTGTCACTACGGCACGTTTTGTCACTAAAACGTGTCAACTTGATGCACAGCCTGCACGTTTTGTCACTCCGGCACGTTTTGTCACTACGTGGTGACAAAACGTGCCGAAAGGTCCACTCGTTGCACGTTTTGTCACTCCTTCGCTAGCAACACTGTAATCTGTCTTTCCCGTATGTGTGTGTGTGTGTGTGTGTGTGTGTGTGTGTGTGTGTGTGTGTGTGTGTGTGTGTGTGTGTGTGTGTGTGTGTGAGCGTATGTGCATGCGTGCGTGCGTGCCTGTGTGTGCCCGCGCGCACGTGTGTGTGTGTGTGTGTGTGTGTGTGTGTGTGTGTGTGTGTGTGTGTGTATGTGTGTGTGTGCGTTGATGTGCACTTGTCCGTGGAAGCGCGCGCGCGCCCGCGAATGTGTTGTGTATTGTGTTTTATTATCCCCGCCTCAGTCAGTGCTAAACTGAAATTCTGTATTGCTTTGAGAAGACTACGAGGCTACTGCTGCCCGTAGCTCTGTGAGCTGTGTGAAATATAGCTACAAAGATACAGACTGAGTGAAAATGTGGTTTGATTGTATGTTGTGGATGTCCCTTAGGTATAATATTCTTTGATGGAATGGCTGGTATTTGTTGATGAAACAGAAGGTAAACATGGACTGACTTTGGTTGTGATGTTTCATTCCATTTTGTAGCATAATATGTGCTTAACATGTTTTTGTTTTTGTTTTCCTTTCTCGCTTTCTCTCCCTCTCTTTGTCTTTGATTTGGACTTTTCTCTTCTTCTTTTTTCTGTCTGTCTGTCTCTGTCTCTCTCTTGCCTTCACTCACACTCGCTAGCGCTCTGTCTGTCTGTCTGTCTGTCTGTCTGTCTGTCTGTCTGTCTGTCTGTCTGTCTGTCTCTCTCTCTCTCTCTCTCTCTCTCTCTCTCTCTCTCTCTCTCTCTCTGTCTGTCTTAGACTTCTGTCTTTCGTTCTTCTCTCTCTCTCTCTCTCTCTCTCTCTCTTTCACTCACACTCTCTAGCACTCTGTCTCTTTCTGTCTCTGTCTGTCTGTCTGTCTCTGTCTTCTCCTTCTGTCTTTCGTTCTTCACTGTGTGTATCTCCTCTCTTCTCTCTCTCTCTCTCTCTCTCTCTCTCTCTCTCTCTCTCTCTCTCTCTCTCTCTCGGGAGTGAGCGAATCTCACCGCAGTGGCAGGTCGCATTTTTTGAAGCGGTTTTCTGCTGTAATAACCTTGATAGTGACACGACGTTCCGATAATTGGTTTGTGCTGACACTGCTGATCAGTTTGATGTGAAAATCTGTGCCACAGGGGAATATGCCGGTGCATAATTTGTGTTTTCGAGCCAGCTGTGGCCAGTTTGTGACTGTGTTTCTCCACTTCATGACCAGGAGGGCAAGTTTTGCACGCAAGATGAGTGTGCAAGTGATCACAACAAGAAACAGACTGGACGTGTTGCTGTTTGTGTTTGTGGCCAGCTACTTCTTGTGTTGCGGGGATGTAGAATCGAACCCTGGGCCGCTGGATAAGGATGACTTGAAACCTCAGGCGAGAAAGGAACCTCGTGACGACGCAAGTGGGGCAGACAAGCAACCGCCAGTGCCTAGAACTGTGAGTACTGAACCGACCGTTTCACGGACAACTCCTGACACCGGCATAGCACCGGACATGGCATCTCAGATTCTGGACGTAATACGACAGCAAAGTGTGCAGTTTCAGTCTCTGGAAACTAACATGAACCAGATGCGAAAGGACCTGGGCTCTATCAAAACTGACATAGGACTGGTGAGAACGAAGTGTGAAGAAACTGACGAGAGGTGCAACAGACTGGAGACAAACTATCAGACACTGTCCTCAGCAGTACAAGAAATCAACACTGACGTGGGCGACCTGTTCGATGCCAGTAAAGAAAATAGTGATGATATATCCAGAATCTCAATGACAGTGGGGAACACAGAAAAAGATTGCCAACTTGAAGTCAGAAGTGGACAGACTGGAAGAATTCTCTAGAAGGGATAATCTCCGTATGTACGGAATACCCCACAGCGGAGATTATGAGGACTATGACGCCTGTGCCAGAGCTGTTTCGGACGTTCTCAATTCAGTGGAAGGACCAAAAAGATGGACACCGGATGATATTGCTCGCGTTCACCGTGTAGGCCAAAGCAGGAACGGAGAGCCGAAGCCTATGATTGTGAAGTTCAGCAGGTGAAAAGACAAAATAGCCATTCTCAGAAATAGAAAATACAGAGACGATCTGAAAAATAATGGTGTGCGAGTGGCAAATGATATGACAAAGAACCAGGCACGTAGCAGAAGCTAAGAAGGAAGGGAAAGTTGCCTACTTCAGGAAAGGTAAACTGATGGTGGGACCAAAACGACCGGACCCAAGAAGCTACGCGCGCAGACGTTGCAGCAGCAGACGACACAGGGGACTGAACACACGCGACAACACCCGAGCGATCAGCCGATCACGTAAACAACGGGGGCAGAGGTCAGGGGCAACCCCGCGAAACGGAGAGGCGTGACCCTGCTCACCCTGGAGGCTACAGCACAGCTAGTCAGGCCAGCAGTACGCAATCTGCACGTGCAAACCGTGGTGACGCTCCCAGTGGCTCACAACAGCGTGGACTATACGACTACTGGAGCAGATCTCCAGTCAACAAAACACCGCGACGGTCGGATCGTAACCGACGATAGGACAGGCAAGACCATCCAAGCGAATTAAACTTCCTTGCGTATAATGTAAAAACTTTTACGGTAAGCTGAATAATTCATCTTTCATGAAGTATATTAGCAGGTTTGATGTTGTTTGCCTAACGGAGACATTTGCGGACAGCACGTTTGATTTCAGCCGACTGTTTACTGACCATATTAAGTTTGCTGCGCCAGCGAAAAAAACTTTCGTTACAGGGCAGAAACTCCGGGGGAGTTCTGCTTTTTATTCGGAAATCCGTTTCAACGTTTGTGAAAAAAATGAAGACTGACTGTGAAAACACTGTTGTTAGAGTAGACAAGTCTGTGTTTAGTCTAGATAAGGATGTGTTGCTCACTGCAAGCTATGTTGCGCCAGAGAACAGTCCGCTGTATGACACTCTTGAGCTGAAAGACGGCATTCTTATTTTAGAGGAAAGTATACTGCAGCTAGTACAAAATGAAGACCCTTATATTTTGCTATGCGGAGACCTAAACGCGAGAACTGGCTGTGAACAACCAGAGTTGGAAGAAATGTTTAACTATACACCCGGCTCTGATGATAATGATGATGGTGATTGTAGGTACAGATGCTCAAAGGATAATATTGTGAATAATTTTGGAAAATCCTTACTGAAATTATGCTTTATGTTGGATTGTGTTATTGTGAATGGGTTCTGTAACAGTGATGCCAGTGGAGAATTTACCTACGTGTCGCCGCACGGCAGTAGCGTGATAGATTATTTTATCATTTCAGAAGATTTGTTTCCTGACCATTGTGAGTTACGTATTGGGGATCGTGTTGATTCATGGCACTTGCCAGTAGAGTTCAAATGGAAGCAAGCGGGTCGAATGATTGACCAACCAGACCAAAGAGAAAGTTATGAAAGTGGCACTGTGTGCTCTGAAGATTGTTTACCCAGTTATAAGCAGGAACTTGAGTCGGACAGTTTTAAACGTTGTATGCAAGATGCCCATTTAGCGCTTGGATCTGATGTAGACGATTCCATTGAAATATTTTTGAATGCTTTGTATTGTGCGGCTGCATGTATGGTCAGGAAAAGGGGAAAAAAGAAAAAGCACGTGAACGACTGGTTTGATGATGAGTGTGCACAAAAGAAGAAAACAGTCAAAAGAGCACTTAAAAGGTTCCAAAGGTCAAAGAAAGAAAATACTAAATACAGGGAAACGTATGTTAGCGAAAGAAAAGAATACAGAATACAAGCAACTGTTGGCAAGGAAGAAAACCGAGTTTGACCGGGCAAGAATAGCAAGACTGAAACAGTCAATAAATGATCCCAAACTGTTTTGGCAAACGATCAGGTCAGTGAATAGAAAGATTACAATATATAACGATATCACCAAAGAACAGTGGTACGAACATTTTTTGACGTATTTAATACAAGTGCTCTAGCAGATACTCAGACCCAAGCGGATGAAATTGCAGATGCAGAGACAGATGAGGAAGTGCCTGAAGTTTTGTTTAATGAAGCAATTTCCAAACAAGATGTTGTAGCTAGTATTGGCGAGTTGAAAGTCAGGGAAAAGTGCAGTTCCAGACAAGATAATAGGCGAAATGCTAAAACGTGCTAATGAAGTAGTCACACTGATTTTCTAGTGAAGCTTTTTAACAAAATATTCGATGGTGGAATGTTTCCCCGAGAGTGGTCAAAATCAATCATTGTGCCTATTCATAAAAAAGGGGACGTAAATCAACCAGATAATTATCGGGGTATAGCCTTGACAAGTGTCATAAGTAAAGTGTACACCAATATTCTGAACAAAGGACTCTCAGAGTGGGCAGAGATGGAAGAAAAGATGATCGAGGAACAAGCTGGTTTCAGAGCAGGCTCTAGCACCCTGTATGCGATGGTACAAAAATACTTACTCAAGCACACAAAGTTGTATGTAGCCTTCGTAGATTTTAAGAAGGCGTTTGATTCCGTAAACAGAAACGCTCTATGGTCCGTGTTAAGAAAAAAATGGTGTAAATGGAAAACTGTACATGGCTCTAAGGGGTATATACAATTCGGTTATAGCATGTGTACGTGATAAATGTTCATATTCTGATTATTTTGCCTGTCCAGGAGGTGTAAAACAAGGTTGCCTGCTTAGTCCTTTGATATTTTCCTTTTTCATCAATGAATTAGCCATAGAAGTGTCAAAGACAGGTAAGCATGGTATTCAGTTGATCCCTGGTACCACTGAAAATTTTCTGTTACTTTTTGCTGACGATGTCATACTCTTGTCAAATACGATAGTAGGCTTGCAAAACCAACTTGATAGTTTGAAAAGGGAAGCAGACAGATTGTACTTAACAGTAAACTTAGAAAAAAATAACATTATGGTGTTTCGTATGGGTGGTCACCTCGCTGCACGAGAAAGTGGTTGTATGGTAATACAGTCGTTAAAATGACAAACGCATATAAGTATCTGGGCATGATTTTTACTACAAAATTGAGTGTGAGTGCTGCTTTGTCTGATGTGTGTAAAAAAGGAAAGAAGGGTGAGATGGAGATTCAGAAATCAATGAGAAGATTAAGTACAATAGATCCATGTTTAATTCTAGAAACTCTTCGACGCTCAAATCACTCCTATCTTGACGTATGCAGCAGAAGTTTGGGGATTACATGATACAAAACAAATTGAAAAAGTTCATACATTTGCCATCGAACGATTTCTGAATGTTCCACTACACTGCTCAAACAAAATGATATATGGAGAAACTGGCAGATATCCACTGTTTATTACAACATATCTAAAATGTATTAAGTTTTGGTTAAAATTGACCAGATTACCAAAGACAAGAATATGTAGATAGGCGTATGAAATGCTTCTGCTACAACATGAAGCGGGCAAACAGAATTGGGTAACGAATGTTAAAGATGTTTTGGTGGGAAATGGATTTGGCATCGTGTGGTTGTGCCAGAGTGTTGGCTATGAGACACATTTTATAGCTGAATTTAAAGACAAGCTTATTTGCTGCTACAAGCAAAACTGGCATTCGGAGATGGAAAGAGACGATAAATACAGATGGTTTTATTCATTCAAATGTGCCTTGGAAGCTGAAAAATATTTAATGTACATTACAAACAAATGGTTGCGAGGTATGTCTGCTAGGTTTAGATTAAGAGCGTGTGGACTTAAAAGTCACAATGGTTTTCCACCGAACAACAGGGAGATTTTACCTGCCCAATGTGTGGTCAAGAGAGAGAAGACGAAATACACTTTATTTTTCATTATCAGGCCTATACAGACCTGCGAAAGAATTATAGCATTCTTGACTCATACAGCTCAATCCGGTATAAACTATTTAGGGCACTCCTTCCCTCAAAGAACGAGACCAAGATCGTAGCATGGCAAAATACATTACAGAAGCTATGAAAGTTAGGGGAAATAAAGTCGAAAACATCTGAATGAATGAACATTTATATATAGCGCATAAAAAAAACTTCCACACAAAACCTTGCGTGTTCACAGCGCCAGATACACACAGTGCATACATGTAAGCTCTCGCAAGCTAAAACTACCAAAGGACATGCACTCATACCAAAAGGTACAAACAGCTCCTACCCACCCACCCCTCTCCACAAGTTGAACTATACATAACAGTTAAATGTAAAAATATATACAGAGTTACAAATAATGATAACAGAAAAAAGAATCACACACACACGCACACACACACACACACACGCACACGCACACACACACACACACACACACATAGAGTAATTATGGCAACATCAACTTCACTTAACACACACACACCAGCGCCGGCGCACGTACACAATCGCATTGACTATCATCCCTGGGTAAAGAAATGGGTTTTCAGTGAAGGTCTGAAAGACTGAATGGAGTCCTTCTTCTGGATGCTCTCGGGGAGGACATTCCAGAGGGAGGGAGCGACATATCTGAAGGCTCGCTGGCCGTACCGCTTTGTCTTGGAATCCCTGGGCCCGGGAACATCAAGGAGAGATATAGATGCTGATCTGAGAAGTCGAGAAGGGTTGTGTTTTTGGAGAAGATCAGAGAGGTAGAGGGGGGTGTTATCATGAACTGACCGGTAACTGGCAGAGATAATTTTGTGGCGGATCCGTTTCTGGATAGGAAGCCAATGAAGCTGCCTAAGAATGGGAGTGATGTGATCTGTGTTTTTTTGCATTTCATGACAGTTCTTGCAGCAGCATTTTGCACTGCCTGTAGACGTTTAATCTGTTTTTGGGGCAGTCCCGACAGAAGGCTATTGCAGTAGTCAAGCTTTGACAAAATCAGACAGACAGCAATGCTGCTTGCAGCTTTGTAGGTGATGTATGGACGGACTTTACTCAGAGATCTGATGTGGAAAAAACAAGATCTGACAACGGCTGAGACATGTTGTTCCATGGAAAGCTCCGCGTCCAAAGTTACTCCAAGTGTTTTCACCACGTTGGAGAACGGAATGGACGCTTCGCCAACTGAAAGGCAGTCAACAGGGACAGTTTCTCTTCTAGATGATGGTCCACAGAGGAGTACTTCAGTTTTTTGCTCATTGAGTTTCAGTTTGTTTTTCGTCATCCATATTTTTATCTGTCGACAGCACGACTCAACATTTCTCAACGCACTCAGCGCAGACTCAGGTTCAGTTGGTAGGCACGAGTACAGTTCGAAATCGTCGGCAAAAAAGTGATAGTCTATGCAGAACTTATCAATAAGGTCTGCCAACTGCCTAGTGTAAAGAGAAAAGAGAAGAGGACCGAGCACCGATCCCTGCGGAACGCCACAAAGAAGGGGCGTTTCTGCTGAAAGGGCATGTCCTACAAGGACTTGCTGTGACCTGCATGATAAGTATGATGAGAACCAATCAAGAGCGGAACCATCCAAGCCGATTTCTGCATGAAGTCTCTGGAGGAGACCTAGCAGACAAAGTATGCAGATACTTGATTCTTGGATGGTCCTTGTGGGTTCCAGTTTGTATCTCTCTGTGTGTGTCTGTATGTGCGTGCGTGCGTGCGTGCGTGCGTGCGTGTGTGCGTGCGTGCGTGCGGGTGTGTGTGTGCGGGTGTGTGTGTATGTAATGTATGGAAAGGGAAAGACGTGAATACATATATGTGCATATAATTAGTTATGTACATGTAAACGAATCTGTTAAGTGACTTGGATTAAATGTGAAAATCTCTGCAGGCAAAGCACTGTATTTTGCGCATGCAGATGATTCATCCTTATTATCCATACTACTTATCCCTTTTGAAAGAACTACATGATTTTTACATGTCGCTGTGCGTGATGGAAAGTTGATCATGTTTTGTACCCCCGCGTCTTGTGGGCTTGTAAGCTGAAGACAATAAAACGTCAAACGTCTCTCTCTCTCTCTTTCTCTCTTTCCTTCTCTGTCTCTTTGACGCGCGTGCGCGCGTACGCACGCACCCCCCCACCCCCCACCCCACCCCCAACACACACACATACACACACTGACTCTCTCTCTCTCTCTCTCTCTCTCTCTCTCTCTCTCACACACACACACACACACACACACACACACACACACACACACATACACACACACGCGCGCGCGCTCACACAAGTGGCACACACAATATCAGATGTACTGGGGGGAAAGGTACAATGCCTGCACGATTTGTCACTATCTCTTTGGTGACAAAACGTGCAGGCATTGCTGCACGTTTTGTCACCTTAGTGACAAAACGTGTCGTAATGATAAAACGTGCCGTAGGAACAGATAATTAAAATACGATAACTGGCTCTTTTGCTGTGTTATCTGAATCACTATGAGGCTTGCGTATCGGAGAAGAATAAATAGCGTTCTGGTTGCAGTTCGATGTATTCTAACAATCTCACAGGTGGACCCAGTATTAACCAGCAGAAAACATTTGAGCCTCCCCCCCCCCCCCCCCTCCCCCCCATAACAATGAACAAAATGAAATCACAAGATACAACGAAACATTATTCGATTGCCCCTTTCACGACCACCTTTTCTCATTTTCCCATTTCCATGTACATAATCCCCTGGCCAAGGATCACCCCACCCCTCTTTGAAGACCACTTGGCTTGATTTGTATGGTGGTCTTAGAATTAGTGTGCGTGTTTGTGTGTGCGTGCGTGTGTTTTTGTGCACGAACTTTGACTTTATTGTTGCTGTTGTTGATTTGTTCTGATTTTGTGGAATGTGGCAGTGCCTGCCACCACAGCAACCCTTTCTGGAAGCAATAATAGGCTGAAGGCCCAAACCTTATTTGGTGGCGTCTTCTTCGAAGCATTGACTAAACTACTGCCCGATTTCTGACCTGCATTCTCCACGAGATGGTCTGTAACACGAAGGACTTCATGGTGACCATATTCCAGGCGACCAGCCACACGTAAAAGCTCTGGTCACGTATGATGTGTGTCAGGTTGGGCTCCAGCTGATGTCGATTGGCTGGGTTCCGCCACGTGACATGAGGGTGGAAGTTATCGTTCATGAAGACAGTTGCTGTTTGGTACCGGTCGCATGGACCCTGCATAAGATAAAGATAAGAGTTTGGAATTGGATTTTGATGTCCTTTCAACCGCACCGGGTCAGATCAGAACGATCAAACTCTGTCATAAATAAGTACTGATTTGAAACCGATTCTCATATATCATGGTAATAGGCTATCCACGCACAGTTGATGTCTGTTATCAGTAGCTCACCTGTGAAATTACCATTTGTATGTCATGTCGTATTCAACGCAAATAGTGGAGGCTAAAGGATCTGTGTTACCAGCTAAACATAACTGAGATAAGAATATATGGCCCTTTCCGGGTAGGCCCAACTAACCGTCCACAAGTATGCGCCTAGAGTGACCTGTTCTTCAAGTAACACTTTGGAAAGGTATTTTTTTCCAAGTGTTGCTAGCTTGTAACTGGACGTAACACGTGGCCCACGGATATGACGTAGTGCATGCGTGACCTAGTTTTGTGAAAGGGCCCCCAGACGTTCCACTATGGTTCCTTGCTTACCTTGAAAATGACGGTTTCATTGCGTGATCCATACCAAGGATAGTGGCGACCGTCACAGTCACTGATCATGCTCTGCTTCCCACTGGTCAGCTCCGGGAACTCCCAGCTCGTGCTGCACGTGCGTGTCAAACCGTTGTGTTAGGCACACAGGGGACGAAATCCAAGAAGAGCTGTCGTGCGTGGTCACACCAGTGATTCACTGTACAGTGCCAAATGGTTCCATGCACAAAATTGCACGCTGACAGGCAACTCAGCCGGTTGAAAATCTTACCCCCTTTTCTTTTTTTCGTCTTCTACTTCTTCCTTTTTTTTCTTTCTTTTTTTTTCTTCTTTCTCCCCCCCCCCCCCCCCCTTAAAAAACAATCCTCTTAACTCAGACGAGGACTTGCTTTTGTTGATACAATGTTAATACGGTGATTTGCAAAAGGGCATCCAGGTGACAAGAAATTAATGTCAAAGTTAGCAAGTTAATGTTGGCCGCATCTGTCCGTTTGCGAGTAAGCCGTACGTGTAATATGTTTTTCGGAATTTGGACACTGTATGTTGACAACACACGTCAGAGCAAGAAAATCACCGCTCATTAAAGTACATAATTTTAGTATGTATTAAAAGATATTAGGATCGTCTGCGGTTTCTCTAAAAAATAATTATAAACTAGGGGTATAACGACCATGTGGTTGTTGAATTCATGCCAACAGACGTGGTGCGTCTGCTGTAATTGTTATAACTAAATCAGAATGTGTATCATTGTAAAGTAGCTTCGGCAACTCACGACAGAAGATTTGCTCAGTAAAGTGTCCTTGTTCTTTGGTGTACGTGGAACCATCCCCTCTTTGTCTCTTAATGGAACGATGCTTTAGCCGAATTGCAAGTGGCATTGACTGTAAACTGAACTGCACAAAACTGACAGTGACATAGTGTACTCGTAGCCACATAAGAAATAGATTCATGCATCTGTACTGTGTATGTTTTAGGATATGTGACAAGACCTGATCAAAATTCTTTGGGTACTGCCTCTGATATGGTGGTTTGGTCTTGTCCATATTGACATTCAGAAGATATGAAAGTAAACAGTCCTATTAAAGATATATTGTAACGTGTGTCAGCCTTTTACTTGTCATCGATAAATAACTAGTCATAATAATAGCGGTGATTCAGAGTTCAGGAGCTGTGTGAAAGTCGAGGTGGCCGTTCTGGGCTCCCCGTCCCTAACGGTCCCTATGGTCTTTGTGGACGTAAAGCAAGACTGAACTTGATAGCGGTAATTTCTGTGGCGCCGTATCTCATCGACAAGGGTGAGCAAGCATACCGCGCTTTCCTAGATCAAGAAAAAGGTATACATAAAACCTGAAAAATAACAGACACACACACACATGCACACGCACGGGCGTACTAAGTAATGTAACCGGCATAGTTTCGGGGGGAGGGAGGTAAAGAGGGGGTGGGGGGTGGGGGGTAAACGGAAGAAGTCAGTTGCAGTGTTTGCTGAGGTGAGTTTTTAACCCAGTTTTAGCACGTACGCAGAAACAAAGTGTTTGGAATGCACAGCAAAAATTTCGGCGGCAAAAACATTGAATTTGCTCTCTCTCTCTACTACTACAATCCTTGTAAAATAAAGTCTTCGAGTTCGAGTTCTCTCTCTCTTCTTCTTCTTTATTGCTTGTTTGTTTGTTTAGCGTTATGGCCCTCCACATCGTCCGATGATACAGTAATCGTTTTCAGCCATTAAAAATGAACAAAAACTGTTGCTTGGGCGTAAAACAATGAACGTAAACACACAATACATGTTGGAATCAACGTGTCTTCGTAAAACACCAGGAAATAAGCTTATAAAAGATCAGATAAAATTGCCAACGATTTGTTTTAGTCATAATAAAGTAGGACTATTGAATGTTAGCAAGTACCCATATGCAGCTCAAGTTCTATATCAGACGAACACGAAGTAATATTTGCGACATCTCCAGACAACGTGTCTTATGTCTGCGTGTCATAATTGTTTCTCACTGTACAAATTTGTGCACGGAACCATTCCCACTGATCAGCGGTGTGGTGGTTGGCTTGTCTTCTTCTTATTTTTGTTGTTGTTGTGGTGGTGGTCTTTCCTTGTTTTTACTTTTACGCCCACCCCCACCGCTTCTACATAGACAGTTTAACAGGATATAACCTGTTACAAATCGACGTCAATCCGGTAACAGAAACCATACAAACGCTTAAACAGAAAATCATTCCTAAGAAATCGTAACTACTATTTTTTTGTTTTTGTTTTTTGTTTTTGTTTTGTTTTGCTGTTCTTTTTTCTTCTGTTTTTGTTTGTTTATTAATGGCTTAGATGCACATTAACATTTTTATCTTGTGATCCTACATTGCCATAGGTCCAAATTTCGCGTTTATTCCGTTAGGCTTATGTAAACTTATGGCAAATTCATCAAGAATGACAAACCTTGCGAATTCAGTTTTTGTTTATGTGGGCGCTCTGACTGATCAAAATAAAATAACCGGCCGACTCTGACGGGTCAGTGGCTATCACTAGTGTCAGTGACGTAGCCTGTGATCTGTTAGATGAACAGCCTTTTTTTTACATCACCGCAGTCGTTTTGCCTGGCTACAAATGGGCTTTGTTTTCCGTGCGCTTTCTAAGATGGCGCCATTGTAATAAAAAAAATAAAAAAAAATCGTATATTTCAGTGACAGGACTGGCGGATGACGCGCTCATTTTAGAAGCAAATGCATCAATATTAGCCATCAAAGCAAAGGCACAGTGGTCTGAACCAAACTGGTTTTATTTTATGGCATTCGAAATAGGCCTAGCTTTCTGAATATCGCGAAGCACAACTACTGCGGATTACATCCCTTGTTGCTTACTTTGCATCCGATCACTTTTTGTCCCGAGACATCACGTGCGTAATATATATATATATATATATATAGAGAGAGAGAGAGAGAGAGAGAGAGAGAGAGAGAGAGAGAGAGAGAGAGAGAGAGATATGGGGGGGGGGGGGGGGGGATAGCAAGGGGACCTACTGATTTTGCACTACATTAGAAAACAGAAACAAAATTTCGATTCATTGGCCTCAAGTTAATTTTCCGATTTTTCCACATTTTTGTCGTGCCGTGATGTATATCCAAACATCGTTCGCGGATGTCCGCGAGCACTCGCGTCGAAGCCCAGATTTTCAAAACGGCTGGAGTCACAAGACCCAAACTTCAAGCACTGGTTCACGGCAAACTTCCTGCATCACTGCATTACGCCATAGGTCTCCGAAAACTGTCAGCTGAGTTTTTCGTTGGTACTCACTGAAACGGCAGTAAGTTTGTAACGAACAACTCAAATGCTATCTGGCAAAACGCCACCCACAGTACTCAGGCCAAAACAAATAAATCCAAAATCGTTTGAATCGAGATGGAACAATTGTTTTACCCGGGGTGGACGTGCCTCATGTTTAGCCTACGTGCGTGCTTCGACGCTAAGTTGATTCCACAGTCTTACTTGTACCCAAACTCCAAGCACTTGTTTACGACATCCCTCCTCCAACCACTGGTTATCGGTTATGCCATAGGCTTCCGAAAACTGTCAGCTGAAAGTTTTTCGTTGGTGCTCAAAACAGCAGTACGTTTGTAACAGACAACTCAGATTGTATCAGGCGTTTCTTTCATAACCGTCCACATTGCTTACGCCATCACAAATAAAACCAGACTCGTTTGAATCGAGACGGAACTCTTCTTTTTTTTTTAAGTGCGTGCTCCGACGCCATGTTGCTTTCAGTCCCATTAGTATCCAGACCTTTCGGGGGGTGATGACAGCGTCGGTGGACAGATGTGAGCCCCTTCAGTGACATAGCCAGTTTCTGGCAGAGTTTGGAGGAAGGTGCCGGAAAGTGAGGCTTGGAGTGTGATTTGTACCCAAACCTTTCGGAAGGCGCTGACAGCGCCGGTGGACAGATGCGAGAAGATAAGGAGTGCCCCTTCTGTGGCGTAACTATTTGTCCAGCTTCCGCACAGGACAGGACTTTGGACTAAAGTCCATTGTGGATCTGACAACTTCTCTTGAAAACGTGTACGTAGCGAGATATCTTTGCGTTATTGCAGAGCAAATCCATACTTTTTCTGTTGTTGTTGCTGTCTGGGGAATATTATTGGGAAATCGGATTTTTAACCTTCTGTCAACCGGGCACGGTCATCTCAGGACAGAGGTCATTATCATAAAATAAATATTTCGAAAGGTACTGTGTTGAACTCGTCTTTAACCTTTGTCCGTCAACGCAATGTGTTAAAAGAGAAATCTCAAATCGTGATAGATTTCGGGCAATTTCCGCTGTCCTCCAATCAGCCATTAGTCGCGTGCTTGTGAACATAAATGATATTAACAAGCTCTATTCATAGGCCAAAACATAGGCTGTCATAGACGGCGTCGCCAGAAATAGTCGATAGACACTTAACGCATCAACCGCGGACACAAACTTAAGCAAATCACAGTAAAAGTCTGAATCACTGTCCATGACGTACGTCATTTTATGTTGAAAAGAGTCGAGGGTAATGAAGCAGAATGAACTGGAACAACAAAAACTAAAATGGCAGATTCCCTGTCATTAGGCGAAACGCACAAAGTTAAACATTTTATGATATAGGGACCTGCTCCAGGCGTAGTTAAGTCACACTGCTCGATTCTTTCTTTGTAATGCATACTTACTATCCTTCCTTCCCGTACGAGTTGTGAAATTTCATGTCCGTGCATGCTTGAATCCATCCCACTTTCCACGCTTCAGGTTCACAAAATGGGGAAATTTCCACAGTTGCTGAAGCCCTGTCAGAACAGTGTCGTGCAAAGGACAATTATTAAAATTTCGTGCTGTCGTTAAAACTTATCCGACACTAGATCATGGCGTTAATCATACTACTCTTACTCGGTCTGCATTTCCTGCAGCCATACGGTTACAATGTAATATGGACTGCATTGCTACTCCGCCCTTGTGCCGGATAAATTACCCCGTAGTTGATCTTTCGTTTCGGCACTGCTAGCAAATTGCAGCATCAGTATTAAGGAGAGGACTAACTCAGACGTGATTATTGTACAAATTTGCCTCCCTCTCTCTCTCTGGACCGGCAGACTCTCTTCTATCGGAGCATTCACTTGGGAAGCTTTTGCCTGTAAAAAAAAATATATATATATCTAAAATTAGTGAAGAAATGAAACGCACATGCCTTAATTGTTTAAATTAGAAAAGAAAAAAATAACCCACTGATGCTGGGTTTTGTTGTTGTTTTTTGGCGTTATTGTGTTGATTAGCTCTTTTGTTCATTACCACAGTAGCGCTAAAGATTCCTAATCTTTAACGGGTCGCTCTGTACAGTAAAGGGAGGGTGATGCAAACTTAACTGTAGCCACATTTCTCAAGTAGCTCCTTAGTTTAATGGTTAGCTCTCCGGACACCCCAGCGATCGGGGTATCAACTGTCGATGGGACTTACACTTCTTTTTCTTGTCTGTCTGTCTGTCTGCTTTTTTTCTTGCTTTTTCTCAGACCCAAGTGGCATGTAAGGGCTCGTTTGAGACTGCACAATGTGCAGCACACTGTCTACGTAGCAAACAAGCCTCCTACCTTTAAGAAAACAGTATTATACAGTAACGTTGTGTGACACAAGACACACTTCCTGTATATGCTGAACAAAATCTTATAAGCGAGCTGGGCGTTTAGTTGGGGCCATGAAAGCGATCGACCGTAAGCGAATTTTCTTATAGCCTGTCCGAGTCAGTCTGTTCTCTATCTCTCTTAGTCTCTCTCTCTCGTGTGTGTGTGTTTGTGTGTGTGTGTGTGTGTGTGTGTGTGTGTGTGTGTGTGTGTGTGTGTGTGTGTGTGTGTGTGAAAGACAGACAGAGAGAGACTCAGTTTAGCTGGATCCCAGATAGTCACTTTCTCACAGCCGAAGTTTCTTTTGGGCGATTTTATTACACCCGAGTTCTACTACTTACTACGTTTAGTCGGATCAACAAGACAGATCCGGACCTGCGTTTACTGAGAAAACAGTGTAAAAGCTGCAGTACCAATCATCGTGCATGCCCGTTTGAACGACCCGCAAAACAACATCTAAAATAATACTGCCTTACAGGCCCAAGTCTATGCTTCGAGTACAGCTGGTGCTTTTAAGGTTGTGTAAATTTCATGTTTTATGGTTGTTTTAATTTTTGCTCTTATTTTGTAACGTGTGACCTTAAGCACGCACATACCCCGAGTTGGTGGGGGTTGGCAAATCCCGCTGTGGCAAAGGCTGTTGTCAGTTTCGGAACTCATGCATGTTCAGCAGGAAAGCGCTTAGTCTGACACTCTCTCATGTGTACTAATAATCATTATGTGGCGAACGGAGCATTGCCTATATTAAATGTTTATTCGTGGCACGACATGGCAGCATACACGAAGGCAGTCCGCCAGTCGGTCTGTGTACATACGGTCGCAACGTCTACAGCCTGGCCCGATTAGCGGTCTTCTTTGGCGGATTTGGCAGCCACTGACCTTCCATTGAGCAAAAACAGCTCGGGAGATTTTGCCGCATTTTTTTTATTATTATTATTTTATTATTATTATTATTATTTTTAAATTGGGGGGGGCAGAGTCCCCCCCCCCCCCCCCCCCCCCCCCTGCAGACTCTGCAGGTCCTATAGAATAAAGTGGTATGATAAAGTACAGAAGAAAATTTAAACAGTGGAAAGAATGCCGTGTATTAACTACTTTGAAGTATCCGACTAGACCAAACCGGCTACCGTAGCAGTCAGGGATGGATCTAGATCTAGAAGGTAAAGAAAATCGACTTATACTCGCTGAGACAGGCGGGAGAACGCAGTGGTGCTTTTCCTGTCGTTGGTGGTAGTGATATCTCGACAGATATGGCAATTTACCGCCACTTTGATTACTCCCAGCATGGCTTCGACTCAGAGGTGTTACACGCTAACAAGTTTTGTTTGTTTGTGTTTGTTGTACGGCTGTGATTTTTTTTTATTTTTTTTAAAGATATAATCCAGCAGATCCGACGATGCAGCAAGCTTTGAAACACGTGTAATTGTAAACTCCAAGAACAATGTGTGCCATTCCCGAAAACTTGACGTCACTGACCCATGGCAACCGCAAAGGCGGATGATGCCATATCAATTACATTGTCATCACACAAGAAAAGAGGGGGGAATGGAATGTTCATGATATTTTATTAAAAAATGAACAAACAAATTGCATGCATTCAACGGAAGCCGCAAAAAAACATCAGAAACATTTTGAACTCCAATCATTCACTTTTGCAACTGTAAACGAACATTTTGAGAGAGAAAAACAAATTCCTAGTTCATCAGTTCAAACTACCATGCCAGTACCTGAAGTTTGGCGTTCTGTACTTTAAAACCGCAGGGGAGGTTTCGTCTATTTGCGTGGGTTCATTGTCTATTTTGGCCTCAATTCGCAGAACTCGGATTAGCGGTCCATCTCTTTCACCAGGTCCAACACAGATGGTCTCACTGCTGTTGTTATTCTCTCGGTTTAGCTCTGATCGCCATAGCAAAGAAGATGTTCGTCCCGTTTCTTCCGTAGATGGAACGGAATGATCCATCGGGACCTTCTAAGCTGGCCGTCAGAGCCGTCGTGAAGCGGCAGGTGTCAACCAGCTCTCTGTTCGTGGCCGTCAAAGTGTCGTCTGCTTGAAGAAAGGCACAGCAAAAACGGATCATCATCATTCATCATGAGGGGAAAACAAATAAACAGTCAGACCCAGCAAAGCTCTCAAAGGGATTTTTTTCATGAAACTTGTTGGTGACTAGTTTTGTCCCGATAGAATTTTGATCAACACAAAGCAGATTAGAAGCTTCATATTCACTGCTTTAAAAAAAGTGGGACTGTTACAGAGATTATTTTGTGACGTATACATCATTAAGAGTGACGTCCCTTTCTGTTTACAGCACCAGGAGCAATCGTACCTGTGTTAGAACGCCTGGAAAGCAACAAAATACGAGATGAGAAAAAGGCAAAATGAAAACCCGAGGGAACAAACAATGTTAAAAGACCAAATTTTAACAGAATCTACACGGAGCACAAGATGGTCGTTGCTGGAGTTGGCGATTGCACAGGACCGAAAATGGACGGCTGCTCTGAGCATTTGTGCTCACGAAGGATCGTCACTGGCGAGTCTCAGGCCCCTAATGAAAGCTATGGAGATCAGTTTTCATGGAGTATTGTGGCTTACTGGAACAGTAATAGCATTTTTCATGACCCACAGAAGACAAGACATTGAAATGCTTGTCAACTTGTTTTTCCGTGAGTGTTACTAGCTAGTGTTAACATATTCTAGTCTGCGCGGATGTGGGTGTTTTTTCCATCCACTCGGGTTACCGACTTAGTCTTGGACCTCTGTATGTGACTGACATTTTTTTTTTATAAAACTTATGACAAGATTAGTTGTTGTTATTTCAAATATCGCAAATGTTCGCAGACGACACAACACAACTCAATAGCGGCCATTTCTAATCGACAAAGGTGAGCACACCTCGCTTTACATTATATTACAAGATAAACAAAAACTTATGCACTAAAATCTCAAAAGCAATAGTTCTGTAGTCATAATATTGTATTCTTCACACACCACATGCGCACACAGACGCACAGAAAGAATGTAATGAGGAGGGTAAGTGGGGGGACGGGGCAGTCACTCTGAATCACCTGAAAATTACGCACTGAGATTGGTCCATTTAGTGATTTACTTGAAGACTGGGTCAAAGGTATTGGGCTATGTATGGAAGTAAAACTCAAAAAGTCAAACTGAATCATAATACTGAAGCTATTTGCAACTCAAAAAGTCAAACTGAATCATAATACTGAAGCTATTTGCTTCTCATCATCTTCTGTCATAACTAGCGTCAACATGATCTTGCAATACCCACAGGCAAAATGGATGTTGAGTTTGCTGGAATCATCCACAACTGCAGCTTCATCTTTAATGGCAATCTTTCAATGAAACAATACAATCATCAAACCTGTAAGGTTGCATACATTGAAACCAGATGTGTGAGTTCCACGCACCAGTATCTCACTGAAGACGCAGCCACTAGTTAACTTGTATTATATCCTGTCCAGATCAGACTTCTGCAATTTCCAACTGGCAAGCTATGCACAGTCATCACACATCAAACCTCTTCTCAAGAAACTGCACTGGCTTCCTATACAAAATAGCTTTTATATCTGCTGTGAAATCATCACTGGCACTATCCTGCAGTACTTAGCAGAACCTGTCCAGATCTATCCCTTCAGTTCTAGGTTAGTAGGTATCTGTTTTCTTCTTCAAATAATTGGACTTTTTGCATCTCCACCTTCAAAAGAAAACAGCATGGTGTTCATGCCTTCCATTTCCCTGCTGCACAAATCTGGAATTCACTTCCTTTCACTTTCCACCACAGCCCTCCCTGCCTTAAAAATTAACCTTAAAACTTACCTCTTCAAACAATATTTTGACCAGAAATAGATTATTGAAATCTCTTTCACTCTCATTCACAGCTCTTCTATCCTTGCCTTCAAACTAGTCTTTAGGACTTATCTTTTCCAAAACTCAGTATAGCCTCTTTTTTTCTATTTCTTTTGATATAATCTTCTTGGCCATATGTGTGTGTATGCATGCATTATATATATGGGTTCTTCTTCAGTGCTGGTCCTAGTTTGGGGGAATCAGAGGTCAAAACTGAAATAGCTTGCAGCTTATCCCAATTAGGCTTGTTGTGTTCCACATACATCCTATTTTAAGGCACAATTAAAAGAAAAGCAGTTAGGACCCCGACTGCAAGTTAGGGTGGCTTCGAACATGTCCAAGTGGAGAGCATAATGCATGTTTTGGTGTGACATAAAAGTATCATTATGTTATATTTAGAACAAGAACCTTATTATTTCATAGAAAGGTTTTGAATAACAACCATTAGGAGTAACTAAGTGCAATTTTTAAGAGGGTTCATCCACTTGAGAGTAGAACAGCCTACCCTCAAAACTGTGACACTGAAACATGCGTGACATGGAAAGAAAAGTTTTTCCTTCAAGATCAAACAAACACCATGATTTTTTTCAGAGTATTTGTACACATTACATGTATGTAAGCGTTTGATTTGAGTTTGACAAGGTTTTTTTTTTTTTTAGTTTGACAAGTTTTGCTTATGTGAAGAAGAAAAAAAGGAAGAAAAAAGAAAGAAGAAAAAAAAGTGATGAGCAGTACTACTACTAGTAATGTTTACATGAATTGACTGAAATTTAACATGAAAATTGAATCAGTCATCTGTTCTCATGCAAAACAGTGACAACTTCAGGCAACTTTTATTCTGCAAAAAACCCAGCTGCATTTGACACCGGTCTGTAGTGGCTTAGTTTTGCAAGCTGATCAGCAGGCACCCAAGGGATGTCATCAGTTGCAGGGAACGAGAAGCTGCTCTGATTTTCATGCAGGAACTTTATCTGCACTTCTCCAGATGAAACGTTGTAGACTAGAAGTAGAACCTAGATTTAACAGAGCCAACAAGTGAAATCACAATACAAGTTGCAGTCCACAACACATCACATTCAGAGACAGCAATCAAAGTTGGAGGAAATGGAAAAACAAGATGTAGTAAACTAGTACATATATAGTTAATAGTATGCTGCCTCAGACCCCTGTCTTTTTCATGAATGCTAATGCATCCCCCCAACCCCACCCCAGGAACCAAACAAAAACAAAACAAAAAACATGAATCAGAAAAAACAACGCAAGTAGTAGTACAGTTCTAGTCTACTCAGTATATTAATATTATTAATATTATGTTGAATTCTTTCCCGCTTAAATTAGTAAAGTTTACTAAAAATGAACAGAACAAAAACAAAAAACCTCTGCAAGCACACCATGTCACTACTAAAACAGGACAGAAGAAACAACAATAAAAATTCCAAACAAAAACTCTGCAAGCACACCATGTCGCGTTAAGTTAGTATCGTTTCTAATCCTAAAGAAGATGGTAAATTTAAATCAAAAGAATCTCAAAGTTACATCATCATTAATACTATAGCACAGTCTCAGTTTCACACATGAATCAAAACAAAGTAGGGAAGATTTGTTTAACACATGTTCTGCAACACGATGATACAACGCACGTTTTGTGTGACGGAATCAACTTGCGTCTGGTTCCATGTCACCAGAAACGAACATTATGTTTTGACCAATTCTTCTCTCCTTGTTCATGGACTGAGAAATAATTTGAAATGACTGCAACCATTACTAAACATGTTTGTTTTTGATCCTACGTATGCCTACTTTTTGGTAATTGTGGTTCCTAACCACGAAATAATGATTCGGCAAGAGACGTATTTTTCATGTGATGAAACAGAGATGAGCCCGCAAGAGGGTGCATCGAATTGAATGCTGTATTTATAAATAAAGAGTGCTACTGTATAAAATACTAGTCTGAAATGATCAAGTAACTATAACTGCTTGGAATTTCACCTACCTGCGTCATTGGTAGCCTCCAAATCGGGTGAAATCATGTGCTAGCAGACAGTGATGACAGCCCAGCGACGCATGTTTCTCCTGCGTCAGAGTGTGACACGCAGTGGTAAAAGTGCCCTTTCACAAATTCCATGCATATCACGTGACACAACGTCACCAATATGTGTGTAGCTGCCCATGGTACATTTGAAAATCGCAGTTAGAAGAATTTTTTTTTGTTGGATTTGTTTCGCGAATTTTTGTTTTTGCCATTACGGACGTTTCACCCGTGACGCAAAATTTTCATTGCACTTTTAATGCATTTTAGGAAATAATACGGCAACTTTGGTGTTCAGATCTCGGCATCGATAGATCTTTGTTATTTATAGCAACAGTGTTTTCCCTGGTTTGCATCATTGATCTTGTGCAAGTTGGAAGTGAACGCGTGTTTCATGACGTGACGGGTCATGAAACATGCGTAATGCTCACTTTCAACCATCATTATTGTACACAGACATACTCAGCAGGTCTGAAATTAGCTTTTTGGTGCTTTTGCATGTTGCAACTTTGCAAACAAATTAGATATGTCCGAATATTTTCGTCTGGTATGAAGTAGCTTCCAACACAAGCAGTAGGGTATCGCCATTCCCGTTTTTGGCCGCCATTTTTGCGTGACATGGGAGTATATTTTGCTAATAAAAAATATATAAAAAATTTCAAGCAATTTGCTCTCATTGCTTCTTGGGTGTATAACAAAGGGAATTTTATCTATTTGGTGGGAAAAAAAGGAACTGGTTTACAACAAAACTGTTGCAAGGTGAGTGACTACCAATTAGGACCACCAGTGAAGAAGAACCCATATATATATATATATAATGTGTGTGTTCTTTATTGGCATTGTGTGTGCACTCAATCCTATGTGTGTGTGTGTGTGTGTGCATATATATATATATAATGCACACTATCACATGTATGTGTGTGTTTCACTGTGTGTATTTGCACATTACATGTCTTTCTTTAATTGTAAAGCACTTTGAGTCTCAGAAAATTGCTCTGTAAATTGCCTATTATTACTATTAATACAAGTAGCATTTTGGTTTGTGATTGCAGTATACTGGTCTCTGTTGTATACTTGTAGGATTGTTCTCATTATTATTAAATATTATTCCAGTATTTTATTACACACAGCTTCAAATATAAATAATGAAAATGTATAGTTTTAAACTTTTATTGCAAAAAGTGATTTGTTACTCTTTTGTCTGAGCTGTCCGTCAGTGGGACTGGCTGTCTATAACACTACCGATTGTCCTAGCTTGCCCATCTTATAGTATACACACTGCATCTTTGGTACTACTTACCACTACCAGCCCCCAAATTACATGCTCACATCAGCCAGTGAATAAGATCAATGAGGCGGCAGGTAGCAGTTGGGCCAGCTGTGAAACTTTATAGAATTCCCTACATAGAGTCCCACTAACTCAATAACTTACACTGGTGCAAAGTGGACTCCAAATTCAAATCAAATCTGAGTATTTAAAAGCAAAATCATTGATCGTAACTTTTTTCTTTTGTTTTTTTCTTTTTGTATTACAGAAAGGCTGGACAAAAATATCAAGAAAGGCTACTTTTTTTTAGACTTTAAAGGACTGATCATGGCAATAATGGGAAATGTACAGTTTGAACTTAAAGACAAAACCTTTGACCTTGACACACTTCGACACAAAATCACAGTCACCAATGGCAATGTCTACATCAACACATTCATAAATTGTAAAGCTGTATGGCATACAGTAATAGTATTAAACTTGAATGTTACTACTGTTATAGTGTTAATATGATTATGACCTTTTAAAATTGACTAGTTTTTCTGTTCCCTTTTACAGTACTGATCCTTGATCTGATTGTGGTTGGCGTGACAAAGCTGATGTTTCGACGAGGACGGCCATCCAACAACAGAATGGACATGTTTGCCACAGTCTCTGTGGATCTTTTCTCCTTCCCGTCTGGCCATGCCACAAGGGCAGCCATGGTGGCTTTTTTTCTCATTGACAAAGTTGTAAAGAAGCGTTTTGCAGTCTTCATCCTTGCATTCTGCAGCTGTGTTGGTCTGTCTCGCATAATGCTTGGACGGCATCATATTTTGGATGTTCTTTTTGGATTTTTCATTGGAGGTTTAGAGTATGCATTTTACCTACCATTTTGGGTTCCTTTCAGTGTGATTGAGGATTGGCTGCATGATGTATTAAGTCATATACATCTGTAATGAGTGATAGTGCAATGGTATTGAATGGTGGTTGTTTTATGCAAAGTTCTTCCATTTGTAGCATTGGCAGATTTGTTTCCTAGAACTGCTACTTACAGTGCCTGTCTTGGTATTGAGGGATGAGAGTGTTCTTTTTAAGTAAATGGAAAAAGCTTTTGAAGGTGCACAGTACAGCAAGAGACACCGCCTGCTTCCTTTACAGAGACAGGGCAGATTATTCCACCATGACCCAGCCATTATGTCTCACCTATACATAATATATGCAGTGATACTCACCACCAAAGCATTTGCATAGGTCTGTTTTCCATGGTGTAAATGGCATTGACACTGTGATGGTGGAAAGCAAGTCTTGTGAAAATAGAGAATGGGTAACTGTTGAATCTTAAAAACTATTTTCTACACCTGACTGTTGACTTGTGTCAGGCCATATACCCTAAAAAAATGTCAAAAAACAACATGTGACAGGGTCCATACAAATCTTGAAAATCAGTAACAATCAGGCACAGTCCCCACAGAACTTGAAAGACTTTAAACAGGCAGACTGTGGCATGGCTTTTCCTGTAGTCCCCATCTTGCTATTCCTAGTCCCACTTCAGTCCATTAACCCCTTCACTGCCATGTCACTTGAGAAAGACCACTAAATGTGTGCAATTTGAAAACCTTAAACCTTTTTCACACTGGCATGTGAAAGGGTTTTCATCAAAATGCATAGGATTGAAAGTAGTGTTATTGGACTGGAAAATATACTGTTTGCAGGCACATCTGCCCATCTTTCAACCCCAGAAATTTTACAGGCTGCTACAGTGAAGGGGTTAACCTTTGCAGTACATCAGGTTGGACTACACAGCCCCTAAGCCATGGGTCATTTTGAACCCATACTATTAGGGTGCCTTGGGAGAATTTCATCCGAAAGCTCAATAAAACCTTGAAACCTTGATTCACATGCACGCTTTGAGACACGATTCTGTCACACTGGCTCATCCAACACAAGCTCATTGTGGTTTGTAGACACCTTCAAACAGTTGCAGACTAGTATACAACACAACTACCCATGTTAATCTCATGAATATGAAAGAAACCATTCTTTTTCAGATGTATGTGATTTGGGGGAATTTTGACCACATGGGGGTAACTTCATCCAGCATCTTGGGGGAGCTTCATCCAAACATAAAGAAAACACATGCAACAAAAGGAAAAGGCTAAGAAAGATGTCCAAACTAGTATGAACTTGAGTGTTTTTGGAAAGACTGAATGTGAACCTTTTCAGCATAAACATGGAACACCTGGAGTAAACTTAGCAGCGTAAACCCAACCAACACATGCTTTATTTCTGAAAGCCTAACTCTGGTCCCTCAACTGAGTTGACAAAAGTTTTTTCATTTCATAGTTTATTGGTAATATCCAAGGAGAGAGTTGGAAATTCCTGGGACATTTTAAATGCCATTTTGGGCCACAAATATCATCAGAATCACTCAAACAGGGTCATATAAGATCTAGAGAATGAAGCCAACATTTGCAACAAAACTTGAAAAGTGATTGATTCAGTCTGTAAATGGGTGAGTCCTGAGTACTGGGTGGATTGTCTTGCTGACATCAGCACTCAGGAAGCATGCAGGGTTACTCAGAAATTAGATCTAGATCAAATGTCTGAAAGGAACATATATATATGCATACTGAAGGACACAAAAATGATTAAACTCACTTTCTATTGCAAGTTTTGGGTTTATTCACTTCCTATGACCCCTGATAATATTTGTGCTCTGTTACAAATTATAGCTTATGAAATGTCCCAGGAATTTCCAGCCCCCTCTTTGGATGTTACTGTTTATCATTTTGTTTCTTCTTCTTCATGTTACTGTTAGGCCTAGTGATGCATTAGGCCTAAATGCAAGAGTAGACAAAAGGGGCAAATTTTCCCCATGTGGTGTGGGCAAAGTTCCCCCAAACATAACTTAAGTTGGGGAAAATTTGTCCACCTTGATAATTTACCTTTTACTTTGTGTTCATTTTTTGATAAAAGTAAATGACACATACCAATTCATCAGCTTTTGTTTGATGTGTAAAACCAAAATCAATAAACTTTTCAAACACTGAACTTCAAAATGAACCAGATCAGCCAACAGTATGTCGGTCCTTACTTTCCGTACAACCCACACTATGGTTTTGTTGTCAAGTGAATAGCAAGGCTCCCAAAGTAGGAGAGGTTTTCCCATACACTACTTGTAACAATCACTCTCCGCTGATCCATTATGAAGCTGATGTTACAGTTTGGAAAAGTTCAGTTGTAGGGGTTGATGCATAGTACTGAGTGTGGTTCACAAGGTGTTTGGATGACCGAAGTTCCCCCAACCCAGGGAGTGGACAAAGTTCCCCCATGGCACCTTAATATCAAATATTTTGGCCTCTACAACAGTATGGATTAGATCTGACCCATGATGTTGGGCCTGTGTAGTTCAAATTACATCTTTTAGATGTAAACAAATGAGGGGTGGGGGGGAAGAGTCTGCATACACGTGTGAAACATATTAATGTGCATCTTAACAGTGAATTAGATGTACTTGTGATTTGATCAGTTGTTTTGTGTACTAAATATATTAAGGAAATCTGCTAAAAAAAAAAATTCTCAGTTGCAAGTAAGTGAAGTGTTAACAGTAAATATTGAGATGTGGCTAATTATCACCCGGTTTGGCTTGGTTGCGTTAATGCTGTTGATTGTGTGTAAAACTGTGAGCCAGCTTACTTGTTTTGGTGACTTTGTTCTGACCTGGTATGGAGTAAATGTGAATGTGAGATTTGTTCTGAGAAGACCTGTACAGCTGACAGGACATAAAAATCCAAAAACTAGCATGCAACATGCTGCTGCAGTTCAGCACATCACATTGAACTATACAGTCCCCACATCTTATTCATAGGTTATTTTGGATGCATACTTTTAATATCAGGATAACTGTATTTCAGCCTTTCTTGAGAGTATGGGTCAGATTTTAATATCAGGATAACTCTATTTCAACCTTTCTTGAGAGTATGGGTCAGATTGTAATATCAGGATAACTGTATTTCAACCTTTCCTGAGAGTATGGGCCAGATTTGTATATATCAAAAAAGTAAACAGAGGAGTAATTTGAAATTACTCCTTTGTTTACTTATTTGATATATAAAGAAATGAAAAAGGTGGTAAGGCATTTAAACAGGTTTTTAGATAATTATATGCAATATCACGCATATGTGTGTGGGTCCATTATAACCCAGAATGTACTGCAAAGGTTAATTAATGTGCTACAGTGCACATCTTATCAAGCATGTTTTTCTTTGCTTGTTGGTGGTTGTTTTTAATGTCATTGAAGAGAAAAACACTGGCCCTTAAATAAAAGTCCATGTAAAACCCATCAGTTTTGCCTCTCCTAAAGCTGTGTGAATCCCATTTAATTAGCACTGGATTGCTTCATAAATTGTATGTGCAGGATTTTTTTATTGATTTTTTTACTTTGCATGTTTTAATTTCTACCTGTTCATACCAATCTTGACAACCTTGACCTTACTTGAAGGTAATAATTATTAATAAAATCATCTCAAAGGCAAAACTGTTGTTGTTTTTAAATCCAGCATTTTTCCATATTAAAGTTTAAATGTTTGCTGTTGCACACCGTAAGATCATGCACATGAGTTAGACATATTTTAGACATTTCCAAGTTCAGCAAAATTTTAACATTGGCTCTGCTTCAAAATTAAGTGGACATTTTCCTTTGTACAGTGATTATCAAATTTTAAAGTCACAGTAAAAGTAGAAATAATTCAACACCAGGTTGCACTCTCTCAGCAAGTTGTTGTCTATCTACTTTATTACAGACAGTGAGTGAGCAAGACACTCAAGGTAAGGAAGTGCTTTTCAATATCCGGTGAATCAGGGCAGTGGGGGCAGCAATCACACCAAAGGAAATGTGGATGTTTTGATTTTATTGCTGAGATCTCTAGTCTGATGGCATCGTGTTCTTTTTGTGACTGGGTGATTCAGACTTTGTACAGTTGTTGATTATGCAGATATTGGTGTTGTTGCTGTTTTACTGTTGTGTACAAGAGATGCAGTCCTTTGCATAGCAGAAACTGTTAAAGATGTGTTTTTCGTGGATACAGTTTAATCAGTCTTTCAAGCACTGTTCAGGCAAAAACTTCCAAACTTTGCTGTATGGTCACCTCTTCTTTTACCAGTTTTTCTGACACTTTCAAGGTCTGAAATTGGAGCTGAAAGTTTTGGGAGTCATCTAAGCATTTGTTAAAGTTGGACCTCCTTTGAGGCTCTGGCCAATAGTTTGTGTATCATCTGACTCCATTACATACATAAAAGGCAGTTGGGTATTCAGAATACTTAGCCTGCTTGCACAGAGAAGAGTCTGGAGCTGTCACTGGCAGATAGCTTGACTCACAGTCCTACATTTTAGGTCTTGTCTGCTTTTTGTTACTCAGAGTGTGGGCAGGTCCAAGTCTGAGGGTGGTGGCATAGACATTTTTTTTTATCTTATGCATTTATTGTGAATAATAAAGTTCTTTTGTATTTGTATTGGTCTCTGGGTGTGAAGTTTCTGCTTCTCACAAGTTTTTCACTCGCATGACAAGCTGCAAGTTTGTGAAACTGCCATTGTCTGGATGGGCAGCTGGCTGCCCATTCACTGCAAAACTTCTTTCTTGGACACTCTAAATGTGACAAATGCCAGACTGCATTTAAATGGTAGTACTTATCATATGATCTCCAGTGTCATCAAAACAAGGCAATTGTGTTTGTATATAATATGCATTATATAATTCATAAAATGCAACATTTTTGTTTATGTACTGTGAAGTATGTGCAAGCCTGTGGCCTACTATGCTCAAGATGGGAATGATTGCATAATGTCCAACAAATTTTTGATTACACATTTGATGCTTTGCACATGCATTTGCAGTGTTGTTCCCCCCCCCCCCCCCCCCCCCCCCCCCCCCCGTATCAGTGAATGGGTTCATGTGAGTAATTATCATTTGGTAATGGTATTGATGTTCAGCTTAAAGGAATTTGCTTTCTCAAGGTGTGTACTGTCCAACTGGTAAAAAGAGTTAAAAAGGAAGCAGAATAACAAAATTAAAGTGACTGTTGTTACTTCCAGTGATTAAAAAAAAAAATGGACAAGGGGACTTAGCATGAACATGTGTGCACATTTTGTATTGTGTAATTAAAAAGTCTTTTTAGCTTTTTGTGTGTTTTGGTACGATTGGCAGTATTGGTTTTTGTTCTCCCCGACTTTCACAATTTCACACATCAATATCCCCAAAGCAGATGATGGTGGATCCAGTTTTGAATTCCTTGTTGTTGGGCATTAACCATTCTGGGATTTTGTTTTTGCACTTGCTAAATATTATGAAAACGAGTGTATAGATGAATAAAAGTCTCCAATCTTTACTCAAGAAAACTCTGCATGTTTTTGTGGTCTAAAAGTGAGTGGCTGATCTGCACTAATGAGTTTGTAACTGGATTTTGACACTGAGTCATCTCAGGATGATGATGTGCAGGAAGACAACATTACCAGCATACCAGAACTATAAAAAGTAACACTTCAAGATGAAATGTGTGCATGGTTAATGCTATCTAATCCAGCTAACTGTCATAAAGCTAACAATAAACCGACTATAGCTGGCATGAACTCTGACATGCTTTAACTTCTAAGATCTTAAACACACAATGACCCAAGTCACACAAGCAAAAGCTAATCCAAACCAACAATACATTTTATTATCAAACAGTGACTGTACATTGTTAAACAGTTCTCCAGATTTTCAAATATACTGATACTTCATGCTGTAAAATTACAACCTGACAAAATCAAAACGAACCAGCAAAACTGCCCATTTAATGGTACGACAGTTGAAACATGTAAAAACAGAACAAAAAACAACACTCTACTGACTTGCATTCAAAGCAGGAAAATGCTATTTTTTTTGTTCAAGCAATCCTGTGACATTAATCATAGGTGCAGGTCACCCAAATTGGTATAAATGTCTAAAGTTGAAGAGCAATTATCATTGTCAGAGCTCAGGAGCTGTGTGAAAGTTGAGGTGGACATCCTGGGCTCCCGTCCCTAATAAACCTACGGTTTCTGTGGACATAAAGCAACACTTCAACAACAAGCAATTATCACCAAGCAGAGTTTTAAAGGTCTTGTTCAGAATGGATCCAGTTAAATGCCAACATCACAGTTTTGTCAAGGCAGAATAGTCATCAGCTGTTTCCTTTAAGACGTACATGTAGTAGGAGTGTACATCAGTGGTCAGCAGAGCAACCTGAAATTTCTTCAAACTAACTCTACTTCAGCTAACTCTACAAAATTGCCTGACCTCTGAAACTGCTGATCATGTAACTTACGGTCATGGTGCTGTCTGCTACAGGCCAGTGTTTTTAATCTTGTGCTGAGTAATCGTGTCAGATTTCTAGTTATGAAGATGGCAACATGCACCACTACCGTCACAAAGAAAACAGGCCTATGTTCACCCAACAAGGTGAAATGTTTGAAAACATGGGGGGAAAAAAAGGGGGGGACTCCATAGTTTAGATGAGAGCAAAGGAAATAGAAGAACGTGGGGGGGGGATCGCTCAGTGGTTAGAGCGCCAGATTCGTGATTAAAATGTTGCAGGTTTAAGTCTGCAGGAGCGGCAGGAGAATTTTCTTCTCCAGGGTCAACTTGGCTGATTCTTATTTCAGTATCCATTCCACTCTCATGTTACCGCAGTAGCATGTAAAAGATCCTGGTCATTCTGCCAAAAGTGCAGGTTGCATGTAAACACACATGCACCTTGTGTATGTGGCTTTGCATGAAGTGACATGGTGCATGGTTGTATGGTGTACACAAAATGTGCTGAGACAGCAGCAGTTTCACGTGGCACCAGCCAGTCAGTCTGCTGTAAGTACACCATTTTGGTGAATATAAAAAAAAAAAAAAAAAAAAGGCCTTTAAAAGCCCAGGATGTCCACTCATAGAATCACATGCGAGCACAGTTAGTCTGTTCACGATTGGAGAATAGTGCTATATAAAAGCAATCAACAACAAGAACATAATAACAAGGAGAAGTGATGAGAGCATGGCTAGCATATAACACTGAAAAGGACAATATCCACTGCTCATTCTGTTGAACACATAAATAATACTCACAGCACCCACTGTGTACTTGAAAAGAATCTCTTTAAAATAAAAAAAATTGAAAGAAAAAATGTTGACCCCACTCGTGTTGCATTACAATTTCTTAACCAGCTGTGGCCATGTTAAAAAAAGCAATGAGCGAAGTGTACAACTACCTTGCAAAAAATATATATATAGAGTCCTGTCAGATTTTTGGAAGAAAACAGCATTTTTTCCCCCATTTTTATAAGCACAATTCATTAAATCAAATCATTCCTGGTGAACAAGTCCTCTAAGCAGTCGCCTCTGCGCACCTGCTGTTTTCATCTGAGCCACATAAGGCAACTGAAAGGGGAATGTCTGCTGTCTGGAAGCAACAGTTTGGCTCTGTGGCCTCGCTAACATTGTCAGTAAGGGACACAGTAGGTAATGGTCTGCACATCCTGAATCAGAACTGGCACTGAACATCACTGATGTGAGCTGGCAGCCTTCTGGGGCACTACCAATCTGGTGCCTCCCTCTGTGGACCTCTGGCAGCAAGGGCATGATGTACAATGGTCCTTGGATGTGGCCATGTGCAGGAGTGTCAGCACAAGTGGCATGGGAGCACACCCCAAACATCAGTGTATTACACCCTTCCTCCAACCACTACCATGCATGGTTATGCCTTAAGTCTCTGAAAACTGGCAAGCAACAGTTTTTCACTGATGTTCAAATAGCAGCAAGTTTGTAACCAACAACTCAAACTATATCTGGTGGTTTTCTTATAGCAGCACAATTAGCACATTGCCAGCACAATTAAGACCAAAACGTTGAATCAAAAGGGCGTAAAAAAACTTGAAATTAAAGGGATTCTAGTATCAAAATCTTCCTGGAGTCCGGTGTTGCGCATACTGGAGATGGAACATTTGATTCCTAGTGACAGGTCAGCTAACATCCTTCCCTGGGGTCCACAGAAGTCAGTCTGCACTTCCCTGTGTTCCACAGACAGGTCAGCCAGCATCACCCCCTGTAGGAACTGAATGAAGGACTGGAGCTGAAAATGAATGGCATTAACATTACAACTTATATCTCAGCTGCAAAATATCATTTCCACAAAAGTGGACAAAAATTGTCTGAAAACAATATCTATACTTCTATCTCTAACACAAATGTCAAAACAAAATCTGTACTCACAACCATACACAAAATAGTATGTCCACTGACAAAATTCTGCTAGAGATTAAAAAAAGAATAGTTTTGAACATGGTCTTAGGGGATTTTCAGCTCATGATTTTCCTTGTTACACAGCACTGTTTGCGTACTGGGCACCAGGTGGCAAACATTCTCTGGTTCTCACAGGTGCTCCTCTTGCTTTCAAATTTCTACTTACTTCCATAGGCATCTACTATCTATTTGGGGATTTTTTATTTTATTTCTTAGACAAAAGAACAGAAAGAAATCAATTCCTTATTTACTGACACAAATTAAAAGAGTTTTTTTAACATATACGCAGTCACTTAGAACAATCAACCAAATTTCAGAGCCACATTGTTCAAGTGTTCAATTGCTAAAATTGCCCTTTTTTGCTCTTCAACCCAAGAAACAGATAAACAAAAACCATCCACGATTCCTAACACTGTCAATAATTCATCTCCATGTTGTCACTGTGCCAATTTATTTAATTCATCCATACACTGTCACATCTATTAATTCATACTGTAACAATCCTGGTCTTAGAATGTTTGATGCAGAACACTGACTCACCCGTAACTGGTGTTTCCAAATCCTGCAAGGATAGAAATATAAAATATACCAACAGTACCGGGTAAAGAAATGCCTCCTTTTTTGGGGGGTGGGTGGGGTGTAACCTTTGTGAAGATTACACAAACATGCCCCTCCCATTTCCCATCTACAATAATAAGCAAGAGGAAGATACCATCCACTCATTGATCACTTAGACACGCAGACAGGTGAGATGGATATTATGCTTTTGACATCAACTTAGTAAGAAATGTAATCTAAAAAGTTAAACTCTCCTTAGCTTCACTCATCCTAAATGTCTCCTGAAAATAACAAACATACCAACCTAAACCCCCAAAGGTAAAGTAGTTCTGAAAATATATAAACTATACAATCATTGAGCAAGATGCAAACCTCATGTGCTAGCCCTTTAACAATAAACTGAGTCTGAAGCAATCAAACATTAAAAATAAAATGACTAATCAGTGAATTTTCAGAACATATTTTCTATACAAAGCAGAACCCTGGCATAATTCAAATCAACAAAATGAGCGAAATTTTTGGTTAATTTTTTTTAAATGTGCAATCATATTACTTGTCAAAACCACAATACCGTATAAATCCTGTGAAAAGGACAACAACACGTGAAAGGCCTTAGTGGATAATGGTGGTCCCTGCACACAACAACTCACCAGAGGGCTGCTGCTGCTGCTGTCCACTGCCAAAGCCAGGACTCTGTGCCCCAAAGCCAGGGGCATTCTGTGCCCCAAAGCCTGGAGAGTTCTGTGCCCCAAAGCCACCCCCTCCCTGGGAGGCCAGAGCTCCAAAGCCTCCTGCACTCCCCTGACCCATGCTCCCAAACGAAGGGGTGTCTGAAGACTGCGCCAAACTGCCAAATGTCAGCGTGTTGTTGGATGCAAAGCTGAAAGAAAGAAAAATGGTCTTCTTCATTTCACATGCAAACTGGGACAGCTGAACCAAGTTGACTTTCCACCTGTTCACAGTGAACAGCAGTTCAGACATCGTCATGGTGAGGAACAGAAGAAAATGAATCAACAAAGGATTAATAAGCACTCAAAAGACATCACACAAATGCAACAACAAAGACCTGAGTCACCTGTGGTAGCTCTCAACTGGCAAGCAGGTAAATACAAGGTACATACACTCCACTTGAGGTACATCCTTTAGATGAAGGAAAAACTTTCTACAGCATATTCCACCAGATGATATATGATCATACCAAGTTTGCTTGCAGAAGGTTTACACAGTTCTGAAAACATGGGACAAACTAATTTGTTCAAGGAGTTGAACCATGACTTTGACCTTGAACAATGCAACCTGCTTTCTTGCATGACAGTGAGGTGTGGTGATGCACCACTAAAGGTGGCTCAGAAGATTCTGGCTGGATAAAACTTGGACTGGACTCACTGACAATGTGATGCCCAAAGCATCACTCAGGTGCAATAGTTGAATACTGATGCAGGCTTGATTCCCCAATGTGACAAAGAATTTTCCCCCAGTAACTTACAGTGTAGATTCTCTGACGATTTCATGTAGCCCCCATATGCAATCACATGCACCAACATCTGTGCACACATTAAGAATGCCAAACACTGGCAGCTATACAACTGTCTGGACACAAAAAATATGGTACACACTGGTAGGAATGGGTAGCACTGCTCTTAGTCTTTCCTGCATACAGCAACCAGAATTTTCCACAAAGAATAATGCACTATAGAAGGGAAAAAAATGTCAGCAGTTATAGGAAGGGGTACAAAGAGACTAAGGCTATTCCCATACCTGCTAAATCCACCTGTAGTAGGTGCCTGTTGACCTGCACCAAAGGGACTGGCAAAGGCTGCACTGGAACCAAAGGCTCCCCCACCTCCAGTTGCTGTAGCACCAAAGCCTGGACTACCACCGAAAGATGGAGCACTGCCAAATGCTGGTGATCCCCCAAAAGACGGGCTGGTACCAAAGGCTGGGCCTCCGCCAAACCCTCCTGTTGGTCACAAAGAAGTTCTCAGTATAACAGGCTGGCTAAAAACTTTCAACTACTTTTAAGAGTACTGGGGCTGGGTTTGTGATTTAGAAGTACTGAAATGGGGTTTGTGATTTAAGTACTGAAATGGGTTTGTGATTCAGAAGTACTGAAATGGGGTTTGTGATTTAGAAGTACTGAAATGTGGTTTGTGACCTAGTGATATTGGGGTGCTGTTTGTGATTTAGAACTACTGAAATGGGGTTTGTGATTTAGGAGTACAGGGATGGGGTTTGCGATTTAGGGGTACTGGGGTGCTGTTTGTGATTGATGAGTACTGGGGTGCTGTTTGTGATTGATGAGTACTGGGGTGCTGTTTGTGATTTAGGGGTACTGAGGTGCCATTTGTGATTTAGGAGTACTTGGGTGCCGTTTGTGACTTAGGAGTATTGGGGTGCTGTTTGTGATTTAGGGGTACTGGGGTGCCGTTTGTGATTTATGAGTACTGGGGTGCAGTTTGTGATTTAGGAGTACTGCGGTGCCATTTGTGATTTAGGAGTACTGGGGTGCTGTTTGTGATTTAGGAGTACGGTTGTGCTGTTTGTGATTTAGGAGCACTGGGGAGGTGTTTGTGATTTAGGGGTACTGGGGAGGTGTTAGTAATTTAGAAGTACTGGGGTGGAGTTTGTGATTTAGGAGTACTGGGGAGGTGTTAGTAATTTAGGAGTACTGGGGTGGAGTTTGTGATTTAGGAGTACTGGGTGGAGTTTGTGACTAGGGGTAGTGGGGTAGGGTCCTTGATGGCCAGGCCCCTGGCACGGCAATGTCCCCCAAACACTTGTTAGAAAACATTTTGGCACCTTCTACCTGATTACCCTTGTGCTTTACAAACTGATTCTATAAGCAGTTTACCACTTCTATTGATAAGGACAGAATGTAAGCATGAAAAATTCTAAGATTGTATCACTGATCATGCCCATGAAATATGTCAGAACAAACATGTCAACCTACTTTTTTGCCATTTTAATTACGTAAATATTTTTGTATCATGTTTATTTTTACATTTGACCATGTTTTTATACTTTTAATCTTTTGTCCACATATTGTCCACATGGTGATTATATTCAGAAACTGTCAAAAGCAAAGTGAATAAAATCTGTCTACCATTTTTCTGATTTTAGCAGAAATGTCACCATGAACAAAGCTCACAAACTGCACACAAAAGAAACAAAAATCAAATGCCGTGTTTACATATCCTCAAATACTTTTTTTTTTTAAATTAATGCATAAAATATCTTACATGTACTCCACCAATCCCCCCCCCCCCCCCCCCCCAATCTTCCCATTCACAAATTACCTGAAGAGTTGGAAGTGGTTTGAGTGACAGCAAATCCCATGGAGGCTACACCACCACTGCCAGCAGCTGCAGTACCAAAACCACTTCCAGTCCCACCAAATATTCCACTGCCGCCACTGTTGCTGGTCTGGCTGTTGCTGCTGCCAAAGGCCGCAGGGCCCTTGCCGCCAAACAGTGCTGTGGAGGCAAGCTGTCTATCAGCACCTACTGACAGCATTCAACATTTTTCAGCACTAAGAACAAAGCATGTTTAAACACTTCCCTCCAACCCACCAGAATGCTTTCCCTCTCATCTTTACTCTAATTCTTTTCTTTACAACAGAAGTTCATTGACAAGTCCCAAGGTTACCACACAAGGAATGCGTCATTTTTCTTAGTACATTCACTCACATGTTCATGCCAATTACAAAATGACAAAGTTATGTTGCAACAACAAAACTTGGGGTAAAAAGTCAGTGACAGATCAATACATAAAAGATACAAGTGACATCAGAGCTGCACCTATCAAGCATGAAGAAAACAAGTGTAAATAATGTCAGATAAAACGACAAAATTGCTTTTACATTGCCTACCTCATAAAAATTGCTATATCCTCCTGCTAAGTACAGTTATAAAAATAATCCACAGGCCTGACTGGCTTATGCCCATGGCCTACTAACAGCCCACTTTACTCCCATCCTGACCCCCACCCCACAGCTCCCACACAGCACATAACATCCCCACCTAGACTCACCTCACACAGAATGGGGCATAGTGTAGCCTGAAAAATAACCCTACTAGCCTCCCCCCACCACAACAACAACAACGCAATACACTGTTTACTACAAAATGCCCTATAGCAGGAACTACTTCTCCAGCTTTTATGTAAGCTGAACTGCACTTTACTAATCAAATGCCCATCATCAGGTGATTAATGGCCTCTCACAGTTCCATCCTCTATGGGTGCCAGTGCAATAACAGCAAGTGTGGCACCCCACAGCTAATTTCCTTTCAGTCAATGTACAACAAACCTATTTCCACATGAAAAATCCAGTGTCCTACCAAGTACAATATTTTTACATTCTTGGTCATGATTTGCTTTCCAGCCTTTGCCACAATACAGGCAGCAATACGTCCAGTGTCCTACCAAGCACCAATATTTTTACATTCTTGGTCATGATTTGCTTTCCAGCCTTTGCCACAATACAGGCAGCAATATGTCCAGTGTCCTACCAAGCACCAATATTTTTACATTCTTGGTCATGATTTGCTTTCCAGCCTTTACCACAATACAGGCAGCAATATGTTTGTTTCCTATGCATAGGCCATTTACATCACAACTTACAGTTAGTGGCAGCAGGAGCAGCACCGAAGGCCTGGGTGGTACCAAACACATTCTGCTTGGCTTTCTCCTCACTGGGCTTAGCACCCAACCCAAATACACCTCCTCCGCTGCCGCCGCCAAAGAGACCACCAAAACCACCGCTACCACTGCTAGACTCCGTTGTGGTTGTTGTAGCTTGTCCAAATCCACTGCTGACACATAGTTGACAGTGATGACAATGACATGACTGAATATTTATTACTATTTCATCAAAGGGCACACAAATCTGTCACATACATATGTATACAGCTATGGCTACATGAGGGGATCTTAAGTGGGCAAGAACCTTTCACTCACTATAAACACATTGGTGAGCCAAACTGACCGAGTGGCTTAGGGCAATGGTGAACAACCCACTCATGTTTTTCTTCAAGACTATGGCTAATGAATGCAGTTTTTCCAGAGACTTTGCCATCCATGAATAATGAAACAGCAAATAGGTCACATGGCATAATTAACGCAGGATCAGTCTGGTAGTGCCAATGCTGGTTTGACAATATCAGTGACTGATTCAGGCTTGCTGCAAATGCCAAGAGACAAGAGAACCAAGAGAAATAATGATGGAGCAGCCCCACCATGCCACGCATTCTGTGGCATAAACACTGTCAGTCACACACACCAACAAAACACAACCAGGTCAGCTGGCAAACCATGCTGCTCACTGAGGACTAATATCTGCAACTTGCTTTACTAGTTAATTCCTGCATTTGGATTGATAGGGTCGCACAGCAGTGTGTGCACTTCCCACAGATCAGTAACTACCTACCCAGCACAAAGATCATGTCCATCTAATGTAGTAGACCATATCAACACAGTAAGATAGAGAGTACACAACATCAGAGCTGCACACAAAATCATATGGTGTGAACAGCTCAAAATTCAAAACCAGCCAATCTCAAACAATTTTGAATGTTCATGAAGTTTCTTCACAGAAATGGAACTGCACAGGCCCAGCAGCATTCACAAAAGGTGTCTGGAATGTGTGCATACTTTACAAACTGTCCTTGGACCTTGACACTTTGTGAACTCACATCTGTAAGGGATAAACCTGACTTCATGGACATGTTAAGGAGGAGCAAGGCTGCCCATACCCGTTCTCTAGTCCATACCTGCTTGCAAATCCAGCGCCTGCAGTTGTCTGACCAAAGCCACTGCCACTGGTCTGTCCAAACCTGCAGCAGAGAAAAGAGTTGTACAATCACACATAAATCTTGAAGATGACTGCCAGCATCCCCAAACAAGATCAAAACATACAAGAAGTTAAAAAGAATGCTATTTTAATCAGACAATACAAAACACATGCAAATTTGCAGTGCAATCATCTTTTTAAGCTATAGACATATAGATACAATTAACACTAACAAACAATGCAAGCCTCATGTTTGCATTCCACAACAAACCTCTGCAGCAACTGACAGATTAATAGTCAGATTTCATTAATATCATCCTTTGTTATTGTATTATCTGTTTGAATAATACACTAACAAACAATGTAAGCCTCATGTTTGCATTCCACAACAAATCTCAACAGCAACTGGCAGATTAGATTTCATTAATATCATCCTTTGTTTTGTATTATTTTCATTAATATCCTTTCTTATTGTATTATTTGTCTATCTGGATAATAGATAATAACACTAACAAATAATGTAAGCCTTGTGTTTCCATTCCACAACCAATTCTTGAAGCAACAGATAAATAAGCAGTCACATTTCGCTCATACAGTCAGATTTCAGTCTAATCACCATTTGCTAATGTAATGTTTGTTAGTCTGTAGCTTAAAAAAGGTGCTTTCACTGAAAATGTGCACTTGTTCTGCACCGTCAAATTAAAACAGCGTTCTTTGTAGTCACTTATGAATTTTGATCTTGTACAGCCGCTGTCAAAAGAGTTTGTTTCTAATGTCCATACAGAACCAACACAGTCTGGTAAAGGATCGTGTGTAGTCTTCCTCCCTTTGTGGCTTGTCTGTCCTTGTGTTCACTGTGTTAAATCAGGAACAACCCCAAGGTGGACAGAACAGTGGTCTCAAACAGCAATTGGTCTTTCCTTGAGTACTCAAGTATGACAAAAACATGTACATCATCACATAAACATCCCCAAGCAGTACAGAACAGCAGTCTCAAACTACAAGCTTTCTTTCTCATTATTTTCAAGTTGAGCAGAAACATCCCCAGGAATGCAGGAGTGGTCTTTAAAAAAGATTTAGAAGCAAACCATCTTTCCTGAAAGGACAACCATATGAAAACAAGGGGGAGGAGGAGGGGGGCTTTAACTTTTATATGATATATGAGGCAAAACCTGAGGCTCCAGGCCTGAACAATCCCAAATCAACTGTAGATTGCAAAAGGAAGTTTTGTGTTACCCTGGCAAAACATCTAGTCACCAACAAAACAGCAACAGCCAGGAAATGGCACTGGTGCTCTTGCAGCAGCTTGCCTTCCCCAGGACAACCTACCAACTGTACAAGGTGCTGATTGTTGTTGATGGCCTTTATATAGCGCTATTCTCTGCTCCCAAGCAAACTTACTGCACTCACATGTGATTCTACATGAGTGAATAGCTTTTTATAATGCATTTTTGAATATATACTGAAGTGGTGTACTACAGCACTGGCATGACTAGTGCTACATGAAACTGCTGCCATCTTGGCGTGTTCTGCGTACACCATACAACCATATTACTTCATCATTTCATGCAAAGCCATGTACAGTAGGTGCATGCATATTTAGCTGTAACCTGCTACCTGCACTTTTGGCAGAATGACTGGGGTCTTTTACATGCTATTGCGGTAACACAGGGGTGGAACAGATACCAAAATGAGTCGGCACTGAAAGTTGACCCTGGAGAACCAAATTCTCCCACCACTCCTGCGGGGATTTGAACCTGCGACCTTTCGATCATGAGTCCGGCACTCTAACCACCCAGCTATCCCCACTACCCATCTGATAATGCAGCTATACAAAACATTTCTACTAGCCCAGAATTTGCACTGTCTTTATTGCATGAATAACTGATTTCACTGCCATCCTTCATGTTGGTAATGTTGCTCCCTTCCCCTCCATGCACTGCATCAAGACATTTTCAATTACATGCATAATGGCCAACATACACATTTTTCGTGATCTTGTCATGTGCTGACAAGTGTCCTCATGGGTTAAAGGCAAACACAGCACAGGAAAACCACCACACCATACACATCTGCCAAGTATGCTACACCACACAGACATGGTAAAGGGACTTCACACTCACCCAGGGGAACTCTGTCCAAACACAGAAGCAGACCCAAAGGCTGGCTGGCCGAAACCACCCAATCCCGAGGGCTGTCCAAATCCAAAAGCTGGTGCAGAAGTTGTTGTCATGGTGGCAGATGCTCCCTCTGAAGCTGAGCCACCAGCCGTTGTACTTGTGGTTGACCCAAAAACGGAGGTCTGGGCAGTGGATGACCCAAAGGGAGAGGCTTCAGCGGAAGAAGAGGGAGCCCCAAAGAGGGGGCCACCAGAGGGTGCAGCAGTGGAAGCAGAGGCCCCAAAAGGCGCTGGAGCACTGGTGGAAAGCGGCGCTGCAAACAGGGAGCCAGAAGATGGGGTGGTGGTTGTGGCAGATGACCCAAACAGACCACCTGATGAAGCCGTAGTAGTTGCAGTGGTTGACCCAAACAAACCTCCTGAAGCTGTGGTGGTTGACCCAAACAGACCACCTGATGAAGCCGTAGTTGCTGACCCAAACAGACTACCTGATGGCGCTGTAGTGGTTGTAGCGGATGACCCAAACAGACCACCAGATGGAGCTGAAGTGGTTGTAGCGGTTGACCCAAACAGACCACCAGATGGAGCTGTAGTGGTAGTAGCGGTTGACCCAAACAGACCACCGGATGGAGCTGTAGTGGTTGACCCGAACAGACCACCAGATGGAGCTGTAGTGGTTGTAGTGGTTGACCCAAACAGACCACTAGATGGAGCTGTAGTGGTTGTAGCAGTTGACCCAAACAGACCACCAGATGGAGCTGCAGTGGTTGTAGCAGTTGACCCAAACAGACCACCAGATGGAGCTGCAGTGGTTGTAGCAGTTGACCCAAACAGACCACCAGATGGAGCTGTAGTGGTTGTAGTGGTTGACCCAAACAGACCACCAGATGAGGTTGTAGTGGCTGACCCAAACAGACCACCAGATGGAGCTGTCGTGGTTGACCCAAACAGACCACCCGATGGAGCCGTCATGGCTGACCCAAACAGACCGCCAGATGGAGCTGTAGTGGTTGAACTAACTTCTGAACCTGTGCACATCATAACATGTAAGGTTACAATGAATACACATTTGCAAGATGAATAATTTTCTTTGCCTACTGCCTCAATTCTTTTGTGTATAGAAATGGGGAGAGTGCAGTGTTTTTCCTCCCAACAGGGGGCACAACTCTGTCGCACCACAGAAAACACCCCTAATGTCCTGCCCCTTTATTTCCATAAATCATCTACTGAAGTGACACCCTCAAAGACAGGAGCCGGCCAGGGCCCAAAATCCCACATGATGTTGATGGGATTGGGACCCACAACCTTCCAACCCACATTCTGAAGTGCTAACCGCAATGCCACAGAGGCTGGTTAGTGCACTTCTTTTACCTGATATTGATTGAAGATAGTAATGGTAATCCATGTATGGATCAATATATTAGTTAATGCACTATTCAAATCTCCTTTATTATTATTAGAATAACACCATCATCACACAAAAACTCTAACTGCATCTTTTGCTCACTAAATGAAGGAGAGGAAACTGATACCGTCAACTTCATCAATCCTTTTTTCCTCCTGCATCTTTTCTTACTTACCACGTTTCAGGTCTTCCAGACCAAATATGCCCCAATATTTTCAATGCTTGCTTGTTCTTGTTTTCATTCTACACTTTATTCTAGGTTTTCACTTCTCAGCAGCAAATCACATCCACTGACTGGCCCCAAGCACTCATACTTTGTGCTTTACATTTCCTCAAAGCTTGGCTGCTTTGACATCACTTTCTCAGACCCATGTTTTTCAACCATAGTTGTTGTTGTTGACTGGGAGATGACAAACCTGTGTTGGGGGCCGAGGTGGCAGCAGCAGCAGCAGGCAGTGAGGTTGCAGCGGCTGGTGCTGCTGCAGTGCTGCTGGCTCTGGCAGCTGAAGTGGGCAGTGTCGCACCAAACACGCCGACACTGGATGCTGCAGTAGTGGTGGACACGCTTGTGGCAGCTGGTAGTCCAGACAAGGAGGGGGCAGTGGAGGCTGGCGTTCCAGAGCCAGTTGTTGCAGTGCTTGTGGCTGTTTTATCCCACAATAACAGTGAAAACACTTAACATTGTGACTGTTGTGGTTTTAGCAAATCAACAAATGAATAACAGTGAAATCAGTTAACATAGCGATTGTTGTGGTTTTACCAATCAGTGACAGTGAATAACAGTAAAATCAGTCAAAGTGGTGTTTGTGGCTGTTACCAAACAGAAAGGGTAAATAACAGTGAAATCAGTTAACATGGTGATTGTTGTGGTTTTTCCAATCAATGACAATGAATAATGGTGAAATCAATCAATTAACACTGGGATTGTGGTTTTACCAATAAATGACAGTGAAATCAGTCAAAGTGGTGTTTGTGGTTGTTTTACCCAACAGTAACAGTAAATAACAGTGAAATCAGTTAACATGGTGATTGTTGTGGTTTTACCAATCAGTGACCATGAATAACAGTGAAATCAGCCAGTGGCGTTTGTGGTTGTTACCAAACAGAAAGGGTAAATAACAGTGAAATCAGTTAATATAGTGATTGTTGTGGTTTTACCAATCAATGACAATGAGTAACAGTGAAATCAAAGTGGTGTTTGTGGCTGTTTTACCCAACTGTAACAGTAAATAACAGTAGAATCAGTTAATATGGTAATTGTGGTTATAGTGAATAACAGTGAAAACAGTTAACACAGTGACAATGGCCATTTAACAAAACAAGGACCAATCAGTGACAGTGAATAACAGTGAAAACAGTTAACACAGTGGCTATTTAACCAAACAGGGACAGTGAACAACAGTAAAATCAATTAACCTGGTGGTTGTGGCTGTTTTACTAATCAAAGACAGTGAGTAACAGTAAAGGAAGAAACAGTGGCTGTCAGGCAGGTACCATGATAGAGTTAGCACAAGTGTGTTACACTAGCATGGAGAAGGGCATAGAAGATAGGAGAAAGTGGTAGCGAGACTGGACTGAAACTGTCCCAACCTGCGGTGCCAGCAGCACTGAAAGGTGACCCTGCACTGCTGGTTGTGGAGGAGGATGCTGGAGCAGTCACTGAGCCAGACCCACTGCCACCTGATGACGCTGGCTTTCCAAACAAGGACCCCCCAGAAGACGACGCAGTGGTGTCACCAGCCGCAGTGGCCGTTGTTGCAGTTGTGACCTCTGTCTTCAGCAAAGAACTGAAGTTGGGGGCACCAGCTGAGCCTCCAAAGACAGAGGATCCAGAGCCAAAGACAGAGGATGTCGCACCTGCAGCAGAAGTTGTGGATGATGTGGTAGTGGCAGCAGACAGGCCCACATCAGTGGTGAACACTGCTGTAGGGTCGTCTACTTTGGCACAAAATCCAACTGGTGACGAACCTGTTTAGTATGGGTGTAGATGGAGCATAATAAGACAGTCTACCTTGTAAGTTGTATAGCAACACTGAACTCACAGAATAAACGGGGATCATGCTGCCTTTTAGAGACTTACGGTAACCGACACGAAATATTACGTATTTTGCATCAATGGCACGAAAAATGCGTACAGTATGACCTAGAATTAACGCACATTACAAAGCCAAAATGATAAAGTAACTCAATTGTAGCTCATGGTCTGTAACGTGAGCAGATGAAAATGGTCAAAAGAAGGTCTATCCGTGCACATAAAATGTGGTAATGTTCAGTAAATTTGCCGTTCACAGAAAAAGTTTGAGTAGATCGGAACATCGTACACGGCATCATTTTTAAAGGAAGAACTGCAGCAGACGATGTCGGCAAACCCAGTTCTCATCTACCGCAGGATTTAGTAACGAGATGAAGTTGAAGTCGAGGCTGATGCCATTTTCTCTCATGCATATTCAGTGTCAACGCGTGTTTTTTTCTCGATTTTGTAGTCTTCTACCTTTGAGTAAATTCTAATAATATTACACACTGTCAAAGTAGGCTTGGTTCAAAATTCCATATCTGGGATTGTGTCCTCTGTCAATTGACCAGAAAATATCACTGATCAGTTCGGCAAAATGTCTGGCCAGTCTCATACAGGAACCAATCTTCTTCCAGATCTATATGGCTTCGTTAGAATTCGGTTTCAAATTAATCGTTTTCTTTTTTCAGAAAAGTATGTAAATTTTAGTCACAAACAGGGCGCTACTGACTATAGGGTGCATGGATAAGATTTTAGGAAAAGTTTGACCGTCACCTTACAGTCCAAACATTACGGTAGCTTACCAGGAGTTATGCGTTTATTTCGCTGACCAGATTCCGCCCTTCATTGACTGGACTTGAACAGCAGAGATGATACTGAGTTTGCAAGTAGATCTAGTGTTGAGTGACGCGGCATCCACCAGTGAGACATAACTTGTTTAATCAGTGTTGTCATTTTGCATATGATGACGCAGCGATAAGGCTAAAATGCGTACGGCACCCAAAAAATGCAATATTTACGCAAAATTTTGCAGTGAGCGCGACCCCTGATAAGGAAACAGTCAAGTCTCTTTTAACAAGATCCAAACACATAAAAGGTTCAAAAGAACACTTATTTATTATGACAAACACACAATCTGCTTTATTTATGTTTTCTCTTTTAACAATTAAGTCACAGAACACACTTAAAACATTTCAAATTAATCCTGTTGAAAGCGAAAATGCTATGCCATGCCATACAAACCAAGGGTTGATGGTTTTGACTTTCAGTCAGTTTTTACTTGCAGGAGTTTAATGGCCTGGTTAACTGGTTTTCAACTTTCCACATTTGCAAGAGTTTAATGGCCTGGACACAACTTACTGGGCTTTGATGCAGATGGTGAGGAAAGGGCTCCAAAGGTTGCCCCAGCACCAAACAACCCTGTACCTGGTGGGGAAGCTGCAATGGTTGTCGGCACAGTGCTGAATCCAAACAACCCTACAGCAGGCTTGCTGGCTGTTGTAGAGGCAGCTGTTAAGGATGGTGTGCCTGATGGTGCAGATTTGGTACCAAAGAAACCTGACGAAGCAGTGGTGGTGGTGGTGCATGACGAGGGGGAGGTGCTCTTTGCAGCTGAAAGTCCAAACCCTGAAGCAGAGTAGCCAACAGACTCAGAAGACAGCATACACAAACTTAATTTTTGCACAACCTAAGCTGCTGGTATATTCCAACAGCATGCTGTGCTGTCATCTAGTCTGGCAAAACCTTCTCATGAACTGAATGTCTTCAGCGAATGGATCAACCCAACTCAGCGCTGTGCTCTGTCATCTAGTCCAGCAAAGAAACCAATCTCGTTACCCAAAAATCTTAAAGAATGTGAAAAGCACCTAAGACCCAGTTGCTTACTGATGAGCAAATAAAATATTTCTCCTTAGTGATGGCACCCAGTAGCTCAGTTGGTTAGAGCCACTATGTTCTGATGTCAAAGCCACTATGTTCGATGCTAGAGCCACTATGTTCTGATGTTTCAGCAATTATGTTCTAATGTTAGAGCCACCATGTTCTGATGGTTCAGCATTATGTTCTAATGTTAGAGCCACCATGTTCTGATGTAAAAGCCACCATGTTTTGATGTTAGAGCCACAATGTTGTCAACCTGACCTGAGAAGAACATACCAACTAAAAATCTAGCACTTAGATTCTTGACCTTGAAATCAGGTTATCATATGTGGCATAAAGCTCAGTGTACTTAATTAAACAAATTCTTCATCAGTGTACACTTCATTTTGAGCGTTCTGCAAAAAACAGACCCCTTCAAATCGGAAAAGAGGCAGAACATTTTGCAAAGCACAGCCTTTCTGCAGATGGCACAGTTGACAAAGATCAGTGGCTGGTGAACTCATTATCAAACTGTCAGGTGACTGTCGAACAAAATGCTCCCAGTCTGTTACTACGGAATCAGCGACACACATACCACTAACAGCAATGAAAAAGCAGTCATTTTCCCTTGTTGCACTGTGCACAGTTAGTAGTGCCCCCTAGAGCAAGAGCTACAGCATGACTAGTAACCTACAGTGTTGGGGCTGATGGAGCTGGGAAGCACACACCCAACACACACACACACAAAAGTAAATCCCTAGAGAATCAGCAGTACCGGAAGCAGCAACTGCACCATGGCTGCCACCAAAAACATTAGATGATGAAGCAACTCCAGCGCCATCTTTGTTTTCAGTATCTGTAGATACAAATAAATAATTTTTAAAACAAGACAGAAAAGTTCATTCAAACATTCACTCCAGTCTTTCCTGTATGTTCAACTTCAAAGCACCTTGCCCTAGGCCTAGAGGTGACAGGCACAAGCACTAGAGGTGACAGGCACAAGCACTAGAGGTGACCACAAACCACAAGCACTAGAGGTGACCACAAACCACAAGCACTAGAGGTGACCACAAACCACAAGCACTAGAGGTGACAAGCAACTGCCCTTCCTATTTCCCCAAGCCTTTCACTTTTACATTCAAATATCACATCAGTTTTATGGCTCTTTTTAGCCTTTTGCCTGCTATGTTGTAATTTCGGTATACATTGTGATTAACATGTTCTTGTACTGCATGTTATTGTCCTGGTTTGTTTTCATCTGTTACAAGTGTGCAGAATAAGCTATGTTCCCAATGCCTGTCTGGATTTTTTTTTAAAAGAGTTCAGTGTTCCAGCTAATACAATGTCAATTTAAAATAATGTTGGCTTAAAACCGTCTTTTAATACAATGTTGGCACAAGGTTTTTAAGAGTCCAGTGTTCCTGCTAAGACAGTGTTCCTGCCGGTCCAGTATAAGTGATGATTTAGACTGAGACATTTTATTTACCATCTGAAACACCACATAGACTACTGACATTTTATCAAGTTTCAGTGAATGGGGTAGCGTGACAGGTGGGCAGAGAGACAAGGTGACAGAGCTAGAGAAAAGTCCCAACCTTAAGCTGCAACACAAAGCTGTTGCATTATAAACATCATACAGCAAAAACTCTTCATCAGTGCAGCACTGAGCAGCCACTACAATAATGTTAAAGAATCTGCTATGCTGCTGAAGTAGGTTTGACTGGGCACAGACATCATGCAAGATGTGAAGCAAATGCATCATTCAAATTAGTAACTGACCTTAGTGAACAACACATGATTTACTTGCTGCAGCAATAAGGTAAAGGAGAAAGGTAAAAAGTGAGCAGCAAATATTCCCAAACATTGTGTTTCAACTCCATGCATCCCTAAAAAAATGCCCACCAACAGATCTCAATCCACCCACCATGATCGGCGCTGGTAGCGGAGCCAAAGAGAGGCTTTCCAGAGAGGTGTGTTGCGAGAAGAGAGCTTCCTGAGGATGGAGCAGCAAAAGAAAAACCACTGCTGCCTCCACTGCCACCAGCACCAAGTGCCGAGAGAGCAGCAGCTCCTGTGGAGGGGTCCACAGCTTCCGAGGCAGGAACACTGAAGAGGTTTTTACTGACCCGCGACCCTGAAGGCTTCACTGCAGTGCTGCCACTGGATGGGAGGCTGGACAGAGGGGTCCTAGAGCTGCCCTCTGAACACACACAATAACAACTCCTTCCTCAAAGTCTAAAACCAACACAGAATATTGGCAGCAACTCTCTCTTTTATTATACTTCCCACTAAATCCCCTTACATTTCAAAGCTCAAAAGGAAGTGTTTTCTTCTTTTTTTGCTCTCCTTACTTTGCAAAACGCCAACAACTCATGACAAAGTGGGGGCTCTGTAAGTCGCTACCTTCAAAAAACAAAAACATTCTCATATTATTCTGAAATCAACAGAAATCATGCATGTTCCCCAAAAAGGTTCATCCTGGTCAGTTAAAGCCTCTGGGTGCAGTTCAAAAGCAGTTGTTTAAGAGAGAGAGAGTGCGTGCGTGCGTGTGTGTGCCTGAGTTCAAAACCCAGCTCAAGGCTTTCCTCTTTAGACAAGCCTTTCCTCAAACCTAGGTTGACCATTCGAACCACAGCTGTCATGTCTACTTGTATATGTGCAATGAGTGACAAATGTGGTTTTGTGCAGTCATATATCATATACATATTAAGATATAATAAGAGAGTGTTGTCAGTCAGCTTACCTGCAAGACCTCCAGCCACATTGTCTTCAGCAGGGTATTCATACTGATCTCCAAATCCTGCCTCCTCCTCATCTTCATCATCCTCTTCATAGCCAGCGTAGTCATCTTCCTCATCGTATGCTTCGTCATCAGCAAACTCGGTGGGTGTGACAGCTTCATACCTGACAGGCAGAGAGCCAGGCATGGAGGGTGGCAGGGCCGGCACCGAGACTGGGGCAGCAGGCTGACTGCCAGGGTACACAGCAAATGATGTGCCAAAGCCAGGTACACACGGAACCTGCATTTGGGGCTTCTGCAAACATCAGGAAATTATTTCCCTTGTACCGCATGCCCACAAAACCATACATCAACAAAAAACAACACCTCTAGTTTCAAAACCAGGCACATTTTGGTTCAGTCATGACAAAACGGCACATTTTGGTTTAGTCATGACAAAACAGGGCACATTTTGGTTCATGACAGAACGGCACATTTTGGTTTAGTCATGACACTTTTCAGTCAAGATTCTTGTAGGTCTTGTGTGTGAACTCTCACGCATGTGTTTGTGTGTGCATGTGTACATGTATGCACTTGCATTCTATGTGCACAAAAGATGTTATTGCAAGTCTACAGACAAGCTATACATAGTTTACTGAATCAAGAAAAGAACAAAACTGTATCATGTAAACCAGCTCTTTAACCCATTTCAGCGTAAAACAAAAACCACATTAAGCACCTTAAAATTAGCCCCTGGCCCTGCAGTGAAGGCAAAGCCTGGCTGTGCCAGCATTCCACTGGCTGAGCCAGCACTGTCCAACAGCCGGGAGGCATCAGGCAATGTAGGCTTGGGCTTGAAGTAGGCCAGCCCAGAGAAGGAGGTGGGAGGCTGCATCATCTTGGGGGCTTCTTTGCCAGGCAGCTGAGTGGCAGGGGTGGAGGTCAAGAAGGGGACTGCTCCACCGTCTGCTACACTCAACGCTGCCAGGCTGCTCAACTCACCATCTGCAAAGGCACCTTTCAGAGTCACATTTCCACATGCAACATAACACACCATCTCATACACCAAATTTGGTCCCCCCCCCCCCCCCCTCCCAAATGCAAGGGCTCCTCTTGAGTGCCTCATATCATTAAACACCATTCAGGCCAGTTGATACTTCATACCGTCAAGCATCAGAGCAGCTTGGTTTCTTACCCTAATCACAATAGTTGAATGAATGGATGATAATTATTCATGCACACAAAGACTTCTGCACAAGAACATGCATGCTCACAGGTCATAGTTCAAATTGGATTCAACATATCACATATTTATTTAATGTGATTCATTGAAATTTTGTAAGCATGCTAACATAGACACAGACTGTAAACTTGCTGTTAGCTTTAACACAGGTGGGAAACCTGTTAACACTGACACAAAACCAGTACACATGTTAACACAAGACTGTAAAAATGCTGTGGACACAGACACAGATGGTAAACAATCCGTAAACATCAGCAAAGAACCAGTACATTTGTTAAAACAGGTTGCGAACATGCTGTTAACACTGACACAGAGCATATAAACCCATTTATACTAAGGCTGTACACATGCTGTTAAAACTGATGCAAAGACAGTGAATATGTGGTTGACACAAAGACTTTGTAAACATGCTGTTAACTTACTGTAAACCTATTGGTAATACTGACAGGGCAAAAACATGCTGTTAACATACCCCGTAAATATGCTGTTAGCACTGACTGTAAACAAGTCACCAAGACAACATGCCATTAACACTAACAGCTGATGCTGTTAACAATGACACAGGTTGTAAACAAGCATCGACAATGACTTTAAACAAACCATCAACACTAATACAAAGCCTGTAAACATGACATTAACCGCAACATTCATTACACATGTCGTTAAAGACTCAGTAAATATATCCATTAACAGGGTATGACAATAACTTTTTTTCCCACTTGCCCTGTAGGGCAAGTAGATGAATTTTCTACTTGCCCGAGTGGCAAAACTAGTTGCCCATGCCAGATTCTTAAAATCAACTATTTTGATTAAAATAGGTGATATGTTTGTCAAATTGATTTTGATGGGTAGAAAATGTGATAAAAGTTCTAAGTAGACTCACACACACACACACACACACACACACACACACACACACACACACACACACACACACACCATCTTCCCGACAAAGTTACATAAATCTGTAACATTGTTATCATCAGGTCCATGCTTGAAAGAGATGAAATTCTGTAGAGTACTCAAGCTTGCCATTGCCAGTGGTACCTGTCTCAGTACTAATGGTATCAGCAATGAATCAATGCAGTACAGAATGTGACTGAGCATAACTCTGCCTCATTCTGTCATGTGTCATGACTTTTGTGAAAGCGAGCAGGCAGTTACTGTTCATTTCATTCTAACACTGTAACAGTTCTAATTTCAGAATTTTAATTATTGTTAATATTAATGAGCCAAATTGCCATGCATGTCCCAAGCCATGACCCAACATAGCCCAGGCAGCTTGGATCAGTGGTTGTATTTTTTAACACAAGGAACTGTGCCAAACCTGCACCAGATACATTTCTTTATTTTCTGTGTTAATAGAGGATTCAGATTTATGCTAGTTTATTCCTGCCTTCACTGTCTGTTATTTAAGAATTAGAAAGTTTTTTGTTTTGTTTTTTATGGTCCAGTGTTTCCCCTGTTTCCACGATAAAACAAGATCACAAGTCGGTCTTTTGCTGAACGGAAATTCCCGGTCAGAACACGATTATGAATTTGAACATTTTAGCAGCCACAATTAGGTCTTTTAAAATGCTCATTGATTACACTTTGGATCTGACACCCCCCTTCACCCCATGCCCCCAATCCCTCCCTCAAAAGAAAGAGAAGACGAAGAAATTGCTTTAAAATTCCCACTTGTACTTGCCCATGTTGTCATTGCAAACACCCCAAGCAAATTCTTTTGTCTGCACTTCCTCTCTTTTGACTGGGATCTGTTAGCTTTTAGCTTTTCAAACTTATTTTTGTTTTCATTCCCCCCTCCCCCCCCCTTCCTCCGATGCTACTTTAAAAAAGCTCACACCGGCCAAAGCTAACTGAGTGCGAGCCATGCTTCGCCATGAGTGAAGAGAGCTAGCTTCTGATTGGCTTAACTGCACTGGCAAGCCAATCACATGCTATGACACTGAAGCTGGTCGGTTTGATGATGTAAAAGGAAACTGATGTTGCGACTGCAGAACCGCAAAATAAAAACTGTCACAGGGACTCAAAATTTAGTGCTTGAATTGAAATATGATCCTGTCAATAAAATGTTTTATAACGCCTTGCCCGGTCGGGCAGGCCACTGAGATCTTCACCTGCCCAACCGAGTAAGTTACCTGCCCTGGGCAGTCCTTATCGTCATACCCTGCATTAACGCTGTCACAGAGCCTGTAAACTGACCTCGAGCACTGTTGCTGGCAGCCTGGATGGAGCCATCACTGCTGACCACAGATGATGCTCGTGGCTCATTCCTCACAGACACCAGGCGAGACTGGGACAAGGAGGCTGCAATGGCATCACACACACACACACACACACACACACACACACACACACACACACACACACACACACACACACACACAGGGATCATCACATCACACACACAGGGATCATCACATCATACACAATACAAGCTAGACATGCCAACAACCAGGTTATAATTGCACTGCTGGTCCTAACTGAACACAGCAACTACTTTCTGCACAGTCCTCTATCAGTTACAGCTTTCAAAAGCCAATTGTTCACTGGCAAGGATTTTACATGTCCATTGGTGGCTGCATAGTCAAATTCTTAATGCACAGACCCAACCACTGCACTTTGGACAGCCATGTTTTGCTCAACTTCGGTTCTAAAAGTACAGACATCATGCTAGTCACTCATAATTACAACAAATGCACACTACTGCCCAACAAGTTTCAGGCTAACAATATCAAATTATCAACTCTAACTTACTCCCACAGGGCAACAGCTTATTTTTCAAACAAGGATGACTGACACTTACTCAGAGGTTGGCATTTCACTTTGCGCACACGATGATTCACAAGCGACTCTTTCAGCAGTGACACTTTCTCTGGAGTCAGAAGGTCGGCTTTTTTCAGACGCCAGTCACGTGGCTGAATGGCAGCACTGGCGGCCTCAGCTCCACCTCGACTGGGGACAAAATGTAGCTCGCGTCATGAACTGGCAACATCTCACACACCTCTTTAAAAAGCATTTTGCATTTGGGGGTGGGGGGGGGGGGGGGGGCAATGGGGAAGGTACTGGTGCTTTGGGGAGGAGGGAGTGATGTAAATATGATTCCTGATCTTTTTTATGTATAGCTTGGTTCTGTTTTAATGTTAAGGGATTTTGTTGTTGTTGTTTTCTTTGTTGCTTTTTCAGCCATATTGAGTAAAACATAAATTTTTGTGTAAAGTGTTTGAGCTAAGTTATGTTTTGGATACTGCGCTACAGAAGTGTTATGTACTGTGTCATGACCTGGCAAGAAGACCATAACATTGTATACATCTGCACCACGGACAAAAGGCAACTTAGTGATGACCAAGCAATAAAACAAGACAACACACATTTCCCATGGGTTTAGAAGGCAATGTGTTATGACCTGCAAGCAAGAGTGTGCACACACACACACACACACACACACACACACACACACACACACACACACACACACACACACTTCCACCAGAGACCAAAGGCAATGTCTGCCATGACCCAGCAAGCAAGCACGGTTAGCACAACATACACCTCTACTGTCATTAAACAGCAACTTGTGACATGACCTGGCAACAAAACAATGCACACACCTCCACTGGGATCAGAGGGCAATGTGTCACAACTCCAAACAAAACCACCACACACACACACCTCCACTGGGGACACAGGGCAACATGTCACCACCCTGCACTAATGCAAAAACACACCTTGCAACAACGCCAAAACACACCTTGCAACAATGCCAAAACACACCTTGCAACAACACCAAAACACACCTTGCAACAATGCCTCCCCTGGGGACAGAGGGCAATGTGTGTCATCACCTTGCAACAAGACCACAATATAGCAATCCACTCAGTACACAAATTATGTCACAACCTAACATTGTAACAACAAGACTACAACATGCACATACACGGGAGACAAAATGTAACTTGCATCATCCGGCAACAAGACCATAATCCACACAAACATCCATAGGGCTTGAGGCAACATATGTCAGGACCTGGCAACAAGACCATACACACACACGCACACACAGGGCAGAAGGCAACATATGTCATGACCTGGCAACAAGACATTAGTCCACACAAACATCAATGGGGCAGGAGGCATCATATGTCATGACCTGGCAACAAGACCATAACACACACAAACATCCAAAGGGCAGAAGGCAACATATGCCATGACCTGGCAACAAGACCACAAACAATATGAACAACACTAGCTTCATTTCATTGAGGCTTGACAAACAGATCAAAGGGGAACTAAGGGGCAGGGGGAAGGGAAGCCATGAAAGAACCCTAAGTCTGCAGCATACTGCAATGCCTTCAGTCTAGCACCTCAACCACCATGACCCACCTGGTGTTGATGGAAAGGGAGTTATTCCAGGTTGCAGTTTGATTCATCACCTGCAGGCTCTTCAGCTGCTCCTGCACACGCTCCAGTTCATGCTGACGACTGACCAGCACGTTGTGGTTGCTCTTGATCGCACGGTACAATGTGTCAGAGTTAGGAATACGGATCCTGAAAATAAGGGCTGTTGCTCAGTATTGAACATCTGTCAATCTGTCTCAGAAACACCTGCATGCAACATGCCCAGATATAGAGAGAAAATACAATACAGCAGAACCCTTCTCACAGCAGTTCCCCAAGAGCCAGCAACAGTGCTGTAGGTGTGCCTTGTACAAATGTTTTACTGCAAACCATCTTCATACAGTGGCTTTTTGCAACAGGCGATCATCCATCACAAGTGCTGACTGTCAAACATAATGCAAATCTGACAGCATGCATAACAATGTACGCTACCACATCAAGTCTCCCTTTTACTGCCTGGCTCAAATGAAGAAGAAGTGCCAAGGAAAATAATCACTTGTTAATCACAGCTTAATTGAGTTGGCTCCCACTCACCATCAAGCCATGATTAACCCCTTCAGTGACACTGTTGAGAAAAGTCAAGGCCCAGGCCATTTATGGAAGGAAGCTAGATCAGTAACTTCTTTTAACAAGGAAAGAAAGGCCACATTTTGATGACATCAAAGGTATCCAAGGAATGAGTGAACAATAACTGGTGAGGCTGACGAAACAGATCTAGGATTTTCATCATTTTGATGATGTCCTTTTAAATCTATGTATACAGTCTTAACAATTTTTTTTTAGATCAACACCTTGTCTATCTTCTTTGCTTCCTTCTTCTTTTATTATCATCTATCTATCTTCTTACACCTAATGAAGACTTTGTGTTGAAAGCACTTGTGTTTGATTGTTCCTTGTGTTTCATTGTATAGGTGAGTACATTTCCCTACATCTGTTCTATTATGACAGCAAAGGTAGTTTCAATTTCACAGTTTAGCACAATACTCAGTATGACTAGTGTGCTTCTAAAGCTGCATATGTTTTTGTTTTTACTTGTTACTTATCATGGTGTCACATTTTGGCTCATTTGCAACTGTTGCCAGATCATAAAGATGCTTTCGCTGAGCAAAATTTGAGGAATGAATGCAAGCTTTTTTCCCTGTAACTCTGATGCAGTGTGTGTTCAAGTGGGTGTGCTTAACATGTTGAGTGTTTAGATGCACATAGATATTTCTTTGGACAGTTTCCATCCTTTTTCTTCTTCTTATTTTCTAACACCTTGGAGCATGTGCTAATTCAGTGTTCCTGAGTTTAACCCACTAGGTCTATGTTCCCAAATGCATGAAAATTTGGATGCTACTTTTACAGACATCATACCACACTACAACTCTGCAGACTCTGTACATAAGTTCATATGTTTGCATAATAAATATATTTTATTTCGTCACTCTACACCTTACAGACATCACCAAGTATCAAAACGCAACTTACATCACCCTGGTCAGCAGCAAGCGCCCCTCTTTGGAGGTGGGAGCAGAGCAAGCTTTGACAGGATCACTGATTTTAAGTCACTTTAATAGCACTCATTATCAGATGTGTTCATGGTGAGTACAGACACAGGCAACAAGCATTATCCATTATACAGTTTGAGTTTACATAAAACAAAACAATCAGTCACCAGACACAGACCTCATTTTCTTCTCTTTCTCAATGTGAGCCTCCCACTGTGAGTCCAAAACAGCATCTGCATCATTCAAGCCCTGTGCTATCTGTTGCACACAAAGTCGCAGACGACACATGCGCTGCGTTGTGGCAGGATCCAGGGTTCGCTGCTGCAGGGCCTTCAGATAGTGTGGATCACGGTTACGATCCTGTCTGCATCGACACTCCTCGGCCATGGCAAACAGGTCCAGACAGGAGCCTTTGAGGTCATGGATTTCACGACTGTGTTCCTGGTACAGAGGGGAGGCAAATATGTCAGTGTGCCTGTGAGTCAGACAGGAAGCACTGTGTGGGTTTGCACATCCCATGCTGGGCTTCCAGGCTCTGTTTCTCCATCTCAGCAGTAATGGGACCTAATAACAGCTTTGAAAAAACACCCCACACCAGATGCATTGACAAAGTGTGATTCTAGCCAGAGGACTCATAAATAATTTTGAACAATCTTGGCTTAGAACCTAGTTCAAGTTCACCATGTCAAACATGGAATAACAACATACAAACAGTATGTTACTGTGATTACCTGCTGAGATGAATTGACATACTTTCCCTAACCACGGAATGAACATAAGTCTTAAAGTAAAAGTCCAAGTTTTTAAGTATGCAAAATGACCATCGAAATGATTGACAAATGAGTCACTAGTTTCAGAAAAAAAATATAAAAATGTTTAATTGGGTTTTTAATCGATTTTATTTTCTGTAGGCTTCCCCGGAAGTGACATCAGTCTGGGGAGTCAGTGCATTTGCCATGTTATATTCTTCAGTAAACTGTGTATGCGTGTGGTCGACAAAAAAGTTAACTATGCCAGCCTACTGTGTTGCCGCGAATTGTAACAATTCCCAGACGACCCCAGGTATAACAATGCACGAGCTCCCGCGCAATCAACCCGCAGTGAGGCAAAAGTGGATTAAGTTTATACAATTCAAACGAGCTTTCTTGCTGTGCCGCATCACGCCCATTTGTGTAGCGAGCACTTCAGTGAGTGCAATTTCGCAAACCCCATGGAATACTGCATGGTACTCTCTCAAAATCCTGCCTGACAGGCTCAAACTGATACGGCTGTATCCTTGTGGATCTCTCAGGCAAAGTATCAGTTTCATCTTTGGAGCTCGAGTTGGCCATTTTGCAACGTCTCCTCAGAGTGACATAGTAGGCATATGGTCACGTGATTTGGGCGTCATGGTGTCGCTTTCGGTATGACAGAAAATACCTTTTTTCGTGCATTTATAACCCTCAGATCACCGTTTCACCTACATCATCGTTCTCAGCGAGCTTTAATGGAAATCATGTCAAAAATCACCCCTAACCTTGGACTTGTCCTTTAAGAACTCCAGAACCTCTCCTCTCACTCTCTTTCTTTCCATACCGCTGTGATAGAGGTGATTTCCTTGCAGAAGGCTGCCATTTTGTTTGTGTTGTGAATGAGGGTCTGCATCTCCTCCTTGGAGCCCACCATGGGGCCAGGTTGTGACATACGCTGTCGCAGGTTATGCAGCTCACTTTCAAAGTCCTCAATCTGAAATACACAGGGCCAAACATTAGGAGCTAAATGACATACAGCCCAGCAACAAATACTCCCCCCCCCCCCCCCCCCCAACAGCATGCAGCCAAACCACAACACTCCAATACTATCCAAACAAAACACACACACATATGCACAAGTACACGCACACACACAGCCTCAGTGCTCTGTAACTAGTACAAGTCTGCATTCATCATCACCACCACTGGCAGAGTTCACTTTCAGTCCAAAGTTTGTCTTCTGAATCCAGCTGCAAAGAACTGTGTTTGTTTAATGCAGACCACAAAACAGAACACAACAAAAGCTGAGACAGCTAGATGACTGCATCACCAAAGCTGAGTCAGCGCCTTAACGGTGGAGATCCACAACAGATAATTACCTCCTCAGCAATGTTGTGAGCAATAGTGGTGTCCAGCATGGCATCAATCTCTCTCTCCTCTCTCCCATCCCAACTGGAGGTAGCAGCTGACCTGCTGGTGCCAGAGGAAACTCCTGCCATCAGCCCATTAGATGGTGATGTCTGGGAGGCTGCTGGGGCAGAAGAACTGAATGACTGTCTGCTCATTATATCATACCACTCCCACACTTTGCACATCACTGGGATCAACAAGGCCAGAACTCACAATATTCTGTATATGCAAGCAGCCCCTAAAGACACCCTTCCAAAAACAGTGCCAAGCCAGCATGTTAAAACTGCTTTATGACTTGTGCCCTTGTTTCAGTGCGATCACCACTTTCACTGTTTCAGCACTGCCTTTAGAAGATCTGTTCTTCACTCACACCTCTCCCTGCAGCAGCAGCACTAATCCAACAAACAACAAAGTGTTAGTGCTACAGTACCCATCAGCCATATCCAGTAAACCACTGCCACAATACTCATCCAACAAGCAATCAACCACTGCCACAGTACCCATCCAACAAGCAATGAACTACTGCTACAGTACCCATCCAACAAGCAATGAACTACTGCTACAGTACCCATCCAACAAGCAATGAACTACAGCTACAGTACCCATCCAACAAGCAATCAACCACTGCCACTGTACCCATCAAACGAACCATTCCCACAGTACCCATCCCACAGTACCCATCCATTAAGCACTGAACCACTGCCACAGTACCCATCCAACAAGCAATCAACCACTCCCACAGTACCCATCCATGAACCACTGCTACAGTACCCATCCAACAAGCAATCAACCACTCCTACAGTACCCATCCAACAAGCAATCAACCACTCCCACAGTACCCATCCAACAAACAATGAACCCATCCAATGAGCAACTTCTACAGTACCCATCAACCATCCAAAAAGCAATGAACCATTGCCACAGTACCCATCAGCCACCCAACAAGCAATGAAGCCCCTCTTTCACATGCTGTTAACCCGAGAACTGCTTAACAAGAGAAACAGTAAGGAGTTTCCACAATGTAGCATTCCTATGAATAAGCTTCCAGACAGAAGACAATCAGCATCAAATGTGGTGAACCAGGACAGTACCAACCAGTGATGAAACTGATCAGCTGTGATTTCAGACAATCTTATTTTGGACTGCTACAGCTGAGGATAGGATGAATTTGGGGCACGCTCATTTCTCATGCAGCTATGGGCACTAATTACTGAAGCTGTAAGTGTTATGTAAAGTTTATTTTAGCACCAAGAGAAGTTTCCAAACCTTTAGCAACAGAGACAGAAGCACCAACATTGGCTCCCAATGTTATAGATGCTGGTGCAGGTGTAGGAGCAACTGCCAAGGCAAGTGTTGAAGCAGGTGCCGAGGCAGGTGTGGGAGCCAGTGCTGCAGTTGATGACAAGGCAGGTGTTGATGGTGCCAGGGATGGAGCTCTGGCCTGGTTCTGTGCTGCAAACTCTGCATTTCCTGCCCCCCAAAAGGTCATGTGTAATCTATCATAATCATGTCCTGACACCCCCCCATTCTACAGACATCTGATTCAACAGCAATCTCAGGTGATACAACTGATTGTTTTAAAACACACCCACACTCAAAAAGCCAGAAACACAAGTCTTCTTCCGCAGTGTCCAACTTTAACAAGTCTAAAAACATGGGCAGGCTGTTCCAGCTGATGATTGTGCAGGGCAAAAATGAGAGTACAAGGTAGCAGGTTCTGCAGTATGAGACAGGGGACAAAAGTGGGAGGCCATGTTGGGGGTTCTTGGTGGCTGGCTTGGGCTGTCTGGGCTGAAGGTGTGTTTAACACATATGAGGTTGTGGTGGAATCTGTAAAAGTTATGCAGTGTTGTTTCAATACAGCTGCATTCCAGGAGGGAGGGGGAGTCAAGGCACTGGACCATCAGGCCTACATCTGGTGTTTGGCAGCAGTGATGTTGTACCCACTGGGCTGTCGGTCTCTGAACAATCTCCAATGCCCCAACACCTTTGGTACTGGCATATCCAATAATTTGCTTTCTATGCCCGGTCTTTCATTGTGGCAGAGCCTATCTTGAGGCTTTTGCACAGCAAACCCAGGGATTTTGTGTCCCTGTCATTTTTTATTACAGCTGTTTGTCAACTGCATTCACTTAAACATTTAGCTGAAAGGAAAACAGTCTGTAGCACTTCCTTTACCTTGCACGCAAGAAAAATCTGTAGCACTTACTTTACCATGCATTCAAATGATTCATGATGGAAAATTGTGGCAATTTGTGTGTTAACCCACTTTGCCCCAGACCACCTGTCACCGCCCACTCTGTTTTCTTACTCCATGACCCCAGACTGCCTGGTAACCAAACACTCCATACTGGTATCCCACCTTATGCAAATAGGAACGGGATTCTCACAAGACTTGTAGCCTCGTTTCCGCTACTGTGCACTGCTTCTGGTGATATCCTTTGTTTGAAGTTTGGTGGAGTTTGAGAGACGCTGTAAATTTTCAATGTGAGGACACACGGTAGATGCACAAAACTAAACAAAAGCCCTACTGTTAGCAAGGGCATTGGGGCTTCATCCTTTGAGATTTGAACTGCAAATTTTGCTCAGTCACTTACCCTGGGTACCCTAACAACTCTCTGGGCACCCTAACAAAACCTGACATTCAGATATGCTTTTATTTTTTGAGTGAGAAACATCAAAACCTGCTGGATATACAAGAACAATGTATTTGCAAACTGGGAAAAACAAATGAGCTGAAACTTTTATCTGTTTATTATTGAATTTTGAAGTTGTATACCAGGATCATTTGACACAGTTACTTCCCTTCACATGGGATTTTGTAGAGAAAGGGCAGCAGCTGCTCTGGGGCCAAAAGGGTCAGAGTATTGATAACAATGAGAAGTAAAACATGACACAACCAGACTGACAGACAGTGGTGATGATGTGTATGTTACAGAGCTGCACCAACCTGCTGGAACAGCAGATGTGATAGGAGGGGGAAGTGATGAAGTGGTGGTAGCAGACGTAACAGTTGGCTTGAAGCTGAAGGAGAATTGACCGCTGCCTCCCCCACTCGTAGACCCAAACCCAGCACCTGCACCACCTGTAGATCCAAACCCAGGACCTGCACTGCCCGTAGATCCAAACACAGCACCTGCACCGCCTGTAGATCCAAACCCAGCACCCGCACTGCCTGTAGATCCAAACACAGCACCTGCACCACCTGTAGATCCAAACCCAGCACCTGCACCACCTGTAGATCCAAACCCAGCACCTGCACCACCTGTAGATCCAACCACAGCACCTGCGCTGCCTATAGATCCAAATCCAGCACCTTCACTGCCTGTAGATCCAAACCCAGCACCTGCACTGCCTGTAGATCCAGACATTGTACCTGAACTACCTGCAGATCCAAATCCCCCAACTGCTGGTGCTGCAGCAGGTCTAGACCCCAGCAAAGCACCATTTTCTGCTGCTGGTCTGGATGGCTGTCCACCAAATGGAAACAGCTTGCTGGCTGGATCTCCTGCTCCTCCTGTGGTGACAAACACAAATGATGGTTGACATAACAAAGCCCAGATGCAGACATACTGCAGTTACATCAAAATGTAACACAGCTTTGCTCACTTGGCAAGAAAATTATCCTTGTCCTCATAGATGTCTGGTAAAGAAACATCTAAACAATGACTGTCCACATGAAATGTCTGTTACCCGAGTGCACAGCTGAAATGGTACCAAACAAATCTCACTGACATGTAATGTGTAAAATGTCTCATGTTCTCTTGAGTGAGTAACTGGTTTCTCACTGTTCTCCTTTCATCTGATCAAGCACCAACCCCAGCAAGTCAACTCCACCAGTCTTCTCTCAGTGCCATCCCCACTGTGTCCACTCCTCAGGTCCCTTCTCATAGCAGTACCAGTGTATTCCACTGAGTCCACTCATCAGTTCCCCTCTCATAGCAGTACCAGTGTATTCCACTGAGTCCGCTCATCAGTTCCCCTCTCATAGCAGTACCAGTGTATTCCACTGAGTCCACTCATCAGTTCCCCTCTCATAGCAGTGCCAGTGTATCCCACTGAGTCCATTCATCAGTTCCCCTCTCATAGCAGTGCCAGTGTATCCCACTGAATCCACTCCCATAGCAGTGCCAGTGTATCCCACTGAATCCACTCCCATAGCAGTGCCAGTGTATCCCACTGAATCCACTCCCATAGCAGTGCCAGTGTATCCCACTGAGTCCACTCTCATAGCAGTGCCAGTGTGTCCTACTGAGTCCACTCCTCTGGTCCCCTCTCATAGCAGTGCCAGTGTATCCCACTGAGTCCACTCCTCTGGTCCCCTCCCATAGCAGTGCCAGTGTATCCCACTGAGTCCACTCCCCTGGTCCCCTCTCATAGCAGTGCCAGTGTATCCCACTGAGTCCACTCCTCTGGTCCCCTCCCATAGCAGTGCCAGTGTATCCCACTGAGTCCACTCCTCTGGTCCCCTCTCATAGCAGTGCCAGTGTATCCCACCAAGTCCCCTCCCCTGGTCCCCTCTCATAACAGTGCCAGGGAAAGTGTAGCTGCGGGCCTTACCTTGTGTGGAGGCAGGAGTGGCTCCGGCAGCAAGCTGTGGCATGGAAGCAGCAGAGGCGGTGGGTGGTGCAGCAGGGGAATGTCCCCCTGTTGGCTGGCCAGGTCTGGGTACTGAAGGCAAGTGGCAACAAAGTCAGTCAGGCCAAAACTGCACACAGCCCTCTTTGAAAGGTGTTTCTTATTTCAGTTTATAGCATTACTAAGCAATTGCAACATTTTAGTTGTACTGCCTTAACAGTCAAAACAATTGCAACAGTCTCTTAAAATGTAAAGTTGGTTAGGGCTTGCCTAAAAGAGCAAATACCCAGAGGGCTTGCATCAGAACAAATATAACACCCGTCTGTAGTTTTTCAATGACAAACTGTCCTGTGACCTTGAAAATGATTCAAGGTTACCCAGACTGGTAGGAAATGTAAAATCTTCACAGAGGTTAACACCATACAGAGTATCAAACCTCTCACTTCCATACAGCTGCTTCAAATCTTCTTTTTACCAAGACAGAAATGCATCAATAATTTCCCTTCAATAAATATATGTGCAAATATTACCTTCAACAGTATGTTGATAATTGCATCTGCATACATCAGAATCATGCAAAGTTTGAACTCATCTGGATAAGAATCTGTTATGAACACATAACTCTGTTTCTCTCTGCTGTTGCTGGGACATTCATTAAACCCAGGTCACTAAATCAAAGCACATAAACCATTAAAGTAAAAGTCCAAGGTTTTTAAGTATGCAAAATGACCATCGAAATGACTGACAAATGAGATTTAATCCCCCCCAAAAATTGAAAAAATTTTTAATTGGGTTTTTAATCAATTTTATTTTCTGTAAGCTGGCCGAGACTACAGTCTCGGGTTCTCCATCAGTCACGTGACTTTCCCAAAAGTGACGTCAGTGTGGGGAGTCAGCTGAAGTGCTCACTACACAAATGGGCATGATGCGGCGCAGCAAGAAAGTCAGCTCATTTGAATTGTATAAATTTAATCCACTTTCGCCTCATTGCGGGTTGATTGCACAGGAGCTCGTGCATTGTTAAACTGTGCCTGGGGTCATCTGCGAATTGTTACAGTTCGCAGCAACACAGTAGGCCGGCAAAGCTAACTTTGTTGTTGACCACACGCATACACAGTTTACTGAAGAATCTAAGATGGAAACCGCGCTGACTCCCCACACGGACGTCACTTCTGGGAAAGTCACGACTGATGGAGAACCCGAGACTGTAGTCTCAGCCAGCCTACAGAAAATAAAATCAATTAAAAACCCAATTAAACATATTTTTTCATTTTGTATTTCATTAAATCTAAAACTAGTGACTCATTTGTCAATCATTTGGACGGTCATTTTGCATACTTAAAAACCTTGGACTTTTACTTTAAATATTGTTCAAAAAAAGATATAAAGTTTCTGCTCAGCCACAGCCTGGCTGACATCGATGGTCACTCTTTTCATGCTTGTCAATGATAACTTATTTTGCTGTAGTTCACATCAACACACACACTCACTTGGCAGTCATAAGCTATTACTAAAGACTTTTTTGTGAGATGACTCTTCCATCATTCAGTAACAAACAAATAAGCAGATGTAAGTTACCTGTGGTTTGGGTGAATATTGCAGGTGCAGCCACAGCACTGGGCCGAGCCTGGGTGGCGCTGGCACTTAAGGCATCACACTCTCGTGGCTTTGTTGCCTTCACAGAGGCTCCTACAGACTCTGGCTGGGCAGCAGTGAGTGGAGCTTGGCTTCCATCTGCTTTCTGAGCAGCAAAGCTGAATGCTGGCTTTGCAGCTGCTGGAGCTCCTGAAGCTGCAGTGGCAACAGGTGCAAATGAGAAGCTTGGTGCGGACGATGCGGGCTGGATCGTCCCACCAAACACAGAGGCTGGTTGGCCAAACAAGGACTTGACTGCAGTCCGCTGACCGGAAGTCACCCCACCTCCACTGCTTGCTGCAGCTGCTGGGGTGATGGGAGAGGGGGCAGAGGACAGGAGATTGACGGGGATAGAGCCTGAGGACTGGATGGAAGCAGCATGAAGAGAGGGGGCTGGAGCCTGGGACTGGATGGAAGCAGCATGAAGAAAGGGGGCTGGAGCCTGGGACTGGATGGAAGCAGCATGAAGAGAGGGGGCTGGAGCCTGGGACTGGATGGAAGCAGCATGAAGAGAGGGGGCTGGAGCCTGGGACTGGATGGAAGCAGCATGAAGAGAGGGGGCTGGAGCCTGGGACTGGATGGAAGCAGCATGAAGAGAGGGGGCTGGAGCCTGGGACTGGATGGAAGCAGCATGAAGAGAGGGGGCTGGAGCCTGGGACTGGATGGAAGCAGCATGAAGAGAGGGGGCTGGAGCCTGGGCAGCCTGTGCACCTGTCATGATCATCACCAAAATTCAGCAGCACTTCACCACTCTTTTGCTCCCCTAAGTAATAAATACATTTCTCATGTACTGAATGATGTATGTATGAAGCTCAAAGCACTATATATGTTGAACTAAAAAACAATTGCCAGGACGTTAAACTTAAAACAAAGTCACTGACTTTGAGTCATGATGGTGCTTGTTCATGCTGTGTGTGGTTTGACATTTACTAAGTGCTCAGCACTACACTGTTCAGTGCTCTAGTTCTTTAACACTCTGTCCCTAGTCCCTGCAGAATAACAATACAACAGAAGAAAGAAAGATGCACACTAAAAACAACAATCCAAGAAATTTTTCACACAGGTTGTTCTGCAGCCCACTTCACTGACCGGCAGGTGTGCGAGCACCCTGTGCGGAGAGAGGCCTTGGAGAGGCTGTGAGCGACGGGGCCTGAGGGTGGAAGTAAGCCATGTGGAAAGGAACCAACACTCCATCTGTAGACAGCAGCAGCAGCACAGGACAGGGTGGGTGTGTCTTACTGTCACCTGAAATCACGCCACACGCCTCTTTATGCAAGGTGGTTAACATCGACCCTGCTGTAGAACAGAAAATCTGTAACATGTGACCATTTTAGTGTACAATCAACTTGAACTCTTCAACAGTAGAGCTAAACCTGCTTCTGCAACCACCTAGCTAGCATATGGCCTCTTTCTGGAGGCCCTTTTGCCTGTTTGTGAAGAGTCATCCTAAAAATCAGTGTCCAAAGAAAAGCAGACTCATAACACTTGTTGCTGCTTCTAGTGATTTCTGATGTATTACTGTTAACTGTATGAAATACACTGCTGCTGATATATCAGTAAACAGTACAATCCACACCAGCTTGTAATCATGGCAGGTACAGACACAGGGAGAATATATACACTGAGCAGTAGAGGTCCAAAAAGGACTGTAACCAGATACTGTGTGCCAAGTGACATTACACCAGCAGACACACAGTGTGAAAAACCTCAGTGTCCTTAGGGCCATTTTCAAAGTGAATGGGTGACAAAGTGACATACCGAGCTGCAGGACTTGCTGGGAAGAAAAGGTCACACACATGCCCACAGGGAAGGAATCAGCCTGGTCATCAGTGACAGGCAGCTCCGCACGACATGAATCTTCCAGGTTCCAGTGCTCCCACTGGCTCTGTGAAATATGATCATGACAATTCTTCCAAACACTTAATTAAATACACATCTCATAATAATGATAATAATCTACTCTTTTATGTGCTATTTCTCCAGATTGAAGCGCCCATTGCAAAGCAAAGAACCAAAACACAGTCAAAGCAGGCACACACAAACACATACAGAGCCTCCACTAGACTGTTGAGACTATCGGTATGCAGTACCGGCAACAAAGAAATATTCTGGTATCAACCCTCAGTCAACCAGTATAGTGTTTCCATTGAAAAAGTTAGTTTTATCAATGTTTTTCAGCATGTGTAGGTGCCACATTTGATCTAGATCTGTTTCTGAGTAACAACATGCACGTTCTTCAGTGCTGATGTGGGGAAAACAACTGATCGTGTACTGACGACTCACCCTTTACAGACTGTAATCAAACTCAGTTTTGTTGCCAATGGCAGTGAAAGCTTTTGCATTCACTGTTTTGCTTGCTGAACATCATTGGAAGTGATCTTGTTCAGCAGGAGCTTCCACTTGCTTCAGGACCCAGGGTACAGCGTATGATCTCTAGCAAGTCACACAAAACGCTCAGTTTCAGCTGGTACTTGGTACCGGTGACTATATTTTTTACAGGTACTGGGGACACATTTACCAGTAAAAACTGGCATATGCCCATCTAGCGGAGGCTCTGACATACACAGTCAATAGGATTGCTCAAAGTGGTCAGATTTCAAAGATGATTTGAAAGTTGTGCATGTGCGTGAGTGTGTGTTTGAGGACCTAACTTTGCAAGGGAAACTGTTCCAGACATACGTTGCAGCATAAGAAAAGATCTCTGACCAAGTGAGTACATGCGCACAGTGGGAACAAAAAAAACGGAAGCATCAAAAGAAGAGTGTAGCTGACATGTGTACACACACACGCACAGAGAAGTCGGAAAGCAAAGTACTTAAACAGCTGCTAGTTCACAATAAATGTATTCAAAAGAAAGCACCCCCTTAAGATAAATAATGCGACAGAGATTATTAAACACTTTCCAACAGAAAAAGCAACAATTTAAAGCAAGAATCAACAAAGTCTGTGCCTAATCTTCCATCAGCATCTTTTCAGCACAAAGCTGTTTTAAAAGGGATATTTGATTCACTCTGTCTAGAACAAAATGTTGTCCATAAAAAGTTCATCATAACCAGCTTATAGTTCTACTGTACACAGAATCTCACCAGGGTGTAGGTGAACCACTCAGGTTCAAGGCCACCAAAATCCGCTATGCTATGAAGAACAGTGGCCAACAATGACAGTAACTTAATCCCTACACTTGCCCATGGCAGCATTATCAGTTGTTTTTACTCTCAACAATAGTGCACAATCCAGCCATAAAAAAAAAGTTTTCCTACTGGCAGAATGATTGACATTATCACTGCATACCTTCTTTAGTTTTTTTAAATTATAATAATAACAACATAAAATAATTTTCATCACAAAAAGGCACACATACAAGCCATGTTTACATAGCTGTGTTGACTGTCCATACATTTCTGTATCAGAAGGCTGTGTTCAGCTTATGTTGCCCAACACCTCATTCACAATGATGTTGGCATGTCATTAATTCATTCAAACTCCCTGGTTTCTCTAGTCAATTTCAGTACACATGGCACTGACAGCAGGACAAACACAAGCAAATTGCTCATTAAAACCTGCAGCTCTTCACAAGCTGGTGAACAGAGTGAAGACTTACCTTGTCATCAAGGTGTTTGGCGACGATGGTGGTTTCTGTCGCTGAGCAAGATGACATGATAACCATTTCCCTGAAAGAAAAAACAACATAATATGATTAACAATGACACAACATATAATTTTGACTGAACAATGAGCATACATGAGGAAACAACTTCTAGCATAGCCTTCCACATGAAGTGAGTATGACTTAAACACTAGAAATGAACAGGGATAAAAGAGGGCAGCTGGTGCTTGATTCTTGCCAGAAATATTGTTAAACAAGTGCAAGAGTACTACTCTTTGGGTTTGGCCATCCAACTTTTGTAATTTCATTTTGCTTTGGGTATGTAACACAAATTACCAGACTGCTTTGTCATTTTAGCACAAGACCATGGCAACTGGAGCAATGAACATGTCATAAACCTTTCAGAGCATGCCCCCCCCCCCCCCCCCCCCCTTCACTCCCCTGCATTTACCACAGGGTAAGATCTGAGGACCATAACCATCAAAAGTACACAGTTCTGGTTGTCTGCAAGTGAGCATTGCTGTTTGTGTCTGTAGGGCTGACTCTAATAAATGTCCTCTCCAGAATTTACAATCACAAGGGGGTTGATAGATGACCCAAGAGTTATTTTACTTTCATGCAAATCACATCCATCAACAACAAATCATTTGCACTAACCTCTGGACCAAATACTTGTATGGAAGCAAGGCAATAATTGTGACCTTGCACATATTACAATATTAAACATAACCAGTACATTACTAGTACTTTACTAGAGATAAACCTGAGAGCTTTGAGCTGTGCACATGAAATGGACACATTCAGTGATTTAAAAGTGTAGTTGTTATAACAGCATATATATGTACTGCATGTAGCATATTTGTCAAGAAATTGCACTAACTTACCACTGTGCCAAATACTGGAAGAAGTATTTTGGCTGTCGGATTTCACCAGAGCCAAAACAGATGTCATCAAAGTTAATATAGCTGGAGTTTCCTTCTTTCTGCACAAACAAACAGCAAGTTCACTCTTCATGACAAAGGCACTAGCTTCTTGCCACTAGTGCACTGCAAGATACAAACTAAATTGATTATATCTCATGTATCTGTCTGGCGGGAAACAGGTAAAACAACAAAACAGAAAACCATAGCAAAAGGGTAAAAGAAAACACCTGTTTTAAACAGGCATGGGAACTGCAATAAAATGAAAATTTCTGAAATGTCGAGGGTCTGGGGTGGCGGCATGACCCCTCCCCCCAGAGTTTTCCTTCCACTAAAAGATCAAAATCTGTGCAATCAAGAGGTCATTTTGTATGGAAACAAAGATAACTGGCATGAAACCACATGCTGATGCATTCCTTCTTCGTGGCTTTCTCACAAACTTTCACTTCCACTTCAACTAATACCCATTCTCACTTCAACTTATTGGCACAGCCACTGTCACTGAACTTTTTACCGCAGTCGACAACTCGAGCAACATACATGGTGAATCTTTCAAAACTTTTACTCTTTTAGTACATTCATTTTTTTGTCAAAACATGACGAAGAAGCAGATAGGAGTGACTCCAATCAGCGCCAGTGCTTGCCCATGAGAGTAACAGCCATCTCTGTGTACACAATTAAAGTGACAAAGTAAGCTGACAGCCACATATCAATGCACTCCCAATGTTTTGTGGGTATTTGGTGCGGAGCTAAACTGTGCTTTTGTTTTTTTTGAAACCCCAATTTTCACTGAAGCAGACAACTGTTTTCCCTGCAGAAAGTAAGTTTTACTGCTGGGGAGTTTTCTTTTTGGTGGACAATTCCCATGCTAGACTCAGCACTGCTGGGCAGGAGGGCAACTGAAGCCTGCTGCTAATGGGCACCACTTGCTGTGCAATTGCTGCTTTACCATCTACATTGGCTGACAGAAATATGTTTACTCTCCTGTAATCATTTTAATCAGAATTTTTAACTTGTTCTAAGTACTGGTGAATGGTTGACCTGTGGTGACCCCCTGGTGGTGTACTCACATTGGAGACTGTGAGCACAACACTGGGTTGACTGGTGGAGTCCGCTGACTGGGGTAGATAGGAGGCCACAAAGGTGTACGTGGAAATCCACAGTAGATCAGTGGCTGTAACAGAGCAAACACTGCAATCACTGGTTGAATGTGAGGGTCCAGTGGCTGGGCAAAGTAATAGACCACAAAGGTGTAGGTGGTGATCAACAATGATCATACATACTTACTTTTTCAAAAGGCAAAAAAAAAAAAAAAAAAAAAAAAGACAATCTAGTTGTTTTTACATAGTTGATTTTGCAAATGAGAACACAAGAAGAAGAAAGGAAAATGACCCTGACAACAACAAGGGAGATTGGAAAATGTTGACGGTGGATGAGTTGAAGGTGTACTACGGCCTTGTCATCATGAAGGACATCATCAAACTGGACAGAGATGCCCACTACTGGCACCAAGGGGGTAAGCACTTCCTCCTCTACACTAGATTTTGAAATGTCATAAGTAGAGACAGATTCTTTCAAATCCGTCGATACCTCTACTTTGTAGACCCAAGGGATCCTGTCAACGCTGCCGACAAACTGCACAAAATTCGATATATTCTCAACAGTGTGCATCGGAACTTTCAGGATGAGTATGTGCCACATGAGCATGTCACAGTGGATGAGGCAATGGTGCCCTTCAAGGGTCGTCTTGGGTTTAAACAGTTCATGAAGGACAAACCCGTCAAATTTGGAATCAAACTGTGGGTGTTGGCTGATTCTGTGACAGCCTACTGTTACAACTTGGAGGTCTACACAGGTAAACATGGACAGCAGATCAACAGACTAATGGGACTTAGTGCTTGAGTTGTCATTGGACTCACAAAGCCCATTCATAACTTTGGCCATATAATTTACACGGATAACTTCTACACGTCGCCCATTCTGGCGAAATACCTGACGAGTCGGAAGACCTACCTGTGTGGGACAATGCGTCCAAACCATCTCGGCTATCCTGCTGACATGGTAAAAACAAATGCAGAAGTTTGACGTCTCCCTCGAGGTAGTAGCGACTGGCGTCAATGTGAAGATTCCAGCATGCTGGCGACAGCATGGAAGGACAAATGTATGGTCTACTACCTGTCCACTGCCCACGCCCCTCATGAAGAAGAACCACAGAGCATCACCCAACAGCAGAGGGACGGCACAGAGGTCGAGCTCCCCTGTCCTCCTACTGTGGCTGCCTATGCCCAGTATATGAATGGGGTTGACAAACTGGACCAGATGACAAGGCAGAACAAGTCGAAAAAGTGCATGAAGTGGTACCAACGAGTGGAAACTAAGCTCATGGAAACCAGCCTGTACAATGCTTACATCATCGAAGGACACGCCATCGATCACAAGGTTGGAAATGTTGTTAAGCGCGATTTTTTGTCGTTCAGGCTAGACCTGGCTCATATACTGGTTGAGGGTTACTATGTGGAGAAGGCCCCAGTCGGCAGACCACGCACAGAAGCCAATGACAACGACCCACATTTGGATCGAATGGACCACTGGCCGGTGAGAGGTGAGGGCAAGGATCACCTCTGTGAGGTGTGCAATGCACGACACAAGCACCACGAATGACGAAACCCAGGTGTGTCGTACCGAGACAACCCCTTCAAACAGCGAAAGATGACCATGAAATGCGAAAAGTGTAGTGTGTACCTCTGCTGCAATCAACACGACTGCTTCAAGGTATACCACACACGTGTCACCTTTGTGTGACACGTTGACATTGAGGCAGAGGACACGAACGCTCAGAGACTGACCTGTATTATAGTGTACAGATCCCGTTTTTCTTTTCTGTGTTTTTAATGGGTGTTGGGAGCTCTACTGTTAACTTCCGGACAAATGTAACCATCATAACATTGGCAGCACAGAGCGTTTTTCCCTGTGGTTGATATTGTGACAGTAGCTGTGACACTCAGGACAATGTGACACTCACTTGTGTTGGATGCCTTGTTCCCCACATTGTCGGACATCCAGGGGAGCCCAATCTGTAAGTAGGTGCATGTTTACTTGTCCCTGCTGAATGCTGTCCACCATCTGCATGGCATTATTTTTATTGTTTACTTTTGACACAGCAAAATATGTCCTTTGTGTCACCTCGCTGTCACCACATGCACACGGGTTCGTTTATTTGACCATACTTGACTTCTGACATAAATTCTGCACACAATGGTGTACGGCACTATACATTTCATACATTGTGGCTCATGTCAAGGCAGGGTGCAAACAGGTACCCATTTCACAATTTTTCTCTCTCTGGAAACCCAGGAATGAAAGGAATTATGCTTCTAACAAGAAGTCCGGGCTCAAGGGTAAAAGATCAGCTGCCCCGCTAAAGCGGCCCACAGTAATGAAAGAGTTAATAAAGATTAAAAAAGAAAAAATGTCACGTTGCATAATTTTGTACAAATTACTACAATGCTCGTGTAAAAATATTGAACAAAAGTGCTTCATTTACCACCAAATATATCATGGCGACTGAAAGAGTCACAGAGAATGTTTGATTAACACCTGCATTAATGGATGACGTCACGGAATAGAATATCCTCAAGTTCAAAAGTTAAGCAACCTTTTACAAAAATGCACATATGTTCAAATCTCAATAAACTACTTCCACAAAACCGCTACAGGTGCTGTCTTATTCACTGGTCTACCTCCATTTAACCTGAAATCAGTTTCACAGTACTCTATACCCCATGGAAGATAGGCGAGAAACATGCCTGATGTATGTACGGGGGCGGGGATAGCTCAGTGGTTAGAGAGCCGGACTCATGATCGAAAGGTCGCGGGTTCAAATCTCTGCAGGAGCGGCGGGAGAATTTTATTCTCCAGGGTCAACTTTCTGTGCTGACTCTTATTTCAGTATCCGTTCCACCCCCGTGTTACTGCAGTAGCACGTAAAAGACCCCGGTTATTCCGCCAAAAGTGCAGGTGGCAGGTTACAGCTATACACACGCATAATCCTTACATATGTGGCTTTGCATGAAGTGACATGGTGCATGGTTGTATGGAGTACACAGAACGCGCCGAGATGGCAGCAGTTTCATGTGGCACCAGCCATGCCAGCGTTGTAACTGTAAGTACACTACTTCGGTGGATATTCAAAAATGCGCTATAAAAAGCTATTCACTCATGTAGAATCACATGCGAGCGCAATGAGTCTGCTCGAAAGCAGAGAATAGTGCTATATAAAAGCGATCAATAATAATAATGTAAAACTTACCAGCTTTGCCTTTGTTATGTCTCAGTAAAACAGTTTAGGTTTAGGAGCCTGATGCCAGCGGACCACATCTCTGGTTGGCTTAATTCAGCATGGTGGACAGTTTCATGTATCAGCTTGCAGTCAGCAGGCTCTTTGCTGTTATGCCAGGAGTACAGACGAACAACTAGGAAATGTCAAAGATAGTCACCAAAGTGATTGTCCACACTGTCAATGATTTGACAGATCATTACTGACTTTCTGAAATTGTTATCTGATAAAGAAAAGAAAAAGTTTTTTTTTTTTTTAAATTACTCTCTTTATTTCTTACTGCTTATCATTATAGCTTGGGTGTATTTTTCCCAGCCAAAGATACCAAAGCCGGTGCCATAGAAGGTTGCCAAACCTGAATGTCTCTTACTTTGAGTGTCACTGAATGCCTGTCCAGCTTAGACATATATATGTCAGCCTCAAACCTGAAGCCATCAAAATTCTCAAGCTCTGTGTATTCTTGATAGTTATCTTCCTTTTGGGGTTGCTCCACTTGGATTTCAACCAGGTCCTGCGGCATGAAAAAACAGTCTGTCCAGTATACCTCCCACTTTTCCATTCACAGTATGCAAGCCATGGCTATCTGCTCGAGGAATGGTTTTAGTTGCCTTAACTGCGGAATATCAAGAGTGCTTGAAAGCTGGCCCTTTCGATGTGCATTATCAATGCATCTCTGCATGGTTGCATTGTGACTGTTCAACAAGGATGATGTGTGTTGACACATTTTGTTGACATCTATCACTTATTTACCTCTGCAGAGAAGATGCATGGAATGTTCAAGTTTCATTATTTTTCCTTAACGTGGTAATCTCTTTATCTCTAAACGATTCTGCCCGTAACATACTGAATGATGTACTGAAAATAATGTTAATAATGGTCTTGTTGGAAGCTTGCTCTTCAATGGTTTTAGTGTCTTTGATGGTTTCCTGATGTCTATCATCCCCTCAAGTGTAATCTCTCTGACAGGTGGCATGGTAATGAGCTTCTCCTCAGCTGGTTTTGACACACATTTGACTAATGTTTTCAACATGTTTTTTTTCTTGTATTCAAGTCTTTTCACAAACAAGACATCTGTCACTGGGCAACAGCTGGCATTGTGGTTGCTGACGGATTTGCTGTTCTTGCTTTTTGGAGGATCGTACATCACTCCCTTCCAAAGGGTTCTTTTGTTTTAAAATAATTCTGCAGTCATTCATAAAGTAGCACAATGTGTGATTCCCATGCAGATTCGGTATATACTCATATATTTCATCCACCATTTCAGGAATGGACCATTGCACATGTTTAAGTTATTTAGCTCTTGGATTTGTATACCTCATCAACCGCACAAGGTCACTTCAGGACAAATCACAGTCACAGTTTCTTACGAGCAAAAAGCGGGCTCACTGTTATACACAGAACACAATCAATAGCAAACATCCCAGCCAAAACAGTCAATAATTAGCACATATCACTATCTACAACTGCAAAAGATACTTCCAGACAGATTCCCTGTAACGCATTCAGTACAAAATTAAAGAACAATTGATTAGATCACAGATACGTCTAAATCAACTTTTTGAGGCACAGTAACACACGATTTGGTGCCTATTTCTATTCTGTAGGAACTCAACATAAGAACCTGCTTAAATCAATTGACTATGAGCAGTGTGACATATTTTATTTCGCAGGCTAACGTGGGAATTTGCTTCAGCCAAGACTAACGCAATTGAAAAGTATGGAGAGGATTTGGAAATAATGAAAGTGAATGGACCGGGGAAGTGGAAATTAGGACAAGGAAGAAATTATGGCACCGACTAAGCATATTTGGCTATATTCTGACCTACTCCATGCTTTTAAGGGAAAACATTCGTCAGCTCTGGGGGTTTAACAGAAGGGGACCTTAATATTTCTGTGTCCACAGTGCCCAATAACAAGGACACATTTAAGACAAAGAGAAACAGAAAGCTACAACATATTAAACTGTTCAAACAATAAAACAATATATGGAAATGGCCTTTTTTGTCATAATAAATGAGTTGCTAAGAGACAAGGTCATCACAATTTGGAATTCCATATAGTGCATTTATTAGAACCAGCACCACAGACACAAACAGCAACAGCTCACTTGCAGACAACCTGAACTGTGTGCTTTGATGGTCAAGGTACCCAGAAATTACCATGTGGTAAAATCCCCCATGGGGGGAGGGGGGGGTATAGGCTGGCTCATGGTCTATTTTTCATGTCTTGTCAGCCATGAATGCTGTTTTCGTAGACATACTTGTTGAAGTACGACTGCAGAGCGCTTCTGTGCAAACACTGCAGTTCAATGTTTGGCTCAGCTATCCTTAAAGATCAGCCAGTCAAACTGGCTTAGCCAGGCACTCCTAAAACTTGTGAACTGCAAGTCTTACTTTTCACTGTAGACTGATGGGATTCAGGCTCACTGCTCATGGTCAATTATCAGTTAAATACATTGGCTTAATTTTTGGAGTGCTACAGCATTTGGTTTTGCATACTAACTATACTGTATACAGCCATGGGGTGAACTTTCGCTCATGGAGCAGGCAGTTCATCCACCGAGGGTCTCTCTAATGAAAAGCACTTAGCAGAGTAATTAGCGGCCCAACCACAGATTGGATTCTATCTACTTATTGAGCTCTGTGAGACGGATCCGTCTGTATGTGTTTTTTTTACTTTCTGAGACCAGGACCGGCAGCAGACAGTGAAAATATGCAAACATTGTGATCGTGTTAAAGAGTGAAACGTAGCCTGTGCGAGTGAGCGCTGTGACATCTTGATGCCATAGCTACTGTATACCTTGTGATACGTGCACATCTATGCAGTGACTGAGATTACTTTCTTTTGACTTGGCAATCGAGATACGAGTGTCAACAGTGAATACTTTGCTTCACCTAGAGGAAAAAGACAACATTCATCAACATCAGAAGACAGTAACATAAGCCCCGCAGGAATGAGACCAGGAGTAAAACATATGAACACTGCATCGTTGAATAAGAGGACCCAGCCCCTGATATGGCAGTACAAATGGCACTAGATACCATCAACAAGTGTCTGGACTCTCTAGCCACCAGAGTGGACATGAGTGAAATGAGAGCCAAGGTGAAGCAACTGACTGAGACCTTCATGGAGCAGATACGGAATTTGGAGGGGAGAGTGTTAGACACAGAGGCTAGACTGGACAAGAGGGAGACGGAGCTGAAGGCCAAGAGGAAGAAGCGTGAAACTCCCTTGTTCAGCAGGAATGCAGAATCCGGCAGAAAGAGCGGGAGCAGAACAACCTCCAGCAATACTCACAACAGTGGAACCTGCGTGTCTACAGAGTTCCAGAGGGCAAGGACAAGGGCAAGAGCAAGATGGTGGACGACTGTGTGAAGAAGGTGTGCATGAAGAAGGTGTGCGCCATCTTCAACAACCTCATTGGCATCCCAACCAAGCAGACTGACATTGAGGTTGCTCACAGGACAGGACAACCCAGCGGTAGCAAGGACAGGCCCATTCTCATACAATTCTTTGATAGGAAGATTAGAGACAGTGTCCTCCGAAACAGAAGGAGGCTTCGTGGCACGGGACCTGTCATCAGAGAGGATCTGACGCACGCCAACTACAGACTTGACGCACGCCAACTACAGACTGTCAGTAAAGGCCTTGGAATATCTGGCAACAATGTCTGTGTGGAGCACAAATGGCAAGGTTCTTGCTAGGGTCAAAAACGGACAGATTCTGAAGCTGAACATTCATAACAATTTGGATGAGGTTTTCAGGCATGCTATGCTGTCCCACGAGATGAGTTCCAAGGAAAACTAGACAATGTGTTTGCACTGACACTGAGGTACGTGCTTTGGGAAGTGTTATTCATGCAAAACTATGTTTTTCCATGTCCTGATTTATGATTTTGTTGTTGCTGATATTGTATTCTCATGCTCTCAGCACAACTAACAATATTCTCGTACTCTCCCCTGTTCCTCCTCTTTTATCATCCCCTTTTTCCTGTGATTAAGCATCAAAAACCAATTCTCTATTTATGTTTTACCCTCTTCTTCTTCTTCTTCCTCTCTGCTTCTTCTTTTTCTTCTTATTCTTGTTCTTCTCCTGTGCACAGTGTGTAAGAATGTTATGGTTCATTGAAATATGTACAGTAAGAAAGTGTACAGCCCATGTGTCAGCGATTGTCACGTGAGCAGCTGGTCGGTTTTGTTGTTGTTTGTTTCTTCTCCTCCCCCAAACCCCCCCTTTTTTCCCCTCCTTCTTATTTTTATTTGGGTGCTGACCACACACACACATTTGAAATGGACATTGTGTGTGTGTGTGTGTGTGTGTGTGTGTGTGTGTGTGTGTGTGTGTGTGTGTGTGTGTGTGTGTGTGTGTTTGTGTGTGTGTGTGCGTGTATGTGTGCATGCATGCGTGCATGCATACTGGTGTATGTATACACAAGAATGTATGAATCATCATCTGTGAATGGACCAGCACAGACCTATGGAAGTTTTAAGCGCACTTGATGTGCAGTTGTTCTCTTCTTTTCTTTTTTTCTTCATTGAAGTTGATCTGTTTTGATTTGCTGGTCTAAACAAGGTTGTCACAGCTCATATGGAAGTTTTAAGCGCACTTGATGTGCAGTTGTTCTCTTCTTTTCTTTTTTTTCTTCATTGAAGTTGATCTGTTTTGATTTGCTGGTCTAAACAAGGTTGTCACAGCTCACAGTGATGAATACTTTCAGTGTCATGCCATGTATTTAATTGTTTTTTATTTACTCTATTTTATGTGGACATTCGTTGACTGACTGACTGACCCAGCTGATTGACTGACTGAGTGATTGATTGATATCTGTTGTAGCTCATTGTTTCCAATTTGGTTGACTGACTGATTGATATATACCTGGCCAGTTTATTATGAGTACAGAGTAAGATTGACTGACTGAGTGATGGCTTGATTTTTGTTCTAAACTGCTACTTTAAGTAAGACAGTATATAGTGTAATTAAGAATGAGTTATTAAAATATATGGTAAGAAAGGTGGAACTCCTAAGTGATTAATATAATTATAATGACCATCATGTGTAGTTTGTATTGGATGTTTTATAAAAAATACAGAATGGGGTTTTCCAAATCCATGTGTAGAATCTTTGTATCATTGCTCATTGTATCAAACTATCATGATACACAAGCAATAGAAACGAACTAGTTGTCGTTGAACATTGTAACTTACTGTCCACACTGTGCTGAATATCGAAGCATGTATTGTACAGCAGATCATTGTTTCCATTAGGACATGAATTATATAGTTACCTATAAACCACATGTTAATAAGATGTACAGTGTAAGAATGATTTATTAAAATTATGGTAAAAAAAAGGTGTAACACATACAGGGTTGACATTTTTTGAAATTGTTGTGCAATTCAGGGCTTGTTGTTGTTGTTGCTAACACACACAGACTAAAGACTTTTGAATGCAAGCCCAGAAACTTGAAACGAAAATGTGACCTATAAATGTTGTACGTGTATTTGATATGCAGCTATTGTGCTGAACATTACAATACACAGTCCAAGCTGGTGTTGGTTATTGCAGCATGTACTGCACCTGCAAACTTGACTCTGTATTATCATCAATGCCATGATTCTTTTTTCACACTTAAAAAAAAAATTAAAAAATGATGTGTCCACACCTAACTACTGATCAGCAGCAACCTTTGGCTGACTGATTGATTGTAGCCTGTTGTTTCCAGTTTGATTGAGTGCTTGACCCAGCCGGGGTTGTGTTTTTCTCTCGGTTTTTGTTTTTGTTTTGTTTTTTATGTGTCCAATGTGAGAATGAATAGCGCAATGACGAGTGTTGTTTTATGACAGCGCCATGTGCATTTTTTCCACCCCAACCAGCACAGACTATAGGCCTACTGAGTTCACATTCACATGTAGAAAGATGACCCGTGAATGAATGAACTCATGACTGCAATGATTTTTCAATGTTTCACATGGAGCAAATGCTCCAAATATATGCGATGAAGGAAATTGTTTGCGGCATCCCTTTTTTACATGCACGAATTCTCTCTCTCTCTCTCTCTCTCCCCCCCTCCCACTCTGTAGATACACAGCTTCTGAATGAATATGTTGCTGTCTTATAAACGATCAACACAGCTCAAGGTTTAAGCGCTGTCTCTCGTTGGCAATAGTTCACGCATTGATTCTCTTTGTTCTCATTTGTTTACTTTTTTCAGGTTATTGTAGTTACAATCTGTCTTTTCCTGTTTGCACATTGGGTGACTTTATGGGTGACTGTTTTGGGCACTGGATCAATTTTGTACATTTGTGATGGAAAGACAATGTTAGTCCACCTGTTCTTTTTGGATCCTGTAATACAAATGTACGTGTGCTCCATTATGTCAATTGTTTCTACCCTCAGACATGGATAGTCTCGTTATTTCATCAATAAACTGCCAAGGCTTAGGGGATCAGAAAAAAAAAGGGATGTTTTTTATTATTTGAGGCACCGAGCACACTTTATTTATTGCCTTCAAGATACACATTTTGATAAAAAGACAGAGAAATATGTTTCTGCAGAATAAGTGAGTTTTTTGCATCTCATTGTTCAAATTCAAGAGGGGTGGTGATCCTGTCTAACAATAACTTTGAGTTCAAGGTTAACAAAGTTTAACAGGATCCAGACAGGAATTTCACTGTGATTCATTACATACAATGGATGAGGAATTACTGCTAGTAAATGTGTATGGACTGAACAGGGACAGCCCAGTAGTAAATGTGTATGGACTGAACAGGGATAGCCCAGTAGTAAATGTGTATGGACTGAACAGGGACAGTCCAGTAGTAAATGTGTATGGACTGAACAGGGATAGCCCAGTAGTAAATGTGTATGGACTGAACAGGGATAGCCCAGTAGTAAATGTGTATGGACTGAACAGGGACAGCCCAGTAGTAAATGTGTATGGACTGAACAGGGACAGCCCAGATTCTTATGAAAATCTATTAAAAATTATAAAATTATATTATAATCATATCATAGCAGTTGGTGATTGGAACCTCATTCTAGATCCCTATCTAGATTATTTCAATTATAAACACACAAACAACCAGAAAGCTAGGGAAAGAGTAGAGCATATGATATCTGGAGAGAAGATAATCCGGAATGTAAACATTATACTTGGTGAAAGCCAAATCCATCAAAGCAAAGTCGACTGGATTTTTTTCTTTTGTCTGACTATTTAGTTTGGCAGTATAACACAGCAGATTATAGGTCCAACCACTCTATGATCACTTTAAAACTAGAATTGGGCAAAAACATAAAACAATAGTTTTTGGAAGTTCAATTGCTCTTTGTTAAAAGACAAGCAATATGTAGATGAAATACATACAGAAATGCAGAATGTTTTAGACGAATATGCTGCTGAACATTATGATAAATCTTATTTACATGATGTCCCAAAATCTGAAATTGAGTTAAAAGTGTCAGACAGATTATTTTTAGACTTTATGTTGCTGAAAGTACGAGCAAAAACTATAGCCTATGCAACTATGAAAAATAAAAGAACAAATGAGAAGGAACATAACCTCGAACACAACACAGCAACACTTGAGAAAAAAGAAAACAAAACAAAAGACAATATTTCTTTACTCTAAGATAAAAACCAGGAACTTATTTTAATACGAGAAAAGAAAATGGAAGGCGTCCTTTTGAGATCTAAAGCTAGATGGGTTGCAGAGGGAGAAAAGATTACAAAATATTTTTGCAATTTGGAAAAGAGAAACTTTACAAGTAAGCGAAGGACAAAATTAACCAATACACACGGCATAGATCTTGCAGAACCACAAGATATTAAAAGTGAAGTAAAGGGTTTTTATGAAAGATTATAGAAATTTACAGAGACAGAAAAAGATTAAATACATAACCTTGTAACTAACATACCAACCTTATTTGAAAAAGAAAAAGCATCACTTGAAGGAGAAATAACATTAGAAGAAGCTGGAATAGCTCTAAAAAACATGAAAAATGGAAAAAGCCCAGTGACTGATGGTTTTAGTGCAGAATTTTTTAAGTGTTTTTGGAAAAGCATCAGTGTTTTTGTTGTTAGATCCTTAAATGAGGCTTTTACTTTTAGAGAAGGGGAGCTATCTACAATGCAAAATGAGGGTATAACATGTATTCTGAAAGGTGACAAGCCAAAAGAATTCATAAAAAATTGGAGGCCAGTCTCATCTACAAAATAGGATCATCTTGTATTGCGAATCAAATTAAGCAAATTTTGCCAAGTCTAATAAGTGATGACCAAACAGGTTTTATTCCATACATATACACTGGAGACAACAGAAGATGGATATATGATGAACTACCTGGAAGCAAAACAACTACCTGGCATGATTTTGTGCCTAGATTTTGAGAAAGCGTTTGATTCTTTGGACTGGCAATTTATGTTTAAAGTTTTGAAGGCTTATGGGTTTGGTGATAACATGTTGATGGATAAGCACATTCTACAACAATATTAAGTCTACTGTTATAGTAGATGGTCAAACTACTCAATGGTTTTCTATAGAGCGCAGGTGTAGACTGGGAGACCCAGTTCCACCTTATTTGTTTATTTTAAGTGTTGAAATATTAGCCATTATGATTCGAGAAAATGTTAATATAAAAGGAGTGGATATAACTGCCAGCAAGCATAAAACTGCACAATTTGCAGATGACACACAATAAATACAGGAGATAAATTATCATTTGAAAATCTGCAAACTGTAGAGAAATTTGGAAGAGTATCTGGGCTGTACCTGAACTCGGAAAAGACACAAGCAATATGGTTTAGGAGCAAGACTAATTGCAGAGTGAAATACATGCTTCATCTGAATATTATGTGGAATCTCAACAAGTTTAAAATTCTTCATGTTTGGTTTTCCACTAATCTAAAGGCATGTGAACGCTTAAATTATGATGAAAAACTACCAGAAGTAAATTGTTATTTAAGATATGGCTGAAAAGGCTCATCAGCCCTCTTGGAATAGTTGCTGTTCTAAAATCACTGATATTATCTAAACTTGTGCATCTTTGGATTTTATTGCCATATCCACCAGATGACTATGTGAATAAATTACAAAAAATGTGTTCTGCATTTATTTGGAACCAAAAACAAGACAGAATTAGTAGAAAAACAGTTAGTAATTAAAGACATAGATCATGGAGGGTTGGGACTGCCAGACTTGAAATATTATTTTTTATCGTTGAAGCTGTCTCAGATCATGAAACTCCAAAACACAAATCATAAATGGAAAAAAAAAATTCTTGCAAATTATCCTTCTGCAGATAATTTCAAACATCTGGGCCTGAATTTTGCCTCAGAAATAATAAAACATAACAGCTTCTGGAAATATGTTTTTAATGCATACAGATTATTTTACTATACACTACAACCTGGCAATTCCAACTCATCACTGAACCCATTTTTTTTATAATGAAAGAATTAAAGTGGGAAACAAAATGGTTACATATCTTAGAAGTTGCTTTGAGAAAAATGTCCACTGCATTGCAAATTTGTTAGGGCCTACTGGAATACCATTGACATTTGCAGAATTCAAACAAAAACATGATGTCAATATTGATTTTGTTTCATACCATGGTCTTGTGTTATCAGTTAAGAAATATATTTGAGAAGCAAATGTTCATGTCAGTCATAATGTTGCACACACAAAGGTACTAAATTGTATTATAACGTATTAGTGAAATATAATGCAGAGCCAAATTGTTGTTTGAAGTGAGCTGCAAAGTTAAATTGTGACATCTCTTGGAATGTTGTTTTCAAAAGATTTTAAAAAATCAATCTATGATATCAAGTTAAAGTGGCTTCAGATAAGAACTGTCCATCGAATCCTAGCCACAAATGTAGTCCTCATGAAAATGGGAATTGTTAATTGTTCCAAGTGTACTTTTTACGAAGACGACAAAGATAGTATTGATCATATTTTTTGGCAGTGTAGTTATGTAACTAAAACGTTTTTGGCAAATTCTGGAAAGTAAACTGAACACAAAGTGTAACATAACCTTCCACTGTTCTAAGCATGAATTACCCAAAATTTTGTTTTGTTTGGCTTCGACACTGACAACTCAGTAAAGACTGTTGAGGTGTTTGGATTCATCATTCTCTTTGCAAAATACTACATTTAAAAATGCAAAAGAAACATGTCTTTACCATGTGTGCATATTTTTCAGAAACAGCTTCAGCTGAGATAAAAAGTCAAAGAATATAATGCCAAGATCCTCTCCAGAGACAATATTTTTTTATCAAATCTGGTGCAATAGTGAAGCCTTATTATCAGAATAGAATCTTGAATTTTGCAGTAATGGTCCTATATATTTAAATGACATATGATGATATTACTAGTGTACTGTGCCTCCTTTTTTCTTTTCTTTTTTCCCCTTCCATCCATGTTTATGTTGCCGTTGTGGGTGTGTGTGTGTGTGTGGGGGGGGGGGGGGGGTCCTAAATTTACTATGTACTGTCCATTTAAAAAATAAATATATAATTGTGTTCTTTGGTCCATTTAAAAAAAATAAGAAAAGAAAAAAGATACGTGAATGAGTGAGTGAAAGCAATACTGTAATGATGGATGAATGTTTTTGAATAAATGCCCCACAATGATGCGCTGGGGGGAAAAAAACTAAAAAAATATACAGCCACTGCTTTGGTGCCACTGCAATAAATGCACACAATGTTGACCTCATTGTTTGTTCTGCTGAAGCTTTCACAAAGTGTTGCATTGCATTGTGTATGCTGGATTGTTTGTCTGAGTGAAAAAATCAGTGACTGTGGGTCACCCACTAGACAAATGTTTAAGGGGTATTTTCCCTTACTAATACAATGCCAATGGATCTTAAAGTTAAAGGGTAAATAATATGCACAAGGTCAGTCTAAAGGGTGAACCTGAGGTCTTAGTGCAGTAATACAGACTGGGGGTGGGGGGTGGGGGTTATGGAGCCCTGCCCCTGCCTTCATTTCATGTCTTCACGGTTTGCTCTCATCTGACACACAGTGAGATTGTTTCTCTCTAACCTTAAAGTGAACAGAGACAAAGTGGACATTTTCTGTGTCCCTAGGTTTGGTTTTGGGAAGAGCTTTACCTTGCTGAGGCTCTGTCAAGATGGTGGGGGCTGGCCAGTCTTTCTTCAGTTTCAGTTCATGGTCGTACTGACTGCTAGACCCGTCATGCTTTCCTACCATTATCTGCTTGCCTTTGGGACTCCAGCTCACTGCAAACCATCAATACCATCATCAACACTCTATATCTGAGCATGTCAGCCAGAGCATGAATTTTCTGATGTGGTTGTGTAAGTGTCTGCATGCATGTGTGTGTGTGTGGATGTGTCCATTGAACAACATACTGTCCACCAGGATAACAGTGCTGTATTATCATTTACAATTACAGACTGTTCCTTTCATGCCTATAGGACACTTACAGCAGGTGGCTGGCAAGGAGGCTGATGACTTGACAGTGACAGTGTTCCCAACTTCCAGCAAAGCCACAGTGTCATCACTAAGACAGGCAGCCAGCAGTGTGGGATAGGCAGGGTTCCACGTCAGATCCTTCAGAACAGAACCTTGTCCTGCCGACAGCTGGTACTGAGCAAATGGTGCTGGTGATGAGGCCTACACAAAAACAACAAACAGACTGAGGTCAAACATAAGGTTCACAACAAACTAAAGCAATTCAATCATCACGAAGCTGTAACCTTGTTCTCATCACTTTCTTGTGCTGCATTCAGGCTTTGCTATTTAAAAGTACAGAAAAGCATGAGTTTATTCATAACACTGATCTACTGTCATTAAACAATTTTAATAAATGATAAAATAAAGCTTCTGCATCCTACTTTTGAACAAATGGCTAATTTTTTCTAACTAAAGTTGGCTCATGAACAGATTCAATAATAATTAATATACATTTGGAATAAGTAAACCCATTCTTATTTTTCTTCATAATAATATTATTAACTGATAAATAAACAGCATCTCTGGTCTTCTGATTACTGTGAGCATGACCAATAAACTGATCACTAATCAATTATAAATAGCTGATTTCAGAAAAGCCAGGGAGAGTAAATGCACTCAAGTATTGCTCCACAGCTGACCACTTATAAGGACTTGGCAGGACAAGCAAGCATTGTGAGTCAGTAAGGTGTTAGGCTGGTAAGCAGAGGGACCTCGGTTCGAATCCGCTTTGGTTCTCCTTTCTCTGCAAAAGTTGTGATCTGTGGACACTGTCTTGTGACTTTGTCCCTCACAATTATGTAACATTAAAATGGCTCTCATCGCTGCCCACCTTAATGCATAATGCCATAAGTCATTCTGGTGGTGACAGTGTAGCGATAAGTATATAATCTCTCCCCCCCCACCCCCTCCAACCTCCATATCCCTTCTTCCTGTCCCTAATAAACCTTATGGTTTCTGTGGACGTTAAGCACAATGTTTACTTACTAAGCAAGCATTGGCTGGGCAGTTTCTGATGCATAAAATGTGTTTGAATTATTACTTATTAATTAATATGACAGCAACAGCAAAAAGGACAGGGAATTCTTTTTTCACTGTAACTGGTATTAGCAAGATCTACAGAAAACAAATTTCTGTGCAAACACCTTAATCTACCTCAGTTATGTTATGATTCTGCTGAAAGCTTAGCAGTTTTATTACTTGCCAAAATGTCATCAGTGCTGCATAATTATTTTGTAAGCTGCTCTGCAGTATCTGTGACAGTGATTCAGACAAAGTGCAAGTAGCAAAGAGATGCATGCAGAATGCTGTTCTTGTGATAAAACAAGAACATTCTGCATGCATCTGTTTGCTTCTTGCACTTTTTTCAAAAACATACAAACTATAAGATACTATTGTAGTTGTGGTATGCAGTTAATGAGTTATACATTTTTTACACTTATCTGATTTACACACACCAGCCCTGAAAGTCAAATATTTTGCTTACCATTCCATACAGTATACTTTACAATTTGATACTAATACATATTACTAATGACGACCAGACAAAAACAAACAAAAAAAGGTTAATAAACGCCAAAATTTGGCAGCCATGTTAGAAATGTGTTACAGTATACTTGCACACAAACACATACACTGACAGTAAACACACACACACACACAGAGTGAGACAGCATCATAAATCTGTTTTCAGATTATATCACCCAAGTACCAGGCATTCCATGATCAATTGTGACACCAACATGACCAATTTATAAACAGCTATAGTGGCTGACAACACAATTTTGAAAAATTTATCCAGCAATGCCTGTCTCACTGTGTGTGTGTGTGTGTGTGTGTGTGTGTGTGTGTGTGTGTGTGTGTGTGTGTGTGTGTGTGTGTGTGTGTGTGTGTGTGTGTGTTAGGAGTGCTTGTGTGTGTGACTGTGCTACAACATTTCTAGTACAGCTTGGCAAAAGCCAGCTTTTCTCTTAAACAGATCACTGACGATTTGTGTCATCATCCCTTCTCCTCTCTTGTGACACAAAGTCAAAGACTACTGCAGCACTAGCCTGGCCTTGACAAATAAGTTGTGCAAATAGGTTGTGCAGGATGTTATTTTGTTGTACACGTTCCACATTTCTTTTTTGAAATTCCTTGACTCAGTGAGTCAATCACAAACCAAATAAGTGGCCCCTGCCAACCATTTTTGCTCCACGTTTGAATTTTTATTTTAGCACTTCATAATGCTGTTTTCTATTGTAATGTAGATCAGCCATGACAATTTATTTTTTCCATTTTGGGAGACAGCTTTTCTCTTCAGGTTTAAGGCCTTTGTTGGCCATGTAAAAATCTTTGTAAGAATCTGCTTACTTCACTTCTTGCTTGTTTATTTTCACTTTTGTGACTGAAGAAAAGACAATTGTCAATGCATGCACATCTAACTATATCAGAGTCTGTGCACTGAAAAGTCACATTGGAATGCCCGTGTACCAGCATACACAGTCAGTAAGGATGTTGGTGTTTTATCATTTATGCTATGGTAGTTTGGTACACACAAATGCAGTTAGAAAGAACAATCTCCATATCCTGACACACTTGTCATTTGCAACCAACATTTGTTTTTCAGTTGCATATGAATTGTTTTAGTCACACTGCCAACCAAAATATTCAACACTTTCTGGGTTGCACACAGTTATAGTAGTAACTTGCAAGTATACATACTCCACACTAACCTGAGTGGCAAAAGTTCTGAGATCAAAGAGCAGAAGGTGCAGTGCAGCATCATCATCAGTCACAATGGACAGGGTGAGGTCATCGGAGCTTACTGCAATGTGAACCACCAGGGCAGCAACAGCGAAGCGCTCCTCACATGGAGCATCCAGAATAAGTGTGCTTCGTTCACGTGCCTCCAGCCCATCATCCTGCTGAGACAGGGCAGCAAAGCGCAGCACCTTGACTTCTGCAATGGCAATGTGCAGAGTCAAATGGAAGATGTGACTGGTTTTACTGACAACACTCTAGAAAAAAAGGTGCTTCCGAAGCATTGAACTCTGAAGCACTCAGCTACCAAACCTTATAATAATTTACACATCAACAGACATTTTCCATGCCCCATCTGTTTGGATGCAATCTACTTTAAAATGCAACTGCAGCAAACACACAGATTATGCAAATTACACATGTATGCCAATTTATGTTCTGATACAGGTTTCACTTTCAGACTATGATTAATATCAGGAGGAGGTGGGGATCACAATGTTTACCAACCATACCACCACTAGAGCCTTCAGTTATACCTGATAATATCCACACAAACAACACTGATACAATCATGAGTCTCACTATTAATAGTATTGTATATCATATTAAGATTCAAAGCCAAGTTTCAGAGCATCTAGGGCAAATCAAAGGATTACACTTTACAGGTGAAATTTACTTAAAACTCTGTTTAGTGCAGCAGAAGGCTCAGTATTAACACTCATCATAAATTAAAAAAATAAAAATAAATAAAAATCAGTATGTTCTACTACTACTAACACTAACAGAGTAGTAATAGTAGCAGTAATACAGATCAGTTCCCTTTTTTGAGGATTTGCATGAAAGTCTAGCTAGCGTTTTCTTTTCTTTCTTTTTTAGTCAGTTTTAGCATTTCTTACATTACAGTCCAAACAAAGCTAAATTAGCATTACCATTGTTAAAAGCAGCGAAGATGAGGTCGAAGTTGGAGGAAACGGCCAGTAGCTGTGTTCTCTTCACAGGCACTGACGTGCTGGGAGAAGGGTAGACACGAAACTTGCATAGCTGTCGGAACTCAAAATCCTGAAAACAGCCCCCAACATTCAATCATCTTTATTACTGCCAGTGGCACAGCACTCATCTAATTATCATATTAAAACACTTACAAACTCAACTGCAGTTTTTTGTTAACCTTCCAGTTCCCCAGATCTTTATCAAGTTTCAGATTCCTGTCATTAAGATTACCTTTATAAAGAAAGATTTTTCTACACCTGTCAGAAAACCTATGACTCGACTCTAGTACTAGTACTTAGTAGTAGCAGCTAATGGTGGATTTATTTACTTTCGTTATCATATGGTACCCACAAACTGACAAGGCATGGAAAAATTCATCTCACTTCCTCTTCTGGAATACACGTAATTAGTATTATAAATCTAGATCTACATGCACACTCAGCAGGCAAGGTCTACATCCATTACTGAGCAGACCAGTTATTTTGTACTTTGCCATCTCATATCCTGTCACATGGATGTTTCATACTTATTTCTGGACATATAATTATCATACAAAAGCATGGATCTATATGACTATATCATACCTAATAAGTAATATTATTTGTAATAGATGTTTTTAAGCAGTAACTACTGAATAATTAATAACCACATAGTGACATACATTATTACATTTACATAAAATAATTACAGGTTAGCTGGATATATGGGTCGTTCTCAGAAACTGTGTACCACTTGGGGTAGGTAACTTCAAACTCGTATTTGAGGGTAATCTTTTATTGCAATGTAAATATTTTTATTTCTTGTCCTTGCATGTTGATGTGAGCGATAATAAAAACAATAATGACTGCCAGAGTTGTGTGTTATGTACTTTAAATCGGACTGATGTTGCGAAGTGAATCAAAAATGGCGCCACCGATTTGTGACATCGCCAACACCATTGGAAAGAATGTATCAGAAACTTCATTAAAAACCACACAGTGACAACGCATTTAACTTCAGATGATCATATTAAATGCATTTCTTAGGTTGGAAGCACGTTTGTCTTCAACTACAATAAAAAATCGTATATAATTAACCATTTTTGAAAGTATTAACATCGTAACCCATTGTTTCCACTCGGACACAACGTGAAACTGAAAACGCTGCAGCGCTCACAAACTCAACACAGCCTCACAGGAACTACTTTCAGCATTTAACACACGACACACAGTACCGGTTGTTGTACAGGGATAGTTAAATCCTGAAGTTGAGTCTGAACAGTGAAATTTGAGCTGAACTGATGTGTAAGATTTTCGTTTCCCGCCTGAGATGTTACGATGTTAATTCTAAAAAGCACCATCAATTTAATTGAGACTAGAATTAGGGCCTAATTTCAGACAGTCCACGTAAACTGCGGGAAAGGCGAATGTGCACATATGTGCACTCTTGCGGATCCTGCGTTTGACCAGTGTTCGTGTTTTGATTTCGTTTCAACGAACCGTGTCCTTGTTCGCTTGCTAATGGTTGACGGAAATTGGAACACTAGTCTCTGATTGACGGTAAGTTTGTGTACTTTTTGAAACATTTGGTGTTTTTATAATAACTGATTATTGTTCTTGAGTATTTTATGTTTGCGTTTTATAATTGTCTTCTCTCTGAAAGCTCGTAGATTGTGATCAGAAAATAAAGAACATGGAAAAATGAGATTAAAAAAAAATCTGGTCTGTTTGGAGGGATGATGGAAATGTCTTTAAACTGGGACAAAAATGACCGTCATGAACTAACATAACATTTTTCGGGCATATTAGTTTCAGTTAAAACATTTACTTGTAACAGCAAGATTGCTTTTATTTTAATTCGAGGTAGAAGTCGGAAATTCGACCTTCCGTTTCACTCGCAACTTGGAAACTGAAACGGTGTCTTCTTCGTTACGATGTTAAAGACGAATGTACCAAAATAAAATCTAAGAATTTGCTGCTGCCTCAGTATTATTGAAGCAAGGTCGAATGTATGTCTTGGTGCTATACTTTTCGCAGTGGAGCAAATGCTTCTCTTTTTTCCACCCACATGGATCGGCAAAAATGAATGCACCAAGATCTAAGATTTCACACGCACGTAGAAGCTGTGCGTTCGCATTGCCATGTTACGAAGTTAAACGGACCCACATTGAAATAAAACTGACACGCTTCTTCTGTTCTTTTCAGTTTGAACATAATGAAATGTTGTTGTTTTTTTAAATTCCTTTTCATATATTTAGAATAATGATTTGATATTGACAAATTTCACGGCTTGCCAAAGTCGGTCAGTCAGAGCATTAACATCGTAATGCGGAAAGCGGTGCGGTTTTGCTTTCAGTGTTACGAAGTTTAAACGGACACATATTTGTACCAAGATATTAGCATGTTTTCTACTCACTTTTTGTTTGAACGTAATAGCATTTTTAGTTTTTTATTCCCCATCATTTATTTCATAAAATCATTAAAAGTATAATAAAACATTACTTGATGTTGAGCTTGCACGAGTGACTGAATCCGTCCATTAGCAGCGTAATTCGGAAGGCAACATTTTTGCATTCAGTGGTACAATTGTTTTGTGAAACAGATAATTGTTTTTCTCACTTTAATTTTCATACAGTCCTGCAGCGATGAGGTATAGTGTGCAAATATACTGCTGTCAGCTTCAATTTGAGTTCATTGAATCAATGTAAAATAATGCATAATAACATGAACAATATTGTTTACACCCAACTTGAATGTGTTTGTTTTTGCTGTCATAGCTTGGAAACAATTCAAATTGGCCAGCCATGTAGTCATGTTTTACTTTTAGGGGATTTTTTTTTTTTTTTTTTTTTGGCTACAACAGTGAATACTGAATGATTGAAATTTGAATCTGCCTGCTAAAAGACCACCTGTCTCTTCAGAACTTTACCATTGTCGTACAGTATTATATTTTGTCTGCTCTGCAGTGTGGAATTTCCCAAGGGGATAGTTGATAATGAGCCATTTTAATGAACATTAAACACTGTCAGTATTGCAATGATCCATTTTAATGAACATTAAACACTGTCAGTATTGCTGTTATTGTTGAAAAAAAGCACACACACAGTTTTAACAAACATTGTCACCTGTACTATGTTGTTTTCTTCTCAGAAGATAGTCACTGAACAAAAAAGAAAATTACACTTGCTGATAAAGACATGGTCAGTGACTTGATGAGATTTTTTCTTTTTCTTCTCTCAGGTGACCAGCTGGCCAGCATGGGAGCCAGGACTGTATGAAAATTAAAGTGAGAAAAACAATTATCTGTTTCACAAAACAATTGTACCACTGAATGCAAAAATGTTGCCTTCCGAATTACGCTGCTAATGGACGGATTCAGTCACTCGTGCAAGCTCAACATCAAGTAATGTTTTAATGATTTTATGGAATAAATGACGGGGAATAAAAAACATTTTTTTTTATTACGTTCCAACAAAAAGTGAGTAGAAAACATGCTAATATCTTGGTACAAATATGTGTCTGTTTAAACTTCGTAACACTGAAAGCAAAACCGCACCGCTTTCCACATTACGATGTTAATGCTCTGACTGACCGACTTTGGCAAGCCGTGAAATTTGTCAATATCAAGTCATTATTCTAAATATATGAAAAGGAATTTTAAAAAACATTTTTGATTCACTTCGCAACATCAGTCCGATTTAAAGTACATAACACACAACTCTGGCAGTCATTATTGTTTTTATTATCGCTCACATCAACATGCAAGGACAAGAAATAAAAATATTTACATTGCAATAAAAGATTACCCTCAAATACGAGTTTGAAGTTACCTACCCCAAGTGGTACACAGTTTCTGAGAACGACCCATATACATGTGGCTGACTAGTGACTGGAGCAACCTTGCGGCAGTCATAAAAACCGTCCTAAAAAACAACAACAAAATGTCACTTGCTGCATGTTTGACAATTTAATTTCTTCCAGGTTTTAACTGTTCAAGCAGCAGTTATGTGATCAGAGCACATCAAATTATGATAAATGGTTTCCAGATATAAACACAGGGCTGTTTTGTAGAACCTAATTTTACAACAGCAATTTAATTTATGCATTTTCAGACAGGCCATATTGATACAAGAAAACGAGAGAAAAAAAGTAACTGTTTATCTTAATTAGTTCCAAAGATATAGCCATTCGAAAATACAGTTTTGCATGACAATAAACAGTTTATTACATTTTCTCAAATTTACCCCCCCATAGTGGTTCTCATGAACATGGGAGAATCCAAATACTTACACTTTTCAAAAGTATACCTTGGTTGCACTTTGTCACAGCTAAATCATATGGTCGGCAAAGAAAGATAAAACATAGGCAGAGGGCTGAAGTTGCTCCAAAAAGCAATTCTGAGCTTGCCAATTTGCATGAAAGAGCACTTTTGACACCACACAGTGGGTAACATATGGCAATGACAGTTTTCCCAATGGATTTCCAAGCAGGGTTTATCACAGTCTTTGCACTTATTTTTTGTCTAAGCAGCTCTGACTCTTACTTTTAAAGTTACAGGGTCTTAAAGTTGGCAAAATCTTCAATTTGCACAGCGGAAAAAACACAAATATGTGGGTTGCCACACTTTAACTGGTAATAACTTGAAAACCACTACAGATACAGCAATGAAACTTGGCATGTACATTAAACTAAGTGTGAAGTACACTTGCAGCAACATTTGCAGTTATTTTGAGAGTGATAGATCTTAAAGCCTGCAAAAACTTCACTTTTCACAGTGGAAAAAAAGGACAAATCTAATGGTTTTCATACTTTAACTCATAACTTGAAAACTACTACAGATACAGCCATGAAACTTTGCATGTACATTAAACTAAGTGTGAAGTACATTTGCAGCAGCATTTGCACTTATTTTGAGTGTTAGTCTTAAATTTAAAGTCTGCAAAATCTTCACTTTTCACAGCAGAAAAAGAATGTGTATGCTAAAGAAAACATGGTACAGCAGTATCACCTTTATCATCCATGAACACACAGGCCTACAAGGCTGTGATTTGGAGTCAGTTGACACGGTCTACAGGTGATTTCACTGTAAATAGCATCTGAGTGCTTGATATCTGCCAAATAAATTCCTGCGAGATTCAACAAAGAACGAACATCCCTGGAGACAATGATGAAGGTGCAAGTTGCAGATTCTTGGCAAACACAACTGCGGAGGAGATTTGAGTGTAATCTTCAGAGCATGGCCACCTGCACACAACAACTCCATCTTTACTGCCGCCTTCTCCAAGAAATTGACTATTGCCTCTTCCTCACTGATGATCCTGGTGACTTTGCTGAAAAAGAAATCTTCTACATTGTAGACTGCCACAATGTCACCCTCCTGTTGAAATCTGAAGCTGGTTTCAAACTCAGGTTCATCAGGTTCTGATTCATCATTTGGTTCAGTCGACATCTCCTGGGTCAGATTCCTCTTCCACTTGTTGACATCGCTGCTGGCAGCCGCCATGGCCGTGAAGAGGTGGAAGTTCTGGAAGTGGCTCGCCTCCAAACAGCTCCTTCAGTCTGTTGACCATAAATACCGCAGACGAGAAAGCAACACTGTCTTGACCAGATCTGGTTTGAGAAGTTGCTGGAAGAATGCAGTCTCATCCAAAGTCTTGGATCCCTCATCTTTCGGGAGAAGCAGCTGCACTAACAGTCGGCTGTCCACATCAACCAGAGGAAGGTCTTGCCGGCATCCTCTCCCAGTTGGCAGGAAAACAGCCTTCAGTTTGGAAAATTGGTCATCATCTGCTAGGTAGCGGCAGCCAAAATTTAAATTTTACAACAGCAATTTAATTTATGCATTTTCAGACAGGCCATATTGATACAAGAAAATGAAAAAAAAGAGTAACTGTTTATCTTAATTAGTTCCAAAGATATAGCCATTCGAAAACAGTTTTGCATGACAATAAACAGTTTATTACATTTTCTCAAATGTACCCCCCACATAGTGGTTCTCATGAACATGGGAGAATCCAAATACTTACACTTTTCAAAAGTATACCTTGGTTGCACTTTGTCACTGCTTAATCATATGATCAGCAAAGAAAGATGAAACAGAGGCAGAGGGCTGAAGTTGCTCCAAAAAGCAATTCCGAGCATGCCAATTTGCATGAAACAGCACTTTTGACACCACACAGTGGGTAACATATGGCAATGACAGCTTTCCCAATGGATTTCCAAGCAGGGTTTATCACAGTCTTTGCACTTATTTTTTGTCTAAGCAGCTCTGACTCTTACTTTTAAAGTTACAGGGTCTTAAAGTTGGCAAAATCTTCAATTTGCACAGCGGAAAACACACAAATATGTGGGTTGCCACACTTTAACTGGTAATAACTTGAAAACCACTACAGATACAGCAATGAAACTTGGCATGTACATTAAACTAAGTGTGAAGTACACTTGCAGTAACATTTGCAGTTATTCTGAGAATGATAGATCTTAAAGCCTGCAAAAACTTCACTTTTCACAGTGGAAAAAAGGACAAATCTAATGGTTTTCATACTTTAACTCATAACTTGAAAACCACTACAGATACAGCCATGAAACTTTGTATGTACATTAAACTAAATGTGAAGTACACTTGCAGCAGCATTTGCACTTATTTTGAGTGTTAGTCTTAAAGTCTGCAAAATCTTCACTTTTCACAGCAGAAAAAGGATGTGTATGCTAAAGAAAACATGGTACAGCAGCATCACCTTTATCATCCATGAACATACAGGCCTACAAAGCTGTGATTTGGAGTCAATTGACATGGTCTACAGGTGAGTTTCCTGTAAACAGCATCTGTGTGCTTGATGTCTGCCAAATAAATTCCTGCGAGATTCAACAAAGAACGAACGTCCCTGGAGCCAATGATGAAGGTGCAAGTTGCAGATTCTTGGCAAACACAACTGCGGAGGAGATTTGAGTGTAATCTTCAGAGCATGGCCACCTGTACACAACAACTCCATCTTTACTGCCGCCTTCTCCAAGAAATTGACTATTGCCTCTTCCTCACTGATGACCCTGGTGACTTTGCTGATAAAGAAATCTTCTACATTGTAGACTGCCACAATGTCACCCTCCTGTTGAAATCTGAAGCTGGTTTCAAACTCAGGTTCATCACGTTCAGATTTATCTTCTGGTTCCGTCGACATCTCCTGGGTCAGATTCCTCTTCCACTTGTTGACTTCTCTGCTGGCAGCTGCCATGGCCGTGAAGAGGTGGAAGTTCTGGAAGTGGCTCACCTCCAAACAGCTCCTTCAGTCTGTTGACCATAAATACCGCAGACGAGAAAGCAGCACTGTCTTGACCAGATCTGGCTTGAGAAGTTGCTGGAAGAATGCAGTCTCATCCAAAGTCTTGGATCCCTCATCTTTCAGGAGAAGCAGCTGCACTAACAGTCGGTTGTCCACTTCAACCTGAGGAAGGTCTTGCCGGCATTCTCTCCCAGTTGCCAGGAAAACAGCCTTCAGTTTGGAAAACTGGTCATCATCTGCAGGAAAACAACAACACAGTTTTGTTGTTTCTGTTGATCTTGATTGAGAGAATGATCTACGGCCTACTGCATAATTAATAATAATCATTATCACTCAGGCCTGAACTCTTATCTGTTATGATTTTATCATCACTTATCACAATATCAGACTGGCTACCGTTAGCAAAGCAGAAATCCACTTTTAATTTTGAACTAGAAATGCTGGTCAACATCCTATTAAAGTTTGAGAATTTAATTACGATCGTTGAAAAACGAAAAAGACTTTTAACAGAGTTCAAGTGCAGAAGTTATGATGTCGACTGTGTTTTCTCAGCATCTTAGTTACCTCCCCTGATGAAGAATTTCGATCACGAAAACAGCCATCGCCACGAATTTACGTCAAAGGTTTGTCCCCCAAAAATAACACTGTTGCAGAAGACATCAGAGAATGTATTTCAATGACTATTTTTGAGAAAATTTGGCGTATTTTGGCAATATTTAGGAGAACAAGCGAGTGATCGACAACTTCCGGTTAGTCGTATTTGTAAACAAAGACAGAACTCTGAGTCGGTCGAGAAAATCGTAAGATTTTTGGCAATTCTGCAAGAATGAATCAAAATATCATATAAAAATGCTAAATTATGAGACCAACTGTCACCAAATTCAGTAAACTGGAGCCAGGTGAAGAGAATACTCACGAATCATGTGCCAAAACTCGGCAATCGAGTCACAAAAACTCCACGCGGTCGATGCCATCCTGGATTAACTCGATTTGAAAAAAGCGCCTTTATTGCGGTCTTTTATTGGCTTGTGAAAGACCGACCGGTCAGCAATCCATTACTTCCAGACATCATTCGAAAGGGTACGAATTCAGCTTCATTTTGAGGGGGGATATTTTAGACATTTGAGGGCGTTTTGCGGTTTAAAATGGAGTTTTTTTGCGAGTTTCCGACTAAAATGCGTTCTAGCGACCAGAGATGTTTGTAAACGACCACAGCATTTACACCACTGGAATTGGCATTCAATTTCCGATCCAGTGATACCACATACTGCTGTGTACAACGCGCATCGCTTTTTCACCGAGCGGATAAACACATCGACTGTTTTCGTTCATGTCTCGGACCGCGTGACCGGCACCGGACAAACGGCAAATACCTCCCGTAGAAAATCAACTGGCGATTTTTCGAGGTACATTGCATGCAAACATAAAAACAACCATAAGAATGCGAAGAAAACGTTCTTTTTATTCATATAATTTCCAAGAGGATACATTCAGAGACTGTGGAGAAATTAGTGACTGAAATACAGTAAAATTGAGCAAAATTCCGATGTTCCCGCATAGGCGATGAGAGGCTGCCGCTACCTACATCTGCAGGAAAACAAAAACACAGTTTTGTTGTTTCTGTTGATCTTCATTGAGAGAATGATCTACGGCCTACAGCATAATTAATAATAATCATTATCACTCAGGCCTGAACTCTTATCTGTTATGATTTTATCATCACTTATCACAATATCAGACTGGCTACCGTTAGCAAAGCAGAAATCCACTTATAATTTTGAACTAGAAATGCTGGTCAACATACTATTAAAGTTTGAGAATTTAATTACGATCGTTGAAAAACGAAAAAGACTTTTAACAGAGTTCAAGTGCAGAAGTTATTATGAAGTCGACTGTTTTCTCAGCATCTTAGTTACCTCCCCTGATGAAGAATTTTGATCACGAAAACAGCAATCGCCACGAATTTACGTCAAAGGTTCATCCCCCTCAAATAATACTGTTCCAGAATACATCAGAGAATGTATTTCAATGACTATTTTTTGTGAAACTTTGGTGTATTTTGGCAATATTTAGGAGAACAAGCGAGTGATCGACAACTTCCGGTTAGTCGTATTTGTAAACAAAGACAGAACTATGAGTCGGTCGAGAAAATCATAAGATTTTAGGCAAATCCTGCAAGAATGAATCAAAATATCATATAAAAATGCTAAATTATGAGATAAACTATCACCAAATTCAGTAAACTGGAGCCAGGTGAAGAGAATACTCACGAATCCTGTGCCAAAACTCGGCAATCGAGTCACAAAAACTCCACGCGGTCGATGCCATCTTGGATGAACTCAATTTGAAAAAAGCGCCTTTATTGCGGTCTTTTATTGGCTTGTGAAAGACCCACAGGTCATCAATCCATTAGCCCCATACCTCAATCGAAAGGGTACGGATTCAGCTTCATTTTGTTGGGGATATTTTAGACATTTGAGGGAGTTTTGTGAGTTTCCGACTAAAATGCGTTCTAGCGACCAGAGATGTTTGTAAACGACCACGGCGTTTACACCACTGGAATCGGCATTCAATTTCCAATCCAGTGATACCACATATTGCTGTGTAGAACGCGTATCGCTTTGTCACCGAGCGGATAAACACATCGACTGTTTTCGTTCAAGTCTCGGACCGCGTGATCAGCACCGGACAAACGGCAAATACCTCCCATAGAAAATCAACTGGCGATTTTTCGAGGTACATTGCATGCAAACATAAAAACAACCATAAGAATGCGAAGAATACGTTCCTTTTATTCATATAATTTCCAAGAGGATACATTCAGAGACTGTGGAGAAATTAGTGACTGAAATACAGTAAAATTGAGCAAAGTTCCGATGTTCCCGCATAGGCGATGAGAGGCTGCCGCTACCTAGTAACAATGATCATTTTAAAGAAAATAATCACCCAGAATGTGTTGCAAGAAAGAGTTCTCTCCCCTTACCCAAGTCTGACTCACACTGACTGCTACATCATAGTACATGTATACATTACATGTATGCTCATACAGTCATAGTGCCAGTCCTAAGTATAACTAACCTAGGCTACCAATGATGGTCAGCTGAGAGTTTAACACTTTGTGTAATCAGTTTCTGAATATCTTTTGAACATAATTAACAGAAAAATTAATCTTCCACCTCATTCCCATCAACTTATGTCACTAATGACTAATTAAGTAACAAAAATGACATTAGTCTATTGTCAACAACAAAAATTAAGAACTGTTCATTCATTCATTCATTATGGTACAGTGACAGTCTTGTTCAGAGCACACTCTAGCAACTTACTACTTAGCAAGTGGCTGAACACAGTGTCACCCTCTAAGTCTGAACACATTCAGCAAGCAAAAACCACAGACAAGCTTTTAAAAATTGATTCTGATGATTAAATTTAGAACAGTACGCATCTATACCTAGTAATAGTAGTAAAAAAAAGTATTAATAGTACTAAGAGTAAGAAGTTGCCCAATTCTGACATTTTCATATATACTGATACAATGATAGTGATACTACTACTACTGTACTACAGTACTACTACTACTAGTACTACAGTACCAGTGATGGTGTTAGACTGTTACACTTACACTAGTTACAGATACACTAGAAAGAAATCCTACCATTTGATTTACCATCAGTTTAAGTTTAACCTTACAGTTACACAGTTGACTGTGTGTGGTTTTTCATACAGATTTGGGAGTGCATTTTATTAATAATATTATGCAACCAATGGCAATGGGTTACACTTACAATTACACAGTTACAGGTAACAGGAGCATTTTGACACCTTTCCAAATCCAAGGCTTTTTGTCTGCTACTTTGTCTTCAAAACTCAAATATGTGGTTCTGAGTGATGCAGTGATGGTGCAGTGCCAAACTTACACTGTTACAGTGTTAGCTTTTATTGTTAGTGTTACTTTACTGAAGTTCTAAGTGTATCTACACCACTCATGGTTGCACCATTTTAATTGAAGTGTCACTACAAACCTTTCATTCATGACTGCCTCTAAAACAGCTGTTAGATAACTAGTGACCAGTATCATCAATCCAGCATGCCCGTTACATCAACTGATCAAGACTGTATTTCTATGATAAAAAGAATTATAAACCACTGCCTTTTACTTTCAGTTTCACTAGTTTTACTTTTAGTTTTACTTTAGAAAGTTGATTGTACTGGTTTGAACCCAAAGCACCCACTGCCCAAAACAGCTGAAAATGGATAACGGCACAGTTAAATAAAGAGAGACAAACAAGTAACAAACACTGTTGTTGCTGAGCCAACGCAGCCGGTTTGAGTAGGTTTGAACCAGTCTATATGGCCGCCATTTTCTTAGCATTGACAAGTGCGCGTCGATTTGTCAAAACCGATGCTTGACACATTTAAAGCTTTTCCTGTCTTTACCCTTCTAATTTTTACCTTCACGTCTTTCTCTGGGGGTTCTTCGTTTGTTGCCATATCCAAAAGGTGGGTTATTCAAAGTCAAATGCCAATTAATTCTGAGGACTTATGTTCTTTCGGTTTCCCTCAAAAACAATCCGCTTCCGGTCATGCGATTTGAGAATCGCTTCATTCGCAGGTTTAGGCTTCGATTGCGTCCCTTCGAGTGTTCTTCTTTTCCTGTTTATTGTTTCCGTTTTTGGATTGGTTTGGTTTGGTTGTTTCTTACCCCACCAGAAAAGCTTTGTTTAACTCTTCTATACTGCAAAGGCTTGAAACCAAAAGAACTGCGAATTGATTACCGGAAATTTCCAAACTAACAAAAGGTGCAAAAGCAACCGTTTTTTTTTACTAGAACTGACACAAACATACAATTTGCAAATGTTCGGAGTAATCCCCTTTGTCAAGCTACAAAACGACACTTAAACAACAGTTGAACGGTTAAAAACGACAGAAAATGAGATGAGAAGCGAAATAACCTATCTTTTTGGTTGTGCTTGGAAGTGGTTCTTTGGTGCAAATTGTCACTTCCTTTTTTTCTTTTCTTTTTTAACAAAAGTTCAAATTATCCAATGTTTTCCCCATCACTGTGCCAATCTCTGAGCCGCCGATGACCAGCACCGTACGCAGCAGTACTCGGCCATGACTCGTGTCAGTGTGACTCGACTGACTGACTGAGTAGTCAGTGTAGTGTGTGGCTGCAACGGCATTTGCTGGAAACAACTTTTTTTTATATGTAGAATCCGTACATTCGTTCGTTCGTTCGTCTTGTTTAATGTCAACTGAGTTGTCTCCACCAGATCGAGTTACAGTGTCAGTCAGTGGAGGCGAGACGGACCGTTGGCCCAGGAGGCTCGGCCCGCGCGGGGCCGGGGGTGGGTAGGCGGAGGATAGTGACACGCTACTGCGGGTATCATTTTATAATTATACTGAGACAGTGAGAGTGTGACAACTGACTGGGGTTTCTGAAATAAACTACTTGACAACAAGACTTGAGTCACACCGTCTCAGTGAGCATCGCCGGCTTTCCAGCAACTTCCTTGAAGGAAGGATGTTGTAACTTTCCAGCAACTTCCTTGAAGGAAGGATGTTGTAAACCAGTGCTTGGAGTTTGCCGGACTCAGTTGAGTATGCCAGCCCTGTCGGGGATCCCACACTGATTTACTGCCAACAACATCAAGGCGGTACTGGAAAAAATGAGTTCAGACTGAGGCGGGCAGCAAGATGGGTAAAACTGACAAAACTACAGGACTGATCAGCATGCATGGACACCATGCGACAACAACTGCATTGGCCAACACTAGAAAAGCGGTGGTGAAAGCAAGCACGCCTCACCACCCTTCTACAAGTTCCACCGTGCCATGGCCTCATACGCATAGAGTCAAGATACTGCCCTTCAAAATCCGACCACGCCAGGGGAACCACCCAGCACACTCACAACCTCACCAGCACGACATTCCGAGGCCATCCCACCAGAGTGTGTATAAACAGATGACCTTCTTTCCTAGGACCATCCCAGAGTGTAACAGCCTTCCGCAAGAAGTGACCACAGCACCCACCAGGCTCCTTCGCGACCAGGGTCTGCTCTCTCACTGAAAACTAGACCTGTAACAAGTATTAACGAAAGGAGAGTAAGTGAAGGCTGGAGCTGTGCCTGTTGGGGTTTGTCCCCGGGGACCGCTAAGGTAGCCAGATTGGTCTAGCCGGATATCTCAAAGTAGTTCTTTCTTTCTCCTTGTTTTTATTATACCACTTTATAGGACTCTGCACTGAGGCCCCCCAAAAATGCAGCACAATCTCCGAGCAGTTTTCTGCTCATTGGAAAGTGGCTGCAACACAAAGAAGAAGAAGAAGACAGTGCCCCATAGATCAAGGGACAGCCGAAGAACAGAAAAAGGGACAGCCGAAGCGTCGGGATGGGATCAAACCCCAGGTCAGTGTCAACGGTCCCGCGTGGAAGGGCGGCCATGCCGCAGATTAGTGGCTGGGAAAATAATAACTGATAATAACAAAAAGGATGTACCTCTGGTGGAGTTTATGTTCTGGCCTTGTATTTACACATATGCCAGGTGAGCGTTACCGTAGACGACTCGGGTCTTTGTTCTTGTACTTGTGTGGCATCTTTCAAGCACTATTAGGAGCCCTTGTGTGTTTCCACAAGAAGTGGCCACAGCACCCTCAGACACACATTCTTGATAATAACGAAACTGACTTAACTGTGAGGCGCATCAGTATAGCTGGGTTCACTGGGCGCTGCCGGTACAATAAAAAAACAAAACGGTCTGACAAAAAAAAACAATCATCACACCCAAAGTCAGTGCACCTTTACCTCTAACCTCATCAGACGTACAGCACACATTCCATCAAATATATTAAATGATATCCAGGGACCTTGTAGTCTGGCTCAAAATACAGGTGGGGAGAATACAACGCAACACATGCAACCACGCACGCGCATGCACACACAAACACTAACACGGCATGCACGCACACACAGTGACACACACACCCTATACTGAGCATAATGACTGACGGAAAATTGTCACACAAACATTTTTAACTTGATAATTTTAGTCATGGGAAGTGGACACGGTATCAAGTAAATTAAATAACAATACACAGACTAGCTGTGACTTGACTCGGTCACTGGTGTAATATGGACTGAGTAAAGGAACACATGATATAACTTAAACCTGGGAAATTGTCTCCGCATGTCCACACACCAAGAGGTCACAGTTCAAAACTTCCTGCCATTCACCAGTACTCAACAGAGTATGCAACGGCATGGGCAGAAATAATAATGATACTAAATATCTTTTACACAGGCAATGGCTATTCTCTGACCTACACATGCTCACTGTGCGTTGCAACATTCTCTGACTATAAGTAAGAAAAATATCAAGGGTAACATGTTCAAGAAAGTACATATATATATATATACCGATTCATTGAGTCATTCCACTTTCATTTATCCATGTCCCAACCTGATTTGAATTGTTTTAGTTCTCCGCCCAATGACCCAGCCCTCAGTGGGCCCGAAAATTTGTACAATCGACTATGTTAGGCACAGTCTCCCTCTTCCCCCACCTCCTGGATCAGTCTCGGTCGTCCAGTACCTCTTCATAGAGACAACTGGGCGTTAAACGAGTTTAACCAACCGCGCTTCAGTTTTTTTCAACAGAAGCCGCGCGATTTGTTCATTGGCTATATCTGAGAAATTTGCATAGTTGCAGTCGCCTAGTCCAATCTCAAAGTGATCGTGAACTGACGCAGCACAAGCTTTGCTGTGCACAGAAAAATGTTGGTGTTACCTAGGAAGGAAGGAAATACATGTTAATGCTGAAGAAAAATGAAAATTTGCCATAACACTTTTGCAGTTTAACAGGTTCAGCATGCAAAATTTATAGCTGTATGGTTGTATTCAGTTGAAAACTGAACAATCCGCCAAAGTTGAGGTTGCAGCCCGGAGTGGGATTTCCAAAATGCTGTCAACAGTGCCGCCACTGTGTGGTTGTCGACGCGGTCGCTAGGCCTCCGCCAGAGAGAAGCAGTCTGGTGGCAAAGGGTTTTTCCAACAACAGTGGGAGCAAAACATGTTCTGCATGACCTAGTTTGAAACTGGTGTATCATGGATCCATTGTATCCGCCCTTTACAACAGAGCTCAGGAGCTGTGTAAAAGTCGAGGGCTCCCGTCCCTAATAAACCTACGGTTTTTGTGGACGTAAAGCAACACTCAACCAACCAACAAAGCCTTTACAAATGCAGGTCCGTGGCTGACAAGCTTCAACTGGTTCTGCATGAGGCACCAATTTCGACCCGACCCGCATGCACTGAACTACCGTTTGTGTTTTGTTGGTGGTGGTGGTGGTGGTGGTGCGTGTTTGGGGCTGATTGCTTAGTGATCATCACTGAAGGCAAATGGTTGTACGCATTAAGATCAAAGCACGCGCTACGTGTGCCATTGTATTCAGCTGAGGACGGACAGAATGCTATTATTGCAGGGGGGGGGGGGGGGGGGGGGGGCATTGCCGCAAGTTTTGTCACTGTGCAGCGATTGCATCATGTAGGTGACATGTCCTGTAGCCACTATACTCTTTTTTTTTAAGAAACTCGCCATCAGTAAATGTGTGTGTATGGTCGAATGGTGTCTTCTAACTACTGATTGTGTGTGTGTGTGTGTGTGTGTGTGTGTGTGTGTGTGTGTGTGTGTGTGTGTGTGTGTGTGTGTGTGTGTGTGTGTGTGTGTGTGTGTGTGTGTGTGTGTTCCGACGGCCCAGCAGATAGGCACTGCGGAGGCAGAAATGTAGATCATGTCTGCTGAGAACCCGTAACCATGAAACGTTCTCTCGTTCACTGAAGAAATGGGTAGATTGGGTAGCTTTTAACTACCTTCTTTTTATTCGCATGCCAGGCGACGGTTATCGTAAAAAATTCAAAACCCAGCGCTGCCCAAAACTGAGGCCTTTTTAGAGGTGACGCACCTGCGGTGGATGTAATGTAATGCACCTATATTTACTCGCATGGCACTTGGGAGTTACCGTATGCAAATTCAGATGTCTGGTGTTGCATTCCTTGTTGTGTGTGACGTATTTCGAGCGCTATTATTTGCTTTTGTTTGTTGATTCTCTATTTTATAGCCTGCATGCCGCTTCGCCGCTACTGTCGTGAATTCTACCGGACTTCAAATTTGCCTTCCAGATTCATTCAACTTCATTTTAGGTCCCTTCTACTGAGAATCCAGCGCTACCAAAAGCTCTCCCACATAAGCGCGAAGTAACTTACAGTGTAACCTGTGAGCTGGTAAGCAGAGAGACCTCGGGTCGAATCAGCTTCGGCTCTCCTTTGTCTTCAAACTTGTGGTCTGTGGACACTGTCTTGTGACTTTGTCCCTCACAATTATGAAACATTAAAATGCAACTCTCATCGCTGCCCATCTTAATGCAGGAGTCAGTGTGGTGGGGACAGCGTAGCGATACTGAGGTATATAATCTCCCTCTCCCCCACCTCCATACCGTCCCCAGTAAGCCTTATGGTTTCTGCGGACATTAAGCACCATGTTTACTTACTTAGAATGTAATGCCAGGAATTCTATCGTACTCATTTCTACCTACCTGTGTCATTCAGTTTCATCTTTTACGCCGAATCCAAAAAGGTGTGTGTGTGTGTGTGTGTGTGTGTGTGTGTGTGTGTGTGTGTGTGTGTGTGTGTGTGTGTGTGTGTGTGTGTGTCCGCATGAGAGCCCGGGGTGCTAACCGTTAGAAAATGAAGCTACCTGAGAAACGGGACCGCAGTTAAGTTTATATCACCCTCCCTATACTTTACACAGTGACTCATTCGCTTCAGTAATCTTTAACTTTATTTCATTGTTCAGCAAAAGAGGCGTTACCAATACTATAGCCAAACAGGACACTCGTGTCCCAAGGAATCGGCTGGTCGAGCGCCGAATCATTCCGGTGTTGACACAAACAGACAGACAGACACGCAGCCGACAGACATATATACACAAACGTCTGAGAGGCTCTTTCTTATTTATACGAGTTCTATAGCTAATCGTTTCCACAAACTTGAAGTCGGTTAGACGCGCTGCGTTGCCTTTTTTAAAGACTGCATTACCTCAGTCGGCAAACAAGATAGATGATGCCCATGCAGTCAACCATAACGGTTACATCCGGGCGAAAAGATCCGGACCAGGAACAGTGACGTGAACCATGCGAATACAGCTATTCTGTGCATAAACCGTAACAAATCTCATATACTGTGTATAATTATGTTGGTCAGAGATAAACACCACTCCACAACAATGCGCTCTTCGCAATGCTTGGCACAGGCAGAAACACAAGCCTGTCCAATCAGAGATAGGGATTACTGTGTTTCAGTTCTGCATCGCCGAGATACAGCTCCGTTTGCTTGTTTAAAACAGGCTGATATATACTGTTCAGCACACGCTGTTCTAAGGGCGATTCATTGCAGTCACAACTGACCCTGTTAACTGTTGTCTGCGGACACCACCCTCTTCTTCGAGAATCTGAAGTCGAATTGCCTTCGATGTAGGTCGATACATGTCAAAGACTATGAATAAAAAAGAATAACGTCCATAATAATAATAATAATAATGACATATCTACAAAGCGCGAACCTCTGACATAAAAATAGAGCTAGGCGAGTTGTAAAAAATATAAACAATATAAATACATCCACGCTGCGAAACCTCAAGCTGAAAACGACAATAACAGTGACTACAAGGATGAGTTAAAATGATCTGCAGCAGCAGTTACTGAAATTACATGACTGCTATATCTCTGATATAAATTACTTTTGGAAGTACCAGTCCTAAGGAATATGTCAGGGACGCACAGATCACCGCCAGTGACAGTTGTGTCTCATATAATTCTTGACCAGGTCAAGACTGTCCATGTTCAGAACATTCATCTTTTAATCTGAGAAACAGGACTGCCTATAAACATTTTTTTTAAAGTAATATGGTTATTATTCATTTATACACAATCATACTAAATCAGTCAATGTTTATGTCTGTTCACAGCAAGGCAATATTAGAACGATTCACTGCAGACACAACTTAACCTGTTAACTGTTGTCTGCGCTCCCCCCTCCCCCCCCCCCCCCCCACCCCCCGCAAAACAACACAACAGCAACATATAATAGTAAGTTATACTAACTTACTCATAGGACTATGAACAATCAGTTTAACAATAGAAGTCAGTATTATGCAAAATATGTCTTACATTGTTACAAGCGGCATTAAAGTCATACCCATTTTTAATATCAGTGGTAGAACATTCAAGTAGTATGAGTTAAACTGATTCTCAGGTCATATATATTTCTCATTGACACATGAACGAGTGTTCGTGTGTGTGTGTGTGTGTGTGTGTGTGTGTGTGTGTGTGTGCGTGCGTGCGTGCGTGCGTGCGTGCGTGCGTGCGTGCGTGCGTGCGTGCGTGCGTGCGTGCGTGCGTGCGTGCGTGCGTGTGTGTGAGTGCGCGCGTGCGTGTGTGTGTTATTCATAAGAACCGGACGTGTAGTTTGAAAATTTGAAAATTTCCTAACATTTTTTTTAGTGTTATTGCTGTGCATTAAAAAAAAAAAAGTAAATAGTTCTGATTTCCTTATACATAACGAAGAGTCTCTGTCTGCCTGTCTGTGTCAACGCCATGAATGATTTGGCGCTCGAACCGTAATTATGAGACGGGCCTAAAGTCATAGGCTTTACTGTCTTATTGTTCTAACCGTTGTACCACAACACAGTCAACATAGCAGATTGTTGCAGTAAGGTAAGAGTTCGAAGAAACATGAGTCGTCTGGTTCCCTGGATCTAGCATACAGTGCAATTGTCGGCAAAGAGGAAGAAACAAAGGACGAAGAGAAGCGAGAGAGAACAGGACATCGGTCACGTCTTTCCCTAACACGCAGTGCAACTCTAGTGAGACGAAAGAATTGTACATGAGAAGAAACTGTTTATGAGAACGTCAGTGAAGTTTGCTGCAGTGCTTGGGATATTTCTTTGTAGCCTAGCTTCCCCCGAGAAGCCGCGTGACAGAAAAACGACGCACCACACCGGCCTCGGCACTCGAACCGTCTGTGTGAAACGTCAGAAGTGACCAGCAAACACATACCAATGTCAAAAAAGGCAGTAAGTTTGACATTGCTGTCTGTTCAGTCACTGCATAGGCTATATCTGTAAAGACATGCTGTGACATGCTGGCTCACAAGCTGTTGTTTCGCATTCCAGTGCTCACATAACTAACACAGCAGCTTGAACTTAATCTGGCCTTACCCACTTTCCTTGCACAGTGGGGTCTTTTGTTGGGTTTTTTAATTGACAGAAGTTACTGGCTGCAACATATGTGCAGGGTCAAACGACGAAGTTAAAAAAAAAAAAAAAAAGTGTCAATTTTCACAATGATTCATCTGTCTGTTTCAATCACAGTTGTTGCTTCTGTCTTCACTGTTGGGACATCTTACTTTCTACCTTGCCGTCGCATTGACGCGGCGGTGAGATGGTCCAGCAGTAACACGACTCACCTTTTCAGTGCGGATGAGTACATCGTGTACAACGATGAGTACGATGCTGAAGAAGATGTGATGAGCGTGTCTCAGCTTGCTGACGGTTTTCCAAGCAACATCGACGCTGCTGTAAACTGGTTTGGTAAACGCAAAAGCTTCTACTTCAAAGGATGCAGTTACTACAAGGTAGCATACTATTTTATCTTTTAGATGAAAGCGTAAAAATTCTCAATAGTTTATTACTATAACCACAATTAGTCTGAGGCAAATCAGTCAGTTTCACAGAAATTTAGAATTAATATGTCCAAGAACATACTTGTATAATCAAAGAAATCTGAGAGATGAAAAGCTGGTTATAAGATTTTTATTGCAAAGTGTTTATTGAGCTTTTTGCCCTTGGGGACTAGAAAGCAATAATTATATTCACGTACACAGTCCTCTTGAGCAGACAGATAAACACGATATTCAAACACGAGTCCAAACTAAGGATATGACAATGACCGCAGATGTCGGGCTGACATAGTAGGTACAAAACTAAGGAGAAAAACTAAACAAAACAGAAACTCAAAACACACAGAAAAGAGTCTGGTGGATCAAAACAAACTCATAATACAACTAATCGATCTAGTTTTACATTCTTAGGTTTCCGGGTGATTATTGGAAATAATATTTATGCTCATGCTTTGTACGGGTTCTTTTAACATTTTCATTAGAAAAATTAGATAATGAAGCATTGAAAGATATCTCCTACCTCACCACTGTTACAAAGAGTACATATTTTCTAGTCCCTTGTGATATCTAACGATCTTTTCTGAATAGGTTACTAATTCAAATTCCAGTACCCTTTGAGCCCTAGGGTAAATGGGAGATAGATACTTTTCGAGACAAAAACTCTTTTCATATACACCAAAACTTGATACCAACAAACAGTAGTTTTCTATTACTCTACTTTCTAATTCTTGCATAAACTGATTTCTTAATCTTTGCTTCACTATGCGCCTCAAATTGTCGATGGAATGCTCTTAGTTAGACCAGATGTGATAGAAAGATACGACAAAGATATTATTAATTTGGTAATTTCATTTCAATGAACATACGTGCCTCCGGCCTATGAGTAATAACTTGGAACTTACCTGTGGTTCTGGATAAGCAATTAAAGCAACATCTTCCAAGACGCATCCCCAGTGAGCATGACTCCAACCTTTCACTAGGCCCAGAGCACTTTAAACTCTGAGGAAGAACCTGCATACGGAGAAAATTCTCACATTATTGACTGATGGGATTCGAACCCAAGATTTTATGATCCACATACCGATGCGCTAACCAGTACACCACGGCGGCCGCTTATATAAAGGGGAACCGAGCCGAAGCAGCTCTCCCGTCCCTAATAAGCCTTATGGTTTCTGTGGACGTTAAGCACCATGTTTACGAAGCAGCAGCACAGTAAAAATGGAATATATGTATGTGCGTTCAGGAGCTGTGTGAGAGTCGAGGTGGACGTCCTGGGCTGTCCGTCCTAACGAGCCTTCTGATTTCCGTGGACGTAAAGAATGACTGAACCGTGCTTCGGCATTGGTCACAACTTGTCCCTAATATGTCAGCTGACATCTGAGGACATTAAGTATCAATTCATCATCATCATATGTGTGCGTGTGTGTGTGTGTGTGTGTGTGTGTGTGTGTGTGTGTGTGTGTGTGTGTGTGTGTGTGTGTGTGTGTGTGTGTGTGTGTGTGTGAATGTAAGCATAGCAGTTTTTCACTTGATTTCTCGTCCTGTTTGTTAACAATGCCGTTAGCCGTTTAAAAGTCGCAAAAACAAGACTGTGAGTGCTGCCGCTTTGTGCCCACAGTCTGCATCAGTGACGTCATAAACAAGTCTCGCATGTGTGGCTAAAGTATCACATAAGTTACGAGCACTCTTTTTCTGCTTTTCATTGATCAAGAACAAACCCCGAGGAACTCAGATTCGAAGCTAAAAAGAAAAAAGAAAAAAGAAAAGAAAAAAAATAATAATAATTACTTCTCTTGCATAAACAATGATCATAATGGGTACTCAGCGCGCCTGTGTAATCCGTACTGGCCCAAAGCGCTTACAGATTTTTTTAAGCCTACATATGTGTAAATATTGACGACAAAGATTCACTGAAATGCACGCGCGCGCACACACACACACACACACACACACACACACACACACACACACACACACACACACACACACACACACACACACACACAAAGATGGGCAAAGAGTAACTAGTTCCTTTTCAGTTTCACGAGGTGAGACAGCGGTTACAGCGACGTCGTGTGTCTCGCCTCGGCTTGCCGTGCAACGTGGACGCCGCGCTCAATCATGACGGACAGCACGTGCTCATCTTCAAAGGTCCGTATATGGCCTACATCGTTTCTCTGCCCCAGTTGAAATGAAAATCACGTTAGCAGCACGCTTGCAATAACTAAATCACTCACTAAATCAGTCAAGTTGTACAGATAAAAAATAATTAAATAACGCCCAGTCAACCATGACGGTTATTTCAGGGTGATAAGCTTGTACACGTATACCTACACACTACCTTACAGAGTTACAATGCATATATCCCTCGCATTTTTAAATCCTATCAAGTTGCCTTCAAAAGCACATTCTTATTCGTCTATCCGTCCTTTCTGACCTTCGCCATACGTTACATATAATTGTATAGATTGTTAATCGTTGATACAACGTATGAACCTATCCATCTGATCAGTCCATGTACGGCCTTACTATCATCTATCCATACTAGATATCAACAAATCTAAGCACTCCGGGCATACTCCTTAGGTTGTCAGTACTGGACCATCACTCGTACTAATCGCCGAGCTGTTCTCTCCGGTACAACTGGAGACCTGGGCCTTCCTTGTGACGTCGATGCGGCGCTGACATGGCGAAATGGCACGTCCTACGTCATTAAGGACGATGTGATGTGGTCTCTGACGTCGTCCAACTCAGCGGAGTATAGACTGAACCTTGACGAGTGGAGCCTGTGCTCGTGGCGCATTTGTGGAAGCAGCGATGCCAACAGCAGCAGCTTGGTGCAACTGGAGCGAGAGTTTCCCTGCAACGGCGATAGGCGGTGGGTAAAGGTGATGATGACTGTCCATGAACGACATAGGAGGTAGGTGAAGATCAGTCGTGATGACTGTCCAGCAACGTTAATAAGGTATGAGTATAGATAATTACTACCCAGAAATGGAAAAGGGCGGTGGGTAAAGATAGGATGTAGGCAAGGACAATGATGACTGCACAGACTGTCCATACTGGACAGGAAGGGCGATTGGCGGTGGGTAAAGCTGATGACCGCCCGGAAATGTAAAAGGGGCGATGGTAAAGCTGATGACTGCCTAGAAATGGAAAGGGGTTTTGGGTAAAGCTGATGAGTGCCCAGAAATGGAAAGGGGTTGTAGGTAAAGCTGATGACTGCCCAGAAATGGAATGGGGCTGTGGGTAAAGCTGATGACTGCCCAGAAACGGAATGTGGCTGAGGGTAAAGCTGATAACTGCCCAGAAACGGAATGGGGCTGTGGGTAAAGCTGATGACTGCCCAGAAATGGAATGGGGCTGTGGGTACAGCTGATGACTGCCCAGAAACGGAAAAGGCTATGGGTAAAGCTGATGACTGTTCAGAAATGAAGAGGATCACTTCCCATGTGAAGAGCGCCGAAAAACTCCATGCACAGAATGCTCTTGAAGCAGATCCCAAATAAATAAATGTTTTTTGTTGTTGTTTGTTTGTTTTTTGTTTTTAAGACGGCTTAATTAATGAAGCAAGCAAACAAACGAAAGAGATCCATAGGATCCAGAGAATCACCGAGGTGATTATCTGTTCGCTGGAGTGACAGGCCACCGCTAAACGTGCTGGCCTGTTCAATTTTGCGAGCGGTGATGCAACGTGGCGAGTCACTGCTGGTGACTTTGATGGACACTGGCTGAAAGTCAGTGTGAGACAGGTGAATATAGCCAGGGTCTAATTTTGTGAATGGTGTGACAGTTCGTGGATACTGTCTTGTAGCAGTCATGCAAGTACCTCTGCGACAGTCAAGGAGATTCAGTTGTCTTTGGGTGGTAAACAGACGTGTTTCAGTGTGCGTACACATCTGTCACTACACTTGGGCAGACTTATCTGTGATTTGAACACACACACACACACACACACACACACACACACACACACACACACACACACACACACACACACACACACACACCAGTCAAGTCATTATGACATTTAGTGAATAGCTGTTATAGTAGAAAAGAAATTAGTTGTAGTCACGAGTCAAAATGTCAGTCAGTAGTTAGCTGTTACTATAGAACCTTGGGAAACGGGTATTCATCGGATATGATCATTATGACATGATTTGCTGTTGTGCCCCAGTAAGACACGTGATTATATTCTCAGCTGTTTTCAGGTTTTGTTCGCTGAAGTTGGACCAGGCGACACTGGCAGGTTCACACAACGCGGGATCTGGGTTCGACGGAGGTTTCGGGTTCCTCAGTTGCTGGGTTCGTAACCAGTACATGACGGTGTTGGAGCAGCTGCGGTTCGGGGTTAGATACCTGGATGTGGACACGAGCTGGGAGCACTGCGGTTTGCTGGGGACCTTCCACAACTTCGCGTGTGGCGGTCCCCTGTGCAGGATGATCAAACAGGTCAGAACGACGTTTTGTTTCAATGTTGCCTTTCGTTCGCAGAGACCGTATGGACTATTAGGGACGGGGAGCCCAGAACGTCCACCTCCGTCTTTTACACCGTGGCACAAGGGTGGAAAGGGTGGAGACGGCACATTGTCCCATGGGCACACACATGGATGGTGTAGAGCGGACTAAAGCGCCGAGGGGACGTGCAGAAGTTGCCACCCATAAATCCAAAGACGAGCGTCGGAAATGTTGCCGCCAGTGTTGGTCCACTTGTCTTCCAGTATAAGGTCTCGCAGAGTGGCGGGCTCGTGTGTGTGTGTGTGTGTGTGTGCGTGCGTGCGTGCGTGCGTGCGTTCGTGTGTGTGTGTGTGTGTGTGTGAAAAGAGGGTTACGTCGGCTGTACAGCCATTGCAGTTCATGTGGTTTTGCGCTGCACGTTTCTGTGTTTTAGATCAAACGCTTTCTTCGTGAAAGCCGACATGAGGTGGTGGTGGTTAACTTCAACCACGAAATGAGAGACCATCAACGTGTTCTGCCTGCCCTCGTCCGTCAGATGACAGCACAACTAGGGAACTATGTCAGTTCTTACTTTCGTGACGTAGGCATATGGCCAAGTCTGCACCATGCCGTCGCTTCCAACAGGCGCTTGTTCGTCATCATTGACAAACGTGTGGCATCGATGGCTTATTCCACATACTTTCGTCACCGGTGGATTCACAGTGAACGGCTTCTCCAAAGCACGTGGCGTGGTGACGTCAGTGTAGACGGTACGTTACAGCGAGTACTTCCTCTTCCGCCTCATCATCGTTACGTGTCATATGACCATCACAGTTTTCCATCACCATCGGCAGTTATGGTTTCATTATCATTTCCATCGATCGGCATTATCATCGTCAACACTGGAATGTTAACTGGTGATGGCTTTTTCCTTCACGAGCGAGGATTATGGGGGAAGGTTCGACTGACATATCATTCTCCACCTGCGCTTAAAAAAGAAAAGAAAAAAGAACTGTTCATCGGGAAATTAGCGCAGGCTAACCCGGACTTTCACCTTTTATTTCAAGGATCCTTGGAGTGCTATTAATTATCTTTGTTTGACTTTTGCGGTGGTCGGAGCGGGTTTGCTATATGCTGTCCGGGCACCGTGTGGGTCGAAACTATCAGTGGAACGAGCTCGCCTTGGAACAGTTGTCCACGGTCGCCATTGTTGTTTTTTATTTGATATTTTACGTCTGTTCACAGCAAGGTGACATGTTAATTAATTAGTCTCAGCTATCATTTCCCTGTTAGTTTCCCACACTGTGCCTGGACAGCGTATAGTAAGCCCACCGGCCACCAAAAAAATATATTAAAAAAATCAACAACAACAAAATCAAAAGGGAATTAAAAGCGCTCGACAGAAGTCACTGACACGGCTACAGCAAGAGACATAACGACAGAAACCCGAGTCGGCGACAGACATTGTCATATGGCAAGAGAGTAAGGTACATCCTAAAAAAAATATATATATAAAGGACTCCACACCCTCCATAATTATGCCCTCCACTTCAGGCACACTCAGCGACATTCAGCACACCAAGATAGAACCAATTTTATTGATTCCACACCAGCGCTCCGGACCGCATTCTTTTTTAGATCATTACAAATAACGACAATAAGTGCAACAATAATATGATAACAGTAACATCATCATCGTCTTCCAGCTGTGCATTTCCGACATTAAAGGGCCCCTGAACACTGATTTTAAGTCGTAAATATCACTTACTTTGTACTATATAAATAAAGTTTAACATTCACACTGTTCGTTTGATAGATTGACATTTTCCTGAGGTACGTAAAAGTATTGATTTGAATGAAAACAAACACGACGTTTCGAGCATCTGCGTCGTCTGCAGCTGAAAATCCCGCGTTTCGGTCACGTGACCTCCGTGACGTCACAACAAGACAACTGACCCGCATGGCTCAGTAACGACTTGAACAAAACTGAATCAAAGTAGTCTGGCAAATCAGTTTTAAAGCATGCCGAGCGAGTGTGCTGCAGTTGGTTGCAGTGAAAAGTTGACAAAGGAGTTTTCTTTCCATGCTTTTCCTTTCCAAAAAAAAAAAAAATGAAGCCAGAAAACGACAGTGGCAAATGGCAATGAATCGATGGGACCTAGCCACAAAGAAGTGAGAACCAAAACACCACGATGTGCTCTGCTCAAAGCATTTCGAAAAAAATGCTTCACAGATCGCACCCTGCTGAGCATTCAGTTTGGGCTCAAATACATGTCCACAGTGTAACCGACTTGGAAAAAATTCCAGTTCGAATCTCCAAGGATGAAGCTTTGTTTATTTCCCCCTTGTCATTCCATCTTTCTTGAGCCTTGTTAAGTGCGTGGCGTTTCGGTCTTTTTCGTTGTGTTACTCTAGCTTTCACAACAGGCTAGACCTCATTAGGGAGCCTGCCTCTTATTGGGCGTTTTATTATATTTTCCCAATTTATCTGTGTTTGTTTCATCATACGTAAAGATGAAAACGTTTTGTTCGTTCTAGTTCAATAGACTAGCGATTTCGTGGCCTCCCGGGGTTATGGTTTGGGGTTGGGACGGTTCTTGCCATTGACTGTTTTTTTTCTCTTTCTTCTCCTTTTTTTTCTCTGGTTATAGCGTTCATTTACTATGTACGAGTGAGGGGGGTAGTCTCGGGAACGTCTGCTGCCCCGCAGTGTTGTCACTGCTAAGTGGGTTGTAGCGTGTACACGGATTACGTGTATCCAGCCATTGTCACGTTGCTCGCTGACAGTTCCTGCCTCCTCTTTCTTTTCAGAAAGTGTTTGTTGTTGTCGTTGTTTTGTTTTCTCTCTCTTCTCTTCCACCATACGTCTTTCGTCTTTATCTTTGGCTTATTGGCCAATTCGTACCCGCTGTTAGCTTGCCTGATTAGGGCAGCCATTTTGAATTTCTCTTTTCGTCTGCATTTGTTTACATCCCGACGCTATGTCATCGGTAGTCCTGATTAGCGATTTGCTTTATCAGTCTGCAGGCATTGTGTTTCTATATATGGAGGCCGGGTTAGTGAGGAGTTAGTTATGGTTAGTTTGGCTTTCCATCTGTTTGTCGTTGGCACAGTTATTTTTCCTTCTGTGCTCTTATTGTCACTGAAGTTAAGTCAAGAACTTCTTTATTCCTTCAAAGGAAAATGTTGTGCCACACTTAAAGCCACAAAGACAGTGTACATATGTAAAAGATTAACACTTAAGAACTACGCAACAACACGTAGTATCGCACACATCACAATACACAATAAACATAAAGCATAACCACCACTATTCTCATGACACTTCTTCGTCACTTTAACTCTCCAGTCGATGCCAAAATTGATATCCGCAACTGGCTCGTACTGGAATGGCCATATTCCAGTTGCCATTTCCAACTTTTCAGGCAAATTTATCCGGAGTTTTGTGCGCTGAAACTGTAGAAGCAACAATGCCAATGGCAGTCGAGTCTTATTGTGACGTCACGATTAGCCTTTGACTTTACGGCTCCAAGTAAACTCTCGGCCAAAACACGCCCGATCACGCGGCTACAGCGGTTATTTCCCTTGCCCATTCTGCCGTGACATATTGGTCTTGTTTTGCGATTCATAAGTAATTAAGACACTTGAAAAATAGGAAATGATTACTGAGGCACGGGATATATACCTGTATTTACTGTGTGAAAATATTAAGCGGTGGAATATACCAAAGAGGAGATCTGAAGCTAAAATCGGTCAAAATCAGTGTTCAGGGGCCCTTTAATGAGTATTTGACATGTCGCCGAGTAACTTAAATCTTTCAGCACTCAGAGTGATAGAATGACATAATTTCCTATCTGAGTTCTGCTGTACGTTTTTTTAGTCCACTAGGAGTTCATGTTTACGTGTCTGAAGTTCAAGAAAATCCAAAAGTGCACATAGTTTGTTTTATGACTGTTTCTTTGCACTGACCATAACGTACAGAGCCGTGAGTTCGTGATTTTTGGATAGGTATAGCGCACATAAAAAGTAGTAGTAGTAGTCATTGACTGGTGGTTGTTTATTAATTTGACCAGGAAGCTGTGAAGATGTGGTGGAGAATTCCCATCAACAGTGCGAAAGCAATGACGACGCCCCGCTGTTGGAGATTTCCATACTTGGGCACAGTACTAGTTGCGTCACAACCATCGCCGACCTCTGCCTGCCGCTAGTGCATCGCATATCCCGTCTGTGTCAGGACGCTCGCCATGGCAGAGGCCGAGCCCCCAACGTGCTGCTCGTGGACTTTCCGGAGCGTGCCCCACGCGCAGCCCTCTCCGTCGTCTCGGCCGCCTTCCTGCAGAACGTGCGCAACGTGGCCAGGCTGTCGCGTGCTGCGTGTCACGTGAGGGTGGACGCTGCCGTGGTGTGGGCGGAGCAGGGCGGGGAGCTGAGGGTGCTGTTCTTCTCCGGTTCCCGCCCCGTCCTCTACAATTGGCACATCCACACACAGGAAAACATTGGGTGGGTTGTTGAACTGCACACCGTAGTCACAAATTCCCTGATCCATGACAGTGAATAAACAATTGCCTTGAACAATCGAATGAAGGAGCCTTCCGGTTTTATGAGCGATACATCCGCGAAAATAATCGAGCTAGAAAGCGTGAAACAACTTAGAACAACACCGCTAAACTAACATAACCAAGGCCAAATATGGCATCGCCCTTGCATCGAGAGCAGAGACACAGCACGTGAAAGGGCTGCGACTACTCCATCACTATTCAGTCCCACTCGACCTTATGTTCTTCTTGCTGTTATTGGCGTTTTCTAGAGAGTTCTAAAGCATAAAACGACGTTAACTGATCTGACTGGGGGAGGTGGGGGTGGGTTAACTTTTTCTGATTTGGTTGTTTCAAACCTTCAATATCAATGTGCGTGCGTGCGTGCGTGCGTGCGTGCGTGCGTGCGTGCGTGCGTGCGTGCGTGCGTGCGTGCGTGCGTGCGTGTGTGTGTGCGTGTGTGTGTGTGTGTGTGTGTTGTTGTTGTTGTTGTTGTTGTTGTTGTTGTTGTTGTTTTGATTTGTTTTTGTTTTTAATTGCATTGGCTATCATCTGTATATATTGTTATTATGTTAACGTTCTGAATGTGTGCATGAAATAGCACCACGGTAAACTTTAAAACTTGCTCACCTGTCAAAATCGATCAGCTGTACTAAATCCGGTAAGCAGCCGAACTGCGTTGTCATATTACCGGTGAGTCTTTTCTCTGAGACTCCGTTCCAAAAGGCAACCTCAACGGTTATAATCTCCCTAAATATTTACCACGTCAAAGATTTTCAATCATTTCATGAGATGACCGATTTTATCTTCAGGTTGTTACGATTAATATTAGCTGTCCTCTTAGGTACTTGAGTTTTAATGATTAAACTAAAAAAAAATTCAGAGCGACCTATGCCGAGGGCTTGCCGGCGACGGCGGATGCTGCGTTCAGACGAGCTGAAGACCCCAGAGACGTCTGTTTCGTCAGAGGCTGCGCCATAGACTGTTGGCACGTGGTGATGTCAGCACCCCCACGTCATACGTCTGATTACAGCCTGGAGGTCTGGGGATTGCCCTGTCATATTCACTCTGCCTTCACCAGCGGAAACTACACCTACTTTTTTACAGGTGCGGCGACCGTCCTGCGGTGGCGATATTGTACTCGTTATCGCCCGTTCTAAAAAAGAAATAAAGAAAGGTAGAAAGAAAGAAAATCAGGTGGGGTGGGGGGGGGGGGGGGGGTGTCGGTCAAACGACGAATATAAGCTGTGCTTTTTCTGTCTAATTGTCAGTTGTTGGTGATTTTTGTTGTTCTTTTTTCTTTTCTTTTTTTCTGTTGTGTTTTGTTTTTACAAAGCGCGCTTGGCCACAACTAAATGGTCTCCGTTACTTAAGTGTGTCTCTTAGCCCTCCCCCCCCCCCCCCCCCCCCCACCAAAGACAAAAACAAAACACACACACAAAACACACACACACACACACACACACACACACACACACACACACACACACACACACACACACACACACACACACACACACACACACACTCACACACACACACACTCACACACACACACACACACACACACACACACACACACACACACACACACACACACACACACACACACACACACACACACACACAACAACAAAGTTTTCCAAGCAATTTGATAAAGTTCTGGCATATTTTCTATTTTAGATTGCTCCTACTGGCAGAGATCTACATCTGGCCACGTGACAGGTCCTCAGCCAGTGGCCAGCCTTGGTCTGCAGTGTAACATCAGCGCCGCTCTCCAAGCACCTGATGGCGCTACCTATTACTTTAAGGAAGATAACTACTGGAAATATACCGCAGATCAAGGATTGTCGCCTGCTAAAAGCGTTCTGGACTGGTCGGCGGACTTCCTTCAGTGTTGAACACAAGAAGCACTTTAAAAAAAAAAAGGGGGGGGAGGGGGGGGGGGGAGAGAGAAAAGAGAGTAACTTTTGAGGAAACTTGCGTTTTTCTGACCGCTCAAAACATGGACTGTTTTCTCTCTACGGAATGCTGGACACAGTTTCTTTGTTTTATCATGTCCCCATTTGAGCAGAGCAAACACCGCACAAGGCACAACTTGAGAACTGAATACAAGATGCACCATAGTGAGAGAGAAATACCTATCTGTGCCAAAACGTGAAAGCTGGTAGTTACTGCCATGAAACGTCAAAATTATTCAAGTGGCCTGATTGTAACAAATTTCTTGCACCTTTTAAATGTGTTTTCGACTTTGGTTACTGCTGTCGCAGACACCTGAAATTTCGTCCGTTTCAGCCGAGGGCTGAACTGCTGCACTGCAGACTGACACCTCCCGACCCCGCTCCAAATTTTATTTTATTTTTCTCCATTGGGCTTTCTTCTTTTCGCTGTGTCACTTTGACAACATTAATAATGATAATAATAATGGAAATTTGTAAAGCGCCTACGCTGCGGCTCAAAACGCTGAACAAGTATAATATAACACACATAACGTACATCGAGATGGAAAATTTTATTGGCAATTTCACTCAAAGCTAACCTTATGCTACTGCGCCGTGAGCACTCGACCAAGGAAAGACGTGTTGGCTGGTTAAACCGGTTTAACGCCGAGTTGTCTCCGAAGATGTACTGCGGGCGGGGGACCCAGATCCCAGGAGGTGGGTGAAGAGGGAGATTATACCTATCGCTGCACTGTCACCACCAGAATGATTCCTGCATTAAGATGAGTAACAGTGAGAGCCATTTTAATGCTGTTGTTTTTTGTTTTGTTTTTGTTTTTTAATTTTAAAAGATTCTTATCGTGAGAGGCAAAGTCAGAAGAAATTACCCACAGACCATAAATCTTTGGAAGAGAGTGGAGAGCCAAAGTGGAATCGAAACGAGGTCATCCAGCTTATCAGCTCGACGCCGAGTTACCGCTAGGC
>OY757551.1:13691171-13760423 GCA_963584105.1 Alviniconcha strummeri
AATGTTAAGAAAGAATTCCTTTTTGAAATGGTGAATTTAGAACGTTCGAGAGTTACGTTGCAAAGAAAAGTAACTCCGCAAGTACGAATACTCTGCCCTTGACTTATGGATCCATAGAGGATGCGTGAAAGTGTTATATCTGTAGAGAGAGAAAAATGGCCCCAAAGGTGTTCATGCTACAAGGCAGCTCAGCTGAGAGAGAGAGAGAGAGAGAGAGAGAGAGAGAGAGAGAGAGAGAGAGAGAGAGAGAGAGAGAGAGAGAGAGAGAGAGAATGTATAACAAAGTCCAAGCATGTTTTTTTTAGTGGAAACGTTTTACTCCGAATTTTCGCCCTTGATGGCTGTTCGTCAAGGCCCGAATCAGTCAAGCTAACCGGGCCTTGACGAAGCCCTCAAGGGCGAAAATTCGGAGTAAAACGTTTCCACTAAAAAACATGCTTGGACTTTGTTATACATTCACTACATGACACCATACTAGGTCCTTCCTGCACGGTGCGGTGCACAGGAGAGCCTTGTTTTTCTGCATATATATATATATATATATATATATATATATATATATATATATGCCTCAACGGTAACTACTTGTACTTGGATCCAACAAATGATCTTTGTCGAAGTGTAGAAAAAACAAAAACAAGCTAATAATTAATTGTTGAAGCGTTATATTTAGACCTGGAAGTAAATCCGAAGGGAAAAACAACAGAATGGCATTTCTACTGCTCAAACTTCGTCACGTACGGTGAAAAAAAGTTAAACGTTCTTAAGAATAAATACTGCGTGATAAGTTACTTTTTGTGGTGAGTATAGAAGTTCGTCGTCTGCTGCTTTTGCCCACATAATGCGCATGCGCCAAACGCTGACACAGGAAAATCGTTCAGGCATTTTTGTGAAAAGTAGGGTAGGCTAACCTGACCCGCACGTTTCCATTATAAGTTGATCCGTTTGGGAACACACCGACTGCGCCACAGCCACACCAGTAAAAAGGTTAATGACTCGTTAGTGAGGGACCGTCCCAAGATTTATCATGATTTGGGTAGGTAACTGTGTGATTTTATTTTAACAGTTTTATTGCAATTTGACAAATTCTCAGGATCTGCAGAGTAGGTTCCCTTCTTCGTTTCATTATAACCTTTCTGACCTTACATGCATGGAAGCGCACTGGAGTGCATGCATCCTTATGGGTATTGACAAGTTTACTCTTTCTCGAACCTGTGAAAAAAAAAAAAAAATATTGCCAAGGAAGATTTAGGACATATATTGACAACATTTATTCTAACATGGTACGAAAATTTTATTGAGAAAATTTTGATTCTGCTGTGGAAAAATAACACTTGCAGTTGGTAATTTATATTTTATTTATTAACCGGATCTAGTGAAGAGCGTTGAGGGTATTTAAGATCCGAGATTTATCCAGAGTCCAGGCCACAGTAAGCTCAGTTTTCACTCATTCCTTCATCATGGTAATGTAGAAATTAGAATGTACACCTCGATTACCGAGGAACAGACTCTGCAAGTACGACGTGAATGAGGTTGTGCTGGAAAGGAATTTAACACCGTTAGTGTAACAGTAACACTAGTAACAGGCAATTTGAGCAGTTAAAACTAACAAAAGGTAGTTTACTTATTATTATGGCACTTTGGCAGCAGTGGCAGTAGTTGCGTTTTTGTTTTGTTTTGTTTTTTTGGAGGAGAGGGGCCAGGGGAGGGGGGTAGTTGTTTTGGTCCTGACTGCACAGGGTGGCACAAGAGGTTGAAAGCAAACATACTATGCCTATGGTACTATGGTAGCATGGTAGTCTGGGCAGCTCCACCATAATCAGGGTTAGTAGGATGTATTCTGTTTTCTAGGAGGAAGGGTTAAAATCCCAGATCCCCAAAACAGTGGCATAATAATAAGGTATTGATTGTGGCTGCTTGATAGAAGAGGAGCAAAATTAAGAGCTGGTTCAGTTTTACATTATTTAAAAAAAAAAGCTGCTGGTACAGTGGTAGGGTTAAAAACTGGTTAATTGATTACTGATTTCTGATTCTGACCTGTTCTATATAATTCCATATATAGTTTGGGTGTACTCACTTTTATTTTTGTCACATTAACTCTGTCTCAGTGTCACTGTCATTAAAATTACGTTTTGGACACATTAAGTGGATTTGTGCAATATCACAAAAACACAATTGTGCAAAAAACACAACCAAGTCAGTAAACAACAGCAGGGGTATTATAACAAAACCCTGAAAATTAAAAAAATATTGCATCTTTCTAACAATAGAATAGTAACAACTAACATCAAAGGCATTTTAAGTGCAGGCCATTGTTGCTGTATGCAGTGATGACATGGTCCCTTGAAACAGTATTGCAGCTGTCAGTGTCACTAGTGCCAGGCTGCACTATTCATTCATAATACATATTGTCAGGTCAGTAGATGTCACAATTTTTGCTTTGGTCACTGATGTTCCAGAGGCCAGTTCCTAGTATAGTATACATAATATACATGTGATATTTTTAGACAATACATGAACATAGCCAATTATTCATATTTTGCCTATCAGTGTATTGGTTTCATGCCCTCAGACATTATATAGCATGGAACAAGATTATCATATATGATCGTGAAGCTGATTATGTCAAAATAGTTATTATCTGAGAAAAAATATTCTGCCTGTTTACACTCATTCACACCACACAATGACACACAATTGCAACCATATATATATATATGGTCAGATCAGGGTTCCAGGCGAGATCAAAAGATCAAGAGATCTTAGAGGAGGGAGGTGGAGTTGGACCCTCAACTTTGCCCAGAAGAGATCATGAGTAGGGAGGTGGAACTGGGCTGAGCAAGTTGGACGTCTTTTGCTTCGAGTTGTCCAAGTTGTTCATCAACAGCGGTGCAGTGGACATTGTCTTAGTGATTCTGTCCAGCACAGCAGTTGAAAGAGCAATTGTGCAGTGCACAAATCGCTGGGCAATGGCAAGGGGACACCGCCTTAACACTTCCATTGTTCTGGCAGCGGTCCACGGTCTCTCCGGTCTTTTTCAGGTGGTTACCACAGTAAAGCCTTTCACTCTCTCATCCTCTTCCTACTCTGTCCCTGTCCCTAATAGGCCATCTCGCCTCCGTGGATGTTAAGCAACATGAAAGCAAGAAAGGGTCCGATGACATGGTTCCATAGTTCAGGAGCTGTGTGAGAGTGAGGTGGCTGTCCTGGGCTGTCCGTCCTAACGAGCCTTCTGGCTTCCGTGGACATAAAGATTTATTGAACCATGCTTTGGCACTGGTCTCAGCTTGTCCCTAATATGTCAGCCAACATCCGAGGACATTAAGCATTACTTCATCATCATGATGACATGGTTCATATTAACTGGTAATTTCTGGTATTTTACCAGTTAAAATCAGCATACCTTATTATATATATTACAACCAGTTCTAAAAAATATCAGCAGTTGGTCAGATATAATACAAAATACAAATCTGTTATTTTATTTAACTGGATCTGAAAATAACAACCAAAAAACAACAACAATAGACAGCACAGCAAGAGAGGGTGAAATGGTTATTAAGTGTTCCACTTCAAAGTCAAGACAGGATGCATACATAAGTACACTTTCACCAGCAGTATATATTTTTTTTACTTTTCCCAGAACCAAAAACATGTATAATTAATATGGACTATATCCTTCTGAGAAAGTCCCGATTTAAATTTTAAAGTTGTAAGAGAAGCCAAAATCCTTGGTCCTTGGACTGATGTTTGATACCAAACTGACCTTTAAAAATAATGTACAAACTACAATACCTTAAAACATCTTGTTAAAATGCTCTTGACATTCTGCATATAGTGGGACATACTGTTTGGGCAGCTGATCGTGTTGTCCTGCTATGCCTGGTATTGATAGGATTGGTAGTCTTTTTCCAAACTGAATTATAAATTCATTATTTATGGATCAGCTCATTATTCTCCTGAAGCAATCGGATCCACTCCACCATCATAAGCTTGAGTTACTAGTGAAAAGATAGGATTGCTAGTTTGCTGTGTCAGGGTCATAGTAATGGTTCTAAACTTCATTAAATGTTTGCCAGCTCTGTATTTTATGTACCACTGATAGTGATACTACCTTTGGCTTTGCAACCAAACTACAGGTGCTGATACATGCTGTTAGTGACATTACTAATGACAGTAACAGTGACTTGCAGTATTTAGGCACATAACAGGAGTTATTTTTCTATTGACAATTGTGAGCCAGTTTGGCCTAGTGGTAAGGCATTAGGTTGGTAAGCAGAAGGACCTCGGTTTGTTACCGCTTTGGCTCTCCTTTCTCTTCAAAAAGGTTGTGGTTTGTGGACACTGTCTTGTGACTTTGTCCATCACTTCCTACTGAAACATTTAAATGGCTCTCATCGCTGCCCATCATAATGCAGAAGTCATTCTGGTGGTGACAGTGTAGTGATAGGTATATAATCTCCCTCTCCCCCCACCTCCATACCCCCTTTCCCCCCTTCTCCCTGTCCCTAATAAGCCAGACGGTTTCTGTGGACGTTAAGCACCATGTTTACTTATTTTTCTACACATGACATGGTAACAAACCTTGTTTAATCCAGTGACACTTCCAATGTAATCCAGGTAATCTCTGTAATCCAGGTAACAATTGTGTATTTTAGATCCAGGCCACAACAAGATAGTCATGGATAGTCAAGATTGTCTCTCTTATCCATCACAGTTATGCAACCTGTGACATGTTCAGGTGCAGCTGTGCATAGCTAAATGACAAAACCTGAATGCCACTGCACTTTTTCTGTTATTTAGACCAGCCATTGAACAAACTTTTGTGTGCACATTTTTAGTTTTACTCACAGAAATTTTATATTATATAATATACAGCAGTGTTTATAACTTGCACAATTTGCTTTATCACTTGTATTATTTACTGTGCTGTTAGTAGCACATAGTTTAACGCCAAATCTAACTCTTGGTGTGTTGTTTTCTTCTTCTTATCTGCCATTATCATCTATAACCAAAAGTGATCAAACTCGAAGCACATGCTTTCGTCAGCAGTATGGCACTTACTGATTTAGGCAGTGACAGCAGCACACTGGCACACATGCCATGGCATAGGATAACAGTCAATACATAAGTGCATTAGTCAGAAGTGTTGCCATGCAGTATCTTTTTAAGATTAATTCCAAGTTTTGTAGTACTAGTATACATTGATTTCACTGTTTTGATAGAAAAAACTTAGATCTTGGTGTGGGGATGAAAAAATGAGTTTTGATTGGTTGATTAGAGGTGAAGAGGGTCTAGGTAGGATGGATGTTTGTGCATGTGTGTGTTTTCTGTGAGCCTGTGTGCTTGTGAGGCAGCCCCCCAACCCCAGTCAAAAAGAAAAGAGAAAAAAAGAAAACAACAAAAACACTCAACAACTTTGAAAGTAACACTAACAGGGAATTTTAAAACCAGTATACAGCTTGTGTGTGTGTGTGTGTGTGTGTGTGTGTGTGTGTGTGTGTGTGTGTGTGTGTGTGTGTGTGTGTGTGTGTACATGGAATAATATGTATAATAATGTGTAATAATATATTAAACTGGAGTGATGCCATGTGAGTTAGTGAAATCAGTAAGAGTTTTGCAAGAAAACTAGACTTAAAAAAAAAAAAAATGTTAGTCACTTTTCAGCTACTGGTTGTGCAGAACATATTTTTAGGTACACAACTCCTTTTAACTAGTTTCAGTTTGATTTATAATGTTAATATATATATTGCATAACATAAGAGAATGATTTCAGTGTTGTGAAATTAAACTATAAAGCTTAAAAAAGAACAGAAAAAAGAAGAAAAAAGGGTAGGTTATTTTCATTGGAAATAGTCATCACTCCAGAAGTAAATAACCATGAAATTCACACACACACATTTAGAATATCATGGCTCAGCCAGTGTGCATGTGGCATCACCATGTTTGGGCTTTCCCTGCATTTTCTCACTCCAACAGGCAACAGATGGAATGTTTTATTCCTAAACAAAATCTCACTAATAAGTCAGTTGTTTATGCTGGCTTAACTTTTATGCATGCATTTTGTGCTTAAATGGAAAATTCAAATATCAAGGAAATGAACTGTGCAAGGTGATTCAGGGTTTGTGTGACCATTTCTCCCCCAAAATAAATAAATGCAGCACACACAGTGTGTCATGTGTGCATGCGCACGCATGTGTATGTGTGTGTGTGTGTGTGTGTGTTCAAGAGAGGGAAGGGGGCAAGGTGTTTGCTCATACAGTTTTAGTAATAGTATAAACAGCCATGTATCTGACCGGTTATAACACCTATATATATCGTGACTATCTGACTGGTTTCTTTGAACAATGTTCGCCACATTACACTTGTCCTAAGTTGTAGATGTCACACCAGTTTGAAAAATATCTAGCACGGTCACTGGTGATTTAATGAACCTGTGTCTGATTTAAGTTCTAGTTGATCGTGATTGCTTCTTGTTTCAGTGTTCTGTTTTATTTTGTCAGGTCTGTAGATGACTCCTGGATGAACTGTGACATTGCTTGCCAATGGAGGAGATGTCTGCTGTGCGTGTGAAACTGAGCGTGAAGGGGCAGGTAGATAATGGAGCAGCGATGTATGCAGTGGGCAACTGTCCCCAACTGGGTCAGTGGAAATCCAAGGATGCCCTGCTGCTAGAATGTCAACAGGAAGCAGAGGATGATGTTGATGAGTATGTACTCATTTCATATTATTTACTAAGAGGTGAACCCAGAACATGTCTGATTGACAATGCTTCCACTTTGGACATCATCCTTTGGACACTTTCAGTTCCTGCAGTCTTTTTTTACTTAAAAAAAATAAAGAAAGACTCAACTAACCCTAAAACATATAAATATTTTTATTTACAGCTTATTACCAAATATCCTTTGTGGGAAAAGATGTTCACAAATGGTTTGAAAACAGATGGGGGAGCTGCTGAGGCAGCTGTCTTCATCAAACATTCCTGGAAGCCTTTTACTTGTCATCTTCCAGATCTGTAAATTATATACAGCTGAGCTTTTGGCCCTCGATCATGTTTATTGTTCTAGAGGGAGATCATTTGTGATATTATTTGACTCTCTTTCATCTTTACAGTCAGTATTTAACCTGAAGTATGATCATCTTATTTCAGTACAGATTCTAGAATTATACACGGAATTGACAAGAGATGGGTGGGAGATTGTTTATATCTGGGTTCCCGGCCATGTGGGCATTAGAGGAAATTTGGTGGCAGACTCTGCTGCTAAGGATGCCCTCATTGGCAACATCTTGGATGAACTGATGGGGATGAGACTCTCAGACTTAAAATCGTGTGCAGACAAATATGTTAGAACTGTGGCAGTCAGAGTGGGATGAGTTTCCGGAAAATGAATTACATGAAATATTTCCAATTTTGAAAGAGTGTATCGTTTGTCCTCGGACAAACAGGAAAGAAGGGACTGTAATAGCCTGACTGCACATTTGCCATTCTTTTATCACTCATTCCTTTTTAATTTTATTGAAGGGTGAGGAATTGCCAGTGTGCATCATATGTGATGAAAGATTAATTATTGAACATATTTTGCTTACTTGTTCAGATTTTATTTAAATGAGAGAGCCACTTTACAGCTCAATCATTAAAAAAATTAAACCCTGAAATCATTTTTGGTTATGTTTGCTTTTTACCCACTATTTAAGTCTGTTTAAAAAAAAAATGTATTATATATATTTTTCATGTAATGACAAAATGTGTATCGCCCCGATATAACTGTAATGGTTGACTGGGCTTAAAACACAAGGTTATTTGCTTACTTAGCAAAACTTGTCCCACAAGTCAGTTTCACTTTTTATTATTGTGACAAATAATGGAACAGACCAATGAAATTGAAGTAAATATTGCAAAATTGAATCCTGAATTTTTTGGCATCAATCATGTCACCCATTCTGAAAAGGCGGGATTGGGAGATTGTGGTGTGGTTTGTCATCAAAATACGTCATTTAAAGTTACAAGTGTCTACTGAGGGTGCACAGTTTTGAACCAGACATATCAGACTTGTGATATGCAAACAGAGAGGTTGTGTACATTATATATAAAGCAGAGTTTGAATAACCCTCACACGGGAACATCACATGCTTCCTGTTTCATTAAAACAGTATACTGGTTATTGTATAAATGTGCTGTATTTCATTAATGTATGTGTTGTGCTGTTGTTATTGTATCCTGGTACATATATTAAAGAAATAAAGATACACAAAAAGACAACAACAGTATGCTAGTTTGAAAAGTGTATATATTTTCAAGTGTTATTGCTGAATTTTGAGTTGTGTCTCAAACTTTATTGGCTCAAATGTATAACACCCAGAACCCCCAAATCATGCTTGACAGCAGTTATAAGCATTATTAAATGTGATTTCATTAAAGTTAGTGAAAGGTTCTTCAACAGCCAGACGTGATATTTTAACACATGCACTGTGTACAATAAATCAAAAGGTGTGCAGATCAAACTCTGAATGACATGAAAGTGTGGATTGTCATTGTCATGTCCAGAACCTGACAACCAAAATGACCGATTTTTTAGACCCTTACTTGCTACATAGTCAAAATATTACATGCTAAAGATAGAAAAATATGTTCTTTGCATATTTATCATGTTAACAGACAAGCAGACTGGTTTATTTTTATGGTAATCAGTAATATGGTGACACCAAGCCAAACAACAGTTGACATCTTCTGTAATGAGTCTGCAATCACTGACATAAAAGAACAAGTTGATCTGGACATTTGGTTTCAGCAAAACTGTTTGAAAATGATGGTTTGAATTTTGTACCTTTGTGTAACATTTTTGTTCTGACCCTTTGAGAGTTAGTTGATCATTCTTTGCATTTTGAATTGCTAATGATGTGAACATTTGCTCTTCTTCTGTTGGTGTTCTCACCCTTCTATAGCCATACTGATTGACTGGACATAAATGAAACATCAAGTTACTGATTGACTGGACATAAATAAAACATCAAGTTACTGATTGACTGGACATAAATAAAACATCAAGTTACTTACTTACTCTGTTGGTGTTATTGATATTAGAGTTATGTTTCCCCCTTTGAACAATGTAAAGAAAGAGGGGTGGGGGTTATAAAACAGATTCCCAGCTGAATGTTTCATCCTGATGTAATGTACATGACTGACTCAACATTAGCATTTACAGCATTGGTTTTGAATTACACAGTCATGACACCATGGTCCTTGTTATGAAGCTAATCAGGTAATAAATCCATTGAATGTGTATCAACTATCATCTGCGCTCTTGCATTTCTTGTTTGAAATTTTACGGTAACTTTGTGGAAAAATGGAGAGGTTCATAATGTTCTGTTTTATAGTAATGTGATTGTACTGTTACTTCTCAGTACAAATCCCTCTTCATGTGGTATTCACAGGTCCATTTGGGAAGGTACTCTGTGGTTACCCAGGGAGACATCCATTTCATTTCGCTTCTTCATTGGCAAGATGATGGATCCACCTGAAACTGACAAAGAACACAGCCCTACCGGAGTCATGGAGGTCATCCTGTGGGAAACCAACATCCAGCCTAGACGAGCTTTTGTACCAGGTCTGTCTATATAGTAATATTTTCAGAAGTGTGACTGTCTAAATATTGGTATGTTTTGTGGTAGAAGGATTGGATAGTTGATTGTGGCCACTCATTGAAAAAAGATGTCAAAGCAAAACCTTCTGTTCTTGCATATCATGATTACATAAATTTATTCAGAGATAGTATTTTTTTGGCATGAAGTGAAGGAATCACAGATTACATAACCATACATAAGTTTTCTCCATTGTTATTAATTTTGTCTCATTTCCACCACAGAAAAAAAAATTCATTGTGAAGAAAGAAAAAACACATACACTAGATATAAAAAAGGATCCATCATGTGATCCAGTTTTCATAATTATGAACTAGTTGCCCACCTTGGCTTTGGCTGTATCATATATATATATAAAACACATTGATACCAGAAAAAATACTATGGCTATGTTAAGATGTTGTTATGTGCTATATTGTTATGTGGGTACTGTCATCAGCCATGGTTAGCTTGCATAACAGTATCCATCCCCGAGAAATGGAGATAAATCCTTGGAAAATGGTGTGTGGCTGGCCATGTGGTGGGGTAATAAAAATGGTCACATGCAGTACATTAATTTTGTGAATGTACAGTTAATTACGTATGCTGCGTGCCCCCAAGGGGAACACAACATTTACAAGTAATGACAGGATGGAAGCCTTAAGATTTAATTAATTTTGAGATAGTCCCACCCAAAGGGCTTAGATGTTTACAGCCACAGCCACATGGCTCTCTTCACCATTGGTGTTGTGGTAGTACTAATGGGCAGTACTAATTGTGAAGTTACAATCCTGTGTCTTGCTGATACCAAAAGCATAAATGACCCAAGTGACTGAATAAAGGAGGTGGGGGAGTTTATATGGTCATTTATTTGTTTCAGATACTGATGAGTTTGAAGTTCCTTTGGCAAACTTTGGATATTATGGTGAGTTTTTGTATCCCCATGACAAAGTTAACGGGGGTAAAATGGAATCACCCTGTGTGTGTGTGTGTGTGTGTCCATGTGTCCAGATTTTGTCACAACAGTATCATTTGAACCACTCAACCTTTTGTATTCAAAATGCGCTCACCTCAGAACCTTCCTGTTTGCCCAAGCTTTCCAGTAGAATTTGGTCATTTGTCTGAAAAAATGTGGTGTGTCTGTGCATAGCTTCTTGAATGTAGATGGATGCATATGGATAGGGAGAAGGTGGGGGGAGAGCATGAGAGATACAGGCAAGAGAAAGGGGGCCAGGGAGTGGATGGTTGAGAAGACCGACTCAATTTGCTGTTGTTGTTGAGAGTAGCAATCAGTTACTAATTGTATTTGAGTAGGTGAGCAGGGACTGACTGGTGCACATGTGTGTTGTGCGTGTGTGTATATATTGTTTGCTAGGTGATAATGGTAGACTACAATATACAATGTTTGTTGAAATGTATGTTAATGTGGTTTTTGTCATGAGTTGTTTGTACAGAGCAGTGAATTTAACTAGTGAGTTTAACTCTGGGTAGAGAATAGCGCTCACCCTGATATTTATAACCATAATGGTTGACTGGGCATAAAGCACCAAGTTACTTACTAGAGAATAGGACTTTATAAGAAATATATATTATTAGAGCTAGTCACCCATTCAGAGTCGCATATGACCATAGCACAGTGGGTCTGTTCAGAAGCAGAGAATAATGCTACAGTTGCCATTGTGAAGCTCATGGGGCTCATTTCGTGTTTGGCAAGTGTTCAGATAGAATCAAATGCAGAAGCCTACGTTGAATATTTCACAGTTACACAGACACAAACATAGAGAAATACATTTAATTAAGGCTGCACATGTGGTGTAAGTCCTTGTGAAGGCACCATGCTGTGGACTGAGCCTAAGTTTACCACATCACTTGATGAAGGAGGTAACACATGGCATGCAGAGTATACTTTGGTGGTGGCCTTTATAATAATAATAAATAATTCTTATAAAGCGCTATTCTTTAACCAGAGTTAAACTCACTGTGCTGTACAAACATCACAAAAACTACATTAACATACATTTCAGCAAACAAAACCTTAATTATTGTAGCTTAAATTACCGTTATCGCCTATCGAACAATAGACACATACACACACACACACAACAACAACAACAACAACAACAACAACAACAACAACAACACACACACACACACACACACATACACACACACACACACAAAATGACATGCGCACACCAGTCTCCGCTTGTCCACTCATAGAATAATTAACAAAATATTAATGATCTCAAATGACAACACCAATTTGAATCTGTCTTATCACCCACCCAACCAGTGCCTCCTTCTCTTGCCTAGATCTCTCATGTTCTCCCCCTCACCCCCGTTCCCTTCCCCCTCTCCCTATCCATGTGCATCCATCTACATTCAACTGCCACACACAGACACATGTTTGTTCAGATTCTACAGAAAGGCCTGGGCAAACAAGAAGGTTTTTAGCTGCATTTTGAATTGAGACAGTGTTGGTACATTAATTAGAGTGGCCGGCAGAGAATTCCAGAGAGATGGTGCCATGAAACTGAAAGAACGTTGTCCAAATGATTTGAGATTTCGCTTTGGAATTTTGAGCAGCTTTTCATGAGAAGATCAGAGAGAGCAAGACGGTTCATAAGTGCAGAGAGATGAAGAAAGATAAGGAGGTAAAGACCCCTCAAAATGGGGGTAAGCAAGAATTGCAATCTTGTACTGACAGCAGAATTTTACTGGTAACCAGTGAAGTTCCTTAAGAAGTGGTGTTATGTGATCTCGTCTTCTTTTTTTTCCAATCGAGCCGTGCTGCATTATTCTGCACCTGCTGTAACCGAGCGATCTGGTCTGCTGGTAGACCTATGAAAACTGAGTTGCAATAATCAAGGCGGGATATGACCATTGCCGCAACAAGTCTTGCTGCAGCGCTTTGGGACAGATATGGTCAGATTGATGCGATACGTCAGAGCTCTAGAAAGGACGCACAGCAGATGCTGCTGATATGCTTCTGCATTGACAACGTTTTATCAAGATGGACTCCAAGGTATTTAACCAACGTTTTAAAAGGAACACTGTTTCTGACTCAAGACAAGATGCAGAGCCAACAGGCATAACCGTAGTCTTATCTGTGTTCAGCTTAAGCTTGTTGCTATTCATCCAGAGCAGAACATCATCAATACATGTCTAAATACAGGATTGAACAGAAAGGAACTGATCGGGTGGGGCACTTTTGGACAGCTCAGTGTCATTGGCGTACTTGAGATAGTGGACAGAATCACATCTGACAAAGGCTGGGAGTACAAGATAAACAAGACCGGTCCCAACAGAACCCTGGGGCATGCCGTATACAAGAGGGCGGGAGGTGGACACAACGCCATCAACAATGACTGACTGAAAACGGCCACTTAGGTAGGAGACAAACCAGTCGAGGACTGTACCCCTCACGCCAAAGGTTATTTCAAGCCGTTTCAGCTGTATCGGATGGTCCAAAGTGTCAAAAGCAGCACTTAGATCAAGCAGAGCCACCAGGGAAACTAGTCTCTCATCCGCGCTACCAAGCTGACCATCAGCAGTCTCTGTGCAATGGTTTTGCCTGTAAGCGGACTGAAAGATTTCAAGAAGATTATTGCCAGACAGAGGTTTTTTCAACTGAATCAGGACAGCTTTATGGAGAAATACCTGATGTGAAACGATCCTGCAAGATTGCACAAATCTGTACCACCTGTATCAGTATATGTGAAAATTTGGACAGTCACATTCTTCATACTTTTAAAACAAAATTGTTCAGTTTGAAAAACAATGCATTGCCATGAAATTTTAGACCCAAATTTTAACACATTGAGTCTTGCTCATCCTCTTTAAAAATTTGATGCCTGTGGTTGCATGCTAGCCAGACTATATCAGAAAATATTTGAGCCCAGTACTTGTATAAATAATGTGCTCAATAGAGACACTATTAATGCATAAAATATCCCACCCCACCCCACGCCCACAACAAACAAAGCAACAACAAAATACACAACTAAATAAATAAAAACAAACAAAATCAATGCAAAGAACATGCTTGTGTACTGCTGCTTGATCTCTATTCAAAAGACAATCAAACATATATTTTACAATCAACACACACAAAAACATGTGTACTCAAACAGCATCAGCTGTCACAATATGGTATGAATATTTTGTCACATTTGCAATATGTTGATTTCAGATGGCTCCCGCACAGTCAGCCATGGTTGGCTTGAGAATCATTCATGCATCCAGGTGCGTTTCCATGACAACCCTGTGTTTATGTGGAAGCCCAAGCACCGCAATCAGACCTACAGCATCAAGTGCTCTCCCTTGGATTATGAACCTGGTGTGGTAAGTCAGAAGTTGAGGAAGCCTACTTAACTGGACTTCTGCATCAGCATAGCTGAGCACAGACTCTTTGGAGAGAATGTGATGCTGAACTGGGTCATAAATAGTGCACATGATGTGGAGCCAGTTGCTCAAACTTTCAGATGGTTGAAATTTATCAAAACAAGTCCACAATATTTATATTGTGGATTTGTTCTGACAAATTTCAAGAGTTTTAGTAAACACAGAACACCAGCTGCCTAAAACTTGGCACAGAGTGAGATTTTAGCTGCAGGTCTGTGGGGTTTGTCCATAACATTTATGAGCTGGGTATGTTCTGTACTTCATGTTTGTTTGGCTGAGCAAGTTTTGAGTTGATTTTGTGAGGGCAGTGCTACCAGACTACCAGGTCACATCTCTCATGTGTCTGATAGTCAAAATAGCAAGACTACATCTTGTAAATATATCCTGCAAAGACAAAATGAAGTGAAAAGGAAGACAGAGCATATAGCACTAAAAGGTGAGCTGGTTTGGCCTAAAGGTAAGGCTGGTAAGCAGAGGGACCTCGGCTCGAATCTGCTTTGGCTCTCCTTTCTCTTCCAAAGTTGTGGTTGGGACACTGTCTTGTGACTTTGTCCCTCACAATTAATGAAACATTAAAATGGCTCTCATTGCTGCCCATCTGAATGATGGTGACAGTGTAGAGATAGGTGTATAATCTCCTTTTTCCTCCCACCTCTATACCCCCTTGCCCCCCTTCTCCCAGGCCCTGTCCCTAATAAGCCTTGTGGTTTCAGTGGATGTTAAGTGCCATGGTTATTTACTTTTATAGCACTAACCTTCATTTACATTCACATTATATCCCATGTATAGCTTTCCTGGATGGTGTTGGGAAATTACAAAATTAAAACAAAAAACATTTTTTAATGCAGCCATATGACACATCTGAATCGTTTTGTTCTATGTGACATAGAACAAAACAATTCAGATGTGGTGTCATATGGCTGCATTAAAAAATGTTTTTTTGTTTCAATTTTGTAATATCATATTATCTGTATCAAAGGTGTGCATTTGCACTGAGGGGGTTTGTTAACCTGTCATGCCATGTGGTATGCTATATGTAACTTAGCCCCACCCATTGTTCCATTGTCTCATAAGAAGACACCGGGATTGGGAAAGAGGTGTTTATTACATGTTATTATCGGTCTTGTTGAGTTGATAGTTTTAATGTGTTTTTTAAATATATTTATTATTTTACTTTAATTTGCCCTATATTCAGTGGTATTGTCATGTGCCTTGAGCACATTTCCTTCCAAAAGAGAAAGGTGCAGTAGACGTCCTTACAATTATGAAAATTAAAATTGCATTGTTTAAAAAAATGTGATGAAGATATTAAACTTTTACTGAACTATTGAGTGATCATTCTTGCAGCTATTCTGTGTTAACAGGATGATGCAAGACCGGCAGAGCTGTCTGGCCAGGTCTTTACGCATGATTCCAGTCTTGATGGTCCACCTCCTTGTAACAGAACTGCCATGGTTTACTATGTAAGTGGGTAGCCATTTTACAACACAAGTAGACTCTTTCTTTCAGAAGCTTTCTTTCCTTTAATCTTAAGACAAAGCTGTGAATTTGCTATAAGAAATAATAATAATAAAAAGAAGAAGAAAAAAAAGAACATTTATTCGGATGCCCTGTAATGCAAGGTTTAAACCTTAAACCAGTGGTCAGATCATCAAAACAGACACTATGTGACATGTTTTTGAGTCAAAATAGCAAGGTGTCATAATATGTCACTTTTCACATGTCATTCAAAATAGAGGCTTGAACAGGCACTGTGAAAAATTGTGTGTCTTTGCAAGACTGCAGTTTGGTCACCATGCTTTGAACATCTCCAGAAATTGGTAGGGTCATGGTTGCGTCATATTCCACAATCAGAAGATGGCACTGTGAATTCAAAAACAAGAAACACCAACAAGCCCATTGAAGATGATCCACACATCTGTATGTGAGAAGTAAGTACAAGACTTGCTGTTTAGTTTGGAACAGTTCTGAGAATTCTCCACAAAGAGCTTCATCTTTGAAAACTGCCTGCAAAATGGCTACCCCATATGCTGACTGATAAACAAAAATGTCAGTGTGTAAATGTTGCATGAATAGGTTACTTGCAACATTTGCAGTCTTGAGTCGAATGAAACTAAATGTGTGATGGACATCTTCACAGAAGATGAGGCCTGGGTATTATTCTGTGGCATTGCCAGCAAACAAAAGAACATAGCAGGGCTGGGTCCAACTGTGCAGATACACCAAATTTGGAAGCGAAGAGTTCAGGAAAGTGAGATGATGTTAACTGTCTTCTTGATCCACCAGGGGCCTGCAGCAGTTGCTGCTTTGCAGTGAGGTCTTTCAGGTCTTTATATAATTATAACCAGTTTAGCTTGACCAGTTCATTCCAATTTCAGAGACCTCACCATTGTTTCTGTCTGTGTGTCCAGATTTTGTCAGGATGATATCTTCTGAACCAGTCAACCCTTTGTAACCAGACTCAGTGTAGTAATGCTTTGTCATGAGGAAGGAAGACATGCTAAAAGACTGATTTTCTGTCCTCATAGTCAAGGGCACAGACAGGGCACATAAAATCAAAATATGACTTTCTTGTATATCTTCTGAAGTGTTGGACCTTCTGCAACCAAACTTGGGTTAACCAAACAACAGACATGTTTTGCTCAAGTTGATAATTTGACCTTGGTTCCACTGTTTTGTTTTTGTTTTTGTTTTTCAGTGCAGGCATTCAAATAAAGATACTTTTTATGCATTTTTATGTTGAATTTTGCCACCAGATGCTGATCACATGCAGATTACACCATTTGAAAGCTCAAGTTCATGATTTGCAAGAGTGATATCAAAATAAGTGTTTAACTTTAAGCTTTGTTGTAGTTTCAGGATTTTTATATAACTATTGAATATGCATTGCATGTACTACTGCCATATTTTCCTGAGGCACAACTTTTTCTGCCTGAAAGTGCATTTCAAATAAACTTCCAACTGCAGTTTGATCATTTTAACACAATAGTAGTTAGATAAAAAAAAAAGAAAAAAAGATGAAACAGATTCACAAGATTTTCAAGTGTTATGACTGTGACACCAGTTTGGAGTCAAAAGAAGGTCACTGTAGAAGCAGTCATTGCAGTATGACAGTCTTGCCAGCTGATCCCTGTAATGCAGATTTATGAGGAATTTGTTTGGTGTTCTTTCCATTGTAGACTCAGTGAAAGTGTGATTCATGTACTGATGTTTGTGCGTCAGAACCTGAATGAGGATCAGCTGAAGCCATTGCAACAGCCCAATACTGGCTGTGTGTATAACAAAGATGACTATCTCGTCTTCATGGCCAGGGGTTTCAACCAAAGACATCTGGTGAGTCAATTAAGCCATCCTCCTCCGTCCATCTCCCTGACAACCATACCTAATCTGATGCCGATGATGAATGAAAGCAGTGGACTGGCTCTCTGCTTCAAAGTCAGATCTTTAAGTGGGTGAAATGTTGGGGGGACTATACATATCTTGAACAGTGAAATGCTTCAAAGAGTATTACATGTGAGCTTGCTTTTAATGACTGTGAGACCGTTTTAAACTTGAGCTACATGGTCATTTGTCAGCGCCCTTTTCTGTCAGTGGCACTATTTTATTATTTTCCCTTGCTTGAAGCAGTTAAAAAAAGGTGAACCCAAAAGGTGTCAGGGTGGGGGGGGGGGGGGGTTGTCTGACAAAAGGCATTTCAGTTATACAAAAGCATATTGTTGAGCTGAAATTAGTATAATATGTGCTTTTCCAGTTTGCATCCCCACAAAGTTATATTTGAGATTTTGCCTCTGTGAAATGTAGTAAATATAACTGCCTTTAACCATAACAGTATTTTTGGTTGTGGAATGTTTTCCCATATGCAAAGTCAACAGAATAAATGAATAAAATGCCAGTTGGTGCAGGGTGCATAAAAGCATCTCTACTTATTAACAAAACAAAATAAGTAAAATGTACAACTGTTTCTTAGCACCGGGGGGGGGGGGAGCAGTTCTGGAAAACATGGATTTTTCAAAGTTTATTAATAGTAGAGGAGTTTTCTCTTTTCTCTCTCAAAGATTGTCAATGAAAATGTTGCAGTCTACGCAGGATATCCATGGCTAGGGAGATATTTACCTTTAGCCCTTTGACTCCCAGCACTTTTTCACCATTTTCAGGTTACAGCACTTAACTTCAAACAGAATAATGACACAGAAGCATTGGAGACACAGAGTATATTGCCACATACATGTTCTTCATCAGCACCTTGTGCTTGCTCTCTTCACCCCCTACCACCACCACAGTAGTGACCACATCACATCCCCCCCATCCACCCCTCCCACCCACACATACACACCTCTTGATGTACTGGGTTTGTTCACCTCCTCAAACACTTCCTTCCGGATACCACTATCATCATCTGAGTTGACCTTAGCATCCCTCACCCCTCCATGCAAGCATGTTTTCTTTGTCACTTTCATCTCCATCACCCAGAATAACCAAAACAGAATGACCCACTACATCTGTAGTGAAGTGCCACTCTGCCGTCTTGGTAGAAACACTCTGAAAACTCAGTGATTAAAAAAATTAATATTTTTTTTATCTAGTGGACTTGGAACTCCAGAATGCAACAAAAACAACACCATTTGCTAGCGAGCTTCTGCATCATCAGCTACCTTACTGATCTTGGTTATTTTGATTCCACGCCATAGCATAGCATCTTGAAAAGTTTGGAAGGCATTTGCTTTTTTCAGCGTTTTTGAATTTCGCATGATGATCATAAGAGCCATTCTTGAGCTTCACACAGTCATGCCAATGTTTGTGACTTTGAGATACTTTGAGATTTACAGGAGCAATGATAAATAAAACTTACAAGTTCCAATTTGATAAATATTAACATTGTGTATGGTTATCATATCTGCAGTTGTTTTGCTGACCCAGGCTTGTATTCTTCTCCTTTGTTGTTCACTCAGACAGGAACTCAAGTAATTCAGACATATGCTGCTGTATGCTGGAAGTTATCACAGGGCTGTGGAGCTTGTATTCAAGGAAGATCAGTTATTTGTTTTCAGACTTTGCTTAAACATTAACTGGTCAGATTTTCAACACTGGTGTAGAGAGATTAACAGACTTTGTTATGATGTAGAGTAATGAGCAAGAAGGCATCTATTCAAACTTTATATGAGAACCTCCACTGAGATTGAACAGTACAGGATCATTTGACAGACACTGACCCATGTTCAAAATCAGTAGTTAGAAGACACCATTTGACCACACACACACACACACACCCTGCAGTGAACAAGGCTAGAAGTAGAATATGTAGTTTTCTACTGCACCATAGTCAGTCTCTTGTGACAATGTTCTTGTGAACAGTGTGACCAAACTAAATGTAGCCTTGATGGAGTTTTGACTCTGGTTGTAAAAGAATGAAAAATGTTACTAGAAAAATAACAAAAGTCACAGGTTTAAAAGCAAGACCTCAAAACTTTCTGCTGTATCTTATGAACATGGGCTTCTTCTGTGTTCAAGGGTTTTGAGTTGGACTTCTACGTGCTCCAGCAAGAAGAAGCACCACGGTTTGTTGGCACTGCACATCTGCTGCCCCCAACAGAGGACTGCTCCATCCACATTAAACGCGCTCCCATCATTGGCCTGAATCACAGACCAATAGGAGAAGTGAAAGGTTTGGACAGTTTCAGAACTTTTTTCTCTTCAGTCTACAGAGTTCATGTTGCGGTGTTAAAAAGCTGACCATGACGCAATTATGATCTAGCTAGGAATCGCAAAAGAAGTGTAAAGAATGTCAATGTCAGTGTCCACTTGTATGCTGCAGTTTGACTCCATGTAGGCAGCCACATGCTTGCCGTGCTTAGGGAGAAGGGAATGAGGGGAGGAAATTGTTGTTAAGATGTAGGATGGTGACAGGTCTACAAGCCAAGCTGTTCAGCATTTCATTTGCTTGTGCAGCACATCGTGAGTGTTGTTGCTGAAGTAGCTAGCAATACACAAGACTTGGAATACTCACTCTTCAAAATTCTTGCAGAATGCATCCTGTTCTGAGCCATGGGGGGGTTGTTTTTCTTCTCTTATACTGGTTTGTTTCCTGTAACTCTCTGATTGACTGGGTGTTAAAAAACAAATTAGTTGCTTACTCTCATTTCTTGAAACATGAGTTGTTATGAAAAATAAAAAAAGTATGAGATGTTAGTTATTCTGTTATATACTTGTTTCTTTCTTTAAATCGTGTGTGTGTGTGTGTGTGTGTGTGGTGTGTGTGTGTGTGTACTTGCAGTTGAAATTCTTCGCATCACCCCGCTGGATGGTTATGACTGGAAGATGGATGTGTCTTACCAGAACCACTGGAAGAAGAAGAGTGCCATGCCTCTTAATGTGGGCCATCGGGGGATGGGTTCCTCCTATAAAAGGTATGCAGTGTTTGGTACCTGTGTGGCATGTTCACAGAACTGTTTTTTGTGGTCACATTCATATTTCAGGTGCCACATGACTGATGTCTGATTGATTGATTGAACACTTTTATATATTCTCTGCTCTTGAGCAGACTGCTATAGTTGCATGTGATTCTGAATGAGTGATTAGCCTTTTATGGTTCATTTTGAATATACACTGAAGCATTGTACTTATCGTGCTATTTGATTGTTACATGGCTGGTGCCGTGTGAAACTGCTGCCATCTGGGCACACATTCTGTGTACACCATACAACCATGCAATTTTCAGTGCAAGCACCTTTTCCAAGTGATAAACAAACATACACCAAAACACAGTGAAATGTACAAAATCTGACCACTGTTCTTCACTCTTAAGCAGGCTCACTGCACTTTTGTGAGATGTGATTCTAAATGAGCAATTGTTGCTTTTTATAGCATGCTTGAATATTCGCCAAAGTGGTGTATTATTTTTGGTTGTTACATGGCTGGTGCCATGTGAAACTGCTTCCATCTCAGTGTATGTTTTGTGTACACCATACAAACATGCACCAGTTTACAGTATCACTTCATTCACAGCCACATACGTAGAGTGCATGTCTGTTTAGCTGTAACCTGCCACCTGCACTTTTGTCAAAATGACCATGATCTTTTATGTGCTATTGTGGTAACACAGAGGTGGAACAAATGCTGAAAGTTCAAACCCATCTCTTAAGAATTCTTCCACTCTGTATATTCGTCCCTTCCTGTATGTATTTATTATGTCAGACATTGTCCATCAATTGAGGAGCAGAAGGCATCTTTTTTGAGAAGAATGAAATGAACAGAACTATGTTTGGGTACTTTCTGGGGCTTGGGAAGAGGGGGGTGGTGATTTGTGAACTTCATCAATTGTTTTCATAATGGCTGACAACCTTACAGAGGTAATTCACAGACTGTACACAAAACGAATACAAACACCAGAAAGTGAAAATACAGTTATTATTTTTAAAGAGCACAGCAACTACTGAAATAGTTTACTCAGTTTCTTATACTGATTAGTGTTCTGCATTTTAGTGTGGTTATCAACCATTGTATTGTAATAAATCTAGAAAGGACTACAGTCACAGCAGTTGTTGCACCTTGCTTTGCTTGAACTGTCCTCCCTCTTTGCCATGTTTTTAAATAGCTAAAAGCAGCAATCTATCTGGACAGTACATGCAAACAGCAACAGTGTTTTGCTGATTTCACTTTCATGTGGATTTTTTTTTTTTTTTTTTTTTTTGTGGCCACTGTGAAACTGTGAGAGCTGAGTAAATGTTGAGTTGAGCAAGCTGCATTTTTTCTTTCTTTCTTTCAAAAGTAGGAACAAGAGGAAACAGAAAGTAGCTGTTATGATAGTGCTAGAGCCAGTTCTCACACAGACAGAGAGACAGACATGCACATGCACACACTCTCACAGAGCATGACTTTGCAGTAGGCTTACCAGCAACAACAACAAAATTAATTGCTGTTGTCATTTGTTTGAAGTTGAATTCTGTGCCATGCAAAGGGAGCTTCAGCTGATAGGATTTAATCAGGACCAGTTGATGCATTAGATGTAGACTGAAGGACCCAGGTATAACCACTGACAGCTGATGCTTACTGGAATGGAGGGACCACGTGTAGGGGAAAGCAGCAGGGTTATTCAGAGGGCGTGCAGGGAATTTCTCAGCAGGTCTGATCCTGGCTTTGCCTGTATTACACGGGTGCAAAAATGATCTGTGTTCACCTATCTGACATGGATAGACTTTGAGAGAGAGGCAGGGAATAGAGAGATTTGTGTGTGTGGAGGGGGTGGGCGGGGGGGGGGGGGGGGGGGGGGGGGAGAGAGTGAGAGATGGGGAGAGAGAGTTATGTAATTCAAATTGGGGTGTGTATTTCACCAATATTTTGGCTATACCATCTGGGCTATGTATTTATTATTGTTATTGTTAGTTTGATGGTTACATACTTGTAAGCTGAAGTGTCTTGTGAAAAGATTTGGTTGCACAAAAATAAAGAAAGAATGTCAATGAATAAAAAGATAGAAGATAGGTTAAATATTCATTGAAAGTTATTCAGATGCTGCTGTCTGTATCACTGAACTTTTTGTAACCAAAAACCATTAGTGCATATGTAGTAGTGTGGTGATGCAGCAGCATGAGCCAGAGTGTCATACAAAAAGACTGGTTCCTTTGTCTTCCAGTTCAAGGTCACAGCAAGGGTTCATATGATAAATATGACTGTTCTGCCTACTGAACTACTTATCCTGTAGCAACCAAACTTAGTATATTGTAAACTTAGTACAATGGTATATTGTTATAAGCCAGAGTGTCTTTTGAATTTAGATTACATTGCTGTGTTCAAAATCAAGGTCATAGCAAAGCTTTAAAACTTCATTGCATGTTTGTAAATTATATATTTTTTGTATACATATATTTTATATACTGGTCTCGTTGCAATGGAACTATATGTGTTGATGTACTATTACTAATATCCAGACCAAGTGCAACAAGTGGGTATATATTCTGACAGCAACACTATGACTTAGTGTCACTAGGCACACAGTGGGGAGTATTTTGTTGTACAACAAATCTTGTTAATAGTAATAATAGAATTGCAGAATTTTCCAAGAAGCTTGATGGATCACAAGGGTTTTTTGATTGCTTGTTTACATTTTGATATGATAAACCTGACTTGATTTTGTGTGTGTTGTTTTTAGGGTTGCCAATGCAAAGGAGAATACGGTCTTTTCCCTGCATTCAGCAGCTCGACTTGTGAGTTATCCAAAATATTGTTTTTGAGTTGTTGGTTGTTTTGGATTGTTAGTTGTTGTTTTGTTTTGGGGGTTGCTTTTTGTTTTTGTTGTTTATTTGATGTGGGATTTTGGGTGGGTGGGTGAAGGGGAGTGAGTAACATCTTTATTCAAGATTTTCTCTCTGAACATCCTTTTGCTTTTGCTGTCAGAGTGGGCTCCACTCTGTTAGTCATTAGAGCAGCATGAACAGGAAGTGGGGGTTCCACAAGGTAGCATCCTGTCTTCTGTTTGTTTAAAACTATTAAAAGGCACAAATTGCTTTCATAAATGTTGTAAAAGAAGTGAAATTCCTTGAACTGAGTTTGATTTTATATTCCAAACTGACCTTTAAAAATCATGTACAATACCTTAAAACACCAAAAAGCTCTTGACATTCTGCCACATATTGTTTAGGGAGCTGATCATATTGTCCAGCTATTGTATTGTTCTCTAGCCCATTCGAAACTGGATTACAGATGCATTATTATGGATTTGCTTGTCAGTCAGTCCTGCACTTGAACTTCTTCATCACCTAAAGTTGTCTCTAAATTATGTCCTGAAACTAAAGTCTCTCCCAGAAAATCCAGCTTACAGTTGCATTTTTGAACTTGAAAATGTCAAACTTTTGAAAGAATCTTCACCTTGGTATCTCTCTCAATTTTACCTCACTTGGAGAAATCCAAAATTGACTTTGCTCTGATTGGTGTTCTGTGGACTCTGTCCACACACATGATCTGTTTTGACTTAGCAGATTCTAAAAAAGATACCATGTCATCCTGAAATAGACAAACAGTTCTTTTTAAAACTTTTTTCAGAATACCCTTCATCAGAGAAAATTTTCACTGATGGCTTGAAGTCATGAAATATTTTTAAAACAGTTCATTTGTCATCTTCCTATAAAACAGTTCATTTGTCATCTTCCTATAAAACAGTTCATTTGTCATCTTCCTAATGACAGTCCTGTACATTGGAGAACTTTTACTAGTTTTAGGCATGTTTACCATTCTTGGGGAAAGTCTTTTCTGGTCCTGTCTGATTCCCTTTCACCTCTTCAAGCTATATATAACGTGATATGTGACCACCCTATTCTAGCAAAGATTCTTCAACTGTGCTTGGAATTAACCAGAGATGGGAAGGAGATTGTTTTTGCCTGGGTTCCCAGCCACATGGGCATTAAAGGAAATTCAGCTGCAGACTCTGCTGGTGAGGATGCCTTCAGTGGCAACATGTCAGATGAACTGATATTGATACCCTTCTCATTTCTGAAAGTGTGTCTAAATAAGTATCTTAGAGCTCTGGCAGCTGGAGCAGGACAAGTGCCCCCACAACAAGCTGTGTAAGATCTTTTTGAAACTGAATGATTATTGTTTCTTATCCCCATACTGACAGAAGAAAACAGACTTTATCACTTGATGATGATGATGAGTTGATGCTTAATGTCCTCAGATGTCATTTGACATATTAGGGACAAGTTGTGACCAATGCCGAAGCACGGTTCAATAAAAGCCACATATGTAAGGTGTATGCGTGTTTAGCTGTAACCTGCCACCTGCACTTTTGGCAGAATGACTGGGATTTTTTACGTGCTACTGCAGTAACACGGGGGTGGAATGGATACCGAAATAAGAGTCAGCACAGAAAGTCGACCCTGGAGAAGAAAATTCTCCCGCCGTTCCAGCAGGGATTCGAACCCGCGACCTTTCAATCACAAGTCCGGTGCTCTAACCACTGAGCTATCCCCGCCCCCCCTTTATCACTTGTGTATCCACTGGAATTTATATATGGCTTGCTCTTTCTTACTGAAGGGAGAGGAGCCACCTGTATGCATTCTATACAACACTGTTTGTTTTGTTTTTGTGTTCTGATTTGATTGAAGTAAGGTACCAGCATTTTACTGCTTGGCCATTGAGGATTTTGTTCAAAGATGTATCTGTGGAATACATTTTTGATTATATGAAATAAATAAAATAGATTGGAAAATAATCTTTGTTGTTACATATTGCCTCCAGTTTTGTACCCACCTGTGTTTTTAACGACAATGTGCAAGTTTTAATGTGTAAATATTTTTAGTGTGTATTGTGATCTAACAAAATGTGTTTCACACATGTAGACCAATTCTAGTTTGCAGCCTGTGCATTCTGGTTGTTGTCTTACGTAGGGAAAATGGATCGTTTTTGTTACCTGACACATGATCAAGTGTCAGAAAAGTACACCACAGCTTTTTTATAATCATTAAATGCTTCAGCTTCAGGGGGCTTCACCCCCTGTCCCATCAGGGTCACTGATCCCCATGGCCTTGCCAGGGGGTCTAGGTCATCCCAGACTCAGTGACCTGTTTTCATTTTCGCAGCTTCACTTCCACAGTCTGTGTATTTTACAACCATGCAAAGTTTGGACTTCATTCTAGAAGAAATTACCAAGAAAACTATTTTCACTTTTAATTTGCTGGATGCCAGTGTGCAGATGGTCATTAAAGGTGGTATAAATTGGTTGAGTTAAAAAAGTATATCATGTTTAGTTTCATGTGACGTGTCATTTATAGTACTGAGGGAAATTCTGTAATTTGGGAAGATGCACACACTGACACATGCACACAGGTTTTCACACGTGCATGTGCAGCCAATCACAACACTTCTTCTGGGAATTACCTTGTGGAATAACTGATTGTATATGCCATCTAGTCCTTGTCATCTAGACAGACAGGCAAAGAGGAAAAAACTGGCTCAAATAACTGGCTGAAGTGAAATAAGAAATTGCTGAGAAAGTAAACTTTCAGTTTAACTGTTTAGTGGCACTGTGACCAAGACATATAAAAAGATATTTATACTATGTAGTTCAGTAAGTGCTGCTATCATGCAAAGTTTCATACTGATGACATTTTAGTGCCCATGGAAATCACAGCATTGAAGTTTGTTTACAGACAGCAAGCCAAAAGTCTTGACACTAAACATATGAGTAAAAACAAAGCAAAGAAACCAAAGACAAAATGCGAACAAAGAAACCATGCATTTGATATCCATCATTTATGTAATGCCTGCTAAAATGTTCCAGGGAGCAGATTTTGTGGAGTTTGATGTACTGCTGACTAAGGACCATGTACCAGTGATCTATCATGACTTCAGCATATGTCTGTCCACTGCAAGAAAGGCAAGTTCATTAATGTACATTGCAGTACCACAAAAAATCTTCCTCCTTTTTACAGTCTTCCACTTGGATATTGTGTTAGCATTTTGTTAGCTGCTTGTCTCTTCTTTTTGTTGTTGTTTGCTCTTAAAAGGTATTTAAACAGTGAAAGATATATCTCTTAACTTTCTTAACTTGTTTCATATACAAGTTAGTGTTCAATATAATGAAAATTAAAAAAATCTGAAAATTGCAACAACAAAAAGAGTTTTGGAAAAGACCCTTTTAATGCATCATCTGAGTTATATTTTATGTACAGAAAGACACTGAAAAAGAGCTGCTAGAAGTGGCTGTCAAGGACCTGTGTCTCAAGAACCTGCAGTCTATGAAGGTAAGCTCCACTAGGAGGTGTCCTGATCCTAGAAGTACGGTGTCAGACACCTGCAGTCTATGAAGGTAAGCTCCACTAGGAGGTGTCCTGATCCTAGAAGTAAGGTGTCAGACACATGCAGTCTGTGAAGGTAAGCTCCACTGTAGGATGTGCTCTGCTTCTAGAAGTAAGGTGTCAGACACATGCAGTCTGTGAAGGTAAGCTCCACTGTAGGATGTGTTCTGCTTCTAGAAGTAAGGTGTCAGACACCTGCAGTCTATGAAGGTAAGCTCCGCTGTAGGATGTGTCCTAAACATTAAAAAAGAACCAAAACTAAACCTTTATCAAATGTATCAGTCCAGCAGATTAAAGGAGTACACCCTGCACTCATCCAGCCATACATAAACATTAAAATAATTCTGCATTCATGAATAATATCAGGATGTAAAATTTGTTACATGAGCAATGTTCAAAAAAGAGTGACACAGAATGAATCTGGTGGATCACCCCCTTTTTCAAGACCTCCCTGAAACTCCAACAAAAGTGGTCTTAGTAGAGGGGTGGTCCTTTGTGAGGGGTTCATTTACACATATGGTCTTTCATCAGGGTGGTCTTACCAGGCATAATGTTGTGCAGAATGTTTCACTCCCTCCAAAATCTAAGGTCAGAGGGTTGCAGGGAGACTTAAACCATTACATAGTGCATGTTGTTGTGGCATCTCATGGGGTTGCCAAATAGACTGGGCCCACCAAGTATCCCAATAAAGTTGCATGAACTGGTGTTACTTCGCAATATCTTTGCGGTTTTGCATGCAACTGTAGGGCACACTTGTGGATGGTGTTGAGCAAGTTTATACATAGCTGCTGTGAAGGAGATCATAGCCATACTTTCATAAAAAATAATTTTAACAAACACACAAAATCTAGCATACAACACATTCAAGAGCCTGCTAGCAATAACCACAAATAGTATGTTTTCTTCTGTATCAGATCTTTGACTTGAGAGAGTTGTTATGTGCAACTTCCAAAGAATACTGTTGAGTCAAGTTAGAGGATTGGGCAATTTCCTGCTTTCTTTGTGGTATATTCCAATAAATTATTCTTTGTCTAAATACTAACAAAATAGCTGTGCGGTGTTAATCATTACATCTTATGGTGTTTATTGTCATATTCTACAAGTTTCATTTAAAATGTTCTTGGCAGTACTGCAGCACACCATTGTGCATACTAGGTGTGTTGACAGGTACATGGGCAGTTGTGCATTTTTATTTGATCATATTCAGAGTACATTTTTACTAAATAACGCACTGCAACATATTGCTTGCAAGTTGTATGTGTACACACAAATAATGTTTTAGTGCATGCATACACACTCACACTCTGTCTGCCTGCCTAGGTGCCTGTCTGTCTCTGTCTCTGCCCCCCCCCCCCCCCCCCCACCATCTCTCTCTCTCTCTCTCTCTCTCTCTCTCACACACACACACACACACACTTGTGCAAAGCATAGGATGAATTGTGTGCCCATGAACCCCCTTTTTTCTTCTTCACCTGTATGTTGGTTAATGCCTTTAAAAATACAGTGGCATCTTTTGCCACTCAAGAATCCTTAGAGTAGATGGTGCATTTCTTTAGAATTAACTTGATTTTGCATTCCAGATGTATGCTCCTTTCTTCATTTCTCATACTTCATACACAACATGTAAGTAAAACCCCCCACAAAGTTCCAGTAAAGAAGCATGTTAAAAACCTAAACATTGTGATGAAGCCTCAAGCAGTTTGTTACACTTACGGATTATACTTACAACTACATGCAAATATAAGCTAGATATAGGTTTCAAGATTACAAGAATATTTATTTGCCAGTGACAGAATGTGCACAGGAATTTGTCTTGGTGACATTCCATTCATTACAGTGTGCTTGTAGATATATACACAATGATACAAGTTAATGTCACAATCTCTCTCACACATACATGCACCCCTCTCTCTCTGTGTCTCTCTGTCTCTCTCTCTGACATATAATAAATTTTTCACAGTTTTGCAAAGGTGGAGGTGCCAACAACCTGCACATCTGACTTTTCAACAATGCACACTGAAAAAAGCCACTTCCAAGTCACAGTAAACCACACAGTACATGTGTTACGGAGGATCACAAAATGCCAGCTAAAATGGAACAGTTATGTTGCTGTTGTTGCTGCTGCTGCTACTCAGTATTTTTCTTGTCATTGTTCCTAGTTGTTACGCTTGTGGTTGTAACTTGATTTCTTCATCATCTTCATGGAAACTGCCAGAAAGAAAAATTAGGTTGTTTTGTGTCTCCACATAGTTTACAAGGAGTTACGGATTTTTTTCTTTTTTGCTTGATAATAATACTGACAGCAGTATTAGCTGTTGACAATGATTGAAAACATGCATATTTTTCCTCAGTGTGTACTTCAGTAGATTCATCCAGGCATAGTGAGCAGATTTTGAAAACAGCTCAACCATCAGTACTATATTTCCATCTGAGCATGATTTAGGTTTGCTGTATTATGTATACAACTGACAACAGTACAGAATACAGAAAACTTTATAGTACTGTGAGATAGATTTGTCTTTAGACAGGATAACAGAAACAGTAGTTACATCACATCAGTAATAATCTTTAAAAAAAATTGACTCCCCTCCAGTATCCCTTCTTGAGGCCCTTCACACTCCCTATTATCTCTGTCCTTTCTCACACTTTATCTCTGCCTGCCTGTCTGTGTGTCTCTTCTACAACGCTCACATAAAACCTCACATTGATTATGTGTCAGTAGTGTGGGATGGCTATGGTGAGGTATACTTTAAAAAATTTAACACCCAGACAAATTAATCCTTCCTGATCTTTCCTATCTACAGAGCAAAAGATGTGTGCACTTGGAATTTTAAATCTACTGCAACAGCTCACTTACAATAAAGGAATATTTATGCATAAAGTTTTTAATAATTCCCCAAACTACCTTGCACAACTCTTCATTAATCACCAGTCCCACTACACTAACTCCAGGAATAACCTCTACGTGCCAAGGCCAAGACTTGTTTAAAACTAGCATATCCTTCACTGGAGTGTCCCTCTGGAACTCCCAGCCTCAAAACATAAAATCTTGTATTTCTTTTCCTTGTTTCAAACATAATCTGCACAAATACTGTCTGAGTCATCAAATTTGCATGGATTTATTTGAGTCACATGTTTGCCTAAAAATTTGATTGTTGTATACATGTATGTCCATGAAAGGAATTTAATTTCAATATTTCTGCACATTTGTAGGGACTCTGTGAAACTGCGTTAATTAATTGCTAATTTGTACTTATATAATATCTGTGTGTGGATAATATCTGTTTGTGGTATCATCATGCTTACCTCTGTTTGAAGAATAACAAGGACTGGCTGTTAGGTCCAAATTGACCTAACACTACTATCATTGAGTACTAAAGTTTTTTGAGTTCTCTCACCCTCACAAATCCTAATTTATGTTCACACCACACACACATACAGCAACATCAGTCAGAAACTTGTTGTCCTGACAATGCTGGCACCACACCTTCAAAAAGTTCATTTGGTGAATGGCTGAAGGAATGAAGCATGACTGAAAAGGTTTTGTTTTAACAAGAGGTACTTCGAATCTTCTCTCAGAAGGCATTTGGTTGAAGTACTGAGCAAGGATATGGCTGTCATCTAGCAGAATCTTTCTGCTCTAGGAAAGAGTTCTTGTGCTGAAGATGGTGTCAAGACTGTGAATCTGCATGCCAACAATCTTCTCACAGAGATGCACAATCCTCTCTAGTTTGCTTAAATTCTTCAAGACATACCCACTGCTGCACATGCTTTTTTGGTGTCCGGTCCATCAGAATCAGCAACAAAGTTTCTTCTTCTTTTTTTCCTCACCAGAACCATCATTGTTAAGTACATTATTTTATTAATCTTTTAAAGAAATAATTTCATTTTTCCATTTAGTGCTGTGTAAACCATACTTTGTTCAAGGTATGTCTTGACACTATAAAGAACATTCTTCCAAGCACCAGACATAGCTCACCCCAAAAAAGAGAAGTGGATTAGCTCTCCATTTCATTTTTCATCATTTTTCACCATTTAGTTGTTGTTTAAGTGTTGTTTTGTAACTTGATAAAGCATTGAGCATCACCCTGATATAACCATACTGGTTAAGTGGGCGTTAAACACCAAGTTACTTAGCATATAATTGAGCTTTTCTTTTAATCTGACCATAATTATGTTATTGTCTTCATTCCTCACTCAGATCTACAAATCACTGTGTCCAAGGTCAAAGTCAGATTATTTTTTTTACTGTAGTGTTATTGTTCATTCTCTGTAAATTGCCATGAACTTGGGTTTATCCCAGGATGAGGCACTTGGTATGTTTGCAAAACCTTATTGTCAGCTTCTTTTTTCATATTTTAAGTACACTCTTTAAGCAGGAGCTTTCAAACATTATATGATGATAACCTGTACTGAGTTTGCCTACTCATACTGTTTTAGTGGTCTTGAACTTATATCAGGCTCCTAGCAGCATTGTACAGGGTATAACTGGCATTTGTTTTTCCTTGTGTTCACACTGGTTATAAGGCTCTTGACTGATTGTCAAGGTCATAGGAGAGCAAATGTCGTTTTCTTGCTGTGAATTGTGTTTCCTCAGACTACTGCTTTGTTGAGTGAGAACGCTATGCATATATATCAAGAATATTATTGATGCCTGTCTTTTATTTATGATTGCAGCTGTTCCACACCTGCTCTATGAATGAAAAAAGAATAGGTAAGGTTATGTGTGTGTGTGTGAACCATATCTTTTATGTATAATTATCTGTCTGACACTGTTTCTTTCTCATCATCTTTTTCTGTCATCATTTTATTTTTCTGCACTCAACAGACAGTCTCTCTCAGCAATACTGATATTGGCTTTGTTGGAATCATCCACAACTTTGGCTTCATCTTTGATAGCAATCTTTTGGTGAAACAGCACATCATCAAAACATGTAATTTTGAGGCTGCATTCATTGATATCAGACACTTTAGTTCCATTTGCCGGTATCTCAGACACTTAAGTTCCATTCGCCAGTATCTCACTGAAGGCTCAGCCAAGGCATGGGTTATCCAGCTGAGACTGCTGCAATTCTCTACTTGCAGGCTATCCACAGACAGTCATCAAACCACTCAAAACATGTTCAAAACTCCACAGCTAAACTCGTCCTTAAATCTTGTATAGCAGAACATGCCAGATCTCTTCATAAGCAACTGCACTGGCTCCCCATAGAACAGAGAATGAGATACAAAAGATGTCTCTGTGGTCAGATTATCACTGGCACTTCCCCTCAGTTCTTGTCTGAAATTGTCTAGATCTATGTCCCATTTATATCTGTGCATTCTGCAGCTAAATTAACTGTCCACAACCCCACCTTCAGAAGAAAACAGCATGGTGACCATGCCTTCTGCTTCTCTGCTGCATAAGTTTGGAATTCTCTCCCTTTTGCTGTCCATCACAACCCTTCTCTCCTGCATGGTGACCATGCCTTCTGCTTCTCTACTGCATAAGTTTGGAATTCTCTCCCTTTTGCTGTCCATCACAACCCTTCTCTCCTGCATGGTGACCATGCCTTCTGCTTCTCTACTGCATAAGTTTGGAATTCTCTCCCTTTTGCTGTCCATCACAACCCTTCTCTCCTGCATGGTGACCATGCCTTCTGCTTCTCTACTGCATAAGTTTGGAATTCTCTCCCTTTTGCTGTCCATCACAACCCTTCTCTCCTGCATGGTGACCATGCCTTCTGCTTCTCTACTGCATAAGTTTGGAATTCTCTCCCTTTTGCTGTCCATCACAACCCTTCTCTCCTGCATGGTGACCATGCCTTCTGCTTCTCTACTGCATAAGTTTGGAATTCTCTCCCTTTTGCTGTCCATCACAACCCTTCTCTCCTGCATGGTGACCATGCCTTCTGCTTCTCTACTGCATAAGTTTGGAATTCTCTCCCTTTTGCTGTCCATCACAACCCTTCTCTCCTGCATGGTGACCATGCCTTCTGCTTCTCTACTGCATAAGTTTGGAATTCTCTCCCTTTTGCTGTCCATCACAACCCTTCTCTCCTGCATGGTGACCATGCCTTCTGCTTCTCTACTGCATAAGTTTGGAATTCTCTCCCTTTTGCTGTCCATCACAACCCTTCTCTCCTGCATGGTGACCATGCCTTCTGCTTCTCTACTGCATAAGTTTGGAATTCTCTCCCTTTTGCTGTCCATCACAACCCTTCTCTCCTGCATGGTGACCATGCCTTCTGCTTCTCTACTGCATAAGTTTGGAATTCTCTCCCTTTTGCTGTCCATCACAACCCTTCTCTCCTGCATGGTGACCATGCCTTCTGCTTCTCTACTGCATAAGTTTGGAATTCTCTCCCTTTTGCTGTCCATCACAACCCTTCTCTCCTGCATGGTGACCATGCCTTCTGCTTCTCTACTGCATAAGTTTGGAATTCTCTCCCTTTTGCTGTCCATCACAACCCTTCTCTCCTGCATGGTGACCATGCCTTCTGCTTCTCTACTGCATAAGTTTGGAATTCTCTCCCTTTTGCTGTCCATCACAACCCTTCTCTCCTGCATGGTGACCATGCCTTCTGCTTCTCTACTGCATAAGTTTGGAATTCTCTCCCTTTTGCTGTCCATCACAACCCTTCTGTCCCAGCTTTCAGAACTTGTCTTTTACCTCTTCAAGTGGTATTTTGACCAGTATACCTTCTTATATATATATCCATTTTGCTTGTGTGTGTCTGTGCGTATTCTTTTTTATTTGTCTGTAGCGTATTCTTTTTTGTTTCTTTTTTGCACTGTATGTATGCGTACACATGATCCTCTATGTGTATGTGTGTGTGTATGTGTGCGCATGCACACAGTCCTTTGAATGAATGTTTGTGTGTTTTGTTATACTTTGTACAAACAAGTATGTTTATTTGTGTCTTATTATGCCACTGCTTTTATGCGAATATTTTTATGCATTCAATGTTTCTCAACGTAAAGTTGTAAAATACTATGAGTCACTGAAAGCACTCTCAGTCTCACAAATCCCCTATTAATTATCATTATTATTTTGTTTTCTTACAGACATTTCAAGTCCATTCATATGTCAGTCTTTTTTCCAAGCACACAATCAAGTGCTGAAACTAACATCCCATTTGGTGACTTTTTCCCCCGCTTAAAATGGTCATACAGTCCCCAGGAATGTTTTACATCTGTAATGGGGGGGGGGGGGTATATTGGGTCGCCCTGATATAACCACAATGGTTGACTGGGTGTAAAACACCAAGTTACTTACTGGTATGTTGGAATTACTGCATCCATGTGTTGGGGCTGTGTCCAGAAAATATTCTCTGAACTGCTCAACCTTTTGCAACCAGACTTGGTATGGTGGTGCATTGATCATCATGAGCCAGAGTTTCATGCAAAAGAAGCTGGGTTGCTACCTTCAAAGTCAAGATGACAGATCTTATATCATCAAAATATGACTGTTTTCTACTATAACTTTTGAACTAATGATTCTTTTGAAACCAGACTTAGTTTGATTGAAGACCATCATAAGCAATGATACCATCATAAGGCACATACAGCTGCTAGTGAAAATATTGATTTGTGGTGGTCTTGATCACAGCAGATGTTCAAAATTTCAAGTGTTTGTCCAGATATCTTCTGAACTGCTAAACCTATTGTAACTAAACTTAGTATGGTGAGGCATCATAAGCTGGTGTGTTGTGCAATTAAAAAAAAAAATGGGGGGTCAAGGTCACAATAAATCAATATATGTCTTCTGAACTGCTGATGGTACATCATCATAAGCTGGAGTGTCTTTTTTTGGTCTTTTTTATTTTTATTTTTTAGGTTGAAGTGTAGAAAAAAAAAAAAAAACACATATTGAGGAATTATATATGTAAAGATCTGGAATACCTTGAACATAGTGAATTTTGGAAGGGGGTGGGGGAAGAAAATTCTACTCCCTTCATAAAGAGCCTATTGGGTACATCAGTTCTCCCCCCCCCCCCCCCCCAGCCAGATCTAATTTTTGCCCCACAATCTTAAGCAGAGACCAAAGGGGTTATCAAAACTCTGATCCTCATGGGGACCATTGTGATGTTGGTTGCCAAGGTCAGACATGTGTTTCACTACCTGCCTAGCTCCTCAGCTGGGAGTCTTGCTTTGCTGTGCTGAAGGTTAGGGTCATAGTGAACATTCAGACTTCACTCAGTATCAGTCAGTATTTCTTCACCACTGATATCTCTGCAATGTGCTGCCAGACTAGGTGTAGTATGATGACAATAACAGTGCACACAAAGTGGTGGGGGGGGCCATGCAAGGCAACATTTTTTGCTCTTGAGATATTCAAGGGATTTGAAGTGCAGTTGTGTAACTTCATGTATGGTTTGTTTTGCTAGAGCTGACAGAGGAAGTGTCTGAAGAGGACTTGCAGCCATTCCCTACACTACAGTATTGCCTGGAGTATTTGGATCCAGCTGTTGGTTTCAACATTGAAATCAAATACCCACAGCTGCTTGAGGTAAGTGCAGGGTTGGATCATGTACTTACTTTTCCCCATAGGGGAATGGGGCTGCTACCATTTTTAAAAACCTAAAGTATGCTGTATAAGCATCTGCATAATTTTTTATGGGTGATTTGAGTGTGAGATGCACACGTGTCAGAGCCTTGTGTGTGAAATGTTCCTTGGGTGTCACTGTTGGTGCTGAAAGGGCAAGAAACAGGATTCTCCTAGCTGGTTACCAATGGGCCAGTGGACGCTAAATACTGTAGTTATCACAAAAAAAAAGGTCAATGCATGATTTTCCTTATTGTTTGTTATTTATGGTGTGTTCAGTATATTATTGTTATGTGAGGATTATCTGCCAGCATGACTGGGTGTTTGTGAGTGTGTGTGTATGTGTGCAGTGTGTGTGGGTCAAATTCAGGTCTCACTGGGTGTATCTCATCAGCCAACATTGTCCTCAGTTTGTCACTAGTTGTTGATAAGCTGTGTCTGTATATATTATGCTTTCGTGCCTTCTCCCCACCACCCCACCTGCCTTCTTGATGTCAGTTCTTGTTGAATCTGTTTTTGTCTTGTTTGGATGCATTTTCAGCCCAGCAAGTCATTCCAAAAGTTAAAACACTGCCAAATAGTAGCTGTACAAAACATCTGTAAAACTTCTTTACGGACATCAGATCACCTGAGTTACTGATAGAATCTTACCTTACCTGGTAGATTAGTCTTACCTTACCTGGTAGATTAGTAACCAGCTAAAACTGTCACAGAATTTCCCGTACCGATGAAATAACAAAATCCCTTTCCTTCTCCCCCCCCCCACTCCTCCATGTCCATGCCCCCCCCCCCCCCCTTTTTGCACAGCTCCCCAACAAGTTTTTCAAAGCTATTGTGTTTGATTTGCTTTTCATCTTCCTTTTATAAACCTTTTGGCTAGTTAGCATTTTCTCAGCAAACCACCTAAAAAAACTGAGATAGGAAAACTATATACTTTTCATCTTCCTGGTCTGGTGCATGATCTCTGACACTTGGCTAACTGATTAACACAGCAAGAATTATCACTGAAGCTGCATCACATGGCGCCATTGTATAGAATCAGATAGTGCACAAAAGTGGAACAGCTTATTTTGATCTATTTTAACAAAAACCAAAACATTTATGTCGTATAAGCTTTTCTCAACAGACATCCAAGGTAGAATAGACAAAAAATACAATTTCTTGACACACCTACATGGGTTTATCTGTTGTGACAATCTTGTTATTGTCGTTCTTGGGTGATTTTACATCAAAGGGACAGTACGACATGCAAGGCTCTGGCACACAACCCAAATTATAGTTCACAGCCCACCCCCCACCCCCTTTCCCCCCAAACACATGCATTCACTGACTTACACACATGCTGCATCACGGTAGAGAACACCAACGTATTTTTTTAGTGAGAGTAATAACTATGCTATGTTTGTTCAAAGTTCAAAGGAACGTCGTTGATTTGCAAACCATAAAAAGATCTGTTTTTGTCACATGTAGTGCTAGCCTGGGCTGCCATGACAGGCAGCCTGCAGTGACCTGCAAAATGCACACTGTTCAGTTATCTAGCTGTGCCTGAACAGAAACAGCAGAGTTACTTTTGCTTTGCAATAAAACCAGAAAGAGACTGAATTTTTGTTCTTAGCTGGGTTGTTCTTCACTGCTGGTGAAGCTGAGACTGTTCTATGGAAATGAATAAAGACAGTGAAATCAATTTGAGTTGTGTTCAAATGGTGTGTTGTGTTCTGTCTTGCACTATGCATGTATGGCAAGTCAAAGTAGTGCACCAGAGGAGGAGGAGGATGCAGTGCATGTGGAATATGCACCAGAGGGGTTGGACAGGTTCTCATGAAAAAATTACCTTGTGTAAGAGATGTCTAAGTACTGTTTTATCAACCACAATGAAGTGAGGAAAGAGATTTTGTGCCTCTCATAATGGGTTGTATGGATTAGGTGTGGTTGTCTCTTCTCTCCTCCCCCCCCCCCCCCCCCCCCATCCCCCTTGTAATCTCTCTACTGTACCATTTGCGCATCTAAAAAGTTGACTCTTTCCACACCTCTCATGTGATCTGTTTCCTCACTTCATTGTGGTCAGTAGAATTTTAATTACATATATCGCTTGCACAAGGTATGCTCTGCATAATGTTATAATTAATAATGTCGTGCAAAAATGGCTGCTGAAAATGGGAACTTTGACATCCAATCTCTTGACAGCATGCAGCAGAAATCAACACAATTTCTGAATGAAAGCTTGTGCACAAAGTATAAAGCAACAAGTGTCTTATCACACTCCAAGCATCGCTTTCCAGCAACTTCCTCCAAACTCTGCCAGATTTAGTTACGCCACTGAAGGGGCACTCTTTATCTCCGCGCAGCTGTCCAGCAACGCAGTCAGCCCCCTCCAAAAGGTTCCCTCCGAAAGGTTCGGGTACTAATATGACTGTAGAAGCAACCTAGCGCCAAAGCACGCACGTAAACATGAGACGCATCCACCCCAGGTATAAAAAAAAAAGAGTTCCGTCTTGATTCAAACGATTGTGATTTTATTTGTGCTAGTGTAAACCTTGTTGGTGGCTATGAATGACTCACCTTGTTTTATATGAGTTGTTTGTAACAAGCTTACCACTGTTTGAGCACCAACAAAAAACTGCTCGTTAACTGACAGTTTTCTGGACCCTATGGCGCCAGTAACTAAATACGGCAGTGGATGAAGAATGTCGTAAACCATTGCTTGGAGTTTGGCATCTTATTTGAAATACATAAGGACCGTTTGGATACAGGGTCTGAGCCAGGCAAAGTTCTGTTAATGCTTGTGACAGTGTGGGTCACATCCTTTCCTGAGTGTTCCTTTTTGTCTGCAACCAGCTTGTGCTCTTCAGACTCAGGGAAACATGCTATAAACAGCTCAACCCATCTCCATTAGCTTGTTGGAAAAACGTGCTGGCCAGCTTTACAGAAACTGTAGCACTGTCCCCACAAAGACAAGGTGTATTATTCAGGACTAATACATGTCCCCACAAAGACACGGTGCATTACTATTAGTCCTGAATAATACAACTTGTCTTTGTGGGGACAGTACTACCATGTATATATACAGTACATAGTCCATGCCCTATTAAATATATTGGAAACTGTATCCCAAATTGTTTAGCTTTCATTTGATCTTGAAACTTCAGTGAGTGGGTGACTAGAACAAAGTGTGTCTGCATCATTTTATGACATTTAGATTTTTGGCTAGATTGCCCTCATACTGTCAACAGTACTAAAGAACAACCCAGCTGTGATGCCAGCTTTCTTTGAGGAATATTTTCACTGCCTTTCCCTATTATTGTTTGAGAGCCACATCACACAGGACAGGAAACCAAACCACTCCTCAAAGTCCAGTTTGAAGCATGGTAATGGATGAAGTGGACTGGCTGACAACGGCAGCAGTAGGGGAGTGCTCAGTGGAGTTGTTGACTGTGATTTTACTGACTCGTTTGGCAATGACAGTGATTTCCATGCTGAAGATGATGTCAGTACCTGGAGTGACAATGGAGATGATGTGCATGGTCTGAGTGGGCAAGCAAGGTTACCAGCTCTTCCATATCAAAACTGGAGAGGAGAAACAACCCAGAGGTCAGTGGACAGTTTGTGATTTTTCTACACACTGCTGATTGTTGTTCATGTTCATGGATTTATACATAGGCTAATGCTCACATCCAAAGCCCCCCCCCCCCCCCCACCTCCCTCCATGCACCCCCGCTCTCTCTCTCAAAAAGTGTTTGTGCGTATCATGAACAGATGTGTTTGTTTAAATGGGCAGAGGGGTGTTTGCATATATGTCACATTACATGTATTTGTTTTTGTTTTTTTACAGTCCTTCACATGTGTGATACTTAATATATTTTGACTTCTTTATTTTCATCATTTTCAGTTGGTCCACAACACAGTGGTCATGGCAGAAGTGGATGTGGATGAGGGGATGGGTGAGAACATAAACAAGTCCACTTACTGCAGTAGCTGCCATACAGTAAAGACTAGCTCACCACTTACAATAAATAAATAAAAATAGTGCGATGGATTTTTCAAAATGGCAACAGTGATGAAGAACTGTTATTAGCTGTTTACTACTGCTGAAGAAATTACTCAAGTACAAGTCGGCTGTCTGCCTAATGCAGTTGCTGTTTTTTCTTTTCTTTTTACGGTCTTGTTTTACACCACTGACACCACCAACAACTGCAACAGCAACATAGCAGAGTACAATGACCCAGTGAACATCAAATATACAAAAATGTAATTCACGCACAATTCACATTGACACACAGGTGTGAATTGGCATGAAGCAGCAATGTAGATTTTTTCCCCAATGGCAGTGATTTAAAAAAAAAAAAAAAATGCAGAATTGTAAACTCTCTCTCTCTCTCTCTCTCTCTCTCTCTCTCTCTCTCTCTCTCTCTCTCTCTCTCTCTGTGTTTTGATTGACATTACTGTCTTTTTGCATGTATTTTGGCAGCCTTTTGTGTTTCCAAACCCTATTGGGTTTGACTGTTTAAGAATTGTCATGGAAATTCTCATTTGCATTGTTATACCTGAGCTGTGATTATTTCATTACTATACTCATAGGTGTGGATTTGGTTTTGTCCTGTTATTCTTGTTTATTTATCCTTTGAGAACAACCACTGCAGGGGGAAAATGTCAAAAAGATTTCTTCCCCATTGAATGTTTCATCCGGAAACAACCAAGCTTTATAAGTTTGCAACACAGCACTGTAAAAATTGGGCTTTCTGAACAACATTGTCCCAAATATTGTGGGTCTGTGTTGTGTAACAAATTAAGGACATGGAGACCAGGCCTGTCAGTCTACAGCCTGTCTTGCTGTACATATTCCATTCTTCTTGACAGAAGCAGCAGCCAGAAAATGGGACCAAATTCCTAGCTGTGTGAGCACTGTGCAGGGGGTAGTGTGTGTGTGTGGGGGGGGGGGGGGGGAGGGGGGGGCAGGGTCTATGATGCATGCTTTGAAGTGTCCAGTTGGGACACACATGCACACAAATGTACACATGGTAATGCAAAATTTGATAGAGAAATCCTTTGAATTTGTTTGATCTGAGCTTTTCTCTTCCTGTTACACACATGAATAATATTGGCTGAAATAAATAGTATCACATTACTCTGTGTTCAGTATTTATTTTAAAGATTTAAGAGTGAAGGAGATGGATGAGTGGCTGAAAATATCAAATTGTAAAACAAGGGAGGTGGTGAGGCATGGTGCAGTACTAGTGCATGTCTGGTTGACTGTTGAGTGCAGCACCATAATGCCACTTTGGGCTAGCCTAATGTGAGTGTTGTACAGGGAAATCTGGTAAAACTGTCACACTGTGTGGCCTAGAACAGCAGCTGTATCTAGGAATGTGTTAGTAGTGTGAATCACTGAGTGTTGTGAATGTTGACCTTTGAAATTGGTTTACTTTTGGGCATAAAAAGTCATTGTGTCAACAGGGAAATTTATTTCAAGTTTGAGAAACTAAAAGCTGGTCAGTAATAATGTTTATTACTGAATGTTTTGACTTTAAATGTGTACATGTGGATTACTTTCTGACATAAGTGTGATACATGTCAGAACTGTCATGATATTTGCATTGATCAAGCTTACCTCTGGTAGTTTTGCCAGATACCTTGAGGCAAGGTCATGGTATCAGACAGTGCAGCTAAAATTTGCATTTTTCAGCAAAGTCTCATCTCATTGAGTTTGAAATTTTGTGGAGTAGTAACACACATGGGTACGCTGATTTGCATCTTGGTATTTGTCAGTTTATTGTGTGCATCCATGTGTTGCAATAACTCATCAGAGAGAATGAGATATGCTTGTCTATTAAGTATCAGACATTCTCCTGCCTATCTTTCTGACCTCACTGTGTACACCCCTTCCAGGCAGCTCCATTTTTCTGCAGACACACAGGTGCTTCGTGTTGCTCATGTTAAAACTAAAACCTTTGTCCAACAGTCTTTCTCTTACTGTACCCCAAAGCAATGGAATTCTGTCATTTCTGACATTCATCACATTCAATTCTCCCATGCCTTTTAACAAAATTGCCTCTACACACAATACCACAACAATGATTTCAAAATCTGCTGCTCCCCCCCTCTCTCTCTCCCCATTACATTCCTTCTGTGAACTTGCATGTGTGTGTGTGCATGCACACACGTGTGTTTTGCGAGGAAAACAATATTTATATCTTATTTCTGAGTTTTATCGATACATTTTTTACATCTTTTAAAGCACAGTGTACTCAACCAGTGTCAGTGAGATATGGTGCTATAAAAATTACCATTACTATTATGCTACATCACCTGCTTTCATTTCTCTTCTGAAATCCTATTTCTTCAAATGATGACATGTCTCTGCTACACCTCTGTGTAACACCTAAGCCAGATTTTCATGTGGTATATGTGTACAAGTGTGTATGGGGAGATCTTTGCACTTATATGGGGAGAGGAGCACAGATAGATATTCATTATTATGATTACTATTGATAATTATTGTTATATTCAGACAGGAGAGAATGAGCTGGACAACTACTTTGATCTCAACCCCTACATTGATCGTATTCTGGACATTGTACTCAAGTATGGTGGGGATCGCAAAGTCATCTTTTCTACATTCCATGCTGATGCCTGCATCATGTGAGGGTTGCCTGATGTTAATGATGTTTTGTATCATATGGTCAGTATTCATTGAAACTGACAGTGGAATAGCTGAGGCCAGTATGCCTACAAGGATCATTTGTATGGTACACACATAATGACAGGCCCTGTCAACTTGAGAGGTAATGAAACAAACAAAAGCTGGTGAATAGTTTTGAAATAGACTGATCCACTTTTCTGGCTTGGCTTTACTGGCTGATTTCCAGCAAGGCTGATAATTGTATGTTCAGCATGCTTCCAGGGTCAAACCAACTTGTTTCAATGGAAATATAACAGCAAGATAGCAGAGAAGAGATTACAGATTCTTTGTATGAGGTTTTAAGCTACTTCTGATGTGCCAAACAAAGGCAAGATCAGTGTGAAAAAAATGCTACCCAGAATTGTGTCTTTTTGACCATTGTTGTGTTTCACACTGTGCTGTTGTACAACTGGGTAAGTATAATCACTATCTTGTGTAAGAACAGCAGTGGATTTGATGCAAATGGGTCAAAAACAGTGTTATGATGAAATCATGCATGAAGATCAAACATCAGAGAGGCATGTAAACACTGCAACATTTGTAACAATGAATCTGGCACAGATCTGGCTCAAAAGTGGGTCAAAACAGATGTTCAAAACAAAAAGCTCATTGTTGCAAAATGTGTGTGTGAAAGTGAGGGATATTGCCTTTGGGACAGTGGAGTAGTCTGACAGCATCATGCAACATTTGCTCCAGAGACAGCTACTATAGTAGACTGATAGAGCTGGAGATCTTTCAGTCTTCTCTGTCACTGAACTTAACAGTGATCAATAATTCTTCCTCTGGCTTGTGAACAGCATTGGGAATCCAAGTTCATGATTAACATGCCAAAAAGTAAAACCAAAATGTTTGTAGCTTAAAACATGAGCTTACATAGTGACACTGTCTAGTCGACTAGTGATACTTTCAGGGCTGAGTTGCTTGTGTGGCCAACCACCAGCCTTTGTTCGCACTTTGCATTGTATCTGCTGGTCATGAGAAAGGCTTTGGAAAGGGTAAAAACACCGCTTCAGGAAATCAGTTAGGGTGCTGGGAGTCCAACTTGTATTCCTCATAACAACAGCGGTTCCCAAGCATTTCCAGTAGTAGATGGTGAAATTGGTGAAAATAGGAAAAACACCAGCACTATACACATCTATACACATCTATACTATACGCAAGTGTTAAACTGGCTTTCTTTGCTGTGCCTCAGGTCAAGGCCAAAAACCACATGGCTGTTAATTATCATTTGGTATGCTGATTGACTGAAGCTCTGCACACACTGTTTGAGTGACTGATCAGGAATGGATTGGCCTATTTTAGGAAAAGGTTGATGTGTACAAATCACATTCTGCACATATCACTATAAAGTGATTGTGTATTTTCCTCCTTATATATATGTCTATGTACTATGCAGGATGAAACATTTTTGAGGTGGAATTTACGAAAACCTGTTTGTGATTTGCCTTAAAAGCATTATCAGTGCAGATAAAGAGAGACAAGTGTTATTTGCTTGATAGTGTCAAGTCAACCCTGAGCTTTGATAGCAGTGGATTTACAGCAGAGATGACTATTGAGTGGGACAGTGGAACCAGTAAAGTTCTTAAACTGTAAAACCACAAACTGTTGTCAAAATATTGACCAGTGCATGACAAAAGCCGGTGCTAAGAGTTTCAGCTTCTATGACGACGTTCCTATGCCTCTGCGGTTTATTTCAACAACATGGCATTCACAAAAACAGGCAGTTTAACCTGCTGTTGGTTTTGCTGTACAGGGTGCATCTGAAGCAGAACAAGTACCCGGTGTTGTTTCTCAGCAGTGGTCCCACCAAGCGATACACTCCCTACAAGGACTGGCGCTGCACTGCCTTCCAAAGGGGAATCAGTTTTGCCAAGGCTGAAGGGCTGCTGGTGGGTACCTCACTTTTTATTAAAAAATCATGTCATTAAGTTTTAATGTATTTATTTGTATGGAGCTTCAAGAATTTCATGTGGCAGTCTTATGGTTATTTTAATCAGAAAAATTGCATGCCCATGTAGAAAGATATATTTCAGAAACACATGATGATTGTCAAATATGGTACACATTTTGCTGCCTGAAAGCACTGTAGGCTGGGGGGGGGGGAGGGGGGGGGGGGCGATATACATTATCCAGTTGTTGGGCTGATATTTTTTGACAGCTTAACATTTTGCAAGCACAGGCTTGGTATGAAGGTGTGTCTTCATGAGCCAGTGGCATGCAGAAATTAAGATTTAATTGCTTTTTTCAAGGTTATGAGTGCGTTAATCCCCCCAAACTGATTGTCCCATTATGTTGTGACAGCTGAGCCTTTTGCAGTGAAACTATGTGGTGGTACATCATCATGAGCTGGGATGTTGACATGTTGACAGGGTGAAGGAGGCTAGTCCTACTTTAGTCCTACTTTTGTGTTGGACACATGTTGCTCAAGAAGCTGGTGCTCTGTGGTGTGTTGGACTGGAGGAGAGGGGTATGGTGAGGGGAGGGGTGTGGAGGGAGGAAGGGGATGGTAGACCAATATGGTCAGTTTTAGAAATTGTGTTTGTGTTACTATGAGTAGTAGTAGTATTTTATTATATCAGTTTTTGTGATGCATGTAAGCCAATGCAGCAGCTGTTCTTAACTGTTTAAATGTAAGTTTTGCTTTTTACATGATTGGGCTCAGTACACATGCACATGCTTGCATGGTCAGAGATCTTCTTCTTTTTTTTATGCTGTACTGTCTGGAACAGTCTCCCTTGCCAAGTTAGCTCATGAAACACACTCACATCTTTCAAATCATATTTGAAATTTCACTTGTCACACTGGATGTTGTGTTGTTGCAGGGTGTCAGCTTCCTTGCTGACAGACAGCTTCAGGGTGCACTGCTCATCCCTCACACTGGATGTTGTGTTGTTGCAGGGTGTCAATTTCCAGGCTGAGGGACTACTTCAAGACTTGGCACTTATTCCTCACATCAAGTCACTTGGGCTGGTGCTGTTTGTTTGGGGGGAGGACCTCAATGAACAATATGTCAAACAGATGCTGTGCAAACATGAAGTGGACGCTATCATTTTTGATAGGTAATAAATAATTCCTCCCTTCTCTGCTGTTTCCAGTCTTTCTAGGGCTTTTGTGAATTGGAAGGAGGCATTCTCATAGTTACAGTATTCTTAAATAGACCTTCAGAAGCATGTATATATATGTGTGAACAAGTTAAAACATAAATCAGGAAACAAGTACAATAGCCTTTATTCTTGTACATTGCATTACATACAGTGGTTACAAGGAGCAATGTCTTTAATTCCACTTTGGAATGCTGACTTTCATTTGTAGTTGATTATATGAACTCTGAATACTCTTGCCCATTAGCTTATTTGGCTACAGTTATGGTAATCAAATAATTGTACCTAAGAACTACAACAGTTAAAATGAGTATTTCCCTGACAACAGTTGAACAGTCACATCCAACATGTTACTGGACACATAAAAAGAAAAGTTTCTGATACTTCATTTTTCACTGATAGGAGTAGTCTACTGAAACCATACATTTAAATATTCTACTGCTACCTGTGTGCATAATGTGTGTGTTTCTGGAGTGCCACCGGCCGGTTGGTTTTTCTTTTATTTCATTAAAAAAAGTTATTATTACTAAAAAGTGGTGTCTGAAATATTTCGTGTAGTAGCAGTGGATCAGTACGTTGAGAAAAATTTGTCACCCAACACCTTGCACCTCAGTCCAAGGCTGAGCATGATCAATAAATGGCAGCTGCTGGTCTCATCCACTATAGTAAGGTACACATTAAATGATTAGGAGATTTATTCAAAAGAAAGATGTAAAATCATCAGTTAACTCACCTGCCAAATTATTAGGCCTGAGCAGATTACATGCCTGAGAAAAGACATTGTCAATTGTTTGCAGGCCAAGTCTACAAAAAAAAAGGTGTATAAAACGACTAAATGTAATAATGTTACACACATTTCATAAAATAAATAGCTGCACCCCATTGGGAGAGCTGTATCTATTTTTAGACTGCTACAATTAGTCTTAAATTTGTGTATTTCAAAAGGGCCAAAGCAGAAATTAATGATACAGAAAAATTCATACCAAAAATAGTTTTTTAGCCAAACCTGCATGGGCTAGTTCCTTTTAGTATGAGTAGTCAGATATACATGCTGGTAATGGTATGTGTGTTTGTACATAGACAGATGTGTCCACTGCACTTAAATAATTCAATCAAGATCTGTTGCGATGCATTTTATCAACATTGTTCCTTGTGAATTCAGGAACGCCATAAGCATTGCCCTGATATACATCTGGATATAAGTAAACATGTGCATAAAACATGTTCTGTTATCTCTTTCAGAATTGGCCATCACCACCCTGATGCATTCACAGTGGAAGCTTCTTCCAGCTTTGCAGAAAACATCACAGAACAGGGTGCATCTGTGCTGCCAGGATCTTCTAGTGACCAGCCTGCACAAAGCAGTGCTTCACAAGGCAGTGTTGTTTGACTCAGCCATAGAGTGACTGTCTTCTTAGCTATGCAATAACTGCCCATTGGAATTTTAGCCCATGCATTTTTATACAGTTTTGAAAGTGCTGCAGGAGCATGTGGATACAAAGACCTGGTGATGTGATCATGGTCAGGCCATCAGGCTGTGTGACTCCCAGCCATAGAGGGCAGGCCTATAGCTGCTGGAAAGCACTTAGTCTCAAAGGCCAGGTGTTTATACTATAAGTTATTGGTTTGCAGATTTGTGTATGCAATGGCATCAGCATGCCACTTATCCCCCCCCCCCCCCCCCCCACATATATATAGCATTGCAGCAGCATCTCACAGTGGGTGTGGATTAGGTTCTTCACCCCCACCCCACCCCCCACACCAGTGGAACTGGTAGATGGATCTTGAATAGTTATTAATATAATAATAACCCTATTGTTACAGGCCAGACACTCACCTAAATATTCCATGTCTATTTTTCTATCAGAACTTTATGTACATCAGTATAGTTCTGTTCTGAATGATGTTCAGTGTATGCAGTCTGACTACTAGTACTACCCCTCTTACCCCTCTCCACAAAACAAAAGTTTGGAAAAAAGTGTCTGTAAAGATTGTCCAAAGACATTAATATTCTCACTCATTTCAGGACACATCCCCATGCCACATGTGGTCAGGTAGCATAATGAATAAAGAAAGGACTGAAAGGATTTTGAATTCAAGACAGACAGCTGTTTGCTCTTTGTGTTAGTGTTGTGTCCAGTGTATGGGGTAACTTTGAATGGTTAAACATTTTCAGAGTGTTATTTGTGTTCTTGGTGATAGCCTGTAGCAGTACTCAAAAGCCAGAACCACATACAGTTACACGTAATTGTCAGCGCATCTGCTTACATGTACATGTTTGTGGCTGTGCAGAATTCAGTGATCAATCTCATCATGTTGTACTCGGCATGTGTGGATGGGTGGTCCCTCCCCACCCCCACCTGCAGTATCAAAAGGCTTTGGTTATAATGAGATCCATGTCAGTATGTATCAAAAAGCTATCAACATTTTAATGTCATTTTCAGGTTGGCCGGGTTTTTCATTTTGTTACTTGTTTTTGTTTTGTTTTTGTTTTTCATTCATGTTGTTGTTGTTAGTGCAGGTGTTACTATTTTTTTTAATTTCTCTTCAAACCCAGTTTCAAAAGTAACCTTTCCAAACCAGCCACACACTTGCACTCTGTATTAATAGTGAATGTTTCTGTTCAGTCTGAGTTTCATTTTTGACCTGGAGTAAGTCAGAAAATCACCCTGCATGTTTCACCTACTGCCAGTTCTGCTGTTCTCATTGAGCCTACTTGTTTCACTCTCTTTCTCTCTCTTTACTTTCTTGTTGATTATAAAGTGCAGTGTGTGATGAACAGTGAATCAGAGTTGTGTGCAAAATTGCATGTGCTATGAAACTCCTGTTTTAATACCACATCCAGCACAAGTGGTGTCAAAAGAACTGGTTCATTTATATTGAAATGTGATTGCAAAGGCCTCAGAAAAAAGTGGTCAGGATTTTGACTGTCACTTTTGGCATCTGAAGTTGGATTTCAGATTTCAAATGGACATTTTTATACCTCAAAATCTGCTTACATCCAGCTGTTTTGTACTTTTCCTTTGTTACGTGATGCACCTGAAGGTTCAACATTATAACATGTTCCTTATAACTATTTCTTCTCAACTGCTGGTCCTTTGGAACCTAACTGATGGTATATCATAAATGAGTGTGTTGTGAAAAGACTGCATTGCTGTGCTCAAGCTCAAGCTCACAGCAAAGGTTCACAATATTAACTGATATTTTTGGGAGGATCTTCTGAACTGTTGAATATTCTGAACCAGATGTGGCATGGTGGTACATCACCATGAGCAGGAGTGTCAGGCTGAAAGATTGCTTTTCTGTTTTTAAGGCTGTGGTATGAGGGCTGATGTAATCCAAATATGACTGCACCATATCTACCAGACTGCTGATCCTTCTGCAACCAAACTTACTTTGGTGATATTAGCCAGAGTGTGCTGTGAAGAGGTTGGGTTACTGTGTTCATGGTCAAGGTCTTGGCAAGGATTTAAAATCCATTAACTCATTGTCAATCTTACGTTTTCCGTACCACTGATCTCTTTGCAACCAAACTAGCGGTGTTATTGTATTGTTACTAATTACTAGACAAACGTAAGTAAAGTGGGTATGTATACTGACAATAACACTGTGACTTAAAGGATCTTGACAGACAATGGGGGGTATTTTGCCACACAAGGTGACAAACTTGTCTCTGATATTCAGAGTAAACAGGGTTGTAAATATCAAAAGTTGCAGATTCTACCCCTGTACACGAATCCTCTCTTGGACTGCCAGTTTTCAGTCCTTGGTAGTTGATCTGTATCCTGTGCTGAGTTGGTCAAAGTTCCGTAAGTGTTGTCTCCCACCACCTCACTCACAGGCTTCCTCGCTTGTTAAACAGGGCAGAGCCCAGTGCAGATGACGCAAAACAGGTGGCCACCTAGAAGCGCCTTATACTGCTGCCTGGAGATCTTGGTTGCCATGTCCAGTTTATGCACAGCTAACCTTTGGCCCTCGCAGATTGTTTTCCTTTTGCTAATGAATGGCAGACAAAATATCAAGATGTGAACAATTAATCAGTTTGGCCTATTGTTAACCAGAAACTGGCGTGTGGCTAATAAGTTCCTGCAATTATCACAAGGAGGATAAATATTCTAAGCAAGTCATTGGAGACACATCTCAAATAATGTAGCTGGCAATTAGTTCTCAAGCTCTGGTACAGAGGCTGACACTGAACCATAATTGTATCAAATGAAAAAACATTCATTTTTAACAAAATAAGCATTACTGTAGTTTAGCATCTAGTTTAAATGAATAGGTGTAGTTATAACAAAAGTGTGTTCTTGTGTGACACTCAAATGATTTTGAAGCTTAAAGAGGTATATTTTCGGTACTTCTATTACTAAAGAACAAGTGTGTAGCAGGAAATAGCAGTGTGAGGAAATACTGTGCCAGCTGTCTTACTTCCAACTGCCACAGTATGCACAGTGTAGTGGGAAAGGGCAGTGAGCTTGCTCATTTGGGAACTGTCACTGTTGACACCTGACCTAGCTGTGGGGTCAGGTAGTGGGACGCAAGCTTAATGATCTCACAGGAAAATTGTTAAAACATTGATGCTCCTGTATGTGACAGTATGTAGGTTTGACATGAATGTTTTTGTTGTTGTTTTTATAAGAGATTGCAATGGTGTGAATGAGATCTGTCAAACTTAGCATGATGTAAGCGTTAGAATTCCACACCAGTTTTGGTGCCTGTTTTTGAATTGAACAGTTATTGTTATTATAAATATAATGGCTGGCCTTGCTGTATGCAATTCAAGCTCACAAAGAGGATTTGACTAACATTTATATCTTTTGAACCACTGAACCTTTGTGATGTGTTTTTGTGTGTCAGAGTTTCATTGCCTGATGGAGTGTTATGCAAAAGGTTGGGATTACTTCTTTGTTTAGCCTAATTTTGATATCTGTGGTCTACACTGTTGCTACTGGGGATGCTCCAAACGTTTCTGGACACTCATTACTGGATGGACTTAACAGATAGAAGAAATGCTCCATTGTTTTCAAAGAACCTTTCTTTAGCAGCTATGCACAATGTCTTGCAGTGAAACCACTTGTTCAGCACTCTTCAGCCCAGGTTGATTTGGGTATGTCTTCAACAGTTGTGCCTCATTCTTGCTGAGAAGGGAGAAAGTCTACCATTGTTACTTCTGTGTGTGCACTGGCATTGTTATAGTGAAGAAAAGGCCATGAAGTCCTGTCTTTGGGCAACACTGGCACACACCTTGAAGACATTCAGCTGACAGTGGTGCACATACCAGTCCACAGTGACTGTCTGACTGTCCTCAGAAGGAATGGTGTCAACATAGCAAAATGTTCAAATGACACAGGCAACCATTTTCTTCATGCATTGCATGATCTTTTGAGTTTTGGGGGTGGGATCTCATCCAGAGAGGTCCCAGCCAGATCACTAACTGCATCTTGGCTTCCAGATCACATCAATAGATCCAAGTTTGGTCACCTGTTATCACTTTCCTTGTCAGTTTTGAACAGCCTCCATTGAACTTTCGCAACATGAACTTGGCTCACTCAGCCTTATCCTGTCATTGTCCCTCTGTCAGTGAATGGGAGATCCACCATGCACATCATTTTCTGACACAAAGATGATCATGCAGTGTGAACATGGTCACTGCCGTTCTGATACTAAAATATTCCCAGATCTCTCCAGTTGGTTCGGCACTAATTAATTTTTCTGCTGCCTAAGTGTTTGTTACCATAACAGCAGTTGCTGGTGTGTCACACTAATGCTCACCATTAAAACTCTGCCTGTCTCATCTATATTCACCAAACCAGAAAAAGACCTGAGTTCTTGATAGAGCATTCCTGCCAAAACATTTCTACAAATTCTCAAAGAATAGAGCATTCCTGCCAAAAAGTTGCTACAAATTCTCAAAGGAATCCTTTTGATGTAAGCCCTTCACACAGTATGATGACCTGAAAAATCACATCTTGGCAGATCCATCTTTCAAACACAAAATACAGGAGAGTGGTAGTCTTTGAAGGCTGTTACATCAGAATAAATTGTAATACAAAAATGAAAGTTTGCCTGTTTGATCATGTCATCTTAGAACACATTCACAGTATTTTTGACAGTGTAACCTAAAAAGGTCTCCTATGTCCAGTTACTTCTGGAGCATCCCACACATCTGGTAAGAACTTTTTTTATTTTTTTGAGCATCCCTCTGTCTCTCTCTCCAATTTTTATTTTTTATATTTTTTATTTTTTACTTAATGGTGTTTTCATTAATCATTATTCTGTCATTTATAGATGAAAACATGCAAAGATCCAAAAAGATGAAAGGTTAAAAAGAATGCTGATTTTAATAGGACAATACAGAACATGCAAAAATGTTCAGGGTAGACTTTTGACCATTGACAACAGACTGACAAAATAAACGGAAATAAATGAGAATTGTATACTTAACAGGTTTCAGTTATTGGTGCTGGTGTGTGTTGAAGAACGCTAGCATGAGGCTGATGTGTATGAGAAAAATCTGCCTCATGATGCCATTCTTCAACACACACCAGACATGCCAGCACCAGCCTGTTGCTTGAAAAAGGGGTTTCCCCTGAACAATTCTTGTGTCATCTGTTAAAATCAGCTTTTTAAAAATCTTTTGTGTTTTTGGTTCTAATTTCAGCATGCTTGCAGTCAACTTTGTTTGAGATTTTTTGAAAAGATGCAAAAATTAAAGTTGAGTGCTTTCTTGTATAAGGAGACACAAGGATGTGCACATTTTTGGCAAATCTGCATTTTGCAAGCAACAGAGAGAGAGGTGGTTATTTTTTTTGAAAACAGGGGTAACTTTTTTCGCCATGTAAAATCACTATTTGCCGTTGGTAAGAGCAATTAATCGCTGAAAATGTGGACTTGATGGTTGTGTCTCATTTTTTTTAATGTTTAGTTTTAACCATTTATGTTTTGATTCTTTTTATGAACACTCGGTATCACTCTGCTTTAGATTTTTCACTAGATTTTGTTTTGATTTCATCATTTTTTCCCTCATTTTTTCCCCCTCCCTCTCTCCCGCAATGAAGTTGGGGATGATTACATCTGGGTATCACCCAATATCTTTTGATATTTACAGTCATGTAGTATCACACAGTTTTGTTTTACTTGTCATTCTTTCTGCAGTTTACTGTGAGCTATTCATAGTTCATGTTCTTTATCATTCCTTCCTTTTGTTTCTTGGTTAACAGTGTACATATTTTCCTAATATCTGAGTGTGTGCTTTTGTGTGTGTGTGTGGCTTGTGTTCCTCTTCTGCTCTACTTCCATGCTTTCCTTTCCCTGTCTTTTCAGTGAAGAAGTATGTTAGAGCTCTTATCTCATTATGTTATTCTCAAAGGTCTGACACTGAATTGTTCTTGACACAAGCACTACACCATTAAGATTGTGTATGTGTGTACAGTGACAGTGAGGCAAAATAGTTTGTTCCATCATTCTCTATGCATGCAGAATTTATTTGGATTTCAATGTAAATTCACAGAGCAAATCACGATGCAAAACCAGCTTGGCATGCCTCTTTCCTAGTAACAATCTCATCAGGCAAAGTAGCTGTGTGATTAGCCAGACATTGCATCACCTCATCTTTCATGCATATGATGAGCCCAATTAGTATGAGCCATTTTACTTCTGATGTTGAATCAAAGGCTTGGTCTTCTTGTCACAAAGAAGATATACATATTAAATAGGCTGTTCCATTGATGTGTGTGGAGGGCCCAGTTGTTACTTTGGGATATTGAGATCTCAACCTTGGAAATAAATTGGAGAAAAAGGTCACGTGCAGTCAGCTTACTCTGTAAAGCGTGAACTGTTTTCCATTCATTCACTGATGATGGCTATACTGCAACGCTGTTGCAACATCAGACATCAGAGTCAACACTGTATTGAGAATGCATACTCATTCCACACTAACAAGAATGTGGACAAGGTGAATGAAAAGTAAACGTGGAATAAAGACTTGGCCTTAATTTTACCAGGACCGGTGATGTCAGCATAACCTGGTTGGTTTTGAACTGTTATTTGTGACTGGTCATTTCTTTGAAGGAGAAGCATGTGACCTGACCCAGACTCTGATTCATTATGGCATACACTTTTTCAGGACCAGAAGAAATTGAGAATTATATTAATTTCTCATTTGACTGGTCAGGTTTGTTGGTGAATTTACTGGTTTCTCGCATTTCAAATTGCTGGGTTCTGGCATATGAACCGACAGTAGGGCATATAATGTGCACTTAATACATATGCTGTGGGTGTTGTGTAGAGAAGCAGGAATGATTATAACCTCTGTTGTGCTGTACCCCTTGACACCTCTGCTGATAATGTAGACATTATTTCAGGGCCACAGAAGCTGTTATCGTGAGCACTTTGGGACTGTGAAGCTTTGCATTATGGTAACCTCTAGAGAGTTTACATTTTCTGTTGACCTTGATAATAATAATAATGGAAATTTCTGAAGCACCTATCTGGCAGCTCAGAGCACTGTAAAAACATAACACACATACGATACTTACATCAAGAGAAAGACTGTTATCCACAATTTAACAAACAGATTACACATAATGTACATATTAACACAGGTTCAGACACAACTGATGATGTGCAGGATGTACATGCACACGTATGCACACACACACACACACTCTCACACACACACTCACACACACACACACACACACACACACACACACACACACACACACACACACACACACACACACACACACACACACACACACACACACACACACACACACACTCACACACACACACACTCACACACGCAGTATAGACTGATCTGGGTGAAGGACAGTGTTGCTTAACTAACATATTTGATCAGGGTCACAGCAACAGTGTCAGACAGATTAACTAAAACTTGTTTTCAGCATGTTCTTGTCTGGTCCAGTTCAGACTGTGTATGAATGTTGCATACACAGAGACAGAGCTGTGAGCTCTGTCCCAGAGTTAGAATATTGTTTACTGTTTCAGTTTGTAATGCATATATATATAGGCCATGTCACAATAAACAACATAGCCCATTTTCTTTCCACCTTTTCTAAACATTCAGACCACAGCCCTCAGCATCGAAGAGGGCTGCAGTGTAGAATGGCGAACAGCCAGCAAACACTGCAGACAAGACAAGCCCAACCAGATCACAGAAAGGGCCACTAGAAGTATGTGCAATAGCAAAACTGTAAAGAATAAGCACAGCTTACCTTAGAAAATAGACCACAAGACATGATCTACATACACTATACATAAATATTGGTTGGTAGCCAACTGGCCAGAGGTAAGGGGCATAGCCCCCCCCCAACCCCACCCCCCCACCCCACCTCCACCCTCCAATTTTGCTGGAGGAGATCAGATCATAACTGGATTTTGTTTCCTATAGAGAGGAACTGTGACATACATTTTGATGTGATGCACACATGCATGCAAGCACACAGGCCTGCAGAAAAAAGAGAATTGTTGATGCTTCTGAATGTTTTGCCCAGATGAAGTTGAGTGGTCATCAGCCTTCAGAACACTGCGCTTCACTTTGAATTCCTCAGGCCTTTGCATCATGTGTTTGTGTTATGTAGCAAATCAAATAACAAATTCTTTGAATGCAAGTCTTTTGAGCATATCCTGTTTTTGTTAGAAATTTAATCAGATTCAATGAATATGAGATGGTAGCAATTCTAAACAGCAGGGGAGCCTGATAACTCAAAGAACAATGGCCTGGTGACTCAAGACTTCTCCAGGAAACTGCAAGCAGCATGTTGGTGCTTGAGCAAGTTCAGACCTGTAGAAAGTTAGGACCAACAAAAGGTAAGATGGAAATATAGATGCATGTTCCTGGGTTTATTAAATCACCGCTCTTGCCTTTCTACAGTTTGTATGACTTACCGGATGTTATATACCCAGTGAAAATTGGTTTTTTGCTATATATGAATGTGCATGACAACAACTTTTGTCTGTTGTGAATTTGTTATGTCAATCAGTTCAGTTGAGTGATGCGGATCGAAGGTCTTACAATTATTGTTTTACAAACCACATAATTTTATTCACAAACTATGATGTTTTAACTTTTGTGTGGTCTATGTTTCATGTTGAAACGTTTTGCATTATTTAATTATCCTTATGTTTGTTGATCATGGTGTTTTATACTTGTATACAGCTATAAATAAATGGGATATTCCTTTGAAATGTATGTGAGTATTTTTGCATGCTAACTGAAAATAAACTCCAGCTATTGTAAAAGGAACCTACCTTAGTTCAGCTAAAAGCATTTTTTGTATGAATTTGTTTTTATTTTACCCTAATTTGTGGCACTTACAAGGGCACTTCTGGATGCAAGGCACTCTGAACACCGCCTGTCATCCTAAAAATGAAAATCCACAGGTAAGGCACTCCCATGTATGGAAGTCTTCCATGTGACGTCACCAAATGCTGTGCTTCCGGCCCCGCCTTCCGATGGCAGACAACCAACCACCAGAGAGTACTGAGAAAGACTGGCAATAACAAGAAGACATGCTAGGATTTGAAGTAGATATGCTGATTATTTTTACCTGTACTTAAGGCTGCAGGAGTTGAGGCAACAAGAGTGAAGCCACACAGGTTTGCACAGAATCTGATGGTTCACTGGGGGGTGGGGGAGGGGGGGGAATTGAAGAAGAAAAAATGATTGACACAAGATCAAGTGCTTTGTCAATTGGTTCAGTTCAGGTACACAAATCAAAGGTCTTGCAATTATTGTTCACCAATTAAACCACATACTATTGTACTGTGATGTTATTATTTAGTAACTTTTATGCTTTCTCTGTTTCATATTGAAACATTTATATTATTTTGTTATCCTTTTGATTGTTGAGGTTATTGTTTTATACTTATATACAGCAGCAAACAAATGGAATGTTCATTTGGAAGGTATCGTGTTTTTTACTGCATGCTAACTGAAAATAGACTTCTGGCTTCACAGTGCAATGGAAAAGCTTTTTCTTTACGAATGTTTGTTAATATACCCTTATTTCTGGACTACAAGGCCTTCTGTATACAAGGCACACCACACATCACCTACCAAGTATAGAGGTCCTTCATGTGATGTCACCACAAGCTGTGCTTCAGGCCCTGCCTTCCATGGAGAACAACCAGCCGCAAGAGTACTGAGAAAGACTGGAAATAACACAGAAGCATGCTCAGATTTTAAGTAAATATTCTGATTTGTTACCTGTATGGCTGTAGCAATTGGGACAATACAGGTGAAGTCACAGGTCTGCACAGAATCTGATGGTTTGACCGGGGGAAGGGAGGAGGGAATTGAAGGAGAAAAACTTCTAAAAGTTATTGATGCAAGATCAAGACAGTACTTTGGCTACAGATTGGCCAGAAAAGTACTGATCTGATGGCCAAACCATATGCCTGTTCAGACCTCTTAATAATAATAATTAGTAAAACAATAAATAGATCGGTAGTGTAAGGAGAGAAGAGACCATCTGAGAAGAGCCAAGCCTTGTAGCTAGATCAAGGTGCTTCTGTGTATTTTGCAAATGCCTCAGTGATAAGTAAAACCTAATTTGTCTTTGTTTCTTTTTGTTTTAAAATATTGACCCCTCATGCCTTTCTGTACCATGGCATGGAAAAGTGGATGGAAGATTCAGATCAACAGCACAGCCATTGCAACTGGAAAAAAGACAAAAGAAAGGAAACACATTGTATTGTAAACTGCCTCAGATTCAGCTTTTGACATTGTTCAGAATGTCCAGGGCCATTTTTGATCATAATAATAGCCGTAATTTTTATAGCGCCATATCTTACTGACAAGGGAGAGCACACCATGCTTTTCAAGACCAGATCAACAAAAATGTATTGATAAAAACCTCAGAAATAATTATTATATAGTGATATTGTAATCCTCACATACTCACACAAGCACACATAGGTGCACACACACACACACACACACACACAGGTGCACCGCAGGAATGTAACGAGGAGTAAAGGGGGGTGCAAGTAAGAAGACAGAATTTGAAATTACTTGTTGAGGTGAGTTTTATGGTAGTTTTGAAGGCATGGGAAGATTGAATGTGATGACAGTCAGAATGGAGAGAATTTCATTGCTTTGGAACACATAGGAGAAACAGCATTGGCCAAAGGTTTTTGTTCTAACATGGGGGATACAATTTACAAAGTGTCCTTGTGTCTGCAGAAGACTGAAGCTGCCTGGAAGGGGCGTACACCCCCCATAACAGAGTTGGGGGTGGGGTGGGGGGTATACTATGTCCGTGCCTTCATCTGTCCATGTGTCCCAGCTTTGTTCAGAAATATCTTCTGATATCATCCGCATCCATTCATTTTCTTCAGAAAATATCTTTTGAACAGCTGAACATTTTGTAACCAAACTTGGTATGGTGATGCATCATCATGCATACACTGTAATGTCATGTGAAAGAACTGGGTAAATTTCAGTATCATGTTAAGTAAACATGGTGCTTAACATCCACAGAAACCATACAGCTTATTAGGGAAGGGGGGGGAAGGGAGTATGGAGGTGGGGAGAGAGGGAGATTATATATCTGTCGCTACACTGTCACCACCAGAATGACTTCTGCATTAAGATGGGCAGCGATGAGAGCCATTTTAATGTTTCAGAAGGAAGTGCTGGACAAAGTCACAAGACTGGGTCCACAAACCACAACCTTTTTGAAGAGAAAGGAGAGCCGAAGCAGTATCAAACCAAGGTCCTTCCTCTTACCAGCCTAATGCCTTACCACTAGGCCAAACCGGCTCACTATCATGTTAAAGTGAGGGCTCACAATTATAATCCAGTCTTTTGAACTAATGCCCCTGAAGGGTGGCCAGGGATGTCTGATGTCAACCTCCTGTCTGGAATCTCAGGGCTGTCATTTAATTTCCCTTTCCTATCTCCTTGTCCTCTTGCTCTTTCTGGCTTGTCATTTTTCTGCTAATGGTCTGTTCTGCTGACTTTTTCCAGAAAACTAAAAAAAAAATTGTTAAGGGTTAGGCTTTTTTGTGTGGCTCTTGTTGAGCACCAAGGAGATGATAGTTGGTAGGTGGTATGTGCAGCTTGCTGCCATATGGTATTTGCCATTATGCATTTATATTAATTTTTTTTTATTATGTATTGTGTCTGTCCATTCCTTTTTATATTTTTCTTTAATCTAGTATCAATAAATTAGACGGAATGGTTGACAATACCAGCATGTCCTAGCCTTATGTGCTCTTTTAACAGGGGTAATACTAAAGGGACTAACTCTTCAAAAAATTGTGTCTGATGGTTGCGTATGTATGTTTTATTTTATGTTTGCAAAGTGATTGGTTTTGTGGAGTGACCTGACAGAGAGGTTTATAAATATGAGAAGTTTTGAAATGTACACTTGCTTATGACCTGAATTGGGCTGTCCTGAGGTGACGCTGTGTGGTTGATAGGACATTAATATCCAATTACTAACTAACTGAACTAATAATATTTTTGCAACCAGACTTGTCTTGATAATAGGTCATTCTAAAAGTTTATGCCAAAACATGCAGTAAAAAGACTGGATCTTCTGGATTGATTTGTGTTCAAGGCCAAGGTCACAACAAAGGTCCAAAATTTCAGTTAATGTTTGTCTGGATGATACCTTCAGAATTGTTGAATCTTTTGTAACTAAACATGGTATGGTAATGCATCATCATGAACCAGCGCCATGTAAAAAGATTGCTTTGCTGTCTTCAAGCTGAAGGCCACACCAAAATAATTTTCAAGTGCCTCATTTCCAGATGAGTCCACAGTGCTTCACATGGCAACTAACACACGCTTAGTTGCACAGAATCTGATGGTTTGACTGGTACTACTAATGCACAAACAATTTACATTCATGTAAGGTAAATACCACACAATTGCACTTGTATGGGCATGTTCTAATTGATTATGACTACTATATTATTGCCTTGTGGGGTGAATAAAATGGGGTGGGTATGGCTCAGTGCTAGAGCACTGGGCTTGTGATCAAAAGGTCACAGGTTCAAGTCCCAGCAGGAGCAGTGGGAAGATTTTCTTCTCCATGGGTCAACTTTCTGTGCTGACTCTTATTTTAGTATGCATTCCACTCCAGTTTTATCACGGTAGCACATGAAAGATCCCAGTCATTATTCTGGGAGTGCAGGTCAGAACTGAAGTGCAGATGGCAGGTTACAGTTAAACATACATGCACTCTACATATGTGGCTTTCATGACATGACACTATAAACTGGTGCATGGTTGTAAGGTGGACACAAAATGTGCAACAAGATGACAGCAGCTTCACATGGCACCAGCCATGTAACAAGCAAATAGCACTGTAAGTACACAACCTTGATGGATATTCAAAAACACCCTATAAATGGCTACACTGAAGTCACTCACTCAGAATCACATGCAACAAGAGCACATAAAGTCTGCTCAAGAGCCAAAAATATCTCTGTTTAAAAGCCATCAACAACAAAGTGTTACAAAATTGAACTGAGATATCTCTTGTATATTATGATCTCCAGTTAAGCCACATAGTGTTTTGTTTGTTTTTGTTTTATATGGGTTATATATGTGTACAGAACATAAGCATCCATTCACATATTCATATCATGTAATTAAACCATATAGCAGAGCTCAGGAGCTGTGGGAATGTCAAGTATAGGCCATCCTGGGCTCCCAGTCCCTGGTAAACCTTATGGTTTCTGTGGATGTAAAGCAACACTGAAACAAACAAACAAAAACATAGTTAATCAGTTGTCTTTTCCACAAATGGATTTCTCATTATATATCAATATGAAATAACTTTAGATCAGAATAGACAAATGTAACAAATGTGCTTGTTTTCCACACATATTTTTCACATTACTGGAAAATTAGCACAGAAAAAGCAGGTAAACGTGCACTTTAGATGCAGGGCATGGCAGACTCAGATTCTGGATGTCATTTGTTGTGATTTATCTCTGGAACACCCTTACATTGTATGTATGTTTAACAGTAAAAAATTACTGAGGATCATGTTTTGTTCACCTGTTTCAAGAACTTGAGAAGTTATTTTTTATTTGAAGCTGAGAAGCCTAGTTCCATCAAGGTGTGAAATTCTGATTCAGTTATGTGAATGAGGTTACAAACAGTGCGTCAACTCTGTGAGTTACATTCTGAATAAACTCTGTACTTCATTTTATTGGAATACTTTAATATTACTGGTACATGTGTGTGTGTGTGTGTGTGTGTGTGTGTGTGTGTGTCTCTCTCTCTCTCTCTCTCTCTCTCTCTCTCTCTCTCTCTCTCTCTCTCTCTCTCTCTCTCTCTCTCTCTCACACACACACACACACACACACACACACACACAGATTACCAGTCAAGCACTCACAACCAATGATCAGCCTTGACAAGGAAAGGTCTACAGACCTTGGTGTATGGTATACCTGTAAATGTTTGGTAATTTGAAATGATGGTGTCTTGGGCTGTGAATATGTAGATAAAACAGCTTTTATGTACAAAGTAAATCTGTAGTTAGTAAACTTACTTGGCTTTTAGCTGTGAGTGCCTCATTCTGCTCAAGCTGACAGACATTTGAAACTAACAAAGTGTTTTGTTTGAGCAAACACTCTGCTTAATTATACAAACAAGATGGCAGCTTGTGTTTTGGGAGCAGAGTGAAATAGAAACAGAATGAAAGGTTTAATAAAAACTGCACAAAAGTACAGTTATTTAGGGAAAATTTTGACTTTTTGAATTGTACAAAATGACACAGGCTGAGGCACAAAAAGCAAGTGACACTAACAATGAGCTACCCAGAAGTTTCCCAGTGCGTGTGGTGTGAAGACTGCCCAAACTGACAAAAAACAAGTTGTGTTTTTAGCTCCTATAGAAGATTATGGGATTAACATGTATGGCATGGTGCTTCATAACAACTTAAATAAGCCTGTTCTTTGTCTTGGAAAAATGGAGCAAAAGATCCAGTTGGAACATCCTAGATGAAGAGACAAAAAACTGTGGAGAGGCCAAATGTGGTTTGGCTGATTTTGCTTTCTGTGCTTCATAACTAACATGCATGTCATGGTCATCTCTGTAATCTCAAGTAGAGAAAACAACAAATATTTTCTATTGCCTGTGGGAAAAAGAGAAAACAACAGTATTATCAGTTCCCAATATTTCCAACAGATTGGCCTTCCTCAGAGGCCTGAGCTTCAAATATTTAGATATATTAGCAAGAGTGATGTTGATGGTAGTAGTAACTCTTTGAAGTTTGTTGTTTGTATGTATGTTCCGGTCTATGTGTGTGTGATAGCGGTCCTCTTCATTTTAGCGCTTATGATATATATCCTCCAGCTGTTCCCAGTGCTTTAAAAAAATTGGAGGGGGAGGGAAGGGGGGTCTTTTTCTAACGAAATCGTGAAACAAGAATGACTGCTAGCATTGTAAAATAAGATCCAAACACATAAGAAAAGTTCAAAAGAATGCTATTTATGAGGGAGGAAAATGTAGCAATTTTGGGGTATTAATCCCCTTTGTCAGGCTACGTACGACCTCTGTTGTTTTTCTGTCCAGTGCTTGGAAGAATCTTTCAAATTTCCAAAAATAGGTGAGTGGTTTAGCTTTGCACTTTATTTTTCATCGTTTTTGACCGTTTAGCTGTTGTCTAAGTGTTGTTTTGTAGCTTGACAAAGGGGATTACCCCGAAAATTTGCTGGTTTTGTCTTATTGTCCTAATAAACTGGTTGTTTTCAGCATTTGGTGTGTTTGGGTCTTTTTCTAACGTCTTCCTCTGCCCAGCTCTTCTGAATGGATTGTGTTCTGCTCTTTTTGGCTCTTCATATGGCTCCTTTGTCTTTTGACTGCTTCTTTCTAGGGATCTCTCTTCGTCAGTCTTTCGACCGATATATATATATATTTGTGCGCTCTTCTCCACCCTTGAGCTGACTCACTGTGCTTCGCGAGCTCGCGCATGTGTTTGTGTGCGCGCGCGCTGCTGCTGGGTTGGTATGGTATTTACGTAATCCACTGAACTCTGACATGGACTGTAAGATTTTTAATGTGCGTATGTGATCTTTTTGCATGTGTATGTACACAGCAGAACTCGGTTTATAACGGAAGGACCTTTCTAGAATATGAGCAGAATTTGACTCCGGAGAAATCTCACAGCGCATTTTGAACTTCACCAGTCACAGGTTGCAGCGCTGTTTTAATTGTTACATGGCTGGTGCCACGTGAAACTGTTGCTGTCTCGGCGCAAGTTCTGTGTACACAATACAACCATGCATCAGTTTACAGTGTCACTATTAATAATACTAATAATTAAAGTATTTGTAAATCGCAAAATCGTATCCATACACACGCACGCACGCACGCACACACACACACGCGCGCACAGAGGCACCCATTATTCGAAGCCACATACGTAGGGTATATATGTGTGTTTGGCTGTAACCTGTCACATGCACTTTTAGCAGAATGACCGGGATCTTTTACGTGCTGCTGCGTTAAAGCGGGGGTGGAACGGATACCGAAATAAGAATCAGCACAGAAAGTTGACCCAGGAGAAGAAAATGTTTCCCGCCGCTCCTGCTGGGACTCGAATCCGACACCTTTCCATCACGAATCCATCGCTCTACCACTGAAGTTCGAAGATGTTTGACGGGTTCGAACTGCGTGGACACTGGCACAGGAACGGTGTGCGAGCAGAAGAAGGTGCCTTTGGACCAAATCGTTTGATGTTCAGTTTCAAGTGGCATTCCATAAGAGGTCATTCTACATGCCTATGTATTACAACTTTGGTAGCAAGCAGTACGGGCATGGATAAAAACCGGTGCGATTGTAACTGACACCTTTTGTGCATCAGTGCTACAATGAGGTCTGGCTGCTGGAGCGAAACAGGTCAACAGATCCAAGTGGATTAGTAGGTCCCGTCAGCCGCAAAGGGTCACCTCAGGACGAATCGCACGTTCACAGTTACTCCACACCAGGTGCAAAAGCGAGTCATCAAACACAGGTACGACTTGAGCTGGCTCACGGTTCAACACTCAACACAAATCAAAGAGCGAAGCAATGTGTGTCAGCAAATTGTGAAGCAAAACAGGTCAACACCAGCTGTTTTGGGCCAAGGTTAACAAAAAATTGCCCCTCAAAAGAATAAAGAACTCACATCTCAGCCTATCAAAACACATAAGCATAATGTCTGGTAAAACCGCATACATACAAAGCAGGCATACATAATTATTGGCTCTATACACCTCGCAACTCGAGCAGCTCGGACCCTTATTTGTTTTCTTGTCCTCTCTCGGTTAGAAGCGCCAGGGGTGCATGTGTGTCTTTCTAGGCTTGAATGCGTGGGTAACGCCGAGCGGCGAACACACGAACACACTGACAGCCACAGCATTTAGACCACGGAAATCAAACAGCACAACGCTTAGTGTCAGTGATTACACCATTATAATATGTTTTCATAATCTATTTCTATAAAACAGTTGTACATGAGTTCGAGTAACCAGCCTTGTTACATGCAAGTGACCACACTAAATAATCCATATATACATTCTGCAGAGTTAATCTCTTGAATCAAGCAACTCTACCTTGAACAGTCTACAATCATTTTTTGTTTTAAATCTCTCTCTCTCTCTCTCTCTCTCTCTCTCTCTCTCTCTCTCTCTCTCTCTCTCTCTCTCTCTCTCTCTCTCTCTCTCTCTCTCTCTCGTAAACACCTACACAAAATCATCCTTCAAAACCGACACTATTCCACGCTCCGTTTACGCCTCCTTAGTGCAGAATGCAGGATCACAGGTGCGGCACAGGCCAGCGTGCCGGACGGATACGGATACAAACAGGGAGGCAGCGAAAACATTATTCAGGGTCGAACCAAGAGTTACCACTCGAGAGATTCAGGACTGTCTTAGTTCGGAGCGGCAGCGACCGTGTCTATATTGCTCGTGTCATCATTGTTTGAGAAAACGATATGCAAGATGGATCGTTGACAAACGAACAACGAGCAGGTAGAGTTGAGTGGTGCGAATTCATGTTGCAAAAGCTCATCGGAGACTTAAAAACAGGCATGGGATGACAGGTGACGAAACATGGATCTCTCGATATGATACGGAATCCAAGATGCAGTCAGTGGTCTGGCTGTTTCCGGACGAGTCCCTGTTGCGGCACATTTTATCACCCTGTCACCCCGGTGACAGAACGTGTCAGATTTGATGCAATATGCTTGCCCTTTTTTTTTCACTCCGGCACGTTTTGTCACCACGTGGTGATAAAACTACGATTTGTCATTCCTTCGCCATTGTACAGTTTGTCCCTAATATGTCAACCCGACATCCGAGGACATAAAGCCCCACATCATCATCATCCTTCGCCAGTATCATTATAATCGGTCTTTCCTCTTCCCTCTGTGTGTGTGTGTGTGTGTGTGTGTGTGTGTGTGTGTGTGTGTGTGTGTGTGTGTGTGTGTGTGTGTGTGTGTGTGTGTGTGTGTGTGTGTGTGTGTGTGTGTGTGTGTGTGTGCGCGCGCGCGCGCGCGCGCGCGCGCGCGCGTGCGTGCGTGCGTGCGTGCGTGGGTGGGTGGTGGGGGGGGGTATTATCCCCGCGTCAGTCAGTGTTAAACTGAAATTCTGTATTGCTTTCGGAGTAGACTACAAGACTACTGCTGCCGGTAGCTCTGTAGAATGTGTCGAATATGATCATATAGAGACCGAGTGGTCGTATGGTTTGGTCCTATGTTGTGTATGTCCTGTACATATGTCTGATGGAATGAGTTGTATGGTTTGATGAAGTAAACGTGGACTCACATCGTGTGAGTTTCTAAAACAAGGTTTCAGTATATTAATAATTTTTTGCACTATTCTCAGGCACTACTTTGTTCGAATTTCTTCTTCTTCTTCTTCTTAAAAAAACAAACAAACCAAAAAACAACCAGAAATATATAATCTGTTCATCCAGAGCACAGTTCAGATCAATGTAAGCAAAAACCATAGGAGCATTTTCTGATAGGCCTACTTGCATTAATGAGCAAATTCGGCACTTATGTGACCTGCATAGCTGGGATGGATATGCATGGAGGAAGAAAGTATAGTGAATTGTACACATGCACAATCGTACTAGTTCAAGCATACACATAAGAAAATTGTAAGGTAAATGCCTTCATGTAAATAAATTATAATGCCTATTTTTGTAAGGCAAAAGCAAGCAAATAAGAACACAGTTTGAAAAAGTGAGAGAAAAAATAATAGCAATCAAAACTGCTACCCGGGTACAAATCAGCACCAAACCAGCAACAAACTTCCAGTGGATTCTAACCAAGACTAACCTGCTCCCCCCCCCCCCCCCCCTCCGTTACTCCCCAACGATCCAAAACACAGTTTAAGGGTGTTTACAAGAAAAACCACCGAGTCAAATAAGTGTTAAACTAGCTGCCGTGCCAAAAACAACAACAACAACAACTGACTGAAAATGCTACGGCTCAAGCTGCCAAGGCATAGGAGTGACAGAACAAAAATACAACTCTGTGACCACACAATTCATAATTACACATTCACAAATGGCAGTTCAGGTCTCTTAACCAAGTCATCTGATGTAAATGTCAACAAATCAAACAAGCAAACAAACAAAACAAAACAAAAACAAAAAAGAGAGAAGAAAGCGAGAGAGACAGAGAAACAACAAAGCATTACATTTTCTTCAGTTCCTAGAGACAACCATAGCAAAGTAGTGTAATTATATAATTTTAGCTCATGAAATCCCTAGAAATTGTAGGCAATTCATGAAATTCTTGAGTAAAACAGTAATTTCGTGAATTTACTGGAATTATCAGTGATTTTGTGAATTTCCTAAAACTATGAATTTACTGTAACATATATATATAGATATACACAAACTGTAAGGATATGCACTGAGAAGATGACGAGCTTTAATCCTTCCACCGACAATAAAAACCTGCCGGTATTTGTTCTTTAACTATAGGAGGTTACTGCACTGTGCAAGCCTTGTTACTCCACTGTGTCGGCCTTGTTACTGTACTGTGTAGGCCTTGTTACTCCACTGTGTCGGCCTTGTTACTGTACTGCGTAGGCCTTGTTACTCCACTGTGTCGGCCTTGTTACTGTACTGTGTAGGTCTTGTTACTTCACTGTGTCGGCCTTGTTACTGCACTGTGTCGGCCTTGCAGCTTGCGCGGCACACTGGCGTTAAAAGTAAAGCAAAAAGTCGTCTCCAAATTGCAGTTGGCTAATTTAAAGTGGAAACACAAAACGTTTGCTGTCGTCTTTGTTTTAAATGTTTGCTATTTAACTCAAAAATGGAAGCGGCACTTTGATTGTAACACATCATTGACATACAAGGCTACAAGGATATCTATGAGCCAATGACATTTAAATGTACACATAAATTTGTCTGGGTGACGTTCCATTTATACAGTGTGCTAACAAATAGACAAAACTTTACAATTAGCCATGTATAAAAAGATTTTTATAAAGAAATAAAGTTAAATTCAACAGTGTAACATTCTCTTTCATACAATGTAAGCTAACACACACACACACGCACGCACGCACGCACGCATGCACACACACACACACACACACACACACACACACACACACACACACACACACACACACACACACACACACACACACACACACACACACACACACAACAACAACAACAACAACAACAACAACAACAACAACAACAACAACACACACAACAACACACACACAACAACACACACACACACACACAACAACAACAACAACAACAGCAACACACACACACACGCACGCACGCACGCACGCACGCACGCACGCACACACACACACACACACACAGACACACACACACACACACACGCACGACATGGCATAACGTTTTGCAGCTCGCACAGGCGGGTGCGAGTAACCTGCACATCCCACTTACGAACCATGGTCGCGAAGCAAGGATGAAAGCAATATCTTTTATTATTTTATTATTCAATGGATTCATAAACTTTTCAAAACAACTTTGATTATTCTGCAGCGAAAAGTTATGATTTCTGTTTCTGAAGTTCAACGACTTGCACATCACTGGTGCTGAACATTTTAATCGTTGACATTGTTCGTTGTTCTTTAGTGTTTTTATACCATTCACAACTATTACTCTCTCTCTCTCTCTCTCTCTCTCTCTCTCTCTCTCTCTCTCTCTCTCTCTCTCTCTCTCTCTCTCTCTCACTGCGCCAGCGGTATTAGCTGTAGTACATTATTAGTATCGCAGTTCTAATTACAACTTTCGTTACTGCATCATTGCCATTTTATATACAGCTGTTATTATATATCTTTTAGCTATTCATTTGTTTATTTATTATATTATTATTATTAACCCTGATATAACCTTGTGTGTTGACTGGGCTCAAAGCACCAACTAACTAATTATATTATTGTTTCATTTTTGTATTTAGTATCCATTTCCGCGGGCAGCGGGGATAACTCAGTGGTTAGAGCACCGGACTCATGACTGACAAGTCCTAGGTTTGAGTCCTCGCAGAAGTGACGGGAGATATTTTTCTTCACCAGGGTCAACTTTTTGTGCTAACTCTTATTTCGGTATCCGTTTCCACCCCCGTGTTACCGCAGTAGCACGTAAAAGATCCGGCCATTCTGCCAAAAGTGCAGGTGGCAAGTTACAGGTAAACACACATGGCACCCTACCTATGTGACTTTGAATGAAGTGACACTGTAAACTGGTGCATGGTTGTATCAGTGATGTACACAGAGCTTGCGTCGAGACAGCAGCAGTTTCACGGGGCTCCAGCCACGCAACAACAACAACAAAAAACAGTGCTGAGAAATAACTGAAGTTTAATCAATCAATCAGTCTGCCTCTCTGTCACTGTCTCTTTCTTTCTCTGTGTCTGTCTGTCTGTCGTTCTGTCTGTCTGTCTGTCTGTCTGTCTGTCTGTCTGTCTGTCTGTCTGTCTGTCTGTCTGTCTGTCTCTCTCTCTCTCTCTCTCTCTCTCTCTCTCTCTCTCTCACACACACACACACACACACACACACACACACACACACACACACACACACAGGCACCCGCTCTCTCTCTCTCTCTCTCTCTCTCTCTCTCTCTCTCTCTCTCTCTCTCTCTCTCTCTCTCTCTCTCTCTCTCTCTCTCTCCTTTTTTAACCCCGGGCAGACGCTCCCAATGTTTCTATCGCGTGCTTGGACGCTATGTTGATTCCAGTCTCTTTTGATGACTGTATGACCAGCTCAACCAAGAACATCCACAACACCTACATCTGAGTCGTGACCGAGGAGCATCTGAACGCAGACGAAGACGTAAAAGATCACTCAGTGCTACTATTATGCGTTATTTGTGTTTATGCCACCGTCCGTTAGGCCTTCTCTTATCGAAAGGGCGTGGACATGGGATCTTTAACGTGCGCGGTGATGTTAAGGCGTGCTGTATCGCACACGACGGCATGAAGAGTCTGCACAAGTGTTTACTAGGAAGAGCGGAGGTACTGCTCTTCATCTTGTCGGCTTAGATCCTACGTTAGAACTATTCTTACTAGGAAGAGCGGAGGTGCTGCTCTTCATCTTGTCGGCTTAGATCCTACGTTAGAACTATTCAACGCCGAGTTGTCTCCGGAGAAGTACCGGCTGGGACCGAGATCTCAGACGGTGAGGGAAGAGGGGAACTATGCCTGACGCTACACTGTCACCCCCAGAATGATCTCTGCGTTAAGATGAGAGCACTTTTAGTGTTTCCTTGATGGCGAGGCGCAAAGTCACAAGATGTATGCATTTGATTTAAACAAAATTTTATTCAAGACAAAATAAAGATACAAAGAATCGTTATGTGCTCATCAACAAGCTGTAGCTTATAGGCGATGAGCTCATACAGCTGGAAAAAACACACAATGTAAGGCGGACGAACAATTTCATTTCACTAACAGAAACTGAGTGAGAAATAACAACAATAAAAAAATGTATGCATTTATAGTACTGCGCTTTTTTGATTGTCAAGCGGATTTTGATGTTGATAATGTACAGCGCCGCAGGCTTGTAAATTTGTACGGGGTATAGCTCTATATAAGAAGTTATTATTATTATTATTATTACTGTGTCATAAACCTCAACGTTTGAAGGCAAAGGATAGCC
>OY757551.1:13760623-13840623 GCA_963584105.1 Alviniconcha strummeri
ACAGTTACAACCTCCAAACATATCATACAATCTCAGATTCTATTATTAATGAATCATACACACAATTTATATTAAGCTATCCCTGGAACTGTGCTAGAGCCAATCAACACGCTACAGTTTAGGACGTTGCATAGAACTTTGATTGACTTTGATGCAATCTGCCTGCAGGAAACAAGAACATGCCCAGAAAACTCTAAAACTGTAAAAGAGATATTGAGTCTACACTGTATACACCAGCACTGACTGAAACAAAAGTCACACTCTTTCTATGATCCCTGACAATCAGTGACTCACTTAAAACAATACTCCTAGTCCTATGCTCACGTACTCCCTCAACACTATCCCCAACAATGAATCACTGGAATTTGTGGAAACTAAGGGTATTCCATTCACTGCAGAGATGCCAGAGTGCACACTTCTCAAAGGTGGGGAGATCACTTTACACTACACTCTACAGACATGCACAGCCGAGGCTGGTTATGAAAAGGCATTCTAGTAATGATGGTCATACGAGATGGGGTGCCATAAATAATCTTGTATGGTGTTGTTGCTTACTGTTATTATTAATTGAAAAAGCACAACCATGCAGCCATTGCGGGTTCCCCTGAGCCACATGGGACCCAAACCTCGTGTCGTCGCTGTGTGCGTTTAGTGCGCATGTCAGTAGGGATAAAGCTGTTTTCTTCAATAAAGAGCTGGCCGCATGATCTTAGCTGGATCCTGATTTGGTGACGGAGATCAGCTCTGGACTTCAGAGCGTGCGAAATCAACTAAGTGTGCCTTGTTAGTTTTTTTCAAAGCACTTGATACTGTCAGTCATCTTAATGTCATCTCGTAACTGAGACCTCTCAGTTGTGGTGCGTGAAAAAAAAAAAAAAAAAGAGGGGAAGAAAAAAAGAGAGAGAAGCTGCTGCAGGGTTCCTGCCAGATTTGAGATTAAGTTTTGGACTCGCAGTCATCGTTTCGGGTCTGCTGTCTCAATATGGATCTGTCTTTTGTTTCGATTTTATGAAATTGACTCTTATTTACTAAAGGCCTTGTGCCGATCAAAGGCTTGTGGAACAGAGCGAGCGTAATCTTCTAGTCGCAAGTCTTCTTGCTTGGAGTTGGGGCGTGGGAAGGACCAGGTCTTTGAGGATGTTGGATACAGTTCCAGACAGAGTGTTGTCATTTCTCGATATCAAACGAGCGGCTTATCTGTGAGAGTCCTTGTTGTTGTTTTTCAAATGTCGCACTGTGGGTGAGGGCCCCAGACTGTAGAATATATATTATATACTCTGGACAAGGGAGATACAAATGTCACTGCAATTTTGTGCGCAGAATCAGAGATTTTGTTTAACTTACAACATAGTTGGCTTGAACAGGATTTTGTGTGTTTGTGTGTGTGCAAATGGTTTGGATGTGGTTCGAGATGTCAGGTGTTGGATCAGGAAGAGGCCAAAGTATCGGTTTGATTCAACGTTCTGGAGTCCTCTGCTGTACATTTGGTAAAACTAAAAGTATGTTTTTGTTCTTGATAATGTGTATGTATTCAGTACATGATGTATAAATTGCATTATAACTTTTTGAGATGCTGAATTTTATTCAGTTTTCCACACTTAGAGGAAAATATTACTGGCTTATCAAGGTCTTTGTGCAGGTGTTAAATTTCAAACTCATTTTTACTTCTCAAATTCATGCAAATAATGTCACTGTTTATCCTAGTTAATCTGTTAAAATAGTCTTAACAGTAATAGTCTCTAAACACACACACACACATACACACACACACACACACACTGACATAGTATGAATATGTGACCAGTGTGACTGTGAGTGTGACTGTGACAGTTTTGCAAAGTCAGTGATCAGTACACTGATGTGATAATGATACTGTGATAGTGGCTCAGTGAGTACCATGATACTCTTGCATTGACGATTGTCTTATCTTACTTTGTGAATTATGTTGCTAAATACTAGTGTTAATATTATTATTATATTAATTACCATGACAAGGACTGTTAAGTGTTACTGTTAAGTCTTAAGCAGTTTACTAGTAAACTTATATTGTAAAATTCACAAAACCTCAAAATACAATTTGACATTGTCTTTTAATTTAAGATTAGTGTTTGTAAATCAATAAAGAGGTATTTTATAATTTTCGTTATGGACATAACTTGCTGTGTACATTTTTTGAGAATAAATCTATGCAGTACATTTCTCAGTATGGGTGTAAATGTATACAATTATAGCAAGTTAAATATTAAATGAAAACAAAGGTATGTAAAACTAACAAGTATGAAATAACATACTGAAAAGCAGACTAAACAGTAAACAGTACTGTTTGACATACCTTTGTTTTTAGAAAACTCCACTCAAGTCTCAAGCAGTTGAACAAGAAATATCTAGCTCAGCAAAGAAAACAACATAGATGACTGACAACATGTCAGTTAATCAATGTATTTCCCAGTTTGACTAATTTAACTGTAACAGTAACAATGACTAACAATCTGGGAAATCTTGGTCTCTCTGGCACTATCACTATCAGCAGTATAATTGTAAATAATATCATTTATTTAGGTATTTCCCAGTTTGACTAACATTTAATTCAGGCAGTCAGTGAAGCCTTGGTCACTAATGTTTTTAGTCATTTACCAAGAATGACTAAACCTTTCTGGGCATTTCTGGTATTTGGTATTATGGTAATGCTTGATCAAACCCAGGATTTAATTCTAAGAATTGCCTAGTTAGAAGTTTTACTTTTAGGCATTCCCATTTTGACCTTAGTGTACTGTAACAACTATCAATGGCCATATTTTTATCCTCTGACCTTTCTAATTATAAGTTAGACTTGGAGTTCAAATAATATTTTATCTCCAAAATCCAAGCCCTATTTTGATTAATGAAAAAGAGCTATTGTACTACTACCAGTACTACTGGTATCTCTCATCAGACAGTCAGATCTGCAAAAGTAGGTACACCAAAAGTGCATACATTGGAATCATGCAGATTAAGTCTAGTGTATAGTATTACTATTACTGTATTAATACACTTACTTATATTGTTATAAATACTACTAGTTACTAGTACTGTAGTAGTACTAGTCTACTACTACTAGTGTCAGATTAGGTCAACTGATTAATTTACTGTTCTTAATCTTAGTTAAGCAGAACATTAATGACACTTAACAGTGTGTGTGTGATACACTAATATTATTTATTATATTGTGTTACTGTTAGTGTTACACTTACAGTGTTAGTGTTAGTGACATTGTTTGCTAGTGTGTGTATTATATATAATGTGTGTGTGCGTGTGTGTATGTGTGTGTGTGTATATATATATATGTGGGTGTGTGTGTATGAGAGAGAGAGAGAAAGAGATAGAGATATGCTGTGTGTGTGCTTATGTTATGATAAAGATTATTGCCAGTGTCTCTCAAAGTCTCATAAATTAGAAACTGTGCCACAACTGTGATGTTCAGGGCTGGACTGAGATGGGAGGTTGTGCTCAAGGTGTCACTGATGAAGATGGTGCAGAGGAGAACTGTGAAATAAGACCCAGTTGATCATCTTTCTTTCTTGTTCTGTTTTCTGTTTTACTACTGCCAGGTTTTTGATGACTCCTGGATGAACTGTGACACTGCTTGCCAATGGAGGAGATGTCTGCTGTGCGTGTGAAACTGAGCGTGAAGGGGCAGGTAGATAATGGAGCAGCGATGTATGCAGTGGGCAACTGTCCCCAACTGGGTCAGTGGAAATCCAAGGATGCTCTGCTGCTAGAATGTCAACAGGAAGCAGAGGATGATGGTGATGAGTATGTACTTGTTTTATTGTTCTTTTAGTGAATTTACTGATTTTAGTGTTGAACCCAGAGCTTGTTCCATAAAACATGACATTAACTGATTAAGCTGTTGTAACTTGTATTTGCCCTCTGTTAAGCATGCCCCTGAGGGACAGTCTTGTGCTCAGTATAATATATGGGTTCTTCTTCAGTGCTGGTCATAGTTAGGGAGAATCAGAGGTCAAAACTGAAATAGCTTGGAGCTTATCCCAATTATTCCACATACATCCTATTTTAAGGCACAATTAAAAGAAAAGCAGTTAGGACCCCGACTACAAGTTAGGGTGGCTTTGAACATGTCCAAGTGGAGAGCATAACGCATATTTTGGTGTGACATAAAAGTATCATTATGTTATATTTAGAACAAGAACCTTATTATTTCATTGAAAGGTTTTGAATAACAATCATTAGCCTGATTAGGAGTAGCTGGGTGCAATTTTTAAGAGGGTTCATCCACTTGAGAGTAGAACAGCCTACCTGCAAAATTGTGACACTGAAACATTCGTGAATGGAAAGAAAAGTTTTTCCTTTAAAGGACAAGTCCAAGGTTAGGGGTGATTTTTGACATGATTTCCATTAAAGTTCGCTGAGAACGAGGATGTAGGTGAAACTGTGATCTGAGGGTTATAAATGCATGAAAAAAATACATTTTCTGTCATACCAAAAGTGTCACCATGACACCCAAATCACGTGACCATATGCCTACTACGTCACTCTGGGGAATCTGCAAAATGGCCAACTCGAGCTCCAAAGACGAAACTGACACTTTGCCCAAGAGACCCACAAGGATACAGCCGTATCAGTTTGAGCTTGTCAGGCAGGATTTTGAAAGAGTACTGGAACATCGTCTCAGCTTTGATGCAAAACCCCATGCGGTATTCCATGGAGTTTGCAAAATCACATTCTCTGAAGTGCTCACTACACAAATGGGCATGATGCGGCGCAGCAAGAAAGTCAGCTCGTTTGAATTGCATAAGCTTAATCCACTTTCGCCTCACTGTGGGTTGATTGCACGGGAGCTCATGCATTGTTATACCTGGGGTCATCTGCAAATTGTTACAGTTTGCGGCAACACAGTAGGCCGGCATAGTTAACTTTTTTGTCGACCACACGCATACACAGTTTACTGAAGAATCTAAGATGGCAACCGCACTGACTCCCCAGACTGATGTCACTTCTGGGGAAGCCTACAGAAAATAAAATTGATTAAACCCCCCCCCCCTTTTTTTATTTTTTTAAAATTTCATTAAATCTGAAACTAATGCCTCATTTGTCAATTTTTCAGTGGTCATTTTGCATACTTAAAAACCTTGGACTTTTACTTTAAGATTATGAACAAGAATTTATTTTTGTTAGTTTTTGATGCTGTGGACATATTCCAAAGTAATATTGGAACACTTCCTCAACTTGGATGTTCTTTGAATTGTAACGCATGTTTTGCGTGACATGTAACGTATGTTTCACATAACACTCAATAATCACTCAGGTTGGAAACTGTTAAAAGCATGTAGAAAATGTATTTTTTCAGAGTATTTGTACACATTACATGTATGAAAGCATTTGTTTTGAGTTTGACAAAAAAAAAAAATTGAGTTTGACAAGTTTTGCATATGTAAAGAAGAAAAAAAGGGGGGAAAAAGAAGAAGTGATGAGCAGTACTAGTAATGTTTACATGAACTGACTGAAACTTAACATTAAAATTTAATCAATCATCTGTTCTCAATCTCATGCAAAACAATGACAACTTCAAGCAACTTTTATTCTGTAAAAAACACAGCTGCATTTGACACCGGTCTGTAGTGGCTTAGTTTTGCAAGCTGATCAGCAGGCATCCAAGGGATGTCATCAGTTGCAGGGAACGAGAAGCTGCTCTGATTTTCTCACAGGAACTTTATTTGCGCTTCTCCAGTTGAAGCCTTGTAGTCTAGAACCTAGATTTAACACTAACAGAGCCAACAAGTGAAATCACAGCACAAGTTGCAGTCCACAACACATCACATTCAGAGACAGCAATCAAAGTTGGAGGAAATGAAAAACAAGATGTAGTAAACTAGTACATATGTAGTTATTAGTATGCTGCCTCAGACCCCTGTCTTTTTCATGAATGCTAATGCACACCCCCACCCCCACCCCAGGAACCAAACAAAAACAAAACAAAAAACATGAATAAGAAAAAACAACACAAGTAGTAGTACAGTTCTACTCGGTATATTGATATTATTAATATTATGTTGAATTCTTTCCAGCTTAAATTAGTAAAGTTTACTAAAAATGAACAGAACAAAAACAAAAAAACTCTGCAAGCACACCATGTCATTACTGAAACAGGACAGAAGAAACAACAATAAAAATTCCAAACAAAAACTGCAAGCACACCATGTTACGTTAAGTTAGTATCGTTTCTAGTCCGATAGAAGATGGCAAATTTAAATCGAAAGAATCTCAGAGTTACATCATCATTAATACTATAGCACAATCTCAGTTTACACACAGAAATCAAAACAAAGTAGGGAAGATTTGTTCAATGCACGTTTTAACCAGTTCTTCTCTCCTTGTTCATGGACTGAGAAATAATTTGAAATGACTGCAACCATTACTAAACATGTTTGTTTTTGATCCTACATATGCCTGCTTTTTGGTAATTGTGGTTCCTAATGATTTGGCAAGAAACATATGTTTCATGTGACGAAATGGAGATGAGCCTGCAAGAGGGTGCATTGAACACATTGAACGCTGTATTTATAAATAAAGAGCACTACTGTATAAAATACTAGTCTGAAATGATCAAGTAACTATAACTGCTTGGAATTTCACCTACCTGCATCATTGGTAGCCTCCAAATTGGGTGAAATCGTGTGCTAGCAGACAATGATGACAGCCATTTGAGGCATATTTCTCCTGCATCAGAGTGTGACGCGCAGTGGTAAAAGCGGCCATTCACAAATTCCATGCTTATCATGTGACACAACGTCATCAATGTGTGTGTAGATGCCCATGGTACGTTTGAAAATCATGGTTAGATTTTTTTTCTTTGTTGGATTGCTTTCGCGAATTTTTGTTTTTGCCATAACATTGTGACGCAAAATTTTCATTGCACTTTTAATGCATTTTAGGAAATAATACGGCAACTTTGGTGTCCAGATCTCGGCATCGATAGTGCTTTGTTATTTATAGCAACCGTGTTTTCCCCGGTTCGCATCGTTGATCTTGTGCAAGTTGGAAGTGAACGCATGTTTCATGACATGACAGGTCATGAAATGTGCGTAATGCTCACTTTCAACCATCATTGTTGTAGACAGACATACTCAGCAGTCCTGAAATTAGCTTTCTGGTGCTTTTGCATGTTGCAACTTTGCAAACAAATTAGACATGTCTGAATATTTTCATCTGGTATAAAGTAGCTTCCACCACAAACAGTAGGGTGTTGCCATTCCTGTTTTTGGCTGCCATTTTTGCGTGACATGGGAGTATATTTAAACAAAACATTTTTTCCACCATGTTGCTCTCATTGCTTCTTGGGTGTATAACATTAACAAAGGGAATTTTTTCCATTTGGTGTGAAAAAAAGGAACTCTTTTACAACAGAACTGTTGCAAAGTGAGTGACTACCAATAGACCACTCCACAACGCACCGCTTCCAGCCATAAGCTCCGCCCCTCTGGCAAGCGACCTGAAAAGATGGCTGCAGCTGAATCCAGAAGTACTCTTGATCTCTTCCCAGAAGACCTGTCGCTGTTGTGTTTGGTCAAAGCCCGTCTATTTTAAAATAGACAGGCTTTGGTTTTGGTGAGAGAAAACTCACCCAAAGGTCAAAGCGGTCTTCTGAGACACAGGACCCTGTGTTGATAATATAACTGGTCTGCAGTTAGTCTTATCATGCCCTCCTTGGTCAGATGGGAAAGGGAAGGGACAGTTTACATCCCAGGGAGGGAGTGCTGTCGAGTTGGATCTAAAAATTCAGGTCCGTCGTCACTGTCATTGTCTCCGCTCACCTCCTCTTCCTCCCAGACCTCATCTGAACTATCATATGGCATTTCACTGTCTGAAGACTCATCAGAACTCATTTTCGCCAAATATACGCTCGCACTGTGTACGCTGAACTCAAACAAAATTGAAAATGGCGGCAAAATGCTGCATGATGCATTTGCGTTGCGTAATTGTAATAAAAAAACAATCTAAATGACGTTGTTTTGCACACAAACTGCCCAGATAGAGTTTCCTTGATGTATTAAATTCTATGGCATGTTTGTCCATCGATCACAGGTGATTGAAATTCAAGGGAAAGAACTGCAAGGAGTTAAAGTTACCATTACTCATTTCCTCAGTGGGGTGTTAGTTTGCTCTGGGCTGGTAACAAAGAGTGCCAGGCGGGCGCTACCGTGCACAGGCATGCACGTACGCACACACCCACACACACTATTATTAAACTGATAATGCAATGTTCCAAGTGAATGAACAATATTTCGGCCCTTATACGGCATGTATTTTGTGTTTAGCCATGTAGTCCTACACTAATAATTATACTTCCACCACATGCACACAATTATTGACTTTGACAGCTTACAAAAGAGAAGACCGAACACATGCATAAATTAACTGGATGATACGTTTTGTACTAAGGCCGACATATCTTGGAACACACATAGTAGGTCTTTGTTATCACGCTCAGGTTTAGTTAATCATGAGGTCGACCACAGCTTTGATCCAAGCTTTACAATCTTTCAGCCTTGTTTTTGGCTTCAGAAGCGGCTAGAACGTGACACGTGCACATTTGACATTTGCGATGCACGTCTGACTTACACTGGCCATAGCAACAATTCTGTTTTCCTGGGTTTTCTTCTGCCATGTCGAACACTGCCAACTGACCACTTGCAATGTCTGGCATGAAGGCTTGCCAGACCATTTCAGGCCTTGTCAAAACACGTGGGCACCTCATTATGCTGCGGCATGCGATTGGCTGAAATCTAAGGGTGTGTCTGCTTTGACTGGCAGGAGTGGAGTCGTCTATTAGTACCAGCACTGAAGAAGAACCCATATTATATATGACTAAGTGCCAAAAGGTGTGCATGAAAAGAGGACAGAGTAGGTCAGAAAAAAAGTATGAAATAAAGTAAAAAGAAGTAGGTTTTTAGAATGTATACTTTAGAATTGGTAATCATCACTTCAAAGTGGAAAATAACGACTATTAGTTTTTGAGAAAACGAGCTTTGAAAGATGAGAAGTGTATTAAGTCGGATGTCAGGTATTGTGACGCAAAAGTGCTACTGTATGGCTGGTAAATTATTATTTTAATTCCCAACCACTTTAGACAGATTAAGGATGTCCTCACAAATATTTTCAAATAAATTTATTGCAGTCTGACTTCTTACAAAAATATTGACGTGTACTGTTTGTCACAATACCTGACATCCGACATAATTAATTTTTTAACTTTTCTTTCTGACAACAAAAAGCACAAAGTTTCATCCATTCTGCCATTCAGACATTCTAGTGCAGGTAACAGACACACTGGAAAGTCAGTTTTGAGGAATTTGTTTCTCTTTTTTTTGACATAGCACTAAAAAAAAACTAAAAAAAGTGTCGTACATCAGCATTACAGCAAAGTATGACCATGTCATAAATGTGACTTGACAGTGCAATAATTATTGAAGATTCTACATTTCTCTTCAACTACAAATGTAAAAACATATATTTAAACACAGTGCTACATTCAGCTTATGATTTTGTGCTTTTAGTTTTACTGCAGAATCATAAAATGTTGAACATAGCTTGCAGCAGTAGTAAGACTTGACAGTACAATGTTAAACTTTCTCTTCAGCTATAAAAATACACATAAGGTAGTAAAGTAGTATGTACTTAGATCCAGAGTACTGCATTCAACTTCCTTTTTGATTGGCATTACATACAGTTGGCTTGTAATTAAAGCATTGTAACCCTGTTGAGCACTTCTGACTGGCTATCTCATACTTCAGTCAAAAAACCAACATTTAACAGAAGTTCATACCACCTCCTACAGTATAAAAAGAAATTGTACCTTGAATGTTTCAAGAGAAAGCACACCAAACAGCACAGCATGAAGAAAAAGAAAAAACTCTTACAAACAAACATGAAACAACAATGAATTTTGAGTGTCCCACTGGTATTTCACATCTCCAACTAGGTCAATCCAGCTGCTCGCCGGGGGACCGGCACAGCCCTAGCCATCATCAACACTACTTACTTGGTTGGCATGTCCTACTCCAAAGATACTGATTTTGGAAGACGTGAACAAAAAGTCTCAAGGGTGGGTGCAGCAGCCACATCCTCAGTGAGGTCATTTCAATCCTTGATTGCGTTGGGGAAAATGGAGAACTTCCTGTAGTCAGTACAACACTTGACAGTTGGGCACTGGGTATAACAGGGAATGGGAATGATGGGCTCTTGATACTGGGATAGTCACCTGGTATTCACTTGGTGCCAGTGGCTATGCAGCCATGGTGATGGTGGAACTTATAAAAGTTCACCAGTCTTGCTTTCCTGCACCTATGTTGGAGATATGGTCAGCCTAGTGTTGTCAGCATGTTGTTGACATTGGATATATCCTGCAGCATCTCTGTGGTGTCCACCATGCTGCCTTTTGCTGTACAGACTCTAGGTGGTTGATCAGCTTGATGTTGTTGCCAGATAGAGCTTGCATATTCCAGGACTGGTGTGACAACTGCCTTGTACTTGTAGGCCCTGCCTTTTACTAAAGAGGAGCCAATCTTCAGGGTTCTTCCCAGAACCCAGGGTCCTGCTTGCTTTGTTGGTGATGTTGATGTGTCTCCCAGGTGGCGTCTGAGGTCAGTGTGACACCCAAGAAGTGAGTACTGTTGACTGACTTGAGCATCTGGCCATGCAGAGCATGGTAGTGTTTCCTCTTGCTTTTAGTAACACTTGGGATGTCACATCTGTCCGGGTGGAAGCACATGTTCCATCTGCCTTCTCATTACCCATACAGAAATTGTTTAGATCATTTTGGAGTATTGCTTGATCTTCAGCTGTGGAGATGGGGCACTGACAGATGGTGTCATCTTCAAACAATCTCAGTCTGGAGGTAGGCTGTTGTGGCAGGTCACTGATGTATAGGACAAACAGTTCTGGGCCAAGAACACTGCCTTAAGGCACCTCTGAGTCCCATGGGACAAAGTTTGACCTCATACCATCAACATGACAGCTTGTTGATATATCAGGAAGCTCTTGATCCATGTGTATGTTCTACCGGTGATCCCATAATGGGACATCTTGTGAAGCAGGCCTTGGAGAAGTCCAGCCAACAAGGTCTACCAGTTTCCCTGCCTGAAAGTCATGCGCAAGTTTAGTGATTAGGCCAAGAAGTTGGATTTCACATGAGCAACCACATCTGAAGCCATGTTGTTTAGGAGCTATGATGATGTTGTCTTACTGCATGATGCTACTGATGACAATATGTGAGGGTCTTGCACTAGTTGCAGATGACACTGGTGAAGGAAATTGGTTGGAACCTTTTTGAATGGTAGCATTCTTAAAGACAGGTGTGATAAGTGTGGTTCTGCAATCTTCAGGCACAGTGCTGCTACTGAATGCGGAGTTGATGATCAAGGTCATACTCATAGCAGGGGCAATTTTGTCGTGCTCCTGGCCATGTCAGCAGTTATTGGTCTGAAATAATAAGACAATAACAAACAACATGAGAAACATCATCCACCAAAAATCCTATCCACAAACATAATTTATCCATAAAATACAATGAATAATTCAATAAAATTAAAAGTATCAGACCTAAACTAAAACCAAACAAGCAAAATAAAAAGCCTAGGAGTACTTACTAAACCATCAATAAATGACTCTTGGTAGCCTTACAAAACTTGAACAAAAAGGTGTCAAATGTCATCGGCAACAAATTTTGGGGTAACCCTGATGTCCGACCGACTTAATCCTTGTCATTTGTTTATTATGTTTTTAATGTTATTACTGGCCGTCCCCGATTTCACAAGTCGATCTTGTCAAACGAAGTGCTATGCAATGTTGGGATGGCAACTGTCATATTTCACAAATGTCTGCACTGTGCAATTAGACGTCAGTTTTTCATCACATGGTGATCGGACGTCAAAATTACAGCAAGAGCTCATGCTGCAGCATAATTCTTCATTGCGATACTAGCACAATGTCAGCCACCACAAATCTCACCCGTTGCATAAAAACGACACTTCGTCCTACTGCGCTCTAACCTGAACACAAAACATCATCTAAATAACTATTAACTAGCTGATTTCATAAAATAAACAGTGCAAAATTGTGATCGGACGTCAGGAATGGTCGACGGCAGCGTCACGACAATAATTGCAACGTACCTTTCGATGTTCGCAGCAGACGGTTCCTTCCACACCATTCAGATCAAATGTGACTGGGAAGTGTCACGTGGTGCCTTCGTGTTTGTTAACAAGTGTAAACCTATAATTTTTTTATTTTTTGCTCACAACTTGTTAAATATTCGGACGTCATTTATTGCGACAAAATTTGAGGAGCAGCAAATTTTGTTAATAGACTAAGTGCCAAAAGGTGCGCAAATCGTGGGTGAAAATTTTAACAGTCAATAAAATCTGGTCCAATTATGTTGTCTTGGTGTTACATTTAGACAGTGTTCAGAAATGGCCCAAAAAACAGTGGACACAATGTAAACATTTATGCTGAATGGAGATATTTGCATTAGAAGGCGATTTAAGCTCTGAAATCGGGCTCATGAAAATGGACAACGTAACAGTGACTGACTTCTTCGACGATTACGTACATGTGCACAATACACAAACAAGTTTAATTTCACGAAGGATTACGAAAGAAGCATCCCTTTACATAATTCAGTAAACATTAACAGACAAATATTTAATTTGTGTTCATAATCATTTCTGAAATATCATGATGACCGACGTCGCGCATAGTGTAATATTTCGATCAAAAGTGTCAGTCACTAAAAATCGTCTGCAAAGCTTCAAACAGGCCGGATGTTGACGTCATTTGCTTGACCTGAGTGTTGCACTGCGGAAACAGTGTTGATTTTTACCACTGAAAATGCACTTTTTACAAAGGAATTTGTGCCACGTTCCGATATTGCGGTAATAAACGACGTTCGTCATAATACCGAATAAAATCACTTTGGGAATTTTTTTAAATAATTTTTGCTTTTACTTTACATCCGGGCTATTATACGTCACTTCCTCCTTGCTGCATTTCCATGTGGAGCCGACGCTGCAGCTTTTTTTGCAGAAAACAGGTACGTGGTAATAATTTTTTTAATTTTATGCTGACGTTCGTTATCAAACAACGTTTGCCATCATTTTAACCCAGTTTTGTTGATCTACAGTTGTAATCAGTCTTTTATTCATATATTCCTTTGTAAGCAATATACGCTGATGCATTAGCTGCAGTTTTGTTCATGTCTCAGGGTAGGAAGTTTGTTCTGTTGGTGTGATAAGAATGTGCAAGGCTCTCGTTACTACATGCTTGGGGAGGGGGGGGGGGGTCTGATGTCTGTTTTTGTCAATCCATCTCATGACCTGCAGACATTTGACAGTGTTTGTGTCCAACCATCTCATGACCTGCACTTTTGACAATGTGTCCATCCACCTCATGACTTACACATTTGACAGTGTTTGTGTTGATCCATCTCATGACAGTACTGTTACATACTAATATTGACTGTTTGTCCAGCCATCTCACGACCTGCAGACACATTTGACAAATGTGTTCGTCTCATGACCTGCAGAAGCTTTTAACAGTGTTTGTGTCCTTCCATCTCATGACGTGCAGACACTTTTGACAGTGTTTGTGTTCATCCATCTCATGACCTCAGACACTTTTAACAGTGTTTGTGTCCATCCATCTCATGACCTCAGACACTTTTAACAGTGTTTGTGTCCATCCATCTCATGACCTCAGACACTTTTAACAGTGTTTGTGACCATCCATCTCATGACCTCAGACACTTTTAACAGTGTTTGTGTTCATCCATCTCATGACCTCAGACACTTTTAACAATGTTTGTGTCCATCCATCTCATGACCTGCACACTTTTGACAGTTTGTCTTCATCCATCTCATGACCTGCAGACACTTTTGACAGTGTTTGTGTCCATCCAGCTTATGACCTGCAGACACTTTTGACAATTTTTGTGTCCATCCAGCTTATGACCTGCAGACACTTTTGACATTTTTGTGTCCATCCAGCTTATGACCTGCAGACATTTTTGACAGTGGTTTTACGTCCATCCATCTCATGACATTCAGACACTTTTTAAGGTGGGCCTTACTGTCACTTGATAATACAACATTCTCTTTTTCTATTTTCTAAAAAAAAATTCCAGGGTACAATTTGATACTGATGCCATTATTTTGTATTTCAGGCACCATGACAAAGACACGCTCTCCACATGTGGTACTTAAATTTGACGAGCCAAGAGAGAGCAGCAGAGCACTCGTGGACGACAAAGAGTCCAAGACAGCTGCAGACCAAAGAGCAAGAAATAAACTGACTTCCTAAGCTGACTCTGTGTGGTTGACAGGACACTAAAATCCAATTACTAACTAAACGTCATAATTTTGTTCTTGCTCAGTTTAAGGTGGAAAAGGCTTGTACATATTATAGTATAAAATGACTGTACATGTAACAGTGATCATAAATTGATTCTGGAAGTGACTTGCGATGTCTCTGTTTTTATTTTCATTTTTGTTTCCTTCTGAAAGATTTTTTGTGTGTAAAACTGACATGCGTCATGTTAGATTTTGCTTGATGAAAAGAAAACAATACTGTTGTCAAATATTTTTATCCAGCATCACTGATTTTGTGTTGATGATGCATAGCTTAATGTTTTAAGTGACCTACAATGTAGTCCTGTTAGTGTTAGTGTTTTTGTTTGCTTGAAAAGGAAAATGTCATTGTAATACTGATGTCCGTCATACTTTTCTTTTGGCCTGGTGGGTGGGGGGGGGGGGGGGGGAAGGCATGTACATTAAATATTTGCATCTGAAAATACCCTCTTTGTTTGTACTGTGTTCTCTGTTGACATCCTGTGTGGCTGAAAGTGTGAAAAGTTGTGTTAGAAAAAAGAAGAAAAATTTCATGATGACAAACATCAGCTATTACAACAAATGACTTCCGCCATGCATAGGTCAGTGGCAAGGATCATATTTTGATTACATGACCATATGCCTAGAACTCACAACATTCATGTAATGTACAATTTTGAGCACCATAGTAGCCAAGTTGCTGCAGAGTGAGGTGTTTGTGTTGTAATAGCTGATGTCCGTCATACTGTCAAGAACGTATGTTTTTCCACTTCTGTGCAAAAACTATTGACATTATTGTTTAGTCCTTTTACACAAACATGACTTACCATCTGGCCTTCCAAAAAATACAAATCTCATACCGACATTAAAAACATTCAACCCCTTCTGTCCACTTTCCTTGCACACCTTTTGGCACTTACAACAAAGATTGTTTGGTTAAATCTTTTCAAAGCTGCCAAGCGATTGACTGCGAGTCTGACGTGCATATGACGTCATTTCCACTCATGTCAAGGGTCAGAGTTGTTTTCACTCTGTTGTCGAAAGTTTGCGTTTCGTATTGCGACACATATGACGTCCGATCAAACAAAGTTCGATATGCTTTTTACAAAAGCATAATTTAGTGGAAGTCTTTCTGATTCATGGAGCTTGTAAAACGATCTTTCGCTAACATAATAGATGTGATAAATATAACTTTTCCTTGTTTTCTTTAACCAAACGGCACCGACAGAGATGGGCTCTGTCCCACTGTCCGTTTTTCATGGTTGAATTTCAGCAGTAAAATCACACTTTATCAGACATATTTCCCAAACCACTTCAAAATTTCTGCTGCAATTATTTCAGCTATACCCTCATTCATTTTTACACACATTCAACCCACACTCATGACAAAATAAAAAATTTAAACAGCTTTTATTCTCAGCACAACCAAGTCACCCATTGCAGACGCACCTTTTGGCACTTAGTCATATACTCTGCCTGCCATTGCAGTTCATGGCAGCCAGAACCGCCATGTGCAGACAACAATTCCATCATTTAAAAAACTCACCTTCGGCAATACAGACTTTTAAAATAGGAAATAGGACAGGAGGAACAGTTACTTTTGACCTGCATCTTTTGTAGCAAGTTGAGACTTTCCTCTACATGCTGGTTTCATTTTCATGAAAGTTATAACCCCGTTGAGCAGCTTGTTTTAAGTAATGGTTTTTGACACACATTACACAGCCACTTGATACATGATTTATCTGCTGTTTAATGTTGTTGTTATTCATAGGTCTAGTAGAACATAACTTGTCTTGTGTTTTCTACAGCAGTATAACTTCTGTTAGAGCAAGATGTTCCTCTGGAAAAATTGCATGAATCTTGATGTGCACACTAATGTCATTAAAAGATGAACTGCATTAGAAAATTGCATTTGACCAGTGGAAAAATGGGGACTAAAACTGAGTGTACTATTAGATTGCTAGTACTTGTACTAGTATTAATACTGGTACATCCTGGTGACAAGAATCTAACTCAGTGGTGAAAAAAACTGTACGTCAACATAACTGGTACAAAAATTGAAACAAAACAGTTGGCTGCAAGAGGAGAATTGCTTAAGCCCTTTTTTAACTGGGCGAATGTTTGTCCGAACATACTTTGGACAGTTCGATGAACTATGTTTCTTAATTGAACTTTTAGGTTACTGAACATGGTTCGGACAGTTCAACTAACTTTACTTTGTTCTCAACTGGCTTGTAATGAGATGCAAGCTTCAGCCCAAATTTGCGGCAGACGTGCAGCAGACAGCATGATCGAAAATGTCGGCTAAAGTCAAGTCAATATACTTTAATCATCCCTAACAGGGTAATTCAACTGAATACTGTCACACACACATATGCACCATTAATAATAATGAAATATTTCTGAAGTGCAAACGTCTAACATAAAAATGGAGCTGGGTGTGCTGTACAGAAAGACTTAAATGTGCACCCACATTGACACACCACAAACAGAAAACAATAACGATTGTGACTGCTTCGGTTACTTATTGTACATGAGTTATTATATTGTTTGTGATTAAACCAAATATAAAAAGTCCCACAAAGAAATATTTAGTAAGACTTTATTAATATTATAAAATTATATGTAATATATGTTGTAGGTTTGCAGAAGCTGTTGATATATAACCTATTTTCAACTAATTGCAGAATGCATCAATTCAAGAAAGAGAGTGCATTGTACCAGTACAATATATGCCGATGTAAGACATGGGCTCTGTAATAAGAGTTATATGACAGCTGTTAGGCGGCAGGGCATCAGCTTCATCAACAAGAGGGTCTCCACAGTTCTCATGTTTGTTTCTGCCAAACTGATCGCACTTGTCCAAACAAGGCAGGAGTTCAAGCTGAATACTGTCAGAGCAGGATAGTGCAGTGAACTACATGCTCTCCTGTTAGCAGGGGTGGTGGTGGAGGGATGCTGGTTGTGTGCCATTTGCTTTTTTCACATATGACTGTCATAGACAAGTGGACAAGGAGGAGGGGATTCAAGATGACATTATTAATATTATTCCATGATCCATTAGAAATTCAGCATGTGACATAAAGCACTCTTACATAAAATATAACAATAAACAAATGTCAGAAATTGCATTTGAGAAGCAACAGGAAAGCTGTGGAAAATTCCCAGCACACAAGGAGGCACACACAGCATAGGCCTTTACAACATGTAACTGATGCCATGCATTTACATTAAAAAGAAAAACAAATGTATTGCAGTTACGCATGCACACACACACACACACACAATATATATATATAATTATATTTACACATACATGGGTAGGGGGCACACAACATAGTCTAACATCCCTGCTTTTTCATTCAGTTCTTCTCTCTCATCTAATGTCACACACCTGTGTGCACACTTGTGCTTGAGTTTGGAGTGAGATCACAGTTGGAAGTGTACCATGCATGTAACATGCACAATGGGGGATGTCAGTAAATGAATAGAAACATGTTTTCAGTCAAAATGTATAAGGCATTGACGCTTTCATAAACCAAGCAGCAAAATGAGTATACATAGTCAAAGAGAATCGAACAGCTGGCAAACTAAAACATATGGTCATTTTTATCACTGCTTTTCCACATTGTGATGTCTGTTTATGGACCATGCAAAAACACACACCAAAACTGTCGCAAGCTTAGAACGTGCTCACAATACTTGAAAAGAGAAAATGATGTCAAAAAAAGAAGACCCCCCCCCCCCCCCAACAAACAGAAAACAAACAAAAAAATTAAGCCCCAACAAACAAAAAATTAAAAAAATGGAAAGCAGTAAAAACCGTTCTAGTGTCTTCCACTTTTATGGGTCAAAGAAAATGTGTGAAACTATAATAAAGGAAAAAATATGCCAGGTCAGTCAAATATTTCTACAGCATGGTAACATGAGATTGTATATCACATCAAAAACAATCTCCAAAATATGGACATGGCAACATTTAGTTTTTTTGAGGAGTTGGAGTGTTTATAATGTGCATATTTTTGACAAAGGTGTCACGTGACACCACAAATGACACACACAGATAGTAAACATTGGGTTGTGGTTGTCAGAAGCTAAAAACATGAATGTAACCAAAAAATTCAACATGCCTTCCTCAGCCCTTTACTGGTATAGGTAATAGAAAACATATTTTTAGACTTTGAAAACTGTAATGTGAAGCATAGTACACATTAGTAGTATTTTGCTGAACTATATATAAACCATTCATCAGCACATGTTTTTTTTCACTATGATTGTGAACATTGAATCTGCCAAACAAATCAGCAAATTATGTTTTTTCTGAAGAAACAGAGTATGTGAAGTAAATGAAAACAGTTACAGTAAAATCAGTTCTGAACATCATGTTAAGAAAAAAATGAGAACATATTTCCTCTTTGACCCCAAATGAGCGGTGGTTAGATTATCTCTTTCAACACCAGTTGAGAGCCTTGGCAATACATTATGTATCTGACAGTTAAACAAACACTGAACACATTGTTACTGATATTATACAAGGTATAACATAAAAGCTATGACGCAAACAGTTCTTTTGTGTTTTTAGGCCAAACTTGTTTTGGATGGCATAATACATTGCTTTCCTGACATTACAGAGACACCTTCACAGGGAAGTGTTCCTGCAGTGATGTATTTTAAGTCATTGTGTTCATGCCCCTCTGTACAGTTTTTCTTGCAGAGTTTATGCAGAAATAATCAATCTAATAGTCAAGGAAATACTTACACTAATGATGAATGTTTTTGAGCTGCTGAGTTTATTTAGATTTGGTGTTGCTGTCACAGTGGCAGGTCATTGTGGACGGGGACTGTGTGGTTACCCAGGAATACAACCATCTTGTTTCGCTTCTTCACTGGCAAAGTGGTACCACCAGAGGCTGGCAAGGAACACAACTGTATGGAAGTCATCTTGTGGGAAACCAACATTCAGCCAAGACAAGTCCTTACTCCAGGTCCTCTTTTACGTTCATAGCTGGTGTTATCTTACATGCTATTGTGTGCATTTATTTACATGAATGCATTTATGTTTATGACTTCCATGAAAATAATTATATGATTGTGTGTGATGAGAAGAGCTAAGCCCTGCCGGGCCATGTCATCCTTGGACACTGTAATCTGAATGCCATCTGAGTGTCCAAGTTTGCATGGCAGTAGTTGTTACTGAGCTTTACCCATCGGTACCTGTAGTGCCTGTTACCTTGACTTCAATGGCTTTTCTCAGACTTCTTTGTCTGTTTGTCAGGTTTTAATTCTGAGTGTGTGTTAATATATATTTTTTAGAGAGCAGTAAATAGAGCACCCTAACAAAAATTAAATGATGTGATCTTTTAAGACATATATATATATATATGGAGATTGTTCAAGTATCTTTTGAAAGTTATTGTTAAGAGAAATGATAGCAACTGCAGTTGTGTTTCCATAGTGAGGAATGCAGTCTTTAGACAGTGTCAACCGCTCAAAGTAAAAGCTCTCAGACTTTGAGTGCACCAGTATCAAATGGGTTTTACTTGTTCATATGTGTTTTGTGTGACCATCACTGATTATTGGATCACAAGAGAGTTTAAAGTGTTAGTAGTGACAAATACAGTGGAAAGTTTGCATTTTCCAATTTTAAAGGTTGACTGGGTGTAAAACACCAACTTACTTACTTACTCCAATTTTAAATGCTAGTTGCCTGTGCTGTGCTTGTTCTGCGCGCGCGCGTGTGTGTGTGTGTGTGTGTGTGTGTGTGTGTACTAGGACATCAAGTTTAAGTAAATTGCACCTTGGAGCTCTCTGATGACTTGGATGTTATTTTGAGCAGAGTAGGAGCTGAACAATAGTTGATGTTTGTGTAGCTTTATTCCCATTGTTGACCGTGCAGCTAGAATTGTATTAATATTGGTGTCTTGCTTCTAGTTCATTAAAACCAGCAGCTCAGAAGACCCATAAAGCAAACTAAAGCCGGTGGAAGGGATTTTATGGTCATTTGTTTGTTTCAGATGCTGATGAGCTCGAAGTTCCTCTGGCAAACTTTGGATATTATGGTGAGTTTAGTTGTCCAAGTTCCTGAGTTTTGGAAGATGTTTTCATCAGTTGTTATTTGGTACTATTTCACCTGATGGACCTTTGGCTGCTGGACTGTGATGTAGAATGGACCTTTGGTAAAAGGGGTGCTTAAATATGCCCATGCAGTCAGACCCAACCATGCAGTCAGACCCAAGGTCTGTTCTGCATCATGGCTCAGCAGTCAGGGGTCCATGTAAGGTGAAACAGAACAACTGCAGACCAAACAACCATGACAGGCAACGGGATGCTGTTTCAGTACAGTTCACTGCCACTTTGAGAAATTCACTGTCTGATTGTTCCATGATGATTCTTCAGTTTCTTTGGAATTTTTCATGGTCCCTGTAGTCCAGACTTCTGTCATTGAGAAAAACAGCTGAAGTTTTTAACCCATTGAAAATTGTGATCCAGATCTCTTCTCTATCTCTGCTGTCTTCAAAAATATACTTTGACAGATACCCTGATCTTTCAGATGGAACAAGAACACTGAAAAAAACTAATCCGTTTTGAAATTAGACTTTGCATTGATGTGCAAAAAGCAAATATAGCAGTCATTTGAACACATGTCACATCAGTGATTGAGGAAATTGTAAAGCAGTCCTCCTACCACATCATGTGACATCAATGATTGAAGGAAGAACTTACCTCTCTGGTATAAAATCTGCAGAAATTTCAACATCCCGCTGAGCCTGTTGCAGGAAATCTGTCAGTACATACTGGTGCATGTCACCATCTTTTAGCTGTTTCATAATGTCACATTTCTGTAAACTTTCTGATGTTATTTCTAGATGGCTCCCATACAGTTAGCCATGGTTGGCTTGAGAATCATTCAAGCATCCAGGTGCGTTTTCATGGCAACCCTGTGTTCATGTGGAAGCCCAAGCACCGGAAACAGACCTACAGCATCAAGTGCTCTCCCTTGGATTATGAACCTGGTGTGGTGAGTTGAATATTTAGTGGTGGAAGTTTATTCAACTTCATACATGTTTGATTATCTGTGTTGGGCAGATATGCTGTCTGGAGATAGTCTACAGTAGCATGGGGTGTTTGTTCTAGATAAACTAGAGTAGCATGGGGTGTTTGTGCTAGATAGTCCAGAGTGGCATGGGGTGTTTGTGCTAGATAAGCTAGAGTAGCATGGGGTGTTTGTGCTAGATAGTCCAGAGTGGCATGGGGTGTTTGTGCTAGATAGTCCAGAGTAGCATGGGGTGTTTGTGCTAGATAGTCCAGAGTAGCATGGGGTGTTTGCGCTACCTTAAGCTTATTATGGCAAAGTCACTTGTTTGATTTTGAAAACAGCAGTTATGATGACATGCATGAAATTGTGTCTTTAGCCAGACAGTGTAACAGTCTTTCCATCAGCAGCATGGTTTGTGAAGCATGTGAGTCAGTGTGCTGTCCGCCAGAGGGTGTTGCACTAGTGACTATAGTTTCACACCCATCAGTCAGCCAAGTCACAAGGGCTGGGTTGTCAGCAAACCTGAAAGATAGCAGGGAAAGGAAGTGACTTTTCAGCTTATCGGCACTTGCTTAGAACTTGGAAATGACTTTTGAAGCAATCAACATTGTGGATAAGAATCAGATGAGGCAAGCAGGATATTTGCTTTCTGAATATTTTGGATCTTATTCCAATGAGCAGATGAGCATCTTGATTGCTTGAAAACATATGTGCATGACTTTGACGTACCGATCTCATGTCTGTGCATCAAAACTGAAATCTGTGTGTAATAGACCTGCAATTGTATGTTATGGGGAACGCTGGACCCTGCTAATGATCGCTTATTAAAGTGGCTTTTCACATTAGATATAATATCAGCAAGGCATTTTAAAGCAATATCTGTTATTATTTGAAATTTCATGTTGATACCTGTTTGGCATAGATGTTAAGATATGACAGAGCTGTTTTGTTTATTCAGGCAGCCATTTTGTGTTGACAGGAAGATCCCAGGAAGACAGGGGAGCAGTCCAGCCTCTTTATGCAAGAGTCCAGCTTAGATGGTCCACCCGTTTGTAACAAAACGGCCATGTTTTACTATGTAAGTAAATGCATTTTGCCACCAAAATAAGTAAAGTGGTCATCAGCTGCACAAGATCAGGGCTTGGACATCTTTGATGAGAAACTAGAACAGTTTTAAACTGTCTTTACCAAGGGAAACATCCTTCTTCAGACTGAAAACTAAACATACATCACTAGATCTTTCCTACTGAATCAGTTTTCCCTCTGGTGTGCTGTCAAACTTGAAGAATGCTGTAAAAAGAAACTCAGAAATTGCAAATGAGTGAAAATATAAAAAGCAAACCTTTTCTAACCTCTTCCTGGGACAGTTTTCCGCTTAGGGTGTTGAGAGAGGGATGGATTGGAACTGAAATCATTCTGTCCATCTCTCTCTCTTTCTGTCTGTTGGTCTTACTCAGCTTTGTCTGGTCAGTACCATCTGAACTGACTTTAGTAACCATATGATGGTCATGGCATATCATTATGAATGTTGTTGACGTTAAAAAAACAAAATTGACTTTTCTGTCATCAAAGTTATTGTCACAGTGAGAACACAACTCAAAAGACCAGTTTCTCCCATACTTTGTGAACTAGTGGATTTTTTTTGCAAGCAAACTTGTTCTGATTGTGCTTCATCATGAACCAAAGTGTTGTGGGAAAATTTTGATTCCTGTCAAGGTAAATAGTTGCATGTAAATTCTAAGCAAAAGTTTAGAGTGGGAAGAAGAACTGATGTGTGTGGGGGGGGGGGGGGGGGGGGGGAGAGAAACAATCTTTTACTTGCTATTGTGGTAGAGCAGCAAGCAAATCAATGCCAGCATTACATTTGATGGAGCTATAGTCAAACAAAGAAGTCATCTGAGATGCCTGGGGTCACTTTCGACAGAATGCCAACCTACAAAAAATGTGTGGAAACAACATCACTGAGGTGCAAGAAATGCCTGTCAGACCTGAAGGCTATGGATGCAAAGGGTATTGAACAATGCCATCTCTTCCTACTCTATCAAAGTGTGGTGCTCATTGTCATTGACTATGGACTAAGCCTCACAACAGTGGCAGTGCCAGAGCGCAGAGCAGGGCAATACTGAGTCATACTGGGAGCAACCAAGGACACATCCACTGAGATCATGAGGTTCATGCTACATTTGCTAGACCTTCCACCAATGCAAACCAGACAGAAGGTGGAGCAGGTCAAAGCATTCTTCAATGCTGTAGAAAATCCTCATAACCTACACCATGAAAGACGCAAAGGGATGCAGACTTGGATGTGGCAAGTCTTGGATGGGTCAACCAGAGGAATCAGCACTGCAAGAGTGCCACCTGACAGAAATTGAGCAAAACAAGGAGTGGGAAATGTACCAAAACTGATTTCGACATCTCTTACTCTGTGAGACACTAATGCCAAAAACTTGGGGAAGGCACTGTCGAGAATGGCCAGCAGGGAAAATGGAGTCAGAGATTAAGCTCATTCAAGAAAACAGCAAATCGCAAATCAGTCACCGAAGACAGTCATGGTGGGATGCTACTGCCAAGGAAGGTGCATCCACCATCCGTCAAGACAGTGCAACCTATTGGGCAGTTCAGGCAGGGTTGTTAACTCCCTTGACTTTTGTCTGGCGTCGGTTAAGTCCTTTGGCTGCTTTTACTTCCAGTGCATACTTTCTTCGCAATGGAAGGCAGTGACACTGACAGTGAGTTTGTGAATTTTACACTGCCAACTTAACAGACATTTTTGGAGGCCTGTAGTCAGAATGTGTCTGGCAACAAGCAATAACCTGTTGCTCGTGCTATAGGGTGCCCCAAAACGATCTTCTGGTCAGCCAAAAAAATGACTCAAAGACCCTTTCTTCCACCCTCCATCCCCTTTCCGTGGTAATTTTTGCAACTGCAACAGTGGTGGCATTTGTGCTGCTTCGCAATTCTAGGTTCAGCTTCCATTGTTATACGCATTGTGAAGCAACGCCTACTCAGAAATCAGCTCAGCAATGACGCTGTGACCTCTCGCAACTTCTTGTGCAAAAGATTGCAAAGGGCATTTAATCGTGCAAACCAGCTTCAGTGAACTATCAATAGTCTCAACCTGCAGATTGACAATGCAGGTGGAAGCAGTCACCCATGTCCTCCACTGGATTGCCTCAAGAAGTGACAGTCAGACCACATATGCTATCCGTGCTGATTCAATCAGCATGCTACAAAAATTGAAAAGTGGAATGAGAAGCCCAGACTGGCATGTGTCAATGGACCACACCCACTGTCAAAAGTTCCTGTGGATGTACTGCCCTGGACATGCCAGAGTGAAGGGAACTGACTGGGCAGATAGTCTGGTGGGCAAAACAACCATCACAAGTGGCTTTTGTCTCGAAATATATGGTGTTGAGGAGCTTGAGACACTACTTGTGGGCACAAAGCCAAAGACATTCTATAGTGATATACTCTTGTTTTCAGGGGCTTCCCATAGGATTGATTGTACCTAGTGTAAAGAATTGAATAATTAATTTGCTGCCCAAGGGAATAGTTTTCTTTTTTGTTTTTGTGTTTTAGTGTGCAAACAGCTTCTAAGGGGTATCATTTACCCATTAGCTGCAAAAGTGCACAGTGCAGTAGATCTAGTCATCTAAAAGAGTGTATTACTCTCTTGTGCAGATAGATCTTGTTCTGTTCTCTTGTAAGTGTGCATTCAATATCTCTTGATGTATATATATGTATATGTGACTTAGTGCCAAAAGGTGCACACATGTGGGGTCGGATTTTTGACTGTCAATAAAATCCATTTCAAACACTTTGTCTTGTTGTTGCTTTGTGTGTGCGTTCATAACTGGTCAGTATCACAGTGGAAACAATATGAGCTCCAAATCTGGAGCAGCTGGAGAAATATTATTTTTTGAAAGTGAAAAGTGCCAGAAAATTCAACCGCTGAAAACAGACACGCTCAAGGTGAGTACTTTCGATGCTTTCATTCACGTACGTGACAAATCAAAACATTACCTCAGTCACCGATTTGCACAGAGGAGATATCGCTTTACACAGTGCATATAAAATCAGTTATCACCAGGTTTTGTTTTTGGAGTTAGAGGCTCCGAAATATTCCTCAGTTGAACATTAGGTGTGTTGAAATGTTTCATGACCAGCATCCGCAGACAATGTAGTGAAGAACTTTCTCTTTCATTGAAACTTTACTCCAGTCACTGTGGTACATCACCGCATCAGGCGCCAATGTTTGATTTTACTGCCAAATGTCTGGGTAGTTTTTAAAATATATTTTGCCATTCTTCATAAAATTGTTGCAATAAATAACGTTCAGCAAAATATTAAACAAGCAAAAGGGAAAAAAATTAAGTTTTTGCGCTTTTGCACTACTTCGGTTAGCCATGTTACACATCCGGGTCATTTGCTTTTAGTACATGGCCACATGGAAGAGACATTCTGATATGTAAAAGTTGTGTGGTAATATTTTTGAAGACCGTAATGTTCAACTTAATTTAAATGTTTATTGCAGATTTGACAGAGATTTAGTCAAATCTTCTGGTTATATGATGATATTTATAATGGTATATATATATGCTGAATCTTTTAAAAGTATCGGAATGTTAGCATACAGAGTGAGTTTTTGTTGCTGTTGATCTAAAGTTTGTTCAGATGCTTTCGTAAATTTGTTTTCACCAAGTTTCTTTCAACATGGGTGCATGTTGAAATCATAATGTGCGACAGCAGATTGGTTATATAATACAGTATATTCAGATCGTACTCTTTACATTTTTTTGCTCGCACTTTACGCAGTTCATTTTGTTTACAAACTACGTCTTCAAACATATCCTCATATATGGTAGACAATTCGAATTTACACAGGTTAAAGCCGTCAAGTTAGGTGTTAAACATTACGATTACAACATGAGCTGTGGAAATAATAACGTTCGACATAATTATAGTGACCATGCCTGTCTGCCTTCCAGAGTTCTAAAAATGTAAGGTGCTGATCTTAATAGCAGTATTTTTTGGCTGTGATATTTTTAGTAATATTATGATTTTTTAAAATTTTGTTATTATTAATTCTTTCACTTTTAAGTTAACTGTTCAACTACTTTTGTTCTAGGCACCCAAGTCAACATGACCAAGAAACACATGGATGAAAGGTTGCGTGTGTGTTTTCCTGTGACATCCGAAAGCAGCAAAAGTTGCACTCGCTCTTACTTGCTCCATTTTCTCGTATAAAACACTTACTTGTTTGTTAAATAATAAGTATGACTTATTTTGTTATGAAAAACAAAGTACCATGTTGTCTCATTAACGTTATGTTATTCATCACAACAAAATTAATGCAGCAAAAACTGTTCACATGGAAATAGTTATGTGTCTTTATACTTTACAGTAATAAAAAGTTACTGATTTATCATTTTCATCAAGAAACAAACAGCATTGTACATCTTGTTGAAATAGTAATGTATGACATATTTCTTACATCATTTGCTGTTTATGTCAAGAAAGCTTAACTTTGAGAAAAAAAATCATCAAATCTTCCTTGTCACATATTGTTCTATTAAAGAATAACTGTTTATGTTTCAAAATGTGTTGCTTTTTATTCATTTAAAAATGTTCAAAATTGGCTGAATGTTGAACGTTATCTATTACAACAAACTATGCGTAGCATGCTGTTCTGTGTGACACAGAACAACAGTTCACTTGGTAATACTCATGTGGATCACATCTTGTAAGATCGGTTGGGTTTTCACAGTTAACTGCATGATTAGCAGCACAGTGATGTGGGCTTGTTGTAATGTGTAATGTTAACATCTTGTCACAAATCACACTGAAAGTCAAATTTCTCAGGAACGAAGATTAGCACTGCCTTCTCCCTTCACTGGTGGATGACTTCACATGTGTTCATTAAAAAAATGCATTACTCACTCACATCCTGTCAACTTTATTTTCCAGTACCTCTTGTACTTTTCTTGCACACCTTTTGGCACTAAGTCATCATGTGTGTATATTTATAAACAATATATTCATGAATTGTATATCTTTTTATATTTATTGCATTACTGAACACTATAGATTAATTATATGGTGATAAAAATGTTTTAAGTGTTCATATGAATCCCTGATTTGGTATTCTTCCTGTTGAGAGAGGGAGTGACAAATTTTGAATAAAGTAGTGTTTGTGTGTCAGAACCTGAATGAGGATCAGCTGAAGCCATCGCAACAGCCCAGTACTGGCTGTGTGTATAACAAAGATGACTATCTCGTCTTCATGGCCAGGGGTTTCAACCAAAGATATCTGGTGAGTCAGTGTCACCTCTTTTCTCTGTGATCCCTCTCCAGCTATACACCTGCCTAAACTTGTGATGCTGATGCATGAAAGCAATTAACTGGATTACTGCCCCTCATGTTTGAAAGAGTCCAGTTTAGGCATACACACAGTCACATATGATCTCGTGTAAACACGCACACATTCACTCACTCACTCCTCACCATAACACCAAATTATTTAAAGCATTTTTGAGTTGTCTTGCACACTGTTTCGGCAAGGTCTCCTGAACACTCTCTTTGTACCACTTTTGGTGACCTTGACATATTTTAAGGTCAATACAAATTTACACTGTTAAAGAAATGTGCTTTCTGTAGTTACCCTGTAAGTTTTTATTTGATCAAGTTTAAACTTTGTGAGGTTGTTAAAAGCATAAATGAGATCTCAGCAAAGTCCTTTTTAGTGAGTGATTTTCACAGAAAACAGTGAAAACATGGGCTCTTTTATGGAGGCTGTTCAGGTAAAATCTTTCAGACTTGAACCATAGTGCATCACATTTTCATGTCAGCTTTGTTGACCTTGATCAGATGTTAGGGATGACAACAGCACTGGTCACTGGAAGGAGTAAAGTGGCTCTGTGAACATAGCTATCAAATAAGTATAGTACTGATGGTGTTTGGGTGATTGATAATGGTAGTGAAAAGAGTACCACTACCAGGCAACAACATTTTGTCCTGATGTCTTACTGATATTGTGTATGTATTCCAGGGCTTTGAGGTAGACTTCTTTGTGCATGAACAAGAAGAAGCACCGCGGTTTGTTGGCACTGCACATCTGCTGCCCCCAACAGAGGACTGCTCCATCCACATTAAACGCGCTCCCATCATTGGCCTGAATCACAGACCAATAGGAGAAGTGAAAGGTTTGGACAATTTCAGTGATCCTTTCTTATTTGATTTGCTGTTATGAATTGTACTGTTGCATTATTTGTAGTTTGACTTTTTGGAGTTAAAGTATCTGTTTGCAGACGAATAACAGTTATTTAGAATTTAGCAATGAGTGAAAATTAAATCCAGGTAGAAGCAAAGGAGATTAACGCTAATAATAATAATGAAAACTATTGGATAATGACAATAATACAGTATTTCTGTAGCACAGAATCCTGTCCAGAGAGACGGTTATAACCACCTACATGCACATACAGGCACATGCACAGACAAGTATAGCACTCGCATGTGATTCTACATGAGTGACTAGCTTTTTATTGCACATTTTTGAATATCCACTGAAGTGGTGTACTTGCAGTGCTTATATAACTTATATGCAATTTATAACCAACCTAAAAGACCATAAACAGGGGGAAAAGCAAATGGCTGCTAATGAGAAAGAACTCTAGCGGTAAAAAAACAAGCAAAACATACCTTACCAAAAGAAAAAAGAAGGGCATGGGTCCAAAACACTTTGACATTCAGTATAAAATGACTTCATTGGGAACAACTGGTTTAAACAAAGTCTATTCACGTTTGTGTAAATATGGACAAACGTAATCAGTATATGAGTAAACAAGGTATGCTTATTGTGAACGATCATAAACATAATTAACTAAACCATTTTGCAACTACAGCATTTTTTAATAACAGAAAACAAGAGAAAGCACCAGGAACAGTTAAAATGACCTGATTTTAACAATAACACTAAAGACAGGTAGACAAAAGAAGGAGAGAAAACAAGCCAGAAGAAGACATCACTCTCTTTTGTTTTGAGAGACCGAGATGGATAAAAAATAAATATAAAAAAACTGTATTATTGTACCTTGTTCAAGAATCACTGGAGTCAGTACTTTCGCTTCAGTGTGACCCGTATGGTCCCTTGGGTTGGGTACCATGGAAGCAGAAATTGAGGTCCTCTGCTGAAAATCCAGGGCTGTCAAAGCCCCTCTTTTCAGCCTGGAGTAAGTTACAGACTGCTTTACAGGGCTCAGTACTGACAGCAGTTCTGCCTTTATTCCTCTGCCCCTTCTTTTTATTATGTCTTTAAACATATTAATTATCAATTTGTTTTAAACAGTAAATCAGACTTTCACTGTGATTTTATGAATTCAGTTTTCTGTGATGCAACTGTCACAGTTCACTGGGCATTTTTTTACTTTATAGTAACACTGGTTTTAAGAGAATGTTTGCAGTGGCCATTTTGTAATATGTAGATGGTTTACCGGGCAGTGACAGATATGTTTGGACTGTGGCAGACATTTAAATATTAACAGCAGTTAGGAAATTAGGGTTTCTAGTTGTCAGAATGCTATGAGATTGGAATAGGGCATATTATATATATATTTTTTAGGACACGTTAAAACAGGGAGGGTCAGTGGTGCAGAGCTCTCAAAAGTCAAGTCAAACAAGGTTGAGTCTGGTATCCATCTGGATGGATGACCGTTGCATGTTAGGCACTCCAAGATCTGCAAATTCTTTGCTGACTACAAAAATCTTTCAGATGAGATTGCAAATTAGGTCTCCTGTGTGTATACACATGCAGGTAGACTGCATATGCACATCTGAGTTTGGTAATGACTGGTTTTAAGCACAAAAGGGAAGGGGAGGGGAATGGGGGTTACAGTTGCCCTTTTCATGCTAGGCTCAGTGACATGGTGTTCATTCAGTGACTTTCTTAACTCAAAAGACAAGCAAAGGCCATTGCAGTATCTCTCATCATTTCTAGACTGGACTATTGTAACAGTACTCTGTGGGGCCTTCCAACTAATCAACTATATCACCTCGTAAGTTTGGCTCAGCTGAGCTCTGGAGAAAATAGTTCAGAATGTCCAATGATAAAAGAATGCAAACATACCAAAGTGTTAAATGTTTTAATCATCAGCATGTGCACATAGTTACCATTCATGGCATTGAAGCTTGTGATGTGCAGCTAGAATAAACTGTTACTCTTTTTTGAGAGTCCTCTCAGAATACCTGCATGTTCTGATTCTATCTAGGCAGTTGTGTCTTTTTATGCCATCCCATATTTTCTTCAAGTTTGAATTTTTCTTTGTGAAAAATCAAATGTTTCATAGTATTACATGATTTGTTGTAGTCTGGTATTAGTATACATTAAATTAATGTGCTTTTGTGTGTGTGTGCAGTTGAAATTCTGCGCATCACTCCGCTGGATGGCTATAACTGGAAGATGGACGTGTCTTACCAGAACCATTGGAAGCTGAAGCGTGGCACAACTCTTAATGTGGGCCATCGGGGGATGGGTTCCTCCTATAAAAGGTATGCAGTGTTTGGTTTCTGCATGGCATGTTCACAGAATTGTGGTGTTTGGTCAAACCCAAGCACTGAGCTGTGGTTTTCACATAAATTTTGCAATTTTGGGGTGTATTTTAGCCAAATTGCTTATCACTGTCCACAAAATGGTTGAATGCCAATTTATGGCTCCATATCACTCAACACTGCTTGCAAACTGCCACCATGCCTCTGGCCTTGTACTCCTCCCTGGGGCACAGTGCAAGACCGGTCAGTGGAGGGCAGAATCTGGATGATGAGGAAATAAAAGGATAAGCTTACCATAATTTTTAGATTGAAGGCAAAGCTTTTTGCCTCAAATCTGACCCCTGCACCTTATAATCAGTAGCACTTTATCTGTGAGTAGAATTCAGTGTAAATGAAAACAACAGTAACACCACATTCTGTTCAGAATTTTCGGCTTTCTTGAAACTTTTCTCAGTGAACTGTAGCTGAAGAATGCTGAGCGTCACAAATGCATACGTAAACACATGTGTAATTTAATGTAACCCAGTTCGCTGATTAGAATTCAGTATGCACACTTTTGCAAAGAACTGTAATGATTATTTTAAACCTGAATTGTAGCAAACCCATGTCTGGAAGAAGAATTGGTCGGAAGAAGAATTGGTCAAACTGAATTGGTCAAACAGTAATTGCACACCATGCCAAACTGATAAGTGATATTTTGGGGGCAGTGCCAGAAATGGGATTTGGAATGACCCAATATGTCTAGTCATGCCATCAGCATATAGCAGCATTTACTTGAAAGTTGAAGATTACAGAACCGAAAACAAAACACAAGTTGACATGGAACATGAATGAGAGAAACTAGCAGTAGCCTCAATTTCAATTTCATCTCAGGATGAAGTCCTGCAGTAGACAAGAATAGGTACAATGTTCTGATTGATTCAAGCTTTTTGTGACTGGCAAATTTACTGAGCATTTCCACTTTTCCATATCTTGGCACTTTCACTGATGCTGCCGGCTGATAGAGCTGAAGCTAACCATTGAGTGGGAAAGGTATCCAAACTGATTCTGACATCTCTACGGGACTCCTGCCAGAGAAATTGTGAAGGCACTGTCACAAATGGCCAGCAGTTGAAGCAGATTCAGATATCAAGTTTCTCAATCTCATTCAACAAAACGGCAAACCACAGAGAATATCTTCTATCCTCCCCCTCTTCCTGAAATTAATCCAACTGTTCATTGTGTGTCCTCTTGCTGTTTTGCTTGATCACAGGACTCGAATCACTTTCCCATGACTAGAAGGAGCTTACTTTTGTTTCAGTGTTGACTTGTTCAGACACTTCAAAATTCAAGATTACTTTATTATCTCATCAGAGAAATTAAAATGTGGCTGAACATTAACCACATCACAGTACCCAATAACACATATTTTATATTTTAAACCCAGAGAACAGTTATTTAAACTTAAACTTCATGGTGTTAGTCCTGTTACTTGCCATAATCCATCACCCATGTAAAGAGTTGTTTCATCTCCAGGAATCAAACACAGTTACCAATATCTGCAATAACTCCCTTCCCTGAATGAAGCAGTCACAAACACATTTCTGCATTGCTTGTCACTGGACACAACTCACATATTGTGTTTTCGTTCACTAGTTGCACATGCAAAGTACAACCAACAATGAAGGCATAAAGCCAATGGCAGTACACACAGCATTTCATGAAAACAAATTTAGAATGTTAAATCAGTCTCCAACAACAGTTGTTCAAATTATACCAAACGAGTCATTGTTATGGAACTAACACACTGATGTCAGCCATGTCAGGAATCATATTCATAAAACTCTGCTAACTTTGAGGATGTATCTCTGGTAAAGTTTATGTACATGCCAGGTGAGATTCAAATTGAAATTCAAATTTAAAAAACTTTGGTCATCCCACAAGAGGCAACTTTGTTGTGGTCATGGCAGGCTCGTAAAATACTGCTACATAAAGTTAAGAGAACAATAAGACAAACACAACACCACCAAAAAAAGAGTCTTACTTTAACCATAGTTATAAATATAGAACAACTGTATGTCATCAGAAAATAGTAATGAACTTATGATCACATACTTGTTTTTGTTTATCACAAGTTTCTGTAGGCAACTCAGGTCTTTGTTGTACTTGTGTCCTTGTACTAATTTTGGGTGCTAATTAACTCTCCTGTGTGCTAATTCTCCAAACTCCAGTTAATGTTGCAACTTGATGGAGCAGCCTGGAGCTGCAAAGGAGGAGACAGACAGACATCAGGACCTGATGGGGCTGCCATCAGTTGGCTATAAATATTTATTAATACTGGTTCCAAGTGAGACTTGCACAGTCTTCTGAAGGAAGTGGTACAGCATATGCAGTTTCCTGTTGATATTGCTAATATGAATTATTGATGTAATGTTTTTGTTACTTATATTCCTTTTTGTAATGGTTTTAGGGTGGCCAGTGCGAAGGAGAACACTATATGTTCCATGTATTCAGCAGCTAAACATGTAAGTTATCCACAGTAAGTGATTTTCTGCTGTTGTTGTTACCATTTCTTTTCTTTTTATCATCCATACCTGTAGTGTAGTTATAGCTGCATGGGTAGGTGGGTGGGGGTATATTAGAGTCACCAGTTGCCCATGTGACATTGTGTCCAGGTATGTGGGTGACATTTTCTGGATTGAAGGTGCTTTTGCAACCAAACTTGTATGGTCCCTATACGCACGAAGAGTGTCAGGAAAAATGTCTGGATTATTCTCTTTGTTAAGGTCACAGTGACGGTTCATGTGATCAAAATATGACTGTTCCGCATTCTTCCCAACTGCTGAACATCTTACCACCACACTTGGTCATGGTGGGGTGTTGCATTATCATGAGCCACAGTATTGTATGTTGGAATGGTATCTTTCAGGTCAAGGAGTTGGTAAGAATTTAAGTCATCAGTGAGTGCATGCTGAACTCTGATTCCATTCCAAACTGTGTATGTTGATGTATCGTTATCAGATAAAGCATCATGTGAAAACTTGGATAATATCTTCAGGGTCATGGTCAGGATTCATATCTTTAGAAATGATCATTTGTTTCACATCTTCTGACCAATTGAACATGTTTTGCCCCTGTTTGGTGTATTATTACTTGTACAGAGTAACATGGAAGGTTCCAGAGGGCTCCTGCAGAGTTTTAAAAGTCTGGAGAACTTAAATGTTTCCTGGTCTGAAAAAAATATGGTCTAAGAAAAGGTACAGAATAATGTACCAAACCTGCCTGTGTATGGAATAAGTATGGAATTTGGTAACATTGATGTTGGAAACAGATGGGAACAGGTTGGAAATCACCAAGCATCAATATATCAGTGGGTGCTACATAAACTGATTAAGGCAGATGCAGGATACTTCCTCGGTATTTGTTTTTTTTTAACCATTCTTCAGTATTTGTTTTTTTGTAGCCATTCTTCCTTGTTTTGATGCTAAGTAGAAAACAAACATGCACATGCATGCTTACATACACACATGCCCAAACGCATGCATGCATGCACACACACACACACACACACACACACACACACACACACACACACACACATATGCACACAGAGATAACCAGATACAAACATCATTGATATGATTGTAAAGGAATGTAGAATGTTTGCAGGGAGCAGATTTTGTGGAGTTTGATGTACTGCTGACTAAGGACTATGTACCGGTGATCTATCATGACTTTACTATCTGTCTCTCCACTGCCACAAAAGTGAGTAATCATTTAATGCCACTTTTATTCCATATTCTGCACTGCACTTTGTGCTCTTTTTTTCCACAACTCTTGTTGGAAAATTTGACCTTTTTCAATCCCAGAGTTTTTTGGGAGAGCTGTTTGGAAGCTGGGTGGGTGGGGGGGGGGGGATGATAAAATTAAAATTTGTAAACACACTGAGATATTATTCAGTAAGAAAAAAGAAAAGAAAAGTAAAAAAGAAAGAAAAAGGAAGTCACTCAGTCAGTGTACATGTATGTGTGAGTGGACGTGTGTGTGCATGTGTTGTGTGTGTGTGTGTGTGTGTGTGTGTGTGTGTGTGTGTGTGTGTGTGTGTGTGTGTGTGTGCGTGTGTGTGTGAGCATGACTATTTTCCCACACAGGATGGTGAATGTCATCAAGAAGTAGGAAGAGTGATGACAGCAGCCATTCAGTATGATGAGAGAAAAAGCTGACTTACTACACTCAGATATATCCCTCAGCTTCAAGCCTAGCCCAGAAATCTTTGCTCATGCTTTGGAAGAAGACTATCCCCATCAAAGACACCGTTGTCATAACTGCATGCACAGTAACTCTGCTTGAATCCCTACATGCATGGAGCCAAAGTATCCTGAGATTAGTTGTGTTTCTGTTTTGTTCAGTTTTAAGCAAAAAACAAATTATGTTTTTATTGTTGTTATTGATAGCATTGATAGCTGCTTCAACTGAAGAATTTGAAGGAAAAACAATATGTCTGGGATTTGCTGCATGCCGGTCTGTGAAGTATTCTCACTCTGAGTTCACAATCTGGCTCAAGACTTTCCTCTTTGAACAGGCCTTTTCACAGACCTAGGCAGACCATGTCTGACCATAAATCATTATTAATAATTTATGTGTATGTCTACATGTATTTGTGTGAATGGTATGTGCACATTGTTCTTTTTTTCTTTTCTTTCTCCATTGTCTCTTGTTGGAAAAGAGAATTTCTGTTTTGTAAAACAAACATGCAAGCGTGTGTGTGTGTACATACATGTTATCTTTTGTTGTTATTAACTTGTTTTGTCACTTTTAGCTATAATTGTAATTTGTTTGAACACATTTTTTCGTTTTGTTTTCCTGAACAGTTTTGTTCGTTCACATGTTACATTGATGGTATGTTTGAAAGCAAATTTCCTTTTAAGAACAATAAAGTATTATCTTGGAAATATTTGCACTCTATAAAGCTGTGCATTATTGTTGTTATTATTATAAATGGCAAATCAGAGGATTATGGAAAAGTTGTGTTTACTAACTTGAATCCACATTATATTTTATGGTGTACAGAACAGCAGTGAAAAAGAGCTGCTAGAAGTGGCTGTCAAGGACCTGTGTCTCAGAAACCTCCAGTCTATGAAGGTAAGCTCCACTGTATGTGTTCTGCTTCCAGAAGTGTCAGACACCTGCAGTCTGTGAAGGTAAGCTCCACTGTATGTGTTCTGCTTCCAGAAGTGTCAGACACCTGCAGTCTGTGAAGGTAAGCTCCACTGTAGGATGTGTTCTGCTTCTAGCAGTAAGGTGTCAGACACCTGCAGTCTGTGAAGGTAAGCTCCACTGTAGGATGTGTTTTGCTTCTAGAAGTGTCAGACACCTGCAGTCTGTGAAGGTAAGCTCCACTGTAGGATGTGTTCTGCTTCCAGAAGTGTCAGACACCTGCAGTCTGTGAAGGTAAGCTCAACTGTAGGATGTGTTCTGCTTCCAGAAGTGTCAGACACCTGCAGTCTGTGAAGGTACGCTCCACTGTAGGATGTGTTCTGCTTCCAGAAGTGTTAGACACCTGCAGTCTATGGTTATGAAGGTAAGCTCCACTGTAGGATGTGTTCTGCTTCCAGAAGTGTCAGACACCTGCAGTCTGTGAAGGTAAGCTCCACTGTAGGATGTGTTCTGCTTCTAGCAGTAAGGTGTCAGACACCTGCAGTCTGTGAAGGTAAGCTCCACTGTAGGATGTATTCTGCTTCCAGAAGTGTCAGACACCTGCAGTCTGTGAAGGTAAGACCCACTGTAGGATGTGTTCTGCTTCCAGAAGTGTCAGACACCTGCAGTCTGTGAAGGCAAGCTCTACTGTAGGAGGTGTCCTGCTTGAAGCATTAAGGTCTCAGAAAGAACATATGAGGATGTGCACAAGGACAGCTCTTAAGTCCTTTCTGTGTGTGAGATCTCCTTATTGGCAGTACTTTATGAAGATGAATTCATGAAGTCCCTTGGCATGGAATAACCTTCACCTTTCATTCTGAAAACAACAACCCATCTCTGGATGCCTTCAGATGCAACCTCAAGACATTTGTTTTTCCAAAACAGCAGACCTGCCAGAATGCTGTTTTTGTGCTGTTTTCCTCCACAGTTCTGTATTTGTTTGAGCTGGGTTTGTAAACTGTGTATTGTGTCCTCATGTGTGCATGTTTAGGCCTAGAATGGTCTTTTCCAGTGTATACGGACAAGAGTTTGCTCTTGATAGATACTTTAAGATTATTGTTATTATTATATGACTTGATTAGTGCAAGCCATTAAGGAAGATGTTAGGACCAGAGATAATTCTTTGTTGATGAATAAGTGCATGTTAATTTTCTAAAGACATGTTGGTGTGTGGATGGGTCATAGCTTACTGTAGTGAGTTGATTTGGAGCTGGAGCCAGTTGAAAATAAAAGGTGTCTTTCACCAGCACTTGGTTAAAATGTGGGTGACCCTGAGCAGAAAGAGTATCTTAGCCACATGAACTATAACATTGGCCTTGTCAGAGAATATTCAGCAAGACCTTTTAATTTTTTGCCTGGGAATTTATTGATGAGTGAGCTGAATACATTTCTGTCAGTTTCATAACATGTGGCATCAAGAGATGATAATGAAAGTTGGATTTCTTGACAAGTTCTTTCTCAGTGGGGTATAAATTTGACATGATTGTTATTTATGTGAACATGATCATGCAGATGGAGTGTCAGGCTGATTGTCAAGTTCACAGTTTTGTTGTTTTTGAAAGTTACAGTTTTCAGTTTTTATAATTTTTTAATTAAGTCAAAAGAGCATGTATATATGTTTTTCTTTTTAACTCAGGAAATGATGCATGCAAGTTCCTTGATCACAAATATTACAGCTCCATGTCTGTTGTTGCAGTTATTCCACACCTCCTCAGGCAAAAGCGGCTCAATAGGTAAGGGTGCGGGATTCTGTGGTTTTGTTGTTTGTAGTCTACCTATCTGCATCTCTCTCCCCTGCAGTGGGGTATTGTGAATGCAGAAATGAAGGTCCCTACTGCTGAGAACTACAGCTATTAAAGGTTCTGTCTTTGAAGTCTGGCATAGGTCAGAATATAGCCTTGCATGCTTCACCTGTTGCCAGGAATTATGCCAGATTGACTAATTTCCACATTCTCATTTCATTCAACTTTTACATTTTTGTAGTTCTTCATCTGTAATATGGTATGTGTTAGAGAAATGCATCAGATCTTTACTGATTTGGTGAATTGTTTTGACCATGGCATGTAATTCTTAAGAACTCTGGGAAGACATTTTAAAATACTTTTTTCATGAATTACAACAAATGTTTGGGTACAATTATACATGAGTGAAATGTATATATTTATATATGTAAACTAGATGTAAATGAGTAAAATGTAGATGTTTATAATTATATGTTAACTCAATGTAAATGAATGAAATGGAGATATTTGTATATCAACAAGATGTAAATGAGTACAATGTACCTATACTAGCTGTAAGTGAGTGAAATGTACCATGGGTATGGTGCTATTATTGACTGTTTTTATTTGGCTTTGTTCACAGTTCACTTACTCTCCCTGATATGACCTTTTGTGGTGGACTGGCTGTTACCATCGTTTTTGGACAGGGGCACTGACATCAAAAGTAGCAGTTAGAATGAGAAGAGTTTTACAGAACTGTTATCTGCTGTGATCTCAGCCTTAATGAAAGCTTTGAGGACAGCACTGACTGTCATGTTGTTCCTTGCAAACAAACTTGCGCCAAAGTTGCATTTTTCAGTTGCCAGGTTTGGGTGAAGGAGTGTTCCCCTTCTGTCATCCATTCCTCCCAAAGTCAGTGGATTGTATATTTGAAAGAATGATTAATAGAAATGCCAAGTGGTTGGAGGAATGACTGTGGGAATCAAGTTAATGGTTTTGATAACTTGCTTGATGCTGTCAGTGACATCAGTGCGCATTTGTTCAACAATGTTCTTACTGCTAACGAGGTCAGAGCTGACACATTGCCATTCATCCACATGATAGGTGCATGTAGTACAAAAGGTGCATGGGGTCAGCTTTAAGGGAAGTTGTATTGTGGCCAAAAATTGTGGTAAATATCAAGGATGAATCTCTCGAAAGACTGGCTGGTGCTTCAGCAGGTGTCACCTCAACAAGAAGAAACCATTGTTACAGAGACATTGCAAGCCTGTGCCAAATTCATCCTTTGTTCCAGCCACACAGTGTGCTGGAGATATTTAAAAAAAAAAAAAAATAATAATATATACTGAACAGTCATGTAATAGTACCCAGGAATGTTTTACATCCTTAAAGGGACTGACTGACTTGTTCAGTTTTCATTCAGCAGATGTTTGAGTGATTGAAGCTGCTGTTGTGTAACACCATGTGTGTGTGTGTGTGTTGCTTTGCTAGAGCTGACAGAGGAAGTGTCTGAAGAGGATCACCAGCCATTCCCTACACTACAATATTGCCTGGAGCATGTGGATCCAGCTGTTGGCTTCAACATTGAAATCAAATACCCACAGCTGGTTGAGGTTAGTGCAGGGTCACATCATGTATTGATATGCACAGTAAAAATTCATTTTCCCCACATGGAACTGTAGTTGTCATCAGCAAATATGTACAAACTTAGAATATTTTAAAAAGAGGACTACACACACCTGGTAATTATAATTCATTCTAGCCAGTGTACACTTACATTTTTGTTATTTTGTTTACCTCAGTTTCTGGCTCCCTCCCCCTTTCCAGGAACCACAGACTGTAACTTGTAGTATGATCATCTTTCTCAATCAACAGCTAGTACTGAGGCCAGAAGAGGGTGTGGCTCCTTGTTTGTTAACACCTGTAGTGATCTGTCATAGATCAGCCACCACATGAAAAGCTGAAGTGAAAGGGGCACAGGGATAGCTCAGTGGTTAGAATGTTGAACTTGTGATCAAAAGGTTCTGGCTTCGAGTCCCAGCAGGAGCGGCAGGAGAATTTTCTTCCTAGAGTCAACTTTCTGTGCTGACTCTTATTTCAATAGCTGTTCCACCCCCATATTACTGCAGTAGCACATATAAGATCCTGGTCATTCTGCCAAAAGTGCAGGTGGCAGGTTAAAGCTAAGCATACATGCATCCTACATGTGGCTTAGAATGAAGTGACATGTCATAGTGCATGGTTGTATGGTGTACACAAAACACACCAAGACAGCATCAGAGACAAGGGTGCAGTGAGTCTGCTTGAGAGTGGAGAAAAGCGCTATAGAAAAGTGATAAACAACTACAAAATAACAAAACAAACCTTCATGAGTGAAATGATGTTAGCACACAACACAAGCTCATGTTTTCTCATGGCTTCAGTCACCTTCATATTCAAGTAGTAATGTGCACCGGTGACAGCATCATCAGAAGTGTGTGTACACAAATACTGACGCTTCCAGCCTGACAGAATAAAGAGAAAGTCCTCATGACAGTGACGAATGTGCAGTGATTGATATTTTAATTCAAACACTTTCACATGCTGAAGAATAAGTTTTGACAAGTGCAGCTGTCTAAGACTCTGTATATAGTCAAACAAAAATGATTCAGTTCCAGCTTGCACTCTGTGCCAACATCAGGATGCATGTAACGACAAGGGGCATATTTAATGTTTTGAGGGACTTAAGGCTAGCCAGCCATGCTAGCTTTTAAGTGAAGTACCCCAGGGCAACCATGCACCTTGCCATCCACTCAAAGCACTTGTTCCAAACCTCAGCCAACATAGTTTTATAATCTGTGGTCTCAGTTACCTTTGTGATTTCACAGACAGCAGTTTTGGTGATCTCAAACCAGTTCCTTGCAGCTGCTTTTTGAGCCACCACCCCCCACTTCCTTGTAAGGTTGCTTGTTTTTTTAGGGGGCATTATGTTGAATCACATTGTGCAATTGTTCATGTTGAACTTTTGTCCAGATGTTAACCTCTGAACTGTTCAGCAGTTTGCAACCAACATGATTCTGGCTCATGATATGGTCGTGAATTATCATGAGCCAGAATGTCACATGAAATGATTGGATTGCTGCCTTTACGGTCAAGGTCACGGCAAAGGTTTATCTCCCAAAGAAATGGACGTAATAATGTCCCATATCTGTTTAACCATTTGAAATTAACTTTGTATAGTGGTACATTATCATGAAAAGAGTGTCTTGTGAAAAGACTGAATTGCGACTTCCCATGTTTCAAAGTCACAGCAAGTGTTCAGCTCCTCAAAGAATGACTGTGCACTCCACTGCATATAAACTACTGAACTTTTTGCATCCAAACTGTGTGTCATATTACATTATCCTAAGGCTGGGTAGCATACAGAATGTTTGGATTGCTTTCTTCTTGGTCGGGTCACAATGACTCATTGAATGAGGGTTCAAAATCCTTTACAAAAAAGACTGCTCCATTATTTGATGAACTGTTGAACTATTTGCAAGCAGTGTGGCATGCAAAAAAGTGTAGAGTGGCATGCAAAAAAGGTTTGAATTGTGCTTTCAAGGTTAAGGTCACATTGAGGACTGATTTTTTTTTTTAAAGGGGAGGGGGGAGGGGGGGCAGAGAAAAAAGTACTTATAATAAGTCAAGAGTTGTGTATTGGCTCAGTATTTACAAGGACAAAACCCATTTCATCAAATCCTAAGTGAAAGTCTGATTCACTGTTGTGAGGCTTGGCACTTCATGGGTGAAAAGGATATTTGGAAAACTAAAGTTAAATGAGATGAGAATTAAGGCATAAGTCAGGCAGGTAGATTCCTGGCAGTAGAAGAAGCATGAAAACTGTATTCTGACCTACTCCAGGCTTTAAAAGATAATTTTTGATAGCTGTGTGTTTTCAACAGAGGGGAGTTGAATTGTTGATAGCTGTGGGATTTGAACAGAAATAACTTTGATTTCTGCACCTGTGGTACCTCACTGCAGGGTCAGATAGAGAGCTGATTGTACTTGTAGTGTGTGCCTGTCTGGTGTTTGGGCAACAGGCAAGATATTTCACTCTGTTCAAACAGAAGATTGAGGTATTTGTGTTGTTTTGACAAGAGAACAGTGTGTTGGTTTTGTTCTGAAAAGAGAATAAGATAATGGTGTATGTTCCTTGTGTTAAAACCAGAGAGACTTGTTTTTCTGTGGTGTGCAAGATGTGTGCATTATGCTCAGAGAGGAGAGTGTCAAGTATGCTTGTGGTGTTTTGGTAACTCATATGAGAAGAGAGGAAGAGATGTATGTGTCTGTCATATTCAGACAGGAGAGAATGAGATGGACAACTACTTTGATCTCAACCCCTACATTGATCGTATTCTGGACGTTGTACTCAAGTATGGTGGGGATCGCAAAGTCATCTTTTCTACATTCCATGCTGATGCCTGCATCATGTGAGGGTTGCCTGATGTTAATGATGTTTTTGTATCTTATGGTCAAGATTCATTGAAACTGACAGTAGAATTGGTAACACCAATATTGCATGCAACTAACAAGGACACATGTGCCACAGTGGAAGCCCTGTTTTAAGCACATGCTAAAAACCAAGCAAAAGTTCCATAGTGGAAACCCTGTTTTAAGCGCACGGTAAAAGCCAAGCACAAGTTCCATGATGGAAGCCCTGTTTTAAGCGCACGCTAAAAGTCAAGCACAAGTTCCACAGTGGAAGCCCTGTTTTAAATGCATGCTAAAAGTCAAGCAAAAGTTCCACAGTGGAAGCCCTGTTTTAAGGGCACACTAAAAGTCAAGCAAAAGTTCCACAGTGGAAGCCCTGTTTTAAGGGCACACTAAAAGTCAAGCAAAAGTTCCACAGTGGAAGCCCTGTTTTAAGGGCACACTAAAAGTCAAGCAAAAGTTCCACAGTGGAAGCCCTGTTTTAAGGGCACACTAAAAGTCAAGCAAAAGTTCCACAGTGGAAGCCCTGTTTTAAGGGCACACTAAAAGTCAAGCAAAAGTTCCACAGTGGAAGCCCTGTTTTAGGGGCACACTAAAAGTCAAGCAAAAGTTCCACAGTGGAAGGGCACACTAAAAGTCCAGCAAAAGGAGTGGTCCTTGGTCAAGGGCTCACATACCTGCTGACAGGAAGGAAAAGGTTTTCGGTAAAAGTGGTCTTGAGAGAGAGATGGAGAGAGGTGGTCTCTCACCAATATGGTCTCCCATCATTGTGGTCTTTTATCAGGATGGTCTCTTGGCAAAGTGGTCTCTCACCTGGGTGGTCTCACATCAGGGTGGTCTCTTATTAGGGTGGTTTCTCATCAGTATGGTCTCACATCAGGGTGGTACCTGGGTGGTCTCTTATCTGGGTGGTTTCTCATCAGGGTGGTCTCTCACCTGAGTTGTCTCTTATCAGGGTAGTCTTTTGTTTTGTTCAGTTTTTGTGCATATACTTATGCGTATGCACCAAGCTTTTGCATAAGAACAAAGTTCATCTGAATAGACTAAACCAGTTAGCTAGTGTGGGGTTGAAAAGGCACACACACAAAAAAGCAAGCAGAAAAACACATCAACAAACAGTTTAAAAAACAAACAAACACAAAAGTGCCACAGGCACAACAACAGCAGTAATGACAGTGTATAAATGGAAGAAAGAATGGGACAGTATCAGTGGTAGGGGCGTGGGAACAAGAGAGGGAGAGTAACATAGCAGGCACTTAATGTGGGAGCACCAAAATATTTCATGTAAACTGCTATCAGTAAATATGTATGTAGACATGATGTGAGGGTGCAAATAGGGGACATACAGCTAGCCATCATTCTGAACAAAGGACATGTAACAAAATCATTGTGACCGGAATGAGGCATGCTCCATGTTGACATACAGTCAAGATATTCTTCCATTTTATGCCTTGTCAGTTTTTTTTCTTTTTTCCCCCCTATCAATTCATGAAAAAAAGAAAAGAAAAGAAAAAAAGGGTTTTGTTTTCCCTGGTAACAATATGATAAAGTCGGAGATTTATCTGATTTTGTCTTTTGTGTTACTAAACAGTATAAAGTCTCATATTTATCCATATACCTCATAAAATTTCATGTTTGTCATATTAACATATTTTTCATGTTCGTCATATTTACACATATTTTGTTCACAAATGTTTCAAACATTAACCAAAAAATGTCATACAATGTTACATCTCCCAAGAGGTGTGGGATATTTTCATTGTGTACATTACAAAAGGTACATCTCATCATTTGTGACTTTACCTTTTTAAGGTTACATGCGTAGCAAGAATCCTGTGGACTAGACATAATTGAAACCATCTCAGTTTTACTTAGTGGTTAATCTGCTGTTCCACTTAATGTAGCACTTTGCTTTGCTTTCTTTTTAACTAAAATGTCACAGTAACTTTTTGTCCTTTCTGTACTACTCATGTTTGAAGGTTTGTTACTTTGGACATCAATATCCAGACCCTTGATATACTTCTTTACAGCTGGAACACAACTGTTGTATGTAAGAAAATCAGTATTTAAACCATATTTCATATTAAACTTTTCAGGGTACAAAAAAGCTCCATGTTTATGTGAGAGATGAGAAATGTAACAAATACCGTTTTCAGTCCACCTTCTATGTAGTATTGTCTTATTTTTGACTTGACTGTTGCGATTATATAACAATGGTTCTGTCACAGGTTCTTTGGCCTTCACTGTACTTACTTTGCAACAAAAGCTTTATAGGCCTGTAATATATCAGGGCTCACCCTCCCATTAGCGAGTATTTTAAGGATGTCCTGAGACTCCCTGCTACAACTTTTAGAGGGTCCCTGGGCAGTTTTAATTTTAAAGCGACGTCTAATATAAAATGGCAGCTGTGCAGAAGTATTCTGCTTCACATCCAATGCCCTTTGTCCTTTCTACATCTCAGTTCTGGGTTCAGTTCTGTTAGACTGTCACTTTTAGCTGTACACTTTCAGGTATGCTGGCTCATTATAGCAGTAATAGGTTTATTCAAAGGCCTATTCTCGTAGTTCTCCATGTCACTATTACTGTGGTGGTTGGCAGCCCTGTCAACTCTGTAGATGTTTTTCCATAGCATCTGTCTATCACTGGGGTCAGCATTAAAAAGGATTTTTAAGTAGCAAAGTAAGAAAGCAAAATATGTGGCATTTTCAAACATAAGACCATTATAAATATTTTTCTGAAAGTGAAATAAGTTGGAGTAACACTCTGAATCTGAGGAACAGATCAAAACCAGAGACTGAAGGGCTCTAATCTTTGCAAACTGCAAATGGAGAACAGTGTAATGCAAATAGCTACAGCTGATTCTGTAATTAATGGTGTGTATTAACATCACTCAAAACTTAAGTTGCCTCCCTTGATTACTGTGGTGCTGCTTTGGACAAATTTATTTATCTTTTTTTGACAGCTGAAAATTCACAACAAAATATTGTCATGTTAGGAGCTTTCACATTGACAGCCTGTACACAGACCTCTATTTAAGCCTTGGTTTCTTCGAAGTAACCTGTGTAGTCCTGTGTACTAGCACCTCATGAAGTTTGGGAGACGGTATTCTTGTCAGTAACAAAGTCAGTGTAAGGTAGCTGTTGGCATTGAGACAGAAGATGTGGTACCAATAGTTCACATGACCCCATTTTCAGTCATTTGAGAACAGGAGGTCTGGACTTTAAAAACACACATAACTTGGCACTTTTTTAGTACTCCCATGGAACCCTCTAGGTGTAAGTTTAGTGTGTCCTTTTCAGTTCTAGTGCATAAGGGATGCACATTTGTGCATTAATGGGAGCCCTGAATATATGACTCCAAAACAAATTTGTCATTCTTTAAGGGTAAGCAAGGTCCATGGATGTCAAGGGTTCTTATAAGAGGAAACATGATGGATATTTTTCCGTTTATGATTATCATTTGAGAATTTACATATATTCAAATTTGTTTTAAACCATTTATGACTTGTCATATGTATCAGGTAACCCCAGTCCATTTTTGATACTTTTTTCTGCTAATCTGACCCTGTTTTCTGTTCCATATGAAGCTAAAGCATATTTTCAGGGTAGCCTTTCATCAGGGTGGTCTTTCATTAGGGTGGTCTGTCATTGGGGTGGTCTCCCAGAGTAGTCTGTCATCAGGTTGGTTTTTCATCAGGGTGGTCCTTCATTATGGTGGTCTGTCATCAGGGTGGTCTCATCAGGGTAGTCTTTCCTCAGGCTGGTCTTTCATCAGGATGGTCTTTCATCAGGGTGGTCTCATCAGTGATCTTTTATCAGGATGGTCTTTCATTAGGGTGGTTTTATCAGGGTGGTCTTTCATCAGTGATCTTTCATTAGGGTGATTTTTCATTAGGGTGGTCTTTCATTAGGGTGGCCTCATCAGGGTGGTCTTTTATCAAGGTGGTCTTCTATAAGGTTTGTCTGTGATTGGGGTGGTCTCTCATCATGGTGGTCTTTTATTAGCATGGTCTTTAATCAGGGGTTCCACTGTAGTCCGCTTGCTTAATGGTTTATTCCAAATGAAGAAATCATATTGAAGGAAAAGAAAGCTGGTTGAAATTTTGGGAAAGGTCTAATACAAACCACATTTGTAGTAAGCTCTTTAAGGACTTGTGTATTATTTTTGTTTTTCTGCATAGTGTGTGGGATGTGTAAAAATATCAGATAGCACAGACAGAAACATGTTTATGGTTTGATCAAACGAGGGAACCAGTAAAGTTTAATACCAAACATAATAATAGTAATAAATCAAGATTTCTCTACATCATTTTTGCCTCATGGTGCTTTACAATAAAACTAGCCTACAAACTAAAACCGTGTGACTGGCCTGCAAAGACCATGACCAGTCTTACTTAATTAAGATGGAATGGATACAACCACTATGTGAAATCCGGTTTAAATATGGATTATTTTGCTTACAAATCAGAACATGGTAAAACTAAAAGCCAGTTGATTGACTCCTGTTCCAGTATCCATTCCACCCCCGTGTTAACACAGTAGCATGTAAACAATTCCAGCCATTGTGCCAAAAATGCAGGTGGCAGGTTACAGCTAAATGCACATGCACCCAATGTATGTAGTTTGAATGAAGTGACACTGTAAACTGACACATGGTTGTATGGTGTACACAGAACATGCACCAAGATGGCAACAGTTTCATGCGGCACCAGCCATGTAACAATCAGTGCTGTAAGTACACCACTTCAGTGGATATTCAAAATGCACTATAAAAAGGCTACAGAATTACCTGTGACTGCTCTAGTGCAGTGAATAGTGCTATATAAAAGCGATCACTATATATATATACATTATATATTTCAGCTGATTTTTCCAGGTACAGGTGCTCTAGCCTAAAAATAAAATTGATTTTGCTGTACAGGGTGCGTCTGAAGCAGAACAAGTACTCGGTGTTGTTTTTGAGCAATGGTCCCACCAAGCGATACACTCCCTACAAGGACTGGCGCTGCACAACCTTCCAAAATGGGATCAGTTTTGCCAAGGCTGAAGGGCTGCTGGTGCGTACCTCAATTATTACAGGAAGTAGCCTTCTCAAAACATGAGTTCAGATTAACTATTTTTAAAGTTAAGGATTTTGTTTTCAAATGTCCTGTTGATTTTATGTTGATTTGTATGTGTTTGTGCTGTCTCGTCACCTGTGCTGACTTCAGAGGCATTGTTTTCATGATATTTGTCTCAGGATTTTTCTCCCCCCCACCCCTCCAGGTCCACAGGAGGAGAAATCAGACTGACTGTTGCTAGGCTACCTTCCTAATGAGATGCTGCACTGTTGCTGAGTCATTACAATGGTGCTCAGTGATGCAGCACTCTAGAGATCAGACCACAACTACATCCCACAGATGCACCCAATAGGCTCTTTATGAAGGGAGTCAGACACACACTCTCTCTCCTCCCCCACCTGAACAGTTAATTACTTTTTAGTTGTTGTTTTCCTATACTTCGACCTAAAATTTCAAAGTGCTATTTGTTGAACCTCTGGGATTGGTAAAAATGAATTTTGGAGCTGAGTCTCACAACTGATGGTCAGCAGGACTGGCTATGCACAAGACCTTGTTTGGCTTGCCTGTGGCATTTGGTTAGAGTTCATCATGAGAGGTGCATGCAGAGCACATCAGCTGTCCAGACTGAGTCTGTCAGTCACATGGTGGCCAGGGCACAGGGTGCAGGCCGTCATGGCAAGCACTGGCCGCTACCTGCAGTCTGACAGGGCCTGCTGGTGACCTAACAGAACCGACTGATTCTGTGGACACACTAGACTTGCCAGCAACACCACGGGGTTTATTTGCCAGAACAGGGGACCTGTGAACCAATGGGAGAACAAATCTTCTGTCAGTTTTGTTATTGGTTGCTTGATCATCCCAGTAATCTGAAACAGGCATGTGCGTATACCTGCATTGGTGGGCAGTCACCTTCATTTAGGATTTCCATAATGTAGCAGTCTTCCTTAATTTCATTTACACAAGCAAGTTTTTATTTTGTTACTTCTCGGGGAGGTCATACAGGACAGAGTGTGTGTTGTATATCCAACCAGAGCATGATTGTGGGCATCAACATGATTGTGGGCATCTAGGGAAAGAAGAAGAGCAACAATATGGACAGCAGCTTTGATTTAAGTTAGTTATATGAATCCTCTGGTGAATCAGGTGATGTTGTTTACCATACAAAGAATGTGCCATCCTGTAGAATAAAGTTCTCTTTGGGTGAGCAAATAGGTAAGCAACATTTTAATGAAAAATGGGTACAATGGTTGGCTGAATTTTTTTATTTGAAATCAGGTGACTAGTTGATCTGTTCATTCATTTATTCTTTGTTTTTTCTTTTCTTTTGGACTTGTTTTCATTGTTTTGCAAATTCTTTTCCTTTTAACTTGTATATGTTCTTTTCATTTGCAACCAGATGTATGTATAGATGTAGTTTTGTACAAGAATTCAGCTGCAAGTTGTCAGTTTCCAGACTGACAGCGTCAGGATGCACTGCTCATCCCTCACACTGGATGTTACAATACAACACAGTACAACTTTATTGTCTCTGTGTAGAGAAATTTGCCTTCTGGCTCGTCATTTACATAAAACATTCAGTACATTTCACTATAAAACATCAACAATTCAATAGAACATGAGCTAAAAAATCGCTCAATTACAAAAGCAAAAATACTTAACAATAAGTAACAGTGTACAGGCACGCACGCACGCGCGCGCACACACACACACACATTATTCTTCTGGCTCACCAGTAACTTAAAATATTCAATAAACATTACAATAAAACAAACATTCCTCAAACATCAAACACTAAAATCCAAATACTCATTGACCGCCACATAAATAGGCAGCATTTATGAAGCAATGAATTAAATCCAGGCAGTATATAATTTCACAAACACACACACACACACACACACACACACACACACAACACGTTCGCATGCGCTCACACAAATGGCTGCAGAGTAAACTGTCATGGGCAAATACTGCACACAATCATTATTAGTTAACTCAGAATTAAGACGGTTATGCCAATATAATCATCAACCTGAAGCGTACTGAAACAAACCTGAAGCATGTTGTGTTGTTGCAGGGTGTCAATTTCCAGGCTGAGGGACTACTTCAAGACTTGGCACTTATTCCTCACATCAAGTCACTTGGGCTGGTGCTATTTGTGTGGGGAGAGGACCTCAATGAACATCATGTGAAACAGATGCTGCGCAAACATGAAGTGGATGGTATAATTTTTGACAGGTAATGACTAACTGCCACTACTCTGGCTAATCCCAGTCTTTGTACACAGCTGTTCCCAGGGGCCTGTTTGGACAGAGCCAGTGCCCCAGAATCTAGGCCAGCAATGCTGGTATGGCCCTGTTCAGTTCTCTGATAACTGAGCAGTCCCACCATAGACATGCTGCTGCTGCTGCTGGCAGTGAATTGTAGTAATGGTCCTTCATTGCCTGCCTTTTCCAGCGCTGTTCCACCACAGAGACGTACAGCAGACCATTGGAAAGTTCTTATTTTGAAGTTTACATAGGCAGCAAACATGCTTAGTACTATAGTTTGTGTTTTCATGCACCCACAAAACCGTTTCATGCAAAACAGCAAACTGCACAGTGCACAAAAACAGAGTAGGAAATATGCAACAACATTGTGAGGTGCGTGGACTTTTCTCAGCAAAACAACATTACAACATCAATGTATCCACTACAGGACACCTTCACTTAAAATCAGGCTTCAGCTTCTAGAAACTCCCAGGTAAATAATACTCCATTTTGGCAACAGAGCCATTTCATGTAAACTATCAAACAGTGTATAGTACATACACAAAAGGTGTGATGTTTATGAAGCACACCAACATTGTGAGGTGCAAATTTTTCTCAGCGAAACAACATGCATACATCACAACATCAGTATATCAAAACATAATAATTATTATTACAGCTGCACAAATCTGGAACTTGCTCTGTCTCTCTTTTGCTCTTTGACTTTGTCACAGTTCTTCTAGCCCTTGCCTTCAAATTAGTCTTTACCCACCCCCCACGCCTCATGTCCTTCTCAGTGTGTGTGCTCTTTATTCATATTGGCATTGTGTGCGTGTCTCTGTGTTCGTGTGTGCATGCACATGATCTTGTGTGCATGTGTTTTTGCCATGCTTTGTATGTTTGTTAATTTTGGTATGTTTTGTATGCTTGGATGCCATTGATTTGTATAATTATTGGTATTACCGCATTGTATATTTTTCTTTATGTTGTAAAGCACTTTCAGTTTCTGAAAGCACACTATAATTTTCCAAGTATTATTATATCCAAACACATAAAAGGTTCAAAAGAATGCTCTTTTCTAGGGCAAAACACAACATGCAATTTTTTTTATCAAACTACAAAACAACACTTAACAGTTAAACAATGAAAAATGAGATGGAGAGCTAAGCCACTTATCTGATTTTGGTTGAGCTATGTTTTTGCATCCAGTGCTTCAAAATATCCACTACAGGAAACATTCACTTCAAATCAGGCTCTAGCCTCCAGAAACCCCCCAGGGTGTGTAAACAATACTAGACTGGTTGTATTACAGCCAAGTCTGAAAATGAGAGGACATCTGGCTTTTACTGACCACTGCTGGCAATGACCTAGATTCCACTGACAGCAGATGTGCCTGGGGAGCCAAAAATAGCTCAGCCAGTAAGCAGCTAAAGTGTCTGCTGTCAAGCCTAGGGAACAGCCGTGTATAAGTCTTTAATTCCATGTAAATACAAAGGAGGCACCTTCAAAGCTGATTACTTGGCATGTGGTGCGCTTTGGTTTCACCTGACTACATCCTCAGAAAGTGCCATGTTCCTCATTTCTTTGGCTAGTGGGAGGGCATTACAAATATTCTTGACTTTTGTACCTATATGTTGTTAGTAGAAATGTCCATAAATAAAAGGCCAAAATATTTCAGATGCCAAACCTTTCATCAGCATAACCAACAATTAAAAATAACATAAACTTGTGCATACATCTGAAATATTCTGTTTGGTTAACAGTTTAGAAGATTGCGAAGAATGTGTTTTGCCACACTCTGTATCAGTCAATGATGACTACATGTAGATAAAAGTCATCCTCAGATGTTTGCTGCACTGAAACATGTGAATAACTGGAAGTTCACATAAAAATGTCAGGATTTTGAGTTCTGTAGATCTTCAAAATGTCATGTAATTGTTACAGAAACATCATACATATTACACAGATGATACCTATGACAGTGACAGTGGCTTCTTTTTTAAGTTTAGCTTTTGAAATCCAGCAAAGTGACTCCCCCCCCCAGAAAAAAATTCACCCAGCAATGCAGTCCTTTTAAAACATTTTGACCCAGCAGAATTACTAGATAGAGACAAAGTGAAGAGTTTGCACTTGTGTTAGTTTAAACTGAGATCCCCTTGTGTTGTCTTATTTAAACAGGCATGTTAGCTCTCCTCAGGTCTTATTTTTCAGGGGAAGTCTGATTGCATATCAGAGGGAAAAGAAGTGGACAAAATATGTTTCGTTTCAGTCAAATACCCTCACATTGCATATGTATATATTTGAATATAGTGCAAAACAAAATGGGGGGGAGGGGGGGGGGAGACATTCCCCCGGCCCTACTACATTTCAGTGGGGTTTTCTTTGGACAGTTCCCATGCCTAATAAACAGTGCGAAATGCTTAATCATTATTGTGAAAAGCTTAAAAGTGAAAATTGTGCACACTAACCAAAGGAAAGAGGCATAGTGCAGGATGTACATGAGAGGGGAAAAAATCATACGATGAATGTTGCTGTCAGGTTTATAAATCCATGATGCAGTTTTTGCATTGATTGTGTTTTTCTTTTATATAATGCAAGTATACATATATATGCATAATGTGTTCTTTCTGTCTGTGAATCATTATTTTTAGAATTGGCCATCAACAACCAGATACATTCACAGTGGAGTCTTCTCCAAGCCTGGAAGAGGTCATAGAACAGACAACACCTCTGCTGCCAGGATCTTCTGGCAAATCGGCATCTAGCTCACTTCTGCAAGACAATTGTGTTTGACTGTGAGTCTTGTGATGGCTGTATTCATCAACATTTTGTCTAGTTGCAAAAAGTAAGGGAACGAAGGGGTACAAGGACTTGCTGATGACGTCAAGGTCAGTCCATTGAGCTGTATCACACCTGGACGTGGAGAGGAGGCTTGCATCAGGAATGAACAAAAGGAAGATTTGCTTCTACAAAGGCCTAATATTTTATGCAAAACCAGTTCACAGCTTTGTTCATATAACAGTGCCCAGCCACCTGTTTAAGTACAGCTGCAGTTTTCTTTTGTTACACTTTATGCAATTAAGTATTGAGCATTGCAGCAGCATTTGGAGATGGGCTCTCTCTCTCTCTCTCTTTCAGTAGCTTAGCAAGAACTAGTTCTTAGGTTTTTGACTGAACCTGAACAACAGTCCTTGTAAAAAACCTTTTTGAGTCTAAGCTCTCTAGCTTCAGAATATGCTTCTGTGTCTCACACATACCCATTTGGGATAGTATTCCAGCTCTAATAATCTTATGCAATTTGTTCACAGCTTTGAAACTATACTCCACAAACAGATCAAAAATGAACAGTAACACTCTTATGACTTCCTTACTGGTGTATGTATACAGTTACAGTTGCTTATGTTCTGTCAGATCATGTCCTCTTCAGTTCTGTCTTTAGCATCATTTTGCTTTGATTTACTGGTAAGCTTTTGAGTGTCGTAACCTGTGACAAGTCTCTTAACCTCTGGCTTTGTAATCATCAGTGGCTGACCAGCCAACCAGAGCTGCAAAAACTGAACATTATCTTCTTTCACTGAGGGTAAATGCCAAACATTGATTAGTACTTACTTTTAGTGACGTTGACAATATTTCAAGGTCACAGTGACAGTTGGAACTGAAGGCTGTATTCTTGGCAAGATCGTGTTTATTGATGTCCAAATGTAGCATGATTTTTAAATCTGTGGATTAAATCATGCCTGCATTACCTTTAAATTAATAATAATGTAGGTATTTTTTCTGCCCTTTAAGGCAGTCAAAGCATGCAACTGCCACAAGAGCGACTTAATTACATATCAAAAGTATGGAACACATAAGGAGTCAAACAGATTAAAAATAAAAATAAATTGGTGACATACAGTGATACCTACTCATCCATCAGAGAAAATTAATGGACAGTATTCAGTGACATAAGAATACAGTGATACCTAATCAGAGATAATTAATTGACAGTGACATGTCATGATTTAGCAGACCTGTTAAAGGACAAGTCCAAGGTTAGGGGTGATTTTTGACACAATTTCCGTTAAAGCACGCTGAGAACGATGGTGTAGGTAAAACTGTGATCTGAGGGTTATAAATGCATGAAAAAAAGGCATTTTCTGTTGTACCGAAAGCGTCGCCATGATGCCCAAATCACGTAACCATATGCCTACTACATCACTCTGGGGAGTCACTGCAAAATGGCCAACTCGAGCTCTGAAGACAAAACTGATACTTTGCCTGAGAGACCCACAACGATACAGCCATATCAGTTTGAGCCTGTAAGGCAGGATTTTGAAAGAGTACTGGAACATTGTGTCAGCTTCGAAGCAAACCTCATGGGGTTTGTGAAATCACACTCACTGAAGTGCTCGCTACACAAATGGGCGTGATGCGGCGCAGCAAGAAAGTCAGCTCGTTTGAATTGTATAAACTTAATCCACTTTCGCCTCACTGCGGGTTGATTGCGCAGGAGCTCGTGCATTGTTATACCTGGGGTCATCTGCGAATTGTTACAATTCGCAGCAACACAGTAGGCCAGCATAGTTAACTTTTTTGTCGACCACACGCATACACAGTTTACTGAAGAATCTAAGATGGCAACCGCACTGACTTTCCCAGAAGGACGTCACTTCCGGGAAAGTCACGTGACTGATGGAGAACCTGAGACTGTAGTCTCGGCCAGCCTTCAGGGAAAAAAAAATGATTAAAAACCCAATTAATTTTTTTATTTCATTAAATCTGAAACTAGTGACTCATTTGTCAATCATTTTGATGGTCATTTTGCATACTTAAAAACCTTGGACTTTTACTTTAACATTGGCTTGCTGTTTGGCTCTTTCCAGGTGGGATCTTTCACACTTGCCATAATGATAGCCTCCTTTGAACTGTTCACTTTCGTTCCAGCTCTGATCATTGATGACATGAACTAGATACTGCAGACCTTGAAGGTCTTGGCAGCAACAGAAAGATTAAACAGATTTTTTCTTTCCAGCAAGGTGTTTTGTAGGTACATAATAGTGTGAGCTCAGGCTGTTTATGACTGTAATGTAGAAACAGACATAAAAATTATGTGTATTATATATATCTGAAACAGAACAAAGCCCAGAGCACTCGTGCAGAATCAACACACAAGGGAGTTAATTAGTGCTCGAAATACATAACACAAGTGCAACAACAAAGACTTGAGTCGCCTACGGTAACTCTCATCTAGCATGTGTGTAAATACAAGGTACATAAACTCCACCAGAGGTACATCCTTACAGAGGTACAGAGTTACTGTAGGTGACTTGTGTCTTTGTTGTTGTACTTGTGTTACGTATTTTGAGCACTAATTAACTCCCTTGTATTTTCTCTTTTACACTGACAATATTTTGATTCTTTGACATATCAAAGAATCAAGATATTGTCAGTGTAAAAAAGAAAATGTCAGTTATTACAGATGGTGTCATGGTGATTATTTTACACAGAGAATCTTGCTGTAAAACACACTTGTATAATTATATACTATATTATATATATTTGTTTTTAAGATGACTTGGGAGATATACTTTGCATCTGTATCTTACATCTAGCACTGTTTTGTACATTTTGTGTGTCTTAGGTAATCACTTGCGTAATTTGGGGAGGGGGGCAGGGGGGAGGCTGTTCTTAAATTACTGCTTTTACTGTACTGGTTTTGTTGACGTTAAAGTCCGGTTACTAACTAACCTCCACAAAGTGCTTATGTTATGATTTTCTTCAAGCCTGTTACCTCCTTCACTTTTCCAGCTTCTTCTTGTTTTTTGTTTTTGTTTTTTTGATCATCCACATTTATTTTCTCTCATATACATGATGATGTATAACTATATATAGTTATTTGCTTTTGTTTTTCTCTGCTTATTTTCCCCTTTTTGTCACTGTTTATTAGATTAATAATTACAGCTGATGATATGTAACTGTATCAGTTTGGCTAGATGCTTTGAGTTTCCTCCTTTACTTACTCATTTCCATCTTGCCCATTGAACAGTTGAACTCTTATATGTGTGAGATGACAGCTTAAGGGTTTTTGGTCACCGGTCATTCTCCATTTAGGTTATCTTTTGGGTCACCAGTCATTCTCCAGTTAGGTTATCTTTTTGGTCACCGGTCATTCTCCATTTAGGTTATCTTTTGGGTCACCAGTCATTCTCCAGTTAGGTCCTTTTTAGTCACCAGTCATTCTCCATTTAGGTTATCTTTCTGGTCACTGGTTATTCTCCATTTAGGACTAGGTTATCTTTTTGGTCACCAGTCATTCTCCATTTAGGTTATCTTTTTGGTCACTGGTCATTCTCTATTTAGGTTATCTTTTTGGTCACCTGTCATTCTCTATTTAGGTTATCTTTTTGGTCACCTGTCATTCTCTATTTAGGTTATCTCGAACCAAAGAAAGTCTCTTTCCAAGGTGAAAACATCAGGGATTTTGGTTCCTGACTGTTTTTGTGTTCAAGCTCTCCCTGTCTGGACAGCCTTTCACCTCACTGCAGTTGTCTAAGCTCTCAGCTCCAGACTTCTCTCAGAACCCTTCTCTTTGCTTTTGCCTTTTCTCGCCCACTTTAACCCACTCACAGGCACTGAAAGATGCACAGGCACTTAATTATTGGTAGGCTGCAAATGTCCGGTGATTGCTAGAGAGAGAGAGGGAATGTGTGTGGTCTGCAATGTAATGTATTTTTGTAGTGACATTTGACCATCTTTAAGCTATGTGCTGATATGTGTGTGTGTGTGTTATCATTTCGTTATTGCTGAGAGTGCTGGTGTATTGTAATGTAATGATTACTGTGTAGTGGTATCTATTGAGAGCTTGTAAGATTGTTTGTCATGATTATGTATGTGCTTAGGGCTTTGTTTCAAGGTCAGGTGCTGTAACTTCCCATTATTGTTATTATATCCACCTCCACACCAAGCTTCTGGCTCCTTAGCGGGTTGTGTTGTTTTCTGACAGTATGGGGATGGCTTTGAGCCACCTACGCATCATTGAGGGACGCAGCACATTGGGAATCTCAGCACATGAGAAACCTTCATATTATTATTAGTCATTCTATTATTGTTGTATTATTGATAACAGATTGAAGTTCTTTTTAATCACTTTACCATCTACATGTGTTTGATTGCTAGTATGAGTTGTGTCTGGTAGCAATGTATATATATATATGACAGATGCATGCTGACCATTAAGAGTGTAGTTGCAGTAGCTCTGTTGACTGGTTGGGTATGTTGATGAGTTTTCTAGTTTCTAGTACCTGAAGGAGTGAAGAAGTGGGGGTATAGTGAGTGGTAGGGTGCCAGACTTGTGATTGGAAGCTCATAGGTTTGATCCTCGGCAGCAGGATTGTCTTTTTTAGAGTTACCTCCTGTGCTGACTCATTTTTATATCCATTCCACTACTTTTTTGCTGCAGTAGCAAGTAAAATACCCCAGTCATTCTGCCAAAATTGCAGGTTGTGGGTTGCAGCTACTCACGCATACACCCTTGACCTGGTGAAGTCAGAGGGGTCGGACTGTGCTGCTCAGGCAGTGTGGGAACCCATCAGGGAAACAAACTTGCACATATCAGGGAACACTCGCCCAGTCATCTCAGCTTACTGTGCCGTTATGGACTGCTCCTTGGCCTTCTCAAAGAGTGGCATTGGCATGCACAGGCTGATCTACACTTTAAAAAGACCCCCCCCCTCCCCAAAGTGCAGGTGGGAAATATGTGGCAGCCTCCCCATCCTCGCATGGGAGGAAAAGGCCACCACCACTAGTACCTAAACTGATGCCTATGATCTGGTATGGCTTATCTACAGGTGCAAATAAGTACTACTAAACAAGTTGCAACACAAAATCTACTCTGTGTGTACGTGTGTGTGTGTGCTATATGCATGTGCATATGTGTACACTTGCAATATGTGTATAAGTATTGATTGCTATGGTAGAATGCGATATGTATGCCTTTTATTGTTTTGGTTGTTGAACTGTACCTACTGGTTTTTTGCTATGAGTTGTTTGTACAGCACAGTGAGTTTAATTTGGGTAAGAGAATGGCAGTTTATAAGAATTGTCTATTATTATTTATGTAGCTGCCACGTACATAGAACGTATCTCGGTCTGCTAATACTTGAGTTACTTGGTATGTATGTGTATGTGTGTGTATGTGGGCATATGTATAATTGGTTATTAATTACAGCCCAGTCATCTGCTTATCATACAAAGGCAAAATGCAAGTCATCAAAGCACAAGTAAAAAATGGATTCCTGTTTCAAGACACACAACACAGTTTAAAAAGGACTGGAAAAAATGTCAACACACAAGGAACCTAATCAGCACTTGAAAGACGTCATACGAACACAACAACAAAGACCAGAATTGCTCATACCTGGCATACGAGTAAATACAAAGTACATTTTGTCGACTCAGTTTCAGATATCCTAGATGTAAAGCAAACTGAAAAATTATTTTGTGCCACTTGCAATATTCCTGCTATCTATAGTGTGTTCTGCTGTGTGATTGTATGTGTATGAGCATGCATGCATTTGTGTGATTAACTGATGGTGTAGGTGACCAGATGAAAGTGTCATGTTATTGGGATGTCACATTTGTAATGTGATAATATGTGTGCATTATGTATTAACTGCTCAGTCCTATTTGTTTCTCAATGTTTACCTGTGTCAGTGCCATATGTTTATATCTGTTTTCACCTTGGTTTGTGCTCATTTTGATTGTAGAATGGCCGCTTGTGGGACAACTAATATGTTAGTGAACTAAATTGAACATCATTTGTAGTGGTTGATATCTTGGTATGCCAGTCTTTTCTTTCAGAACACAAGCCATTTTAACTTTGATCACATTTTATTATAATTTTGGGTGTAGTTCTGTGTCTGGCTAGCATTGTCTTCCCATGTATCCTCACACAGTTACATATACAGCAGAGCTTGCGCTAGACTGTTGAGACTATGGGTATGCTATGCAGTACTGGCAATAAAACCATTTTTTTCAGTACAGACCCTCAATCAGACAGTACAGTCCACATTACCTAGGCCGAATAATTGCCTGGTTTCTTCCACCTGCCCCCACCCACCAATAACAGAGGTCACGCTTCTTCTTTTAAAATAAAATTTCACTTCACCACTCCAGGCTCCCCTGGCACAACACGGTCTGTAAAATGAAGGTCACCTTGGGACGCTAGACTTTGCAGTGTCTACGTCGTCTTCACGCCTCTGCCACAGAAAATCTGTCATCCAGCTGTTGTTGTACTCCTTTATCTTCTGTGGCTTTAACAGCTGGTGGTTTGATGTTTTCTCAGCCATTTCAGGGGTCTTTTTGTGTGAAGTGGACAATGATACAGAGGATTCGGTCGTCACTGGGTAAAAAAAAGGACTAAATTTTGTTGTGCCATATAGATGCAATTAGATCTAGAATGAAAGTGGAGCAGAAAAAAATCATACAACAAAGCTGATTTATCCAAACAGAAATGGAATGGTCCAGTATCTTGCAGTCAGCACTTGTACTTTGCAACCTGTCCGGGGGGGGGCATGCTGACAATGAAAGTTTGTATTTATATATTAGTTTTTGCTTTTAGCATGTGATGTGTACGGTGTCTGGTGTGACTCAGTATTCACTGTTTTGGTTGCTGATCAACACCAAAAGTGATCTTGTTTAGCTGGAGCTTCCACTTGCTTCTGGGACCCAGGGTACAGAGTATCTCTTGCAAGTCACACAAAGCACTCAGTTTCAGTATATGGTACCGGTGACTTTATTTTTTACCATTACAAGGGGAACATTTATTGGTAACAGCTGGCATGTTCTGGTCTAGCAGAGGCTTTGCAAAAGCTTCTTTGCTAAACTGCAGAGTACTTTCCAATAGCAAGATCTTCAGGTACAATTATTTGAAGGTTTTACATTGTAATTGGAAAGTCATCATCATGTTCACTCAGTTTATTGTGTAATACTGTCAGTCATCATTCATCAGCATATGCTGTGAACAGCTGTCACATATGCAGGCTTATTCTGCAGTCATCTTTGACAGGATTTCTCTTGTGTCTGATACATTGGCCTTCCCTGAATTCATGTGCATTTCACTGATTAATGTGTTAGAACACATACATACTGGCGTTATGCCATGTTCTGGAACATTACTGAGGCAGTCTTTCGCCATTCTGTCCTATTTCCTGTAGATTTATGTCCACATTTTGTCAGGTAAAAGACTGTTTTGCAGTGACTCACCATACAGCCAGTGACAACTGACCTATATCTTACCTACAGCCTACATATGCAACTGTCAGCTGTGCTGTTGTGGTAGCGTAACTTCATTTGAAGTATGTGCTTCCTGTGTTGTTAGCATGTTTTTGGAAAGTCCAGTTGACACTGAGCAAGAAAGCAAATGCTTTGGGTGTAAGGTGGAGCGGAATACTGCCCGTTTCATTCAATGGGGCCTTTGTCAAAGCAGATAAATGCACATCCTGGTGATGGTTTCAAAATCTGTGTGAGTTGTTTCAGACGGGTGAGTCATTTGAAAGTCAATCCATGGATGGGTGTTTGACCACTGAAGAAACAAACTACAACATAGTTGTATACAAAGGTTTTGATTGCACTACAACAAATGAATTTAAATGACATACTGAGGCAGTTGAGTGACATTGTTCTGACTCCATCATCTGAAAAGATGTGCAACAAGGATGACCTGCTGCACATCAACATGACAGCTAGCATTCTAAAGCAAAATCCAAAAACATGAAAGGTTAACTCTTTCATACCTGTTTTGTATTTGGTATTACTTCCCCTATATTCCTATGTTCCTATGTACATAACAGTCCTTTCATTCCTGGGTTTTCATAAGGAAAAATGTATGAAAGAGGGTATGTGGGTTTGAGTCATCTGTATCTGCAAGCTCTTGGTAAAACCATGGCAACCTATATATCGCTGTGTAGGTAAATGAAGTCAGAAGGCAATGGTCACACTTTCAGATTCACTGTCACCAGGAGGGTGACATGAAGGTGCAAATAAAGGTAACACATACCTTTTTTAAGACAAACAGACAAAACCAACGTTTTGCAGGCCCACAGAACATGCCAAGAGAAATGGAACATGCTCCCTAGTTACAGTTCCCAGGTAACATCCACACAGAAACTGTCTCCAGAAATTCTGTTTGTCACATTGTCTGTATCCTTGAAATGGTGATGAAAAGGTGACGGTTTGCACAAGAGTAGGAAGTGTGAATTCGCAGTATGACTGTTTCATTTTAGTGTAATCCATGCGCCGTTTCTGTCATATATATATACACACAGTTTCCACCATAATTCTGTACAACTATATTTACTATGTCTATGTACACATCTGCACTGGACATCAGCAGTATGTCTCGTGTCACAGCAGTGTCCCCACCTGTCCACTCAAAATGTGGCCGAGTAAAAAACAATGGCATGTTTTGATCATCCAATTCATCACCACTCTCACTATCATCTTTAAATGCATTTGCAAGCTCTGCTCTCTCCTCTTCTGTCAGTTCAAACAGATCAAAATCATTTTCACCCAGATTGTCATAAACATCATCGTCAGAGAACTGATCACTGTCATTGTACTCATCCGCCACCATCTTTCCAACTGTACAGAATAACCTAAGCCCATCCCTAGAAATGGACAAATTTTGTGCACTGGACACTTTCCCATACTCTGGCAGTGGCCAGGCACGGCTAATCAAAGCATTGTGCGGCTTATCAAAACATTCCCCAGGTCCCGTTACACTGGCCAGGGGGAACAGGTAGGCGCAGATTTCAAAGGCAGAACCGCTGCAGTGGCTGGCCGGCCGGAAGGAAGGGAAGTTCTCAGGAATGAAGGGAAAGATTCTCTCAACCAAGGGAAAGATTCTCTCAGGGATGAAAGAGTTAAGCAGAATGCTGATTTAATATGACGCCACAGATTCTGCCAAAAGTGCAGGTGGCAGGTTACAGCTAAACACACATACACCTTACCTATGTGGCTTTGAATGAAGTGACACTGTAACCTGGTGCATGGTTGAATGTTGTACACAGAACTTGCGCTGAAATGGCAGCATTTCACGTGGCACCAGCCATACAACACCCAAAGAGCGCTATCAGTCCACCACTTCCATGGATATTAATAATACACGCTATAAAAGGATACAGTCACTCATTGAGAATTACATGCCATTGTGCACAGTGAGTCTGCCCGAGAGCAGAGAATAGTGCTATATAAAAGCTATGAATAATAATAATGTTAGTCAGAATGCTCAGTCAGAATGCTCTCATCTGATCTTGTTCAAACTCGGTATGAATGTTAAATGTACACAAATAGATGAAACGTTGTAAGTAAGTGTAAAAGGTTCAAATTAGGATTTGGTTTAATGTGAGGTTAAAATATCTGTCAGCATGTCATTGAGAGACTCCAGAAAAGACAGAAAGAGGGAATTTTGACATTGTTTATTATGTACGACATTTTGTCACAAAAACTGCATGTTGCTGTATTTAATATATACTGTATATATGATTCCTAGATGGATGACTTTTAGGATTTTGTGATTATAAATTAGTTTTTGTATCCTACTCCTGCAAAGCTCTATGCAGTGTATGACTTTATGTCACCTGAGCAGTTACTCTTCTTGTTGGCATCATGGCAACCTGTCACTTTCAAGAACCCTGTACAAGTGCTCTGGACCACAACAGAGCTTTCCCCTCATTCAGACAATACTGGGCCTCATCGTGGCCTTAAGAGTTCTCATCACCATGCTCCAGACAGGGGCTACTGACATTATGCCCCATACCAGCACCACTCATGTCACTGTGCCCCATACCAGCACCACTCATGTCACTGTGCCCCATACCAGCACCACTCACATCATTGTGTCCCATACCAGTACCTCTCACATCATTATGCCCCATGCCAGTACCGCTCATATCATCATGCCTCATATCAATGCCACACATCACATCATTGTGCCCTGTACCAGCACCACTCACATCATTGTGCCCCGTACCAGCACCGCTCACATCATTGTGCCCCATACTAGCACCACTCACATCATTGTGCCCCATACCAGCACCACTCGCATTGTGCCCCGTACCAGCACCACTCACATCACTGTGCCCCATACCAGCACCACTCACATCACTGTGCCCCGTACCAGCACCTCTCTCATCATCATGCCCCATACCAACACCTCTCACGTCACTGTGCCACATACCAGCACCATTCACATCATCATTTCCCATACCAGCGCCTCTTGCATTATCATACCCCATACCAGCCCCACTCATATCATCATGCCCATATCAGTGCCACATATCACATAATTGTGCACCATACCAACACCAGTCATATCATTGTGCCTCATACCAGTGCCACACGCCACATCGTGCACCATACCAGCACCTCTCACATCATGCACCATACCAGTGCTGCTCACATCACCATACCAGTAAAATCATCATGCCCATACTGGCACCACTAACATCATCATGCTCCACAATGGTGCCATTCACATCCTTGTGCCCCATACTGGTGCCACTAGTGCAAATGTGATTGTGTGCAACCTTTTCTGCAAGCTCTTCATAAGTTACCGGTCGTCAAGCCAGAATAGACTGTCAGCTATTTGTTGCAACTTCGTCTCTGGCTCATCTCCTGCCTTTTTTTCCTTCTGACTCATCTCCTGCCTATTTCTCTGACCTTGTCACTGTGTGCAGGCAGCTTTGTTCTTCTGCAGGCACACGGATACTTCGCATCCCCTGTGTTAGAACAAAAAGCTTTGCCCAACACTGTTTCTCTGTGTTCCAAAAGCAATGGAATTCCCTCCCTTCTGACATCTGTCACATTCAATCATCCCATGCCTGTATTAAAAACTTGCCTCTACAAACAAGTGATTTCATACCCCGTCTTCATACTTGCCTCCCTCCCATACCCTCCATTCCTTCTGTGCACCTGTTCATGCATATGCAATGAATACAGTATTATGACTATATAATTATTATTCTTGAGGTCTTTTTTTCTTGTCTTGATGAGTTGATGCTTAATGTCCTCAGATGTCATTTGACATATTAGGGACAAGTTGTGACCAATGCCGAAGCACGGTTCAATAAAATCCACATACGTAGGGTGTATGCGTGTTTAGCTGTAACCTGCCACCTGCACTTTTGGCAGAATGACCGGGATTTTTTACGTGCTACTGTGGTAACACGGGGGTGGAACGGATACCGAAATAAGAGTCAGCACAGAAGTCGACCCTGGAGAAGAAAATTCTCCCGCCGTTCCAGCAGGGATTCGAACCCGCGACCTTTCAATCACGAGTCCGGCGCTCTAACCACTGAGCTATCCCCGCCCCCTTTTCTTGTCTTTTTTTTAATGATTGCTTATATAGCGCTATTCTCTGCTCTCTTGAGCAGACTCACTGCGCTTGCCTGTGGTTCTACATGAGTGACTAGCTTTATAGCGCGTTTTTTGAATATCCACTGAAGTGGTGTACTTACAGCGCTGGCATGGCTGGTGCGACATGAAACTGCAGCTGTCTCGGCGCAAGTTATGTGTACACCATACAACCATGGTCCATGTCATTTCATGCAAAGCCACATACATAAGGTGTATGCGTGTTTAGCTGTAACCTGCCACCTGCACTTTTGGCAGAATGACCAGGATCTTTTATGTGCTACTGCAGTAACACGGGGGTGGAACAGATACCGAAATAAGAGTCAGCACAGAAAGTCGACCCTGGAGAAGAAAATTCTCCCGCCACTCCAGCAGGGATTCGAACCCACGACCTTTCAATCACGAGTCCGGCGCTCTAACCACTGAGCTATCCCCGCCCTCCCCCTTAATATATATGCATTTTTGTTGATCTTGAAAAGCATGGTGTGCTCACTTGTTTGGTGAGATATGGCGCTGTAGAAATGACTATTAGTGTTATTATAATCAGCACTGTCTTGACCATGTAGACATGTATACCTCTGACATGGATGACACAAAACAACCTGAAGCTGAATGATGACAAGATAGGCTCTGATGAAGTCAAATGGCACCATTTTTCCTGATGCCTAACCTGCTTCTCTTCGTGTTGGCACTGCCAACATTCCGTTCATGAGCTGTGCTCACAACCTTGGTTTCATGATTTCAAATAAAATGACAAGCACATTTCAACTGTCTGCCATTCTGCTTACAAGGAATCCAGATGAATTGGGTCTATTTGCCAGTGCCTGACGGCTGAAGCAACCAAAACTCTCATTTGTGCATTTCTTTTCTTCAAGTTAGACTGTCATAATTCTCTTCAGTCTGCCCACTTGACCTTTTCAATAGACTACAGACAGTTCAGAACTCTGTGGCAAAAGTGGTTTTCAAAGCATGCAAACGTGATCATGTGCAACCACTTCTTCAAGCTCTTCATTGGTTCAGAACAGACCACAAACTGTGAACTATATGTCGCAACTTCTCTCACTCGTCTCCTGTTTATATCTCTGACTTTCCCACTGTGAATACCCCTTCCAGGCAGCTTAATTTTTCTGCAGACATGGATACTTCATATGCCTATGTTAAAACAAAAACCAAAGATGTTTCTCCTACTGAGCTCCAAATCAGTGAAATTTTCTCCCTTTTGATATCCATCACATCCAGTACTAGCATACCTTCAAAACTGCATTAAAAACTTAGCAAACAATATCTCAACAAAAAGTCTTAAATCCTGTCTTCTTTCTTGTCCTTACCCCCACCCCACACATCATCATGCCCCATACAGATGCCACTTGTATCATCATGCACCATGCTGGTGCTTCTCACATCATGCCCCATACCAGTACCACTCTGACTTGCATCATGCACAATACTGGCACCACTCACATCATCACTGGCCATGCTGGTGTGACCCATATCATGCCCCATAGCAGTGCTGTTCAATTCACCATGGATGGTACCACTCACATCACATGCCATACCGGTGCCACTCACATGTTATTCCAAACTGGTGCCACTCTAATCATGTTGCTCTGTACTGGTGCCACTCACATCATGTTGCTCTGTACTGGTGCCACTCACATCATGTTGCTGGTACTGGTGCTACTCACATCATGTTGCTTTGTACTGGTGCCACTCACATCATGTTGTTGGTACTGGTGCTGCTCACATCATGTCCTCTGTACTGGTGCCACTCACATCATGTTGCTGGTACTGGTGCCACTCACATAATGTTGCTGGTACTGGTGCCACTCACATCATGTTGCTCTGTACTGGTGCCACTCACATCATGTTACTCTGTACTGGTGCCACTCACATCATGTTACTCTGTACTGGTGCCACTCCCATCATGTTGCCCCACACAGGTGCCACTTGCATCATGTTGCTCTGTACTGGTGCCACTCACATCATATTGCTCTGTACTGGTGCCACTCACATCATGTTGCTGGTACTGGTGCCACTCACATCATGTTGCCCCACACAGGTGCCACTTGCATCATGCTGCCCCATACTGGTACCATTCACATCATGCTGCCCCATACTGGTGCCACTTGCATCATGTTGCCCCATACTGTGCCACACATCTTCATGCCCCATACCAATGCCACTCAGATCATGTTGCCCATACTGGTACCACTCACATCATGCTGCCCCATACTAGTGCCACTTGCATTATGTTGCCCATACTGGTGCCACACATCTTCATGCCCCATACCAATGCCACTCAGATCATGTTGCCCCATACTGGTGCCACTCACATGCTGCCCCACACTGGTACCACTCACATCATGCTGCCCCATACTAGTGCCACTTGCATCATGTTGCCCATACTGGTGCTACACATCTTCATGCCCCATACCAATGCCACTCAGATCATGTTGCCCCATACTGGTGCAACATGTTGCTCCATACTGGTGCCACTTGCATCATGTTGCCCCATACTGGTGCCACACATCTTCATGCCCCATACCAATGCCACTCAGATCATGTTGCCCCATACTGGTGCCACTCACATCATGCTGCCCCATACTGGTGCCACTTGCATCATGTTGCCCCATACTGGTGCCACACATCTTCATGCCCCATACTGATGCCACTCATCATATTGCCCCATGCTGGTGCTACTTGCATCATGTCGCCCCATACTGATGCCACATGTTGCCCCATACTGGTGCCGCATTGCCCCACACTGGTGCCATGCATATTGTGTTGCCCCATACTGGTGCCACTCACATGTTGCTCCATACTGGTGCCACATGTTGTCCCATACTGGTGCCACTTGCATCTTCGTGCCCCATACTGATGCCACTCAAATCATGTAGCCCCATACTGGTACCACTCACATCATGTTTCCTCATGCTGGTGCCACTCACATCCTGTTGCCCCATACTGATGCCACATGTTGCCCCAACTGGTGCCACTCACATCATGTTTGCCCCATACTGGTGCCAGTTGCATTTTCATGTCCCAATTCAGGGATTCAGTAAAGCAATTCCAGTAATGCAACACACTCTAGCATGATATTCAAGTAAAGCAACACCCAATGGTGTGACATCCCAGTAATGTATTGCTCTTCTTATACATTGTCATTTGCTGCCATGTGCAGTGCAATATATACTGGGCAAGCAGTATGTTTGCTGTACAGCCAAATTCGTGTGTGTGTGCGCGCAGTTTTTAAAACTTACTGATCAGATGCTCATTATCTGTATATAGCGGCTTTTATTACAGAATTGTTGTAGATTCTTTTGAGCTTCTAATGGGCAAAGTTAACCTCTTGTTTGACTCATTGTTGCTTGGTTCCAATGGTAGCACCTTATTTCTGTGTGTCTGGACGGCAGAGAGAAGTGTCGGGTGCCTTTCTGCTCTGTTCAACTTCCTTTGTCCCCAGTGGTCCTCTTCAGGTTTTAAGTGTTATGTGTCATGAACAGCGAATCAGACTTTACCTTGTGATTGGATGAATACTGTTTCACCCTGTAACTTTGAACAAATTGAGAATGTATTCATTTTAATGGATTGTAATGGAGTTTTTTTTTTTTTTTTTTTTTTTTTTAATGAAATGTAATTTAAACAAACATTTAGGTGGGATTTTATTGACTAGTTCATTTTGCTTTTCGAAGTTGTGTTTGGTATTTTTACAATGTGTTTCACCCTAATGTAACTTACATGGTTGATTTGGCATCAGATAACTGAGTAAATAATTGTTGACCAATATGACACAAAGAAGGGATACCGGTACTGGTGCCACTGTGAAAATGGTTACAGTAGGTGATGTTAATTTTTTTTGTTACTGATCCCTGGTTCAGGGGGTGATGTTATAAAAATGTTTGTGATGGGTCACTGGTTAAATGGGTGATGTTATTAAAATGTCTGTGACAGATCCCTTGTTCAGTGGGTGATGTAAAAATGTTATAATGGGTGACTGGTTAAATGGGTGATGCTATTAAGATGTTTGACATGGCCATGGTTAACTGGATGATGTTATTAAGATGTTTGTGGCAGGTCCCTAGTTCAGTGAGTTATGTTATAAAGATGTTTTTGACAAGTCGGTTGTTAATGGGTGATGTAATAATGATGTTACAGGTCCCTAGTACAGTGGATGATGTTATTAAGATGTTTGTGACAGTTCCTGAGCAAAGGGGTTACAGGGCAGATTGGTGATGTTGTTTGTGACAGGTCTGGGCAAAATGGTGATGTAAAGATGTTTGTGACAGTTCTGGGCAAAATGGTGATGTAAAGATGTTTGTGACAGGTCCTGGGCAAATTGGTGATGTAAAGATGTTTATGACAGGTCCTGGGCAAATGGGTGATGTAAAGATGTTTGTGACAGGTCCTGGGCAAATTGGTGATGTAAAGATGTTTATGACAGGTCCTGGGCAAATGGGTGATGTAAAGATGTTTGTGACAGGTCCTGGGCAAATTGGTGATGTAAAGATGTTTGTGACAGGTCCTGGGCAAATGGGTGATGTAAAGATGTTTGTGACAGGCCCTGGGCAAATTGGCGATGTAAAGATGTTTGTGACAGGTCCTGGGCAAATTGGTGATGTAAAGATGTTTGTGACAGGTCCTGGGCAAATGGGTGATGTAAAGATGTTTGTGACTGGACTGTGGTTAAGTGGACGATGTTATAAAGATAATAATACTGAAGCTTTTTCTGAAGTACCATAACCATTTCCTCAACAAGAAAAAAACTAAATGGCCTCAAAGTGCAAAGATGTTTGTGACAATTCCGTGGTTCAGTCGGGATGACATTTCATAAAAATGTTTCTAATAGGTACTTGGTTAAGTGGGTAATGTTATTAAGATATTTGTGACAGGTCCTTGGTTAAATGGGTAAAAAAAAAAATTAAGGCGTTTTTGGCAGGTCCTTGGTTAAGAGGGTGGTATTTATTGAGATGTCTTTGCAAGTCTGCACTGGTTGTCTGTCTGGGGTTTCTCCCTTCCCTGCTTGATGTTTTGGGTTTTGCAGGTTCAAACCCAACATGCATCATCACCTTGATTTTTCCTCCAAAATATGTCTGAAACAGGGATGACTGCTAGTGTTCTAAAACTACACCCAAACAGTTTATTTTATTTTTATTTTTTATGAGAATACAACACGTGTGCACATTTTCACAGTAAACCCCTTTTCTCAAAGTGACAAAATGACAGTTAAACAGTGATGAATGAAAGTATTACATTTCAGACCTGTTTAGTCTACGCAATTGGCGTAGAAAACTACACATTTGAAGCCCAAACTACACATCTACGCTTGCATTACACGAACTACGCAAATGACTTCGTTTCGGCCACGCGATACCGACAAGTGTGATTCGGTCCTATTTTTTGATACGATCCTATTTTTTGACACGGCCGCCGTGTTCAAAAGGTATGTGGGCCCGCTTATGATACGCGCGCATCAAGTCATGCAATAGCGACGCTGGTTTTGGTGCAAACATAGGTTCTGAACGCAGCCGAAACTCACTTCAATTGGGAGAAAATGTCCGAGTCGAAGATGCGAGCGTAGTGAAACTTCTTCAGAAGAAACTAAGTGTTAGCCTCCAAAGGCTCTGCTACTGCGATTAAAAGGAAGAAAGTTCCATCCCAGAAATTTCTCCAAGCTTATCACGAAGCTCATCCGTGTTTGGTTCCTTCGAGTTCGAGGAAAGGCAGCGAACTTGTACTTTGCACCATTTGCAAATCGGACTTTCATGGCGGTCGATTTGACTGTAAGCAACCTGTTGAGAGCAAGTCCTACAAGGAGTTCAAAGCGACTGGAAAGTTTTTGTTTTTCCAGCTTCAAGTCTGTCTCGTTCTTCCTTTCCCCGCCCTTCTCCCTCTCTCTCGTTTTACTGCAGAAAACATATAGTTTTTCCGCACTTAAAAACATCGATAGCGCTAGTCTGTAGAGTTATCTCCCTTGAGCGTTTTTAAATCATCATTACAAAGAACGTGCGTTGTGATTGGCTACTTTGTTGGGGATCAGCCAATGAGAACATTTGTTGCTCATACTGTTGTGAGGTCCAGAAAAATTGTACTAGGAGTAGGGCGCTTGCGGCCAGGGTTGTTTGTACACAGAGGGGACGGGCCGGGTTTACACATCGCTTTTGGTGACTGGCAGACTGATCTGTACAACTGCATTCTCATTCTGAGTCAAGCTGTTGGCTTTGCAATTTTCCCACATTCACATGTGCACGGCCCAGCAAGAGACCGGAACGGATCAACACCACTTGCGTGTGGCTGAGACCGTGTTAGCAGTGCCATGCTGTCGCCTTACGTTTATGACTTACATTTTTAGGTACTGTGGTCTTCTGATTCTCAAAATTATATCAATTCAAGCGCATAGAAACAGACAGACAGAGAGAGAGAGTGTGTGTGCATGTGCTTTTGTGTGTTGCACAAACTGGTAATCTTGTCTAAATTTGTAACTGAGAAAAAAAAAAAAACACAAAAACACTACACTCACACTACAGCAAAATAATTGTATTTGTTGTTTTATTAAGTTTCTGTGTTACTTTGACTCAAGTGACAATGACTCGATGAGAATCTGAATGTGTGAATGATAAATCGGTCAAGTTTCAGCTGATGCACTATGACTACACGTCGTACCTCCTGACTACACATTTAGACTACCCAAACTACACTTGTGTATTTGGGGGGTAAACAGGTCTGACATTTATCCACTTACGGTTTTGTCAGCAAAATATGTTACTGTGCAGAACACATGTATTTAAATGTGATTGCCAGTATATGATGTCGAACGCTGTATAATCAGTGTATTTTAGTGACAGGCTAAATAAAATCCCAGAATGTTTTACCAGTCTCCACAATACCGTTGTGAATGATTATGTAGAAACCAACGACCATTCAGAGCATAATTGTTGCCAAAGGCATGCCTCACAATATTACACAATTTTTTTAATTTTATGACAAGAGAGATTCAGTGGGGTATAGTAGTGAAGATTGGGTAATGTGCATGATGATGAAGAGCCAAGGTAAACAGACTCGTATAATTATTGCATCCAATATATTACTGGGTTGAGAAACTATGCATCTTTGCAAGAATTCATGTCTGGGTGTGTAAGTTTATGGAACAAATGCGAGCAATGTGAAAGTATCTTGTTCAAAGCAAATTCGGCAGAAGGCATGAGTAGTAACCACAGGAGATCGGCATTTTGTTTGTTTGTTGTTGTTTGTTTACAAACCTGTCGCACAATCATTTGACTAAATAATTCTAAATCAATTCAGTTCAATATGGTATATAGGCACTCGGAAAAGCCCACCCCGTCTCTCAGAAGTTTCCCCAACGTTGCCTTTGAAACGGTTCCAGTGTTCGTCTGATTGACGTTGGCCCTCTCTCGTCCTTTAAAAGAAGATCGTCTGGCGTTTCCTCTTTCCACGCCTCATGTCTCCAGGCGATCGATGGTGTGATGCCCTTGGCTTTGTGCCTGCAGGTAGTGTCTCGAGCTTCTCCGCACTTCAAATCTTCCGAGATGCAAGCCACTTGTGAGGGTTGCTTTGCCTGCCAGTCTGTCTGTTCGGTCGTGTCCCTTTCACTCCGGCATGTCCAGGGCAGTACACCCACGGGAGTTTTCGAAGGTGGATGTTGACCATTGACACATTCCACTCTGGGCTTCCCATTCCATTTTTCACTTTTTTGTAGCAAGCGTGTGTCGTCTGTCACCTCTTGAGGCAATCCAGTGGAGGACATGGATGACTGGTTCCACCTCCATTGTCAAGCTGGAGGTCAAGACCGTATAGGCTGCACCTTGCTCGACAGTGAAACCCCACCCTGACTGGTCTTCGGTAACTGAGCCATCAGTGTACATTATGAGGTCTTGTGGTCTGCTGTTTTCTTGAATGAGAAGCTTGATCTCTCACTCTGTTCTGCCTGCTGGCCATTCTCGACCTGCTTTCCCAAGTCTTCTGGCAGGAGTGTTTCGTGGAGACGCCGGAATCAGTTTGGGTACCTTTCCCACTCATTGGTTTGCTTGAGCTCTGTAAGCTGGCATACTTGCAGTATTGAGTCCTCTGCTTGACCCATCCAAGACTTGCCCTCTCCCAGTCTGCATCCCTTTGTGTCTTTCACGGCTTCGTGGAGTGAGTTCTAGGGATTTCGACGGCATTGAAGTAAGCTTTGACCTGCTTCACTTTCTGTCTGGCTTCTTTTAGCTTCTTTCTCCATCAGTTTGAGCCAGATTCATACACTGCTTAAATGCGCCGGAGAGCAGGAGTGGCGTAACGTAAGGGGTTTGGCTTTTAAATGCAGGTGGAACTGGACCAGCATGACGGAGACGGGTGGTTGGGAGAGCTCCAAACTGCAGGGGAGGTTGGCAGTGAAAAGAGGGATGGCCTCGTGACTGGACTTAACCTGTAAACATTGGCCAGCTTCCGCTTCATGATCTAGGTGAGCACGAAGGCTGCTGAAGCTTATCAATGGAAAGCAGTGTGCTAGTGCAGATGTATGCTGCGTGATTTATAAATACACCATGCTTGCCTTTTTAGGGTTTGTACAAGTTGCTTAATTTCTGTACTCAGTTTAAAGGTACTCGGCTTGAAAAGTATAGTGTTTGTCTATACGAAACACATACAAACTGACTTTTTTGTTTCTTCTTTTGTTTTGAGGCTGCTGTGGAATTGTTGTCAGTGTAATTGAGCACATGAGATATCTTGCACTGTTGTTTTCACTGAAAGCAACCCCTTTTATCATTTCACATACTGTAATGGAATTACTGTAGTATCTAATTTCTGTCATGCTGAATTTGTAAAAATTATTTTGCCATCCAAATGATTGTCTTGATTTACTTTTATAATGTTCAACATTCATGCGCCACAACAAATGAGACATTCTTTTTAAATGAATTGTTCCTTACCGCATGTTAGCTGAAAACAGCTTCTGTCTATTGTTAAAGTGTTAAGTCGGTTCAGTTGTGTGAACCAGTTATGCTGGTTCGGTTATGTGAACCAGATTATATGACTATCTTGCGCTGACTCTGTGAGTTGCATTGTAAATAAAGTACTGTTACCTCAGCTCTTTGGACGTACTGTGATGTTGTTACTTGTACTTGCCTCCCTCCACCTTCTGCCACCGATTCCTTCTTGTGGTGTGGTAGGCCAACCGTGACTGCAGACGTTACTACCGTCCCATGTGCTGAGATTCCTGAAATTTTGCAGAAAATGTCCCCCAAAACTTGTGATCTCGACCCTACCCCAACTTCGCTGCTGCTTGAATGTATTGATGAGATTGCCCCAGTGTTAACTGATATTGTTAATAGCTGCCTTTCTACAGGTTCTGTGCCAGATTCATTGAAATGGGCCATTGTGAAACCTCTTCTAAAAGAAGCACAAAAAAACGTCTTTTGGTCCTAACATCCTCCAAATGTTTTGGACCTTCTTCATGTCCTAAAAATCATAGTTATGCCAAAATGACATACTTTTTTCTTTTTCTTTCTTTTCTTTTTTCCCTACCTAGGTGTTTTTGTTGTTGGTCGCTTTTATATAGTGCTATTCTATGCGCTCGAGAAGACTCACTGCGCTCGCATGTGATTATTACTATTATTATTATTGATCGCTTTTATATAGCGCTATTCTCGCTCTCGAGAAGACTCACTGCGCTCACATGTGATTCTACATGAGTGAATAGCTTTTCATAGCACGTTTTTGAATTTCCACCGAAGTGGTGTACTTAGAGCGCTGGCGCCACATGAAACTGCTGCCATCTCGGCGCGTTCTGTGTACACCATACTGTGCATACAACCATGCACCATGTCACTTCATGCAAAGCCACATACGTAAAGTGTATGCATGTTTAGCTGTAACCTGCCACCTGCACTTCTGGCAGAATGACCGGGGTCTTTTACGTGCTACTGCGGTAACACGGGGGTGGAACGGATACCGAAATAAGAGTCAGCACAGAAAGTTGACCCTGGAGAAGAAAATTCTCCCGCCGCTCTCCCCAAAGAGAGGTCACGGATGTCGGATGTCTCCCTGGGTTGTCATTTGATTCCCCTTTCCTATCTCTTGTTTTTTCTGCCTAGTCCTCTTGCTCTGTCTGTCTTGTCATTTTTATGCTAATGGTCCATTCTCCTGACTTATTTCCAGAAAACTCTCAAATATTTTGTGTTAAGGGATAGGCTTTTTTGTATGGCTGTTGTTGAGCAGCAAGGAGATGCATTTATGTAAAAAAATTTAATTTTATATTGTGTCCATTCCTTTTTTATATTTTTCTTTATCATGATATCGATAAATTAGACGGAATGGTCGACGATACCAGCATGTCCTAGCCTTATGTGCTCTTTTAACAGGGGTAATATTGAAGGGACTAACTCTGATGTTTGTGTATGATGGTTTTATGTTTACGAAGTGATTGGTTTTGTAAATTGACTTGAGAGAGGGTTGATATATATGCAAGAAGAGTTTAGAAATGTGTATTTGCTTATGACCTGAGTTTGACTGTCCTGAGGTGACCCTGTGTGGTTGACAGGACATTAAAATCCAATTACTACTCCCGCCGCTCCTGCAGGGATTCGAATCAGCGACCTCTCGGTCACGAGTCCGGCGCTCTAACCACTGAGCTGTCCCCGCTCCTAGGTGTCCATGTGTCATGATTGACATTGGTCTCAGAATGAAGCAACAGGTTGACGGAATTTGAGTACTTTGAGGGCCTATCCGGAGGATCGGATCGATTTGCCAGTTTCTTACCGGTGAAACCACAAAAACTCTCTGTCATGTCTCTTGCATTCTCTCGTTTAGGTTCTTGTAATGCCCTGTTAGCTGGTATCCCTCGAAAACCTGTAAACAGAGTTCAGCGTGTGACGGACTGTGCTGCTCGTCTTGTCCGCAAGGCTCCAAGGCGCGAACATGTTATTCCCCTTCTTGTGGAAATGTACTGGTTGCCAGCAGAACGAAGAAAATAGAATACAAGAGTGCTACAGTCTGCTACAGCGTGATCACTTGCACTGCTCCTTCTTACCTTTCTGACCTTGTACTGTACATCCCATCACGCACTATCCGTTCCGCCTCTGCTGACAATCGCATATTTCGTATTCCAAACTAACGCAAGGATAGCGCGCCTTTTCTTTCATCGGTCCCTCCGTCTGGAACATTCTCCCTCTCTGTGTGCGACATGCTCAGATTTTGTCTTCCTTCAAGTCACAGCTCAACACTCACACTGATTTTTTCTCTCAGCTCCGAACGCTTCCAACTGTCTCCATTCTGCCTCAAGTAAATGTGTTTGTGTGTGTGAATTATCCTAGGGATTACGTGTGTATATGGGGGGGGGGGGGGGGGGGGGGGGGGCAATGTTTTAGGACAAATTTATGAATATCAGTATTGTGTATTTTCAGGATGTGGGTTTTATTTGAGTGTGAAATGCACGTGCCCAGGACTCCTTTGACAAAGGGCGCTCTAGGTCCCCACTATTTCATGTAGTATTGTGGAACCAAAAACACTCCCTCTTTTGGGTGTGGCCCCGATGTAGTGGCGATACAGCTTGGCTTGTTTTGCAGTTCTAACTTCTGCTTTCCCACCTCTTTCAGATGCATTCTTGCGGCATGGGGGGGGGGGGGGGGGGGGGGGGAGTGCATGTGATCACTGTGACAGTATAGGCATGGCAGAAAGAGTTAACGTTACCACTTTCATGGACACTATAACCGTTATTAAAGTCAAAGTTTCTACAGCGGTAGTACGCATTTTGTATATGTATGATCTTGTTCCATTGATTCCTTCGCCATTTTTCAAAGTCGGCCCTATAGACCTTTCCCACGAGCGAGGCGTGAGTATGGTACGATACGCCCCTTGCCAAGTGGGACGTCTGGCTGCCGTTCAACAGAGGCGAGTGCACGGTCATTTCACTCGATTATTAAGTTTTAGATTTAAAAGTATGGGCGAAGAAAAATGGACAGCTGGTCAGGGGCACAAAGGCAGAACTTGTCCGTTGTAATCTATCATAGTTTATTTTTCCACAATGAGGAGCAGTTTTATTAGACGGGATTCAAAAGGGAAAAAAAGAAAGACTGAAGAGAGAACTCGAACTTGAAAATTTTATTTACAAGGTTTGTAGTTTAGGTTCAGTCAAAAAGCTAACAACTAGTCTTTACTAAGCTACTGATGAGTAAATATAAAATTACAGGCATCGTTGAGAGAGAGAGAGAGAGAGAGAGGAAGGAAACCAACAAAGAAAACGTAGAAGTAAATGTAAATAAAAATACTGATGAAAATGAAATATATAAAAATAAAACAGAGAAAGAGAGAGAGACGGAAGTTTGTTGACTGGGACGTTGCGGTGGCTATGGGTAGTCTGCTATCTTCCGCCTACTGGGTGTCGCCTGAGCGAAGACAGTTTCGATGAACCGCGTAGTAAAAAATAACTACCATGGCATGGGGAAGGATACTGTGCGTGTTGCTTGAACTACAAAGGAAAGGAGGTGGAAGAATGTGAATTAAAGTTGAACAGATTAACTGCCGACAAGAAACAGCGGAAAGTTAGGTGGTCGCCGCTCAGCCGCGAAACTGGTCAAAAAAGTGACAGCATGTTTGCCACTCTAATCCGCACAGCTTTGCTTTTTTAAACTATTTTATTTATTTACTAAAATTTCCTCTTATGGGAATGGTCTATCGGCATCAGGCAGTTGTCGATCTTTGGAAAAGCCAGGGAGAGTACGCGGAGCGTTGCGTCACAGGTGACCCACCGATAAGGACAAGTGAGTGTCGGCTAGGCACTGTGTAGGACAGATGCGTGAAGAGCGTCTTGAAAGGACAACGGCAAAAGGGAAGGAGGCGGGAGGGGGGTGTTTTCACCCAACTGGTATTGATATGATGCACCGAGATTCGGTTGACGGATACTGTCCTGTTTAATTATAGCTCCGTCTTTAAGTGTACCTCTTTCTTTGGTCTTCCTTAAAAAACTTTAAATAAAATAAAATGTTTGTCGTAGTCAGATAATTGTTTACTCCAAAGAAATTATTTTGCAGTATTTGAGGGTGTCGTCTCCTTCTCGGAGTGCTTTAGATTACACAGTTACTTTATACCAATGTCACGTAATAGATTATTGGATGGGAAATATATGTTCAGACAAAAACCAAAAAAAAAAAAGGGGAATAACCAAACAAGAAAAAAAGTCATCTTGCAATATAAAAGCAAGTGGACCTTACATTCCCGTATAAGTCGCACGAGTATATTGAAGTATACTGACAGTATATTGAAGCCCGAACCGAAGAAGCATCACGGGCTCTATCGGACAGGAACGGAATGAAATAACGAACACACAGCAGTTTTCTCCTCCATTTGTCTTCCTGTTAACACGCACGCACGCACGCACACACACACACAAAACGAGGTTTTAAACCCGCGAACACACAACCGTGAGCACTACCACAGTGTGCTCAGCAGCCTGTGTCAGTGACATCGTGAACTTGCCGGCATGTGAGGCCAAGGTATCAAATACGTCACGAGCCAGCCTTTCTCTGCTCTTCTTTGTGAAGAGCGAACCAAATGGCTTCGCCCTGAGGAGCTCATACTCGAAGCAAAAAAGTGCTTCTTTTCCATAAAAAATATGAACCCAACAAACAACACAGATTAACATTGTCTACGTTTACACCGTAAACGCCTGTTTCTAATCTAACATAAAATGGAGACATTGCAAGTCAAATGTAAGTGAAAAGGTACTCTAGATTCAATATTCCGATTAACATCAAAAACATTAATGAATTAACATGAGCAACTTTTTTGTCACTTAAGACTTTATCTTAATGGCAGTCGGCTCTCTTCGACAGCCATATTTCTTTTCCTCACCCCCACCCGCACTCTCTCTCTCTCTCTCTCTCTCTCTCTCTCTCTCTCTCTCTCTCTCTCTCTCTCTCTCTCTCTCACGCACACACATGTATATAAACAACCATATTGATTTTACTGTTCGGCTTTATCCTTGGTGCGTTCTTCGTGGATACACGTCTGGAATAACCAAAATTTCATCTGCGTAATCAACGCTGTAATCAGGAATGTCATCTGTTCATTAAGATCATCCATTCCCCAGCACCATGCTTCTCAGTCACGTCATCTGGAGAGACCACTTCAAATTTATGTTGCTTGTATCCGGGTGGATAGTCTTGCATATTCCTCAATGAAAATAGCCAACGGTAAAAGCACTGACGGGTATTGGTCAGTGAAAGTAACCAATGATAAAAGCAGTGACGATAAGCAAGATTACTGCATTTGCATCCAGAATCTGTTTGACCAGTGGTCGTTCAGATATTGACGTCATCTTTCGTTGCAATGCTGCCACTTCCTGTGTTGTGAGAGGCTGACTGTGAACCGCCATGCCACAGCAAACTTGCAGCCGTGAGTTCCACTTCCCGGCTGTCAATTAGAAACGACACGAAACTGAATGCCTTAAGGAAGAAGAAGCATAACAAAACATCAAATATCATAACACACTGAAACTGTTTTTTTTTTTTTTTTTTTTTTTTTACTATTTAAATTGGAGCGGCTTTCTTCTTCTTTCTCTTTCTTTCTTTCTTTTCTTCTTCTTCCGACAAACATGGGAGATGATCGCTCACACACACGCACGCGCACATACACGCCATATAACACCAAACCAAACGTTATTAAAGTGTCGCCGATACTGTCTGACGGGCCACAGCTAGCTCAAATTGTCAGCAGGTACAGATAGTCGGCACGTATAGATAGTCAGCACATACAGACGGGACGCACCTTTGGCCCAGACTGTCGGCCGCCATTTTGTCTAACAATATCGGTTTAAGAGTTCAAACAGTGACCGTAAATAATGGGGAATTTATACAGCGCCTTGCAACTTAATTAAAGAAAAACATGCAACGAATAAATACACAAATCAATGGCATGAAACATTTCATAGTTCAGGAGCTATGTGAGAGTCGAGGTGGACGTCCTGGGCTGTCCATCCTAACGAGCCTTCTGGTTTCCGTGGACGTAAAGAATTACTGAACCGTGCTTCGGCATTGGTCACAACTTGTCCCTAATATGTCAAATGACATCTGAGGACATTAAGCATCAACTCCATACCCTTTTCGTTTCCATTGCTCACGCTTTCAGTTCAGTAATGTGAAAATATACACGATCAATAAACTGGATAAATAGCGTCTTCTCGCACACACATAGGCTACACCAGTTGTGCAAATATTCCGGTGACAGCAACATTGTACCACTGAACCCACTTTAAACAAATGTCTGGACGTTTCAATGTTCAGTCCGTTAGCTGCCATGCTGACTGATCAACAACTACACATCTGGAATATATCAAATGCCACGCAGTCATAACTTGCTTCGACTGCCAAGAGTGACGCGCACGACGTCTGTCGCACATACGTCGTCTGTATCGTCACGTGACCGCGGGCTGTTTATTACTCTTGGGTCAGCTGCACGGTACAGCTTCACGCCCCGGCCTATGCAGATGACTTCTAATCCATAATCTGTACTGAATTAAAAAAAGAAACCCATAAACTCGGGTACAATACTATACCGTATAGTATACGTGTGGAGTGTAAAAACACAAGCGGGCAGGTTAAGTAGAAAAAGGATTTCTCACGTCTCTTCTTTTCGGGCGGCTCAGCCTCCTGCCCCTCCTCTTCCTTGTCCGACAGGTCTGGCATGGCGGGGTCGTTCCTCGTCCACAGCGTCACACGACGCAGCTGGGAGCAAAATAGCAAACACGGAAAAAGTTGTTATCCCCGTTTGTTGTTGTTTGTTTGTTTTGTTTTGTTTTTCTCTTTCTTTTCTTTTTTAAAAGAAGGAATTGATTTTTGTTAGTTCCCAAGCAGTCATAATTTTTTTTCTCGTTCGCCAGTATTCTGAAAGTTTATTGTTGTTTTCCTGACTTCAGCAACCTTTTTTTTTTTTTTCTTCTTTTCTTTTTTTTCCCTTTTTTTTTACTGGGTCCGATTCGCGGTACGATGTTACGCGTTGTGT
>OY757551.1:13843123-13925633 GCA_963584105.1 Alviniconcha strummeri
TTGATACACTAGGCCTACACTATCAATACAGTAGGCCTGCAATGTTATTCATTTATACTTGTTTATTTTGCTCGTGACCGAAATTCTAATTTCCTGTGTTTACAGAGGACAAATCAATATTCTTGATTCTTGCTGTGTTTTTCCTCAGGGACAGAGTGTTCATACAAATTTAGGGACAGTATGTCCTTGCAGATCGAGGGGAAGCGTTCTCACAAAGGCCAGGGTGTCCTTGTAGATGAAAGGAAAGCGTTCTCACAAAGGCCAGGGTGTCCTTGCAGATGAAAAGAAAGCGTTCTCACAAAGGACAGCGTGTCCTTGCAGATGAAAGGAAAGCGTTCTCACAAAGGCCAGGGTGTCCTTGCAGATGAAAGGAAAGCGTTCTCACAAAGGCCAGGGTGTCCTTGCAGATGAAAGGAAAGCGTTCTCACAAAGGCCAGGGTGTCCTTGCAGATGAAAGGAAAGCGTTCTCACAAAGGACAGCGTGTCCTTGCAGAGGGCAGAATGTTCTTGCAAAAATACCGTGTTTTCTTGAACAGTGATAGTGTTTTTTCACAGGGGCAATGTCTTCCGGCAGAGGGAGAGAGTGTTTTTGCAGTCGGATAGTGTTTGTGTTTTGCAGAGGGCCAGTGTTGCAGTGGTGCCGGGACAAAGTGTTCTTGCCTTGGTATGGAGTGACCGTTGCGGAAGCGGATACTTTTTTTCACCTGATTCTGCACCCCCACCCCCACCCCACCCCTTTGAATGTAACGAGGGGACTCACGGGTTCCGTGGTTCTCTTCCACAAGATGCCAAAAATAAAAACCATGGACCATGGGGGCCCCACCGCCGACATCAGCATCTGCCAGTACTGCCACAGCTGACCGCCTTGAGCGGCGTTCATGATGGGTATCCACACCACAGACAGCCCCACCAGCACCACCACCACCAACCTGTCAGGAACACGTTAAACAACATCAAAATGGCCGAGAAGTTGCCAGTCTGGCGGTTATGGGCTGCTGTTCCACACAACATAGGACCTGGTTTCCCAGGTGGAAATCGTCCTGGCCGCTTTGCCAACATTATACACAGCCCCGTTACATCATAGTATGGTACCCCGTTACATCACAGTATAAGTCCCACGTTGCGTCACAGTATAGGTACCCGGTACCCCACAGTACATGTACCCGTTACATCACAGTATGGGTGTATGTACCATGTTACCTCACAGTATAGGTACCCGTTACATCATAGTATAGGTACCACGTTACCTCACAGTATAGGTACCCGTTACATCATAGTTACATCACAGTATAAGTACCACGTCACATCACAGTATAGGTACCCGGTACCTCACAGTACATGTACCCGTTACATCACAGTATGGGTGCATGTACCATGTTACCTCACAGTATAGGTACCCGTTACATCATAGTATAAATACCACGTTACCTCACAGTATAGGTACCCGTTACATCATAGTATAAGTACCACGTTGCCTCACAGTATAGGTATTCCGTTACATCACAGTATAGGTACCCGTAACATCAGAGTAAAGGTACCACGTTACATCAGAGTAAAGGTACCACGTTACATCACTGTATAGGTACCCCGGTACATCCCAATATAAATACTTCGTTACACCCAAGCATAGTATACCGTAACATCACAGTGTAGGTACCCCGTAACATCACTGTATAAATACCCCAGTATAGGCACACCGCTATATCCCAGTATAAATACCCCGTTACATCACAGTATAGGTACCCCGTAACATCACGGTATAAATACCCCGTTACACCCCAGTATAGGCACATCGTTACAGCCCAGTATAAATACCCCATTACATTACAGTATAGGTACCCCGTTACAGCACAGTATAGGTACTGTGTTGCATCAAAATATAAGTAAACACTGAAACACTGTTGCACAACAGTATAGGTAAATACTGAAACATCGCATACGCTAGTAGCAACCGGAAACACTCTGCTGTTACGGCTGCTGCTTTTCCCCTAGATAAGGTGACTCACAGTATAAATGTATGAAAGTGTTTAAGCTTGCTATAAAAAGTGAAAAGTGGCCAGACTGGCATGTGTCAATGTTCGACATTCATCTTCTAAAACTCCTGTCTGTGGATGTACTGCCCTGGACATGCCGGAGTGAAGGGAAATGACCGAGCAGACAGACTGGCGGGCAAAGGAACCATCACAAGTGGCTTGTGTTTCGGAAGGACTGAAGTGTTGAGGAGCTTGAGACACTACCTGCGGGCACAAAGCCAAGGACGTCACACCAGAGATCGCCTGGAGGAGCGAGGCGTGGAAAGAGGAGGCGCTAGACGATCTTCCTTGACAGGACGAGAGAGGGACACCGTCAATCGGGCGAACACTGGAATTGTTTTAAATGCGGAAACTTCCGAAAGACGGGGTGGAGCATATATGTTTTTTGTTTTTGTTTTTTCCTAGCGCATATAGATACCATCTTGATCTGAACTGTACTAAACTAGACGACTCGAATTAAAACTCTAAAATATCATCCCGTAAATTTTGAAAATACCTGGACGTTCATTCTTGTTGGACTACGTCAGTGGGAGGAGATTTCTCTTTCCTAGCAACACGTCAGAATGGGCAAAAACAAAACGAAACCATAGAAAACAATAAACGTAGTGTATCTGGTTTGTCGCAGAAGCTGTACCTGCCAACTAGGAGCAGTTCCCACTCCGAAGCGCGAGTTCGGATCCGGCGCCAGAGATCCATAGTGAAAATGCTGCTGGCGCTGTTAAAGACTGACGTCAAAGTGCTCATCACTGCTGCGAACAGCGCCGCCAGCATCAGCCCTCTCACTCCTGAACACACAGTTTGTACCGCTTTTGTTTACAATTCTTCTCTGACGTCTGCTGTTTACTTTTACTTGCATATACACAAGATAAAACTTATAAGATAACTTCTGTGCGCAAATTCAGCAAAGGTATTAAAGACATTATGAGGCTTGAACACATTCTGACTCGTTACAGCATTTCAGATTTACATCATTCTATAAAATATATGATGTATTTGCTGTTGTTGTTGTTTTTAAATTTTATTTGCCGGTTGTCCTTTGCAGACTTTCTTTGCTCAATGAAAGGGAGACGATTGACCTTGCCTCCTGGTGACTGACCTTTCCCCCTAGTGACTGACCTTTCCCCCTGGTGATTGACCTTACCGGGACTGAGGATTCTGAGCACCAGCAGGGGGTAGGCGATGTTGGAGCAGCCGTTGGGGTTTTCACAGATACACTGACACACCTCTGGATCCACGCACGCTACCTCGTCTGTAACACACAAACACACGCGCATATACACACACACACACACACACACACACACACACACACACACACACACACACACACACACACACACACACACACACTCACACACACGCATACGCGCACGCACGCACGAACGCGCGCGCACATACACACACGCAACACAAAGTGACACACACAGAACATAAATGGTTCGTGTGTAACAAAATCAGTGTTCTCAATAGAAAGCGATCCACAGGGACGTCTGCTTCCCAACGTTATATGGTCAGAGGCCGGAGGACTGTTGCAGATGTTGGTGTGACTGATCTCCCCGCGGCCTTACCCGTGAACAAGACGCGCGCAGCCAGACCCGGCACAACGAAGAGAAAGTAGGGCAGCACCTTCAGATAGCCAGCCACGACCGAGCCGCCTTTTGCGTGGGACAGACTCTTGGCAGACAGGGATCGCTGCACCATGATCTGAACAGCAAGACAGTAATTGCACTGGGTCAACGAACGTCCAGATCGCACTGGATTGTTTTCCAAGCTACCTAATAACTGATGATGAGCACTTGCTGAAACAGTGAGTCATTTTACTTGGGTGCGAATTGAAACGAAGAAGGGCGTGAATAAGGAGAAGGAGGAGTCTTTTTGTGATGTTGATCGATCTACCTGATCAGAGCACCAGAACCAGATGTCACTGGGGATGTTGAAGATCAGGGTGCCAGCCCACGGGTAGTCAGAAGTCAAGGGGTCACGCAGAAGATTAAAGGAGTCAGAACGAGGCTGCCCGCACGTGCTGTTGGCCAAGGTGGAGGTCGCGTTGACGAAGGGTACGGCTTGCATGTACTTCTCTTGGAGAGCTCCATAACCGCCTACCTTGTCTAGACCTTACACACATACGGTACTTTTAATGTGCTTGGCCGACTCAAAAGTGAAATCGTGAAACATGTGTTCGATAGAAGACAAGGTAGAAACGCACTGGTAAACAACAGCCTGGTGGGAGACAAAAGAGGACAATCTCACCAACCGAACATGTGCACGTCAATTAAGATTCAAGATAGAAAAACCTTACTGATAAAACGTGATAGAAGACAGAGGGGAAGAGACTTACCGAGGAACATGAGGACAATCAAAGGAAAGACTCACTGATGAACATGAACACGACAGAAACCAGAAGGGGAAACACAAAGGCTACTGATGAAATTGGGACAGACGGAAGCCAGAAGGGGAAACAAAGGCTACAGATGAACTTGGGATAGACGGAAGACAGAAGAAGAGACGGAAGACAGAAGAAGAAACACCCACTGATGAGCATGAGGTCGATGGGAGACATGGGCTACGGGAAAACACTTAGTTGATGAAATTGGGGAAGCTGAAAGTCATAACGGAAACACTCACTAATTAACACGAGCATGCTGCAAGAAAGAGACTCACTAATGAACATGAGGACGAAAGCTCCAATGACCAGTACAATGGTCTGAAGGGTGTCTGTGAAAATCACTGCCGTTAGACCCCCTGCAGACACAGAGAAAATGGACAGAACTGTGCCGGGCTTCTCATGTTGATTCCTCAATGCGTCGGCACGTAAGTTTGCTTATAAATAAAGTTAGTTCTTGAATTTTAACGTCCCATCCAGCACCCAGCATCGCAGGAGGACGAGCTGCTTTTCGAAGTACAAATGCACATGTACACACACGCACAGCATTTAATACGCACGCACAAACCGGAGGACACACACACACGCGGTGCGAACACTTACATACACACGACACACATATAAACTGATACACACACACACACACACACACACACACACACACACACACACACACACACACACATAAACACACGCTCACACATACTCGCTCACACATACTCGCTCACACATCCCGCGTGCGCGCGCATACACACACAAGTAACACACACACACACACACACACACACACACACACACACACACACACCTGTCATGGTGAAGAGAGCAGAGAAAGCCAGCACGAGGACTCCGGACACGTACATGTTCCATCCAAACAGGATTTGCACAAACACTGCGCCTGCATACATCTCCACCTGTACACAGTGCGGCCAGCACAACATATTACACGCACTGCATCCAGCAAATTCTGCCATATATCACAAACCGGAAACGCATATTATAGTCCATTCAGTTGACGAATCTAAGGTCAGGTTGTTTTGTACACATGGAGATACTTGCGGAGACGGAAAGCCCAGGTAGTGAGAGAAGAGGCCGTCGCATGCACCACAGTTGTTCCTGCTACACGGGGCGGGCTGCAGGCTGTGGGTCACTTGCCATGTAACAACTTCGGACGGTGACGTCACCGGATAAAGGGAGTCGATAAACAATACTCGCCAGTTTTCAAGAAACTGCTGAACCATATCTGGATTTGGAATCGCAGCACCACGTGTTCATTCCGCAGCACGTTATACACGCTGATTATAATTAACCATATTGAACATAACCTTTCCGCGCAGCAGGAAGGACGCGGGTCTGACTGACTCACCGATATCTTGGTGATGACGTACCGCAGCAGGAAGGACGCGGGTCTGGCAGACTCACCGATATCTTGGTGATGACGTACCGCAGCAGGAAGGACGCGGGTCTGGCTGACTCACCGATATCTTGGTGATGACGTACCGCAGCAGGAAGGACGCGGGTCTGACTGACTCACCGATATCTTGGTGATGACGTACCGCAGCAGGAAGGACGCGGGTCTGGCTGACTCACCGATATCTTGGTGATGACGTACCGCAGCAGGAAGGACGCGGGTCTGACTGACTCACCGATATCTTGGTGATGACGTACCGCAGCAGGAAGGACGCGGGTCTGACTGACTCACCGATATCTTGGTGATGACGTACCGCAGCAGGAAGGACGCGGGTCTGACTGACTCACCGATATCTTGGTGATGACGTACCGCAGCAGGAAGGACGCGGGTCTGGCTGACTCACCGATATCTTGGTGATGACGTACCGCAGCAGGAAGGACGCGGGTCTGGCTGACTCACCGATATCTTGGTGATGACGTATAGCAGAATGGACAGAAGGGACAGGTAAGTGCGCAGTCTTTCTCGTCCGTAACGTCTCCGTATGTACTCGGGCATCGTGTACACCTGGGTACAAAAGCATGCAGTTAACAAGAACTTTGAACCATTGTCCCTGCTGTCTTCATGCGCGTAATAATAATAATAATGTATATCTATCATGCGCTCAACAACGCCCTGAGCGCTCACACGATACATATTAACCTAAATACGATAGTCTATACACACGTAGAGCACAGTCCTACCAAAACAGTTTACTTTAAGTATTATATGTGTAACCGAGTGTATTGTATACATGATGAGTTGATGCTTAATGTCCTCAGATGTCATTTGACATATTAGGGACAAGTTGTGACCAATGCCGAAGCACGGTTCAATAAAATCCACATACGTAAGGTGTATGCGTGTTTAGCTGTAACCTGCCACCTGCACTTTTTGGCAGAATGACCGGGATTTTTTACGTGCTACTGTGGTAACACGGGGGTGGAACGGATACCGAAATAAGAGTCAGCACAGAAAGTCGACCCTGGAGAAGAAAATTCTCCCGCCGTTCCAGCAGGGATTCAACCCGCGACCTTTCAATCACGAGTCCGGTGCTCTAACCACTGAGCTATCCCCGCCCCTTGTATACATGTTCCGGGCCATGACCCTTTAACCTTTTCTTTCTGGTTCTTTTCCTTTTTGATTGGGTGGGGTTTTTATGGCCCCAATTATCTAAGGTGTTAAAAGTTGTGTGCTGGGCCGGCAGCGTCGCTCGCACACGATAAAGGCTTAGTTTACCCTACCGTGGCCTGGGGGTGGGGTTAGCTCAGTGTGGATCGAGACAAGCTCATGGTATCGTACGTTTTACCTATTTTTTCTTAACGAACGATTTTTGTATTGTGTTCTCGGGTGGCTCTCGTTACCCTGAGAGCATCTTGCATTAATTAGAATCAATTTTGCAATTTTTGCAAATAATGTATGTTTATAATGTTACCATGTTCACAACGTGCCTTGATTTTGGTTCTTGAATACGTGGGTAATTTCGGCGTCAGATTGCCGCCTGCTTGCAGCCGCCATGGCGTCAGAGTACATTGTTTGTGCGTTCGAATGTTAAGCATAAAGGCCACAGGATGACCGGTGTTTCCAAAATGTATGCAGCTAACCTTGTTTAGGTGATATGTAGCTAGCATTTTATGCTGCCATTGTTGGATGTCCAGCTGGAGTGATGCTTTGCTTTGAGGTTATCCCTCAGTAGGGTATGGTTCCTTTGTTGGACCGTGCAGATCTCTGTGCGGCATAACTTATTTGTTTAGTTTCCTACCGATCTATATTTCTACATGAAATCGGTGGTATATCATAGCTAAAACTTTGAAGATGTTGACTTCATATTTGTCGAATGTTCATTTTACTAGCTGAATATGGTTTAGTACATAGGGGTGATTGTGTAAACTGTGAGACATGTTATTTCTGTTTTGATCCGACTTTTGTATGGCTTACGTGGGCGCGCAGACTTTCACTCTGCTTAGCTTGTAAACCCTTTCTGGGTCTTTGTGCGTGTACCAGAACTGGCCAGTGATGCGCATCAGTGGTGGCAATTAGGTCTTTGTCTCTGTTCACTAACCGTGCAGCCAGATCAGCAGTACAGATTCTTGCTGCGCTACCCGCATCAGTAAGACGCTTGACGTTGTTCACCGATATGCTCTGCTAGTCAGTAACAGTGACATGCTGTAACGCTTTGAGTAACGAGGCTGGAGCCAGTCAGTTTATGACTGACTTCCTCCCGCTCACGGCGTGGTCCCAAGTGCCACCCGTGTCACTGTCCGTTTCGTTGTGTGCTTAAATGGAACAGTGTTGTAACACTAACAGTTATTTCACCCTTCCTTAAGAATGATCTTGGTAATCCGTATTTTTCACTGTTACTTTATTGTATACTATTATATCATAGTTCAGGAGCTGTGTGAGAGTCGAGGTGGACGTCCTGGGCTGTCCGTCCTAACGAGCCTTCTGGTTTCCGTGGACGTAAAGATTTATTGCACCGTGCTTCGGCATTGGTCACAACTTGTCCCTAATATGTCTCATGACATCTGAGGACATTAAGCATCAATTCATCATCAACTATTATATACTGGGAGTTCATCAGTTAATTGATTGGCCGTCTCTTGTATACTCACCGCGACACTGTGAGATATGGGTTTTAAGTGTAAGTCAAGCACACGATTTATGTGCTTGATTATTAATCATTTTGTCATGTATTATAGTAACCCACAGGTAAACTACATGGTTACTGTATTTATTAGATTAGTAATTGCTGTTGTTTAGACTTTACATTTGCTTTCATGTTCTAAATGTTTTGTTTGCTTGTGTCTTTTCCAATACAGACACTGTTTCCTGGTTGGTTGGTGTACAAATAAAAGTTATGTTATAGCAACCTCTGACTTGTGGCTCTTCATTCATGCTTCCAACCTGTTTCCCTCAACTCCCTACCCCACTCCCCTACATATGTAAACACACACACACACACACACACACACACACACACACACACACACACACACACACACACACACACACACACACACACGCTGATGCAGAAACTGGGTATTGATATTAGGTGGGGCGGAAATACTGTGAGAAGAGGAAGGTTTTCAGTTTGGCTTTAAAAGATGACAGGGCCGAGCAGTGTCACGTAACAAAATCAGAGAGTTTACATGGCATGGCAACCCCCCCCCCCCCCCCCCCCCCCCACTTCCCACACCTCCTTTCCTTCCTTTTTTAAACATAACCATTTCGTTTTTCTGCCAGGTGCAAATTTTCAGACCGAGGAACGAGCCTTAGAACGTTTCGTCCAAACAGGTGGGATAGATCAAACTAGAAAGGTATTGAAAACAACCGGTTTCATTTCAAGATGCCCGATGGATTTTATTTTGAATATTCTAACGGACTTTCATGAGGGACTGCAAGCCCCGAACAGAACACCTGCACGTGTTGCCACCTGGGCAACAAGACATCAAGGAGACCAGGGGTAGGGGTGCATCCCATAAAAGCGGGTTTCACACCTTTTTTTAAAAGCGGAAGTCTGAAAACATTAGGACCGAGAAAAGTTTGCACCTGGCTGAAAAACGGAATGGTTATATTCAAAAAAGGAAGGAAAGCAAAAGCAGTTTAACCAGTTTTATACCCTGAAAGTCCCCGGCCATTTCATTTCTTTTACCCTTTGGGCAAAACGTGCTTTGGGAAGGCTGGCTCCTCCAAAGCAGAGGTTACGTAATTATAACCACAGTGGACATCATTAGGGACATTTATCGGGCGGTTCGTTCCATTCAAATGTCGCCCTCGACCGGCAGTGCTGTAGCAGACTGAGACAGACCAGTTGCCTACTCACACCACACGCAGTGAAGACGGGGATGAAGACCCAGGATAGCATCAAGATGAACGGAATGGCCTGACGACAAGAAGGCAAGGCTGTTTAGTCTGTTAGCCCTCTGTGTGTGCGTGTGTGCGCGTGCGTGCGTGCGTGTGTGGTGGAGAGGGATGGCGGTGATAATCAACGTCAACAAAGCAACAAAACATTTCACAACGCAAATGAAAATATTAAAACACAAAACAAAACAAAATCAAACTGTAACCATGAAAAACAATTTCACACGTGGAAGTAAAATGTTGAGTCAGTAATGTTTTATTTTGCTAACGTTACAAATTTGGATAAAGCTAGATTCGCTTTTTTTTCCCCTTAGGGGCGGTTGAAGAATGTTCGCATGGAACTCTTTCCTTTTTTTCTTTTCTTTTTCCTTTTTACAAGCGCACATTTTGTAAGCGGATATAATTCACCTCAAACAATGCCGCCGTACATATCGTACTTTTTTTTTCTTTCAGTCTTTGCAAATTTTGGTGACCGTTTAATTCAGTTATCTGGCTGTTTATGATTACCACAAAGATGTGCTGCAAAAGGTTTTCCAGGTGCGATCAGTGATTTTGCTGTGATCCAGGTTTGCAGGTCATCCATTATCAATTAATCCATTATTGCCTGCGTCGTCCACCCCTCACCCTCCCCCGCCCGCACCCCGCCCCGACCTGCTGCAGAGAGTTAACAATAGACCCTACTAGCGCTAACCAGCGGAAGGTGATGAAGATAACGCACATGCCACTCAAAGATCATTCCACCAATTCCAGAGGCTGCCGCAGTGCCGGAAAGGCCAACAAATAAAGGTGCTCCGATATTGCTGGCGAAAATGGAAGCTCCGATCTGTCGAAATCGGTATAGCACTAACAAACAGTCGTGTTTATGTGTGGATCACACGCAGGCACGCACACACACACACACACACACACACACACACACACACACACACACACACACACACGCATGCACACACACACATGTGCGCGCGCGCACGCATTACACACATATATACACGCACACGCAAGCACCACACACACACACACACACACACACACACACACACACACACACACACACACACACACACACACACACACCTGAAATAAGGCCATGGTTTTGCCGGCCAGAAAGTAACCTGACAACTGAACAGACTAATTTGCCTAGTCATTACCGGAAAGAAGGTCATGGTTTTGCCGGCCAGAAAGTAACCCCTGGCATCGCTGCTCTTCCGTGCGCGCACAGTGGCCTGAAACAAACACACATTGAATTCCATGTCGGACAGATAAACACACACCAAACTTCCTGCAACAGGCAGCAGCTAAAACGCAGACAGACACGTCGACTTGCATGTCACAGGCAGCGGCTAACACACACACACACACACACACACACACACACACACACACACACACACACACACACACACACACACACACAGAGAGAGAGAGAGAGAGAGAGAGAGAGAGAGAGAGAGAGAGAGAGAGAGAGAATTCCACGTGGTTCCATGTGGTTTATTTCCACAATGACTTAAACACAAGCACACATGTCGAATTCTATATGTGAGCAAGTGCTCTTTGTACGTTTTACAATAATCCCGCCCCGCTTAACGGATCAATGCAATTTCATTACTGTACTTTAGTAACCCGGGAACCGGAGCAGACGACGCTTTTGTTTTGAAGCGCGGCGTGTGGCGTAACGCCACATGGCCTTCACACAGCCGCCCGGCGATAGCCGCCAGTGCGCGCCTTTTTCAAATCTGTTTTTCTCCCTTAACATTTTGACCGCTTGTTTGTTTACCTACTCTTTGTATATCTAGTCCTTTTTATGCACTAAGCTATGTATAATATAATTTGGCATCTTAGAATGTTTATTTAACGTTTATTCAGACGCCGGATCGAGCTTAATTAGTAGCCGATGCCTCTCTAGGTCCATTCATCTTTTATAGCCGTCGTCTGCATGGCGCGCTTTGTTTAGTACTAGTAAATGGTAGTGAAATGTTGTTTTGATTCGATTAAACGTAATTCTGTGTCGATCAATGCGTTGTCGTATAGTATTTTGCTTAGCTGACTTCATGTTTAGTGTTTATTTTGGGTTGAAATTAACTTATTAAGTATTGTGTACTGTAGAAGCTAAGCTGTATTCATAGACTACTTAATCTCACTATCAGCGCTGCTGCGACTAAGGTTACGCGCCCCAAGCGAAAGTCCGCACCGATTGTTTTAATGCTAGTCTTTGAGTTTGTCTTGCTTCTCTTACAGAGCGTTGTATTGTAATTGTTATGTACCATTTTAACCGTGGGAGCGTGCTCTTTATTCCGATGTAAGTTTTAGTGACGTTTATATTTTGTACATTGTGTTAGTTGTGATTTAGTTGTACGAATCTGTATAAAGACAGGCGCAAGCCACGCTTCCCACTCTTGTTGTAAATAAAATAAGTCATGTGTGTACATTTTGTTTATACGGTTTAAAAGAGTGTAACTGTAGCTTTTATTTGATGTTTTTGATGTTTTAATTAGTTTAGTTATTGTAGAGGAAAGTGTATTTGTGCGGGCCAGGGAAAGACAATTGTCAGCCATTTTGTGGTCCAGAGGGGCGATTTTACTGTAGCGATAGCGTGTGTTCCCTGTGGCCCGCGTCGTTCTCTTATCTATGCGTGAGCGTGAGGATTTTGTGTGTGTGCTGAAAACTGTCTGCGGCTGAACAAGTAAAAACCCGATTGCTGCTATTCGCCTGCTGTGGTCTCCACTTTATTGACTCCGCTGCCTGTGTCTTGTCCTTTGACCACGCCACACCATTACAACTTTGGCGCTGCGATCAGGATGAGCGGAGCTACCCGAGACCACAGCAGGTTGAGTGACCACGGCCCAGACCGCAGCAGACAACCCTGATGATGATGGCCAGCCACCAACACCACCGACGCCGGGTACCACAACTGACGACCCGGCTAGCCACCAGCACCACCGACGACCCCGGCTAGCCACCAGCACCACCGACGACCCCGGCTAGCCACCAACACCACCGATGTTGCGGTACCACAACTGACGACCCCGGCTAGCCACCAGCACCACCGACGACCCCGGCTAGCCACCATCACCACCGACGACCCCGGCTAGCCACCAACTGACACCACCGATGTCGCGGTACCACAACTGACGACCACGGCTAGCCACCAGCACCATCGACGACCCCGGCTAGCCACCAACACCATCGACGCCGCCGGCCAGCAGTCTCCATCTCCGCGGCCAGACGTCAGTGACTGAGTCAGACAGTGACGATGAACTATGCGTGTTAACACCGAAGAATCCAGCTCGTGCTGCTGTTGCGGTGCCAGCAGTGACACATGTCATCCAGCGACCACCTGTGCCTCTGCCTAGACGCTCACGACGTCTGGCAGAGAAGAACATTATTCAACAGTAACCCGACCGCAAAGTTACCTGGCGCAGTACCGTAAGTGTTTTGAAATTGGCTGTTTTGTTGACATGTGTGTGATGATTGCATTTTACAGTGTTCATGATTTTTATGTCAGATGCCATCTGTATTACTAGGTTCATGGTATGTTTTTATCTTGGCTATTTTGTAGGTGCAATGTGTCGGAAGACCGTGGTAGTATGATACTTAGGAGAATTTTGCTTAAATGCAAATCTTCTAGTCTAACTGCCTGTTTTACTGGCAAATAGTGCGGATTTTTGTGACCTAAATGGATTGTGAAATGTGATAACTCAGTGACCGGTTGCTTCAGTATATACTCAGGCCTTTTTCAGTAGGTTGTAGATATTAGAGGATCATTGTTTAAATAACAACCCTCTGTTGATCTAAGGCATAATGCCGCCTCTGATTTGGTCTTATTTGAAATCGCGGACTCTCATATTAAATACATGTTAGTCAAAGGATTGATTTTGTTTCCCGGTTCAGCCGGAGATCTTAGCCCATTCTAGGTTGTTACGTTAAATACGTCGCCTGACAGATTGGTGTTTTTACTCAGCGAGGACGCTGGTAGTGGTAGAGTAGGGGGGGGGGGGGGGGGATGTGAGCAAGTGCTCTTTGTACGTTTTACAATAATCCCGCCCCGCTTAACGGATCAATGCAATTTCATTACTGTACTTTAGTAACCCGGGAACCGGAGCAGACGACGCTTTTGTTTTGAAGCGCGGCGTGTGGCGTAACGCCACATGGCCTTCACACAGCCGCCCGGCGATAGCCGCCAGTGCGCGCCTTTTTCAAATCTGTTTTTCTCCCTTAACATTTTGACCGCTTGTTTGTTTACCTACTCTTTGTCTATCTAGTCCTTTTTATGCACTAAGCTATGTATAATATAATTTGGCATCTTAGAATGTTTATTTAACGTTTATTCAGACGCCGGATCGAGCTTAATTAGTAGCCGATGCCTCTCTAGGTCCATTCATCTTTTATAGCCGTCGTCTGCATGGCGCGCTTTGTTTAGTACTAGTAAATGGTAGTGAAATGTTGTTTTGATTCGATTAAACGTAATTCTGTGTCGATCAATGCGTTGTCGTATAGTATTTTGCTTAGCTGACTTCATGTTTAGTGTTTATTTTGGGTTGAAATTAACTTATTAAGTATTGTGTACTGTAGAAGCTAAGCTGTATTCATAGACTACTTAATCTCACTATCAGCGCTGCTGCGACTAAGGTTACGCGCCCCAAGCGAAAGTTCGCACCGATTGTTTTAATGCTAGTCTTTGAGTTTGTCTTGCTTCTCTTACAGAGCGTTGTATTGTAATTGTTATGTACCATTTTAACCGTGGGAGCGTGCTCTTTATTCCGATGTAAGTTTTAGTGACGTTTATATTTTGTACATTGTGTTAGTTGTGATTTAGTTGTACGAATCTGTATATAGACAGGCGCAAGCCACGCTTCCCACTCTTGTTGTAAATAAAATAAGTCGTGTGTGTACATTTTGTTTATACGGTTTAAAAGAGTGTAACTGTAGCTTTTATTTGATGTTTTTGATGTTTTAATTAGTTTAGTTATTGTAGAGGAAAGTGTATTTGTGCGGGCCAGGGAAAGACAATTGTCAGCCATTTTGTGGTCCAGAGGGGCGATTTTACTGTAGCGATAGCGTGTGTTCCCTGTGGCCCGCGTCGTTCTCTTATCTATGCGTGAGCGTGAGGATTTTGTGTGTGTGCTGAAAACTGTCTGCGGCTGAACAAGTAAAAACCCGATTGCTGCTATTCGCCTGCTGTGGTCTCCACTTTATTGACTCCGCTGCCTGTGTCTTGTCCTTTGACCACGCCACACCATTACATATATATCAAAGACAATGGCTAAAACACAGACACCCCGTATTCCATGTCACAGTGGCCAGGTGCCGCTGTTAGTTACATTTTACATTTACTCTCTCTCTCTCTCTCTCTCTCTCTCTCTCTCTCTCTCTCTCTCTCTCTCTCTCTCTCTCTCTCTCTCTCTCTGTGTGTGTGTTGTGTGTGTGTGTGCGCGCGCGCTTAGAATAGTCTCTAGGGCCAAAATTTGCGCTTTAAAAATACTTTTATTATTATTATTATGTACATGCATGTGGTAGCACAAAGTAAGCTCATTGGATCTTGAATAATCCTTCTTTAGGACGATGCAAGGCTGGGTGTATAAACGGCAATTGTTTGTATGCTTATCTACTACCATCATAACTAAACTCTCTCTCTCTCTCTCTCTCTCTCTCTCTCTCTCTCTCTCTCTCTCTCTCTCTCTCTCTCTCTCTCTCCGAGGCACAAAATTATGTCACGAAAAAGCTCCACCATCTCTTACGGCTAAATGTTCCTTAAACCAAGTACGACATTCTGGAAAACACAAAATACCAGTCCCTAGAACTTACTTTGTCAAGTCTAACCTAGTTATAATCAGGCATTGTTCTTTGGAACTCTCTCCCAGACTCTCTTAGATTATCATCCAGCACCGAAACGTTTAAATCACGTTACATGTCATACATGTTACGTTACATGTCATGAATAAACGTGGTACATACGATGCCGTCAATACTCGAACAGTCTAAAGCATATGCACGAGTGCTCTTTGTTGATTTTAGCTCAGCATTCAGCCCCATGCCTTACTGGAGAAATTGAAACATTACATGGTACCATTCTTTCCTGACTGGCAGATCACAACTTGTTCGAGTCAACTGAGCCCATTCCCTCTCTTTGACCACAAACACAGGGGCTTCCCAGGGATGCGTCAGTTCTCCATTACTTTGCAACTCTACACAAACGACTGTACATCCGCAGCCTCTGGAAGCTTCGTTGTCAAATTTGCAGACGACTCTGCAATCCCCAGCCTGTTGTTTGCCCATAGCGACATTGACAGGTACTTCTCCGAGATGAGTCGATTCACAGAATGGTGCACTGACAACTTCCTTGAACTAAACTAACTAAACTAACGAAATAATATTTGATCCCAAATCAGTTTGAGCGCACTTGCCGATGGATATCATGGGTCAAACCATCGAACAGGTTGGGTCATACAAGTATGTGGGTATTCACAGTGACAGCAAACTCACTGGACTGTCCTGAGGTGACCCTGTGTGGTTGACAGGACATTAAAATCCAATTACTACTACTACTACATTAAAATCCAATTACTACTACTACTACTACTACTACTACTACTACTACTACTACTACTACTACTACTACTACTACTCGTCCTCGTCATCTCTCTCTCTCTCATGTGTGTGTGTGTGTGTGTGTGTGTGTGTGTGTGTGTGTGTGTGTGTGTGTGCGTGCGTGCGTGCGTGCGTGCGTGCGTGCGTGCGTGCGTGCGTGCGTGCGTGCGTGCGTGCGTGCGTGCGTGCGTGCGTGCGTGTGTGCATATGTTAAGTTGTTATTAGCTTGTTTTAGCTGTAATTGTAATTTGTTTTGAACACTTTTTTCTCTTCTTTTTGTTTTACTAAACAGTTTTGTTCGTTCACATGTTACATTGATGGTATGTTTCAAAGCAAATTTCCTAAAGTATTATTTTATTGTACTCTGACTGATTGTCCTTGCATGTTAAACTTGATGATTGTAACCCGCCTGCAATGTTCTGCCTTACTGGGTTTCCCATTCTTCACGCATTTGCCCACGAATAATGCTTGCCACTGATGATTTAAAAGCCCTATAATTATATATATCCCCATATTTCTCATACTGTGTTTCATGTCTAAACTTCATTTATTCCATGTGTGTCGTAGCTTAGAAAATGCGCACATGCATAGAATAGCAGCTTGCTTGGGCGAGGGCTTGATGTAAAAAAGCATACATGTTTATCTATTACACTCGTAAATAAAACATGTTCTCTCTCTCTCTCTCTCTCTCTCTCTCTCTCTCTCTCTCTCTCTCTCTCTCTCTCTCTCTCTCTCTGTGAAGGATGGGGGCATCCAAAGAGAACCTACTATACATGCTGGCGTCATCAAGATCATTAAAGTTCATGTTGCTCAGACCACTCACCCACACGCCCACTAGCAAGACGAAGACGAAGTAAGCGACGATGGTGATAATGTCCCTCCAGTGCAGGCTGGTGGTGGGTCGGATGTTCTCACACTTGGCCTCCGACATTGTCACTGGCCTGCTGGTCTGCACATTTAGTCACGTGGTCAGTCACGTGATCAGCGTACGTTAAGTGACACTTGGCCTCTGACATTGTCACTGGCCTACTGGTCTGCACATTTGTCACGTGGTCAGTCACATGGTTAGCATACCTTACACTTGGCCTCGGATATTGTCACTGACTGGCCTGTCGGTCAAGACAGTTGGTCACGTGGTCAGTCACGTGGTCAGTCTTATTTTACACTTGGCCTCGGACATCGTCACTGCCCTGTCGGTCCAGTTAGTCATGTGGTCAGTCATATCTTACACTTGTCGGTCTAGACAGTTGGTGACGTGGTCAGTGACGTGGTCAGTCACGCGATCAGTTATGTGATCAGTCATATCTTACACTTGTCGGTCTAGACAGTCGGAGACGTGGTCAGTCACGTGGTCAGTCACGTGATCAGTCATATCTTACACTTGTCGGTCTAGACAGTCAGTGACGTGGTCATTCACATGATCCGTCCTGTAGTCAATCGTACCTCATATTTGGCCTCATACATCGTCACCATCCTGCTGGTTACGTGGTCAGTGACGTGGAAAGTGATTCGGTCAGTGAAATAGTAAGTTGTATTACCACTTGTCTTTGGGTGAATTCATGAACAGCGATATGAAAATGTGTCTTTGTTATCGTCAGAAAACAATAACAACAATAACAATATTCTTTATTCATGCCAGCGGGAAATTAAAGCAGTCGTTCGATCTTACACATTAACGCACAACAAAGAACTGAACTGCACATATCTCAGTAATTCAAACTCATGAAACATACACACTTACCTACTCTTGCACATACACCCCCTATCTCTCAGTCTACATATGCTAAAGCACTGACTGAATGCTAATACCTAGCAACCCCAAAATTACCTTGAACAATGTTATCATCTGACAAACCAAACCAAAAACTTTCAAATTGAATAAAATCATTAGGTACCCCCCCCCCCACACACACACACACACACACACACACACACTCCTGTTGCTGCGTCTGCTATCGAAGCAGTAAACATGGCGCTTAACGTCCACAGAAACCACAAGGCCTTATGGTTGGGGGGGGGGGGGGGGGGGGGGAGTATGGAGGTGGGGGAAGAGGGAGGTGTAGATGGGCCCAGCCTCTTATGGCGACAAAAACTGGACAGGACATATTAACTGTGATTCTATAAGTCATATGATTAAAAACATTGTATCATACTGGACTGCTTACAGACAGGTTCGCAGTTTCTGGGAACAGAAGCAGTCCTTCTGCATTGGGTACCGAGGATGCAAAAATTAAGGTCCCGTCTGCTGACCCCACAGATGTCAACGATTCCCTCTTATATATAAGCCTGCAGTAAGTCTGAATACAGCTTTGCATGTCTCGCCTACTGCCAGCAGTTCTGCCGTTCTAATTTCTGCCTTGTCGGTTCATTCAACTTCATTCCCCCCATTCCTCTACCAGCCTAACGTGGTGTATGTCATGAACAGCCATTAAGACTCGGACACGTGATTCCATGAACTGTTTCACATTGACCGCTAAATGTGCGTTTAAAGATCAACTAACCAAGTAATGACCAAATTCCAACTTGTTCACTGCTTTGTTGTTCGTAGAAAACCGAGCACACAGACACAGCTGTCGGTGTCGCTGGACAATGTCAGTCAATTAATATAGGTACAACAATTTAGTACTGGCTGCGCCCCCCCCCCCCCCCCCCCCCAACTTCTTTTACCCACGGTTGTTCTTAGTTATTTTACACACATGCTGTTGATATGTACAGAAGTAACCGCATATTACGGTGTATTGCTACACATAAAGTGGTGGCATTGTAATAGATTTGCCTTTTCAGCTAAACTTTTAACTGATTTCACTTTGGTTCGTTTGTGTGACAAGAAAATCAGTGTTTTCGTTTTATAACCAACCCAAAAGACTAATCAAGTGCAATAAGAACTGTGAAGAAAAGAAGAAGAACAAAAAAGAAAATACCGTCTGCGCCTTTTGTTCCTCAGTTAGAATCAGCACTTTCACCCAGAGCTGGTCGAGACCTTACGCGTGCAGCCGATTTTCTGCACAGACAAACAAATTCACACTGACGGGGCGACAGACACGTACACCATCCCCGCCCCCACTCCGCCAGTGAGGCAACAGCATGCCGATTGCAAGGATCTCATCTAGTCATGCCACATACACACTATGCCATGCCCACTGTAGGAGATGACATCTTGCACACACACAGACACACACACACACACACACACACACACACACACACACACACACACACACACACACACACACACACACACACACATGCAGAGAGAGAGGTCAGCATGCACGGGTGGATTAATAACAGTGTACCTGTACAGGTAACATCCCGCAGACGGCAGCTCCTGGTAACGATTGAGTGGCGAACCCTAGCCGTGACCTTTCAGTAAACAAAATGCCGATTAGAGGACCCTGTGAGGGCTATATGCTTGCCACAGGTTATCACTCGACCCCGCTGCTGTTTACAAAGAGACTGTGTCAATGGATTTGCACTATCTTCTTTCCGTTTAAAGTGGGGCACGGCCCGACTGGGTGAAATATTGACATGCTCCTCACGTTTACCGAGATGGTGACCTGTCCCGCAGTCCCACCTTACCCGTTTTTGTTGTTGTTTGTTCTGTAGTTTAGCTCTGTGTGTGTGTGTGTGTGTGTGCGTGCGTGCGTGCGTGCGTGCGTGCGTGCGTGCGTGCGTGCGTGTGTGTGTGTGTGTGTGTGTGTGTGTGTGTGTGTATTCGTCCCATGACTGCTTGCCCCATGACTGCTCATCATCAGGACTACTCGTCCTATGATTGCTCGCCCCCGGGACTACTCGTCCTATGATTGCTCGCCCCCAGGACTACTCGTCCTATGATTGCTCGCCCCCGGGACTACTCGTCCTATTATTGCTCGCCCCCGGGACTACTCGTCCTATGATTGCTCGCCCCCGGGACTACTCGTCCCATGATTGCTCGCCCCCAGGACTACTGGTCCTATGATTGCTCGCCCCCGGGACTACTCGTCCCAGGATTGCTCGCCCCCGGGACTACTCGTCCTATGATTGCTCGCCCCCGGGACTACTCGTCCTATGATTGCTCGCCCCCGGGACTACTCGTCCTATGATTGCTCGCCCCCAGGACTACTCGTCCCATGATTGCTCGCCCCCAGGACTACTCGTCCCATGATTGCTCGGCTCGCCCCCAGGACTACTCGTCCCATGATTGCTCTCCCCCGGGACTACTCGTCCCATGATTGCTCACCCCGAGGACTATTCGCCGCTGGGACTATTTACTGCCGGACCGCTTGTCCCCAGCATCTCTGCAGTCTGTGCCTCGATCTCTTGAGGGTGAACGGCCCTGGTGGGGGCGAGCATTATGGACTGTTACGGAGCTTTGAAAAGGTTTTTGGGTGTCAACTCAAAGTCACCTAGACATTAAATATACGGCGAAACGTTTTTGTAAACGCGTATGCCAGATGTATAAAGTTTTGGCTCCGTTTGACGTGTATAGATGACAGAACGCACCCCAGAAAAGCTTATATTATTGAATCTTCAAAGACAGAACTATACTACATGGGCTTGCAAAGTTCTAAATGTTTTATACAAATTTGGGTTTGGTGTGGTTTGGGAAATACAAGGTGTTGATAATGTAAACTTATTCATTAAAGAGTTTCAGTTGAGGCTTATAGATTGTTTTAAACAAGACTGGCATGCTGCTCTGGGTTCACACGATTTTTATAACGTATACTCTAATTTCGATCAGTCATTAGTACTCAGTCAATATCTTCGAACTCTTAACAACATAAGCGTGCAGAGAGTACTTACTAGATTCAGAACTGGAATGTCTACATTAAAATGTAATTACCTACAGTATAGATCTTTTGCTCACGACAGGGATATAAATTATCCATTCTGTAATACGCCAGAAACAGAAGTACATTTTTTATTAGCATGTCCAAAGTATACAGCCTTGAGAGATGAACTTATTCCACCAAAGTACCATAGACAACCACCCATGTTTAAATTGTCCTTATCATTAGCTAGCACGAACGCTCCCACCATAGAGAAATTGTCCACCTACGTTGTTGAAGCTTTAAAACACTAGAAAACTGAGTTTGAGTCCGTCACTGGATCCTTGAGAATTCGAATTGCCTGCATGTTCACTCCTGTTATTATGGGCCTGGCAATAAAATAATCTTCTCTCTCTCTCTCTCTCTCTCTCTCTCTCTCTCTCTCTCTCTCTCTCTCTCTCTCTCTCTCTCTCTCTCTCTCTCTCATTGAAGAATGCTGGGCGTGACAAGTAAATACGTAAACATATGCCTAATTCAATGTGCGCGGTTCATTGCGCCTTTCTCTCTCTTCTCTACACCTTCCTCTTTGGGTCTCCCTGATGTTACACGAAGACATTGTCAACGTCTCTCTGTGTGTATCTTCCCTTAAACCTATATATACATCTGATTGATCGTGCCTAATGCTCGTCCACAAAGCCCAGACAGCATTCGTCCAAACAGCATTCTTTTTGAGCCATTGTGTGTCGAAGTTGTGCACCACAAGAACCTGAAACTAGAATGACTGCTAGTGTTCTAAAACAAGATCGAAACACATAAAAGGTTCAAAAGAACGCTGTTAGGACAAAAACACAATCTGCAATGTTTCGGGGTAATCACTTTTATCAAGCTACAAAACAACACTTAAACCAAAAACAGATAAGTGATTTAACTTTTCGTCTCATTTTTCATCGTTTTTCATCGTTTAACTGTTCTTTAAGTGTCGTTTTGTAGCTTGATAAAGGGAATTACCCCGAAAATTGGCACTCTGTGTTTTTGTCCTAATAAACAGCGTTCTTTTGAACCTTTTATGTGTTTCGATCTGTGTACCACAAGTTTCTTCGCCCTTTGTGCAGGAAGTCAGTCTCTCTGTGTGTATCTTCCACACACACACACACGCACGCACGCACGCACGCACACAGAGTTTCGGGCAAAGCTGATCGCTTCGACAATCGCCAACTGCTACAACTGTCAGATAGGCAGATATCTGACAGTTGTAGCAGTTGGCGATTGTCGAAGCGATCGGCTTTGCCCGAAACTCTGTGTGTGTGTGTGTGTGTGTGTGTGTGTGTGTGTGTGTGTGTGTGTGTGTGTGTGTGTGTGTGTGTGTGGAGGCGTAACTGAATTACTTTGTTTTGTTAGTTTTTTATTGTTAATGTGTGGAACAGTGTTAATGTAGTTCTTTCAATGACATCATGTTAATTTACGAGTATTCGGATGTTCGATTATGATTCTGATGTCCATCGTTGTGATTTTCTTTCTTCCTGTGGTTGTAAGCGCCTTGGGCTGAGCTGACCGAGGCGCTGATAAGTTGACATTATCATGACAGGAGACGTACATCAACAGCCCGTGCCGTGTGACAGATGTAGCCTACTCACTACTCCACCTCTCTGTGTTTAGCCCATTCTATTCATCCAATCCTATCCTATCAGACCCCTTTTCTAAATCAAATTATGTTATTATGTTTCGTTTTCTTCTCTTCTATCCGCTTCAATAACAAAGCATGTATCGAGAAGCGACTGCCATTAAAGTAATGTGACCATACTGTAATGCCAGTTTTGTGTCTGATGTACACGAAAAGCATGCCATGTTATAACGTTTGCTCAGGATATAGGCTATTCTTTGTCAAAGCAGTGACGGTGAGTGGAATCATCCAGCAATAAAACATGATGTTAGAGGTGATGGAATGCTCTAACGGATCATATGACTAATACCAGAATTACTGAAAGCTACACACACTGGAATGCAAATAAGCAACCCGTTGGTTTCCTGACTAAATTTCGAGTTTGACCCCAGAGTACTACCTTCCGCGCCACTAGCAGCAAGCTGCACTGATTCAGTCTTCTCTGCGGACGCTTACTAGTGTCAAAAACACAACTGTAATTATGTGCACATAATTAGTAATTATATTGAGATTATTACAATTATGTGCGTTTGACTCATATGGTTAAAGGTTTACTAGCATCACAAGCACATAATTGTAATTATCTCATCATAATTACTCGTTATCTCTACATAATTAGTGCATCACCACAAAAAGTGTCCTCCATTTCCGTCAACACACTTCAGCTTGACGATACCACAGTCCCTCTCTCTGACACTGTCAAAAGCCTCGGCATTCTCCTCAACAGCACACTGTTCGTGGAGAACTTCATCGGTCAACCCGCCAAATCCTGCTACTACCAGCTCCGTCGAATTAGTTCTGTCCGGTAATATCTTTTCATCGAGGCTACAGTGAAACTGGTCACCTCACTGATTCTGTCACGCCTTGGCTATTGCAAATTCTCTCCTTTCTGGACCGCCTGCTTCCTCTGCCCAAACCCTTCGTCGCATACAGAACTGTGCTGCTCGCCTCATACTGAAAATAACCCGTAGAACTTGCCACGTCACACCTCTGTTTCAATTACTCCACTGGCTCCCAATTCAACAAAGAATTCCGTACAAGATAAACACTCTCTGCTATAAATGTATCACGGACACTGCTCCGTCTCATCTCTGTGACTGTCTTCAACTTTACACACCATCCCGTACTCTCTGCTTTGCTTCTGATACTCTCAGCCTCCAGAGTCCTCGCACCAGACTCTCCACTGTTGGTTCCTGCGCCTTTTCTGTTTTTGGTCCATCAACATGGAATGACCTTCCCGTTCTTCTCCGACAGAAACCCTCTCTGGACTCATTCAAAAGCAACCTAAAAACGTTTCTCTTCCCAAAACTGTAGACCTGCCATGTTTTCTATATCGTACTGCTGTCTTCAGCCATCTCAAGTCTCCGTTTGCTGCCCATTTTAAGCTGTGTAAATTTAGCTTTGTAGTCAGAATGCTCATGTGTGCGGGTGTACGTGTGTGTGTGTGTGTGTGTGTGTGTGTGTGTGTGTGTGTGTGTGTGTGTGTGTGTGTATGTGTGTGTGTGTGTGTGTGTGTGTGTGTGTGTGTGTGTGTGTGTGAGTGTGTGTGTGTGTGTGTGCTTACAATAGTCTCTATGAACAAGATTTTGCGCTTTACAAATACTTTTTTAAATTATTATTAATCAGTAACTCTGTCATTTGACGCTTGGTTCCAACGGCTTGCTAGTATGCCGCCATACTTCTCCTCCCTACCAAGGACTGGACTCACTGAGCGTCGTTAGTTCTGCAGTGACGTCACCCATCTCAGTTTTGCAGTCTGTCCCTAATCAGCCACCAGTCATATTAAGAGAAAGGAAGAGTAGCTGTTTGGCAGTTTGGTTGGTTAAAAAACCTGTGTAGTGTTATAGTTCACGAGGGATTCCCGGAGCAGCAGGGACTGGCCGCAGACCGTGAAGAAACAACCGAGTCGGGCTAGGAAGGACTCCAGCGAAGGGCCGAAGTGACTTAATTCATAGTCACTTTCCTACTTTCCTACTTCAGTGCTAGATCGTTCAACACCTCCATGTACGGATTTGTTTCTGTTTGTAGTCACATGTGACAAAATCAGCAAATGAGATTCTGAGTAAAATGATGAAACTACCACTTGTATAGTCAATCAGCAAAGAAGTGAGTGTGAGTGAAAGTATATATTTTGTAAAGGATGGCTGCATAGGATGGGAGCTGGCTGCCGAATAAAATCCCCACGTACAGTAATGTGCTCGGCAATTTTTTTAATCAGCAATTAATCTGGTAAAACGTAGTCCTTGAGTGACCCCCCCCCCCCCCCACCCACACACACACACACAGACATTAAACACGCGTGTGCATACGTGCACTCGTGCTCTTGAAATACCATGCGCAGCAAAGCAAGACTTGCTAAGGGGTACACAATACAGAACACTCACTGACTGGTCAAGCGCAGTGGGTTTTATTGGCCTAACAGTTGAACTGTGGACAGGCAGAGAACGGGCCGACAGCCGTGGCGACAGGCGACGGAGCTGGCCACTGGCGTGCTGCACGCATCACGTCTGTCCCTCAGCGTTTCCTCCTCCTGCCGAACCAGCTGCGTACTCTGTCCACGTTGTTCGACACGTACTGCCGGACTGAAGAGAACGACAAACACACGAGGTAGGAACTTGGCGGGGTGCTCAACGTCACAGGTCTTTGAAACAACTCACTGCCCGCCTACATGTAGGGTGGTTCAGGCGGGGTTGTTAACTCCCTTGACTTTTGCCCGGCATCGTTTAAGTCCCTTGGCTGCTTTTACTTCCGGTGCGTACTTTCTTCACAATGGAAGGACTCAAGTGACAGCGAGTTTGCGAATTTTACACTGCCAACTTTAAAGGCATTTTTGGAGGCTCGTAGTCAGAATGTGTCTAGCAACAAGCAATAACTTGCTGCTTGTGCTATAGGATGCCTCAAAACGCATTTTTTCCCCACGAACTCGCGATCTTCTGGTTAGCCGAACATCGACGCCGCAAAGACACCTTTTTTCCACCCTCCATCCGCTTTTCCAGGTAATTTTTGCAACTAAGTAAGTAAGTAAACATGGTGCTTAACGTCCACAGAAACCATAAGGCTTATTAGGCACGGGGAGAAGGTGGGAAAGGGGGTGGAGGTGGGGGAAGAGGGAGATTATATACCTATCGCTACACTGTCACCACCAGAATGAATCCTGCATTACGATGGGCAGCGATGAGAGCCATTTTAATGTTTCAGGAGGAAGTGATGGACAAAGTCACAAGACAGTGTCCACAAACCACAACCTTTTTGAAGCGGAGAAAGGAGAGCCGAAGTGGTATGGAACCGAGGTCCTTCCGCTTACCAGCCTAACGCCTTACCGCTAGGCCAAACCGGCTCACCTTTTGCAACTGCAACAATGGTGGCATTTGTACTGCTTCGCAATTCTAGGTTCAACTTCCATTGTTGTACACTGCGTGAAGCAACGCCTACTCAGAACTCGGCCCGAAAGTGACGCTGCGGCCTCTCGCGACTTCTATTAGGCGGTTCAGTGAAGCTGGTTTGATGATGATGATGAGTTGATGCTTAATGTCCTCAGATGTCATTTGACATATTAGGGACAAGTTGTGACCAATGCCGAAGCACGGTTCAATAAAATCCACATACGTAAGGTGTATGCGTGTTTAGCTGTAACCTGACACCTGCACTTTTGGCAGAATGACCGGGATTTTTTACGTGCTACTGTGGTAACACGGGGGTGGAACGGATACCGAAATAAGAGTCAGCACAGAAAGTCGACCCTGGAGAAGAAAATTCTCCCGCCGTTCCAGCAGGGATTCGAACCCGCGACCTTTCAATCACGAGTCCGGTGCTCTAACCACTGAGCTATCCCCGCCCCCGAAGCTGGTTTGAACGAGTGAATGCCCTTTGTAATCTTTCGCGCAAGATGGGCGGTTCAGTGAAGCTGGTTTGCACGACTCAGTGAATACCCTTTGTAATCTTTTGCGCAAGAAGTCGCGAAAGGTCGCACCGTCAGTTCCGGGCCGATTTCTGAAGGCGTTGCTTCACGCTGTGTATAAGAATGGAAACTGAACCTATTGCGAAGCAGTACAAATGCCACCACTGCTGCAGTTGCAAAAATTACCCGGGAAAGGGGATGGAGGGTGTAAAAAAAAGTGTCATCTTTGCATCTTTTTTTCGGCTGACCCGGCCAGAAGATTCGCGAGTTCGTAGGGGGGGGGGGGGGGGGGATGCGTTTTGGGGTATCCTATAGCACGAGCAACAGGTTATTGCTTGTTGCCAGATACATTCTGACTACGGGCCTCCAAAAATGTCTTTAAAGTTGGCAGTGTAAAATTCATTGTCACCGCCTTCCATTGCCGTGAAGAAAGTACGCACCGGAAGTAAGAGCAGCCAAGGGACTTAAGCGATGCCGGGCAAAAGTCAAGGGAATTAACAACCCCGCCTGAACCGCCCAGTAGCCTAAGTGCAGAAATAAATGATGCTTTGATCAACTTGCTCAGCGTCAAATTACAAGGAGAACGAACGAAAAGGGAACTTCGCACAAAAACGTCATGATGGTCTGTGCTCAAAATGCCTGCAAATGATATGATACAAGAACAACGAAGTACCATTTTCGTGTTTATTGACCTACGAACCGCATGCATGAATATTCAGTCAGCTTTCCTCCTTCTGTCCTACAAATTATCACACACACACACACGCGCGCGCGCATATGTACATAGTTTGTGAAGCGCACCGTCCTCATCGTAGTTGATGCGCTGTACAGTCTGCAAAGGTTTATCTGTACAATACAGAACATTTCTGGTCATGCTTTCTTGTTGTCACGCCATTTAAAGTGGATGTCCAGTCCAGGTGGAACTCGATCTTTTAAAACGTGGAAGACTTTGGTGGCAGTATAAGGTTGTTTGCAAGTTACAAGTAATTAAGACACCGTGCTGCGACTTACGGCGGCCCCAAAGTCCACTCCATCTTGAGCTGGCTGTGGTGGTTGGTGGTGATGGCGTAGTTGTTGGTACAGTTGCAGGAGCCCGCGTTGTCATTACTGGCGTGGTGGTGGGTGGTGCAGTAAGAGTAGTTGCTGCGACTGTTGTAGGAGCCCAGGTTGTCATCACTGGTGTTGTTTCTTCAATGGGTTCTTCTGTGGACACGCACATGCACTTATCCAATAAAACAAAAAAGAAAAGAAAAAGAAAAACGATAAGTACTGAAGTTATATGCAGAACACAGCTTGAAGATGTTGCATGATGATGTTTGACACCCTTACTGAGAAGTCCACCAAACATAACATTCACAAAGACGATGCAAGTTAGAAATTTGACGATTCAAGTGTAGGAAGAAGATGAAAGTGGTAACAGTGATTGTTTGATGGCTAAATAAATCCGTCAAGGTTTTAGACACAATGATCTTGCTTTTTGCTCTTCTGTTCTTTTTGCAATTGCAAATGTGATGGCGTGACGCGTTTGTTCCGTCTGCTCCGTCTTTGACGGTTGCCTTATCTTCGGTCCATCTTCTGCAATCTGCAAGAAAGACACAAACTTCTTCTGCTCCAAATCACCATCACTAACATGGTTCAAATAGTAAATACAATTTGTGGGTTACCACTGACGCCTGGATATATATATATAAAATCTTATTTTCATTTTAAGACAATATAAAGTAAACACAATCATTTGTAATAATTATACCATACCGAAATAATGATTAAAACACAAGGTATGAACCAGAACAGTTATTAAAACAAGAACATGACAAGAACCAGACAGGCAAGCGAATGAAACTTTTTAAATATAAAAACTAAAACTAAAAATATGTTTATAGAAAAAGAAAAAGAAAAGAAAAAAAAAGATAAAAAGAAAAGAAAAAAATACTGGAACAACCATAGCAATGAAACTAATTTACATAACATGTACATATGAAAAGTGTGTGTGTGTATGTGTGTGTGCGTGCGTGCGTTCGTGTGTGTACGTGTGTGTGTGTATGTGTGCGTGCGCACGTTGTGCGGCTTAATGTGACTATCAGCATTTTGACCACGCAGCCACAAACATGAGGCATCTTCAAAATCGCAGCTTCAAGACGTGTGGTTTTCGAAAACATTTACACGAACGTAACGGTGGTGTATTCCTGTTAACTTCACATAGTGGCCAAAAGCATCATCAGCTCAAGAAAGCGGTAACAGCCGGTGACATGTATGTCAACAGAATATTATTTTACGAAGGCTCCTCTTGCCCACCCAATACAATTGTACCGTTTTTCTCATTGCATAATTTATAATTCGGAAAATCGTATACTTCTTTGCATTTACATGCGTGTTAACATGCCTCACTTCTCGCTGGAGTTCAATAAAAGCATGCACTTGTACCGATGGTGATCATGATCAGTCAGTGTTCTCGGGCAGTCTGGGTCTTAGAGCTCAGTGAATACACACGTACCGATGGTGATCATGATCAGTCACCTTGTCCCTGGGCAGTCTGGGTCTTAGAGCTCAGTGAATACACACGTACCGATGGTGAACATGATCAGTCACCTTGTCCCTGGGCAGTCTGGGTCTTAGAGCTCAGTGAATACACACGTACCGATGGTGAACATGATCAGTCACCTTGTCCCTGGGCAGTCTGGGTCTTAGAGCTCAGTGAATACACACGTACCGATGGTGAACATGATCAGTCACCTTGTCCCTGGGCAGTCTGGGTCTTAGAGCTCAGTGAATACACACGCACAAATGGCCATCATGATCAGTCCTTGGGCAGTCTGGGTCTTAGAGCTCAGTTAATGCACACGTACCCACGGTGATCATAATCAGTCACCTTGTCCCTGGGTAGTCCGGGTCCGACGATCCACGCGCGATGTGCACGTACTTGATGTAGGCAGACATCGCGTCGCCAATTCAGACGCAAATTAAAGCAGGGCTAAACATTGCGAGACAAAATGATCATTTGCTCATGTTTGTGAAATCAGGGTGTATTGATCAACGAAAAGTTTGTCTCGTTATACCTTTTTATACATGCTTGGCCTTATTCGGCTCTAGCCTGATTTGTCAAGACACGTAACAAGCGTAATGGTGGTTGCGCCTGTTGATGATGACGTTACTGATGGTTGATATTGAACGCTTCCAATTTTTTCCCGTTCAAAGAAACATGCTTAGTGTGCTCCGTATGTACAAAAGCTCGGTAAAAATGAACAAAATATTAGAGTGGGGGTAAAGGGGGGTGGGGGGGTGGGGGGCAAAGAAAGAAAGAGGGTAAAAATGAAATCATTTGGCGCACGTGGGAATAAGATACGACTTTATTGCCCTGCAAAAGGAAATTTGCTTTGAAATAATTACATCGACGTAAATGGGAGAGGTTGTACGTGTCGGGATTCGTAGGCTCTCTGAACGCCACTTTCAGCTCTATCTTCTAATAAGCTGGGCATATTCCAAAGCGTATGAATAGGCCGTGCTGGAAAATCTTATTCTGTTTCCTTGTTAGTGTTATGGTTAATTACTGCAAACTTGAAACACTGATAACTTTTGTCTCTACCTCGTCTGACAACCGCCTCTAACGGTTTACAATTTAAAAAAGAAACAGGAAAGTCAGCTCAGGTTTTCTTTTGTATTTTTCTGCGTAATGACCACGGACGCTGATGCTTTGCTATGTCAGTTGCTTTCGATGAGAGATACTTACAAAAACGAAGATCAAACCATTTCGCTGCCATGGCCCAAAATCTGACTGTTCTGCGACACCCAAACAGCAACAGAAGAGGGGAGAGGGGAAGTGAGACAGTGAACGACACCCTCGTCGTGCACAGACCAACTCTTCTTATAAAGACGTAAAGTCTCGCCAGTCACGTCCTCACTGACGTCAAAACAGTCAGGTGGCGCGGTGGATTGAAACTGATACTAGCCCACCACTCCTCCCCCGATAGCGATATGTACTTACGGTGCATCAAATTTCATGCCGGCTTTGGTTTTGGTTCTTTCTGGCAGCCAAGTACCTCCTTTTTCTTCGTTTATTGGCACTAACCTTCTCGAAACAGGACGTAGAAGAGATCAAAATATACCTCTGGTTTACCGGGATATACCACTGATGTACCAGTACCTCTAGCGTATGCGGCTGTACCTCTGGTGGAGTTTATGTACCTTGTGTTTACGTAAACGCATGCCAGGTGGGAGTTACCGTAGGCGACTCGGGTCTTTGTTGTTGTACTTGTGTTACGTATTTCGAGCGCTAATTAACTCCCGTGTTTGTGGATTCTACAAATTTAAAATCAAAGATTTTGTTTAAAATGCTCCCTTAATTTTATATCAATTTTAAAAATTTAGCGACGGATAACGCTCACGGGCGAAGAAAAACAAGAAGAAGAAGGAAAAAAAAAAAGGAGACATGTTTGGACTATTGTTATACGTTCTATTTCTTGTATTATATTTCACCAATTAATTTGTTTATTATTATTAATAAAAAAATATAAATCTAGTATCTATTTCCTTTTCTTCATTGTTGATGTCATTTTCTTAAGTTTAATTTTATCCCTCCCCTTCCCCCGCTCTCTGTAAATTACCAAAATTTCTGCATATTACTTTAATTTTTGACTTTTCACCCCAGTTGTTTGTTATCCTTTTAATTTCCGTTGCAATCGCTGTCTCTTTTTATATGTTATTATTATTATTGGTTCTGTATTTGTCTATATCCGTCTATCATAATATTTCACTATGAATGTCTTGGTAGTAGACATTCATAGTGAAATATTATGATAGACGGATATAGACAAATACAGAACCAATAATAGTAGTACTGTAGTCGGCCTTTGTGCTAATATCTTCTCCGTTGAGAAATCAAGTTTAATCAATCAAAATCAAGTTTAATCAATCAATCAATCAACCGATCAATCTTCCAACTCGCGCCGCCCGAGGGACAAGACCAAAGAGGCCGCGGGAAGGCAGCTGTCAGACCTGAAAACGTTTCCTACAGTCGAGCCCCGCTAACAATCACGAGGATTGTAAATTGAAAATAAAATCAGCCAAGCACCAGTTTTAAAACCAAAACTCAATTATAACGACGTTTTACTTTGATCAGTTTCACCTGTTGCAGAACGGCCTAAAGTTTCGGACAACGCAGGACATAGTTCCTTTAAACATATGCAGGATAGATCTGAATTTTCTATTTAAAAAAAGAAGAAAGAAGTTTGACATCGGACAATCTACATCAATGCAGCTGTGGGATGGAAGCCAAGAGAGGCTTGTGTAGGCAGGTGTGTGTGTGTGGTCCTGACCAGCACACAGAGGTGTCGTCTGACGTCCCTCGCTCACTCGCTTAGTCCATCTGCAGCGTGCATACAAAGCTGAGTTGACGGCAGGCCGGCACATCCGTGACCATCCATACATCGTCCTGCTGCTTTAGTCCAGCCGTCATCAAAACAGCCCCCCCCCCCCCCCCCCCCCCCCCCCGTCATTAAATAGAAGAAAGAACAGGAAACACCAACAGAGCAGATCTTGTGCCACACTCTAAGCCTCGCTTTCCGGCATTCGTCCCTGCTGGTGGGCAGTCGTAAACAGACGCTTGGAGTTTGGCACAAACTGAATAATACATGGAGTCAAAGCACCTCAGATACACATGTTTATTGAAGCATCATAGAGTCCAGTTTCCGCTGACCGTGTCTATTATTAGCATAGTCATTAATTAATTGACATTCTATGGCACTGAAGGAATGTGAGAATGAACCAAGGTTGGCGACAAAGCCATAAAACTAACACTTGACTAGACAGTTGCTAACATTAGACCCTCAAGAACAAACGATTCTGAAATGCGAGTCACTGATTTCGGTTTTACATAGCCACTTGCTCAGTTGTGGCTAATTAGACCTAACTTTATGCAAGATCATCACTGATATACAAAAAAGTGTAAATGTGGCGCCAAAAATGTGTCCACATCTTCATTACTGAAACAATGACAGCACAAGTATTGAAAAAAATCAAATAATAAACATGAATAAATCAAGTATCTCTGAAAAAGGCAAAGAAAATACATCAAGTATCTGAAAGATCAAACATGAATACATCACGTATCTCTGAAATATCAAACATAAATACACAAAAGTCAATAAAGCAGTTTCAGTTACTTACACACATCTTAACATTGGATTTTGTACTTCTGCACACATGCTACGCACCAAGTGTACTTTGACAGTATGTAATAAAGTATATTCTAGTGAAGCCAAGTGTAAAATGGTCGTGAGCATGCCTGGTCTGACATACACATTGATATGACCTGCAAGGTTGATCGGACATTGAAAACCAAGTACTTGCTTCCAGGTCAAACCCACTTCGAAGTGCATTTGGTATGTAAAGAATGTAAATATATATTACACTATCTGTACAAATGTCTGCACTGGAATGCATTCTGTTAAAAGGTAAACAATGAATGGAGCAAACAGGTAATGTCTGAGAGGAATGAAATGGCTATGGATCTCTCCAGTGGTAAAATGGTAGTGCAAATTTGAGAGATCAACTTGTAAACATTCCTTTCATGTAGCACAGTAGCTTAAATAGGATGAAAAAATAATTTGGGATTTATTAATTTTTTAAATGGCAAACTGTAGTACTTTGCAAAATGACTGTGACTCACTGGCACCTTACTTCACAGAACACAATTATTCTGATATGACCAGTCAATCTGACTGGGTGTTAAGAACAAATTATTTACTTACTCCCCCTTCAAGAGCAAAAAATACTTGTTGGTGCATTTACATATGTTCACCTGCAGCCATGCCACTGAACTAAACATAATTTCAAAATACAAACGTTTCAAAATCTTGAACAAAACATATTTCAAGAAGAGGATGTTAGAGTACCTTCTATTTACACACATACCATATGTGAGTTACTACAGGCGACTCAGTCTTTGTTGTACTTGTGTTATGTATTTTGAGTGCTAATTAGCTCCCTTGTGTGTTGATTCTGAATTTTCAATCATTCCAGCAATATGTGAAGCACTCCTGCAACAGGAACTGCAGAAGAGACACTGTGTTTGTCTTGGATTGGAAGCCATGTTTGCTATTCATATTCAAAACAGACTTGTTGAGCCACATTGGCTCAGTTACTATCATATAATTTCTCTTTCTTCACTTTATTAACTTGACGTTTTTTTTCCATACAGGTTGGTTTGTCTACTTTAGTGCACTGTGTGTGTTGCTTGAAAAGGCCTGGTATGCTGACCATATGCACTTAGTTCTGTTATGACCAAAGAAAAATGTTGCTTTAGCCTCTTGCGTGTTTTCATCAAAATTTTCTTTCTTCTGTCAACTTTTTATCACATCTGTGTTGCACCTGTTTGCCAGCACCAGCTCACAAGATTAACCTTCAGACTGCCAGCACCAGCTCACAAGATTAACCTTCAGACTGCCAGCACCAGCTCACAAGATTAACCTTCAGACTGCCAGCACCAGCTCACAAGATTAACCTTCAGACTGCATCACTTGGCATGACAATGGTAAAATAAAATAAGTCCTTTTGCACTGTAACTAATATTCTATCACTCACAGTGTGAAGGCTATAGCAAATACAGCTCAGTCCATTGGTCCAGACCAATTTAACAACAGATGTATAATGCTATCAATTAATGTTCCATCCAGTTCCATGGACACCTTAATGATCCGTCATTTTGCTCCTTTTTTTAAGAGAGGTACATGCTGACACATCCTAACAGCTGTGCTGACAAGTGCAGCTTTCAGCAGAATCCATTTGCAACTTGTGCACATGTTGACAGTAAGAGCAGTGTTTATGCCAACTTCACCACACATGCAAAATGTGAAGCCACATGGAGCATAAAGACCAGGAAAAAATCACAGCTATGGCATCTGCCCTCCTGTTCTGCATGATGCCCTGCCTGACAACATCAGACAGGGAGAGGACAATTGGCAAACAGGAATGCATTTTAACGCAGTAGCCAGGTCTTTCAAGTGCACCGGTCAACCATCTGCTGTATACAAAGGAGAAAGACAAAGGCAACATGAACCCATACACTTGCTGGCATTGAGGCAGACACCATCTCATTGTAAACAAATCAACAACACTGATCTGACATGCATAAATTAATACATATGTACCATTCTTACACACATATATACACTCTATGCGTTTCTGATTAACATCAGCACCACAGTTCCACAAAACAAAACAAACAAAAAAACATAATATGAGAGAACAAAATAATGAGCAAAACAGCAAATATAAAGAGGACAGTGATTAAAAATATTATCATGTTATTATCCAGCAAATATAAAGAGGACAGTGATTAAAAATATTATCATGTTATCATTATCCATATCACATATCCAACTGAAAACAATGTACAAATAATTTGTTACTGAACAAAATAATGTACTTAATTTTTCATGAACCAAGACAATACACAATTCTCTTTTCAAAGGACTAAGATGATACATATTTTATTTATTACAACTAGGACAATAATAAATATCTACTTAATTTTTCTTGAAGCCATATGGAACATAAATCATTTTCTATGCCATCTGACAAAACACAGCTCATGTTTTATGAACTAGGAAAACATTTTTCTTGAAGTGGGAAACACAATTTGTTTTTTATGAACCAGGATCAGTCACAGTTTTATATTCAGTAATGCGTGGGACATTTAGTGATTTACTAACCTTTTCTTCACTTCATAAATGTCCTCATCCTCACAGCTAAGCTATGATTTGGACACATTTCTATTATCTCATTCCACCAGAATTCATTCATACAAATGCTAATAACCAAAAAGTGAACTGCCAAACCAAAACATTTTAAAGTGTTTTGTTTTTACAGTCAAAACGGCCCAAATCTAATGCATGGAAGGTCCTATTTTTCTGTCAACTCATGATTAAATACACAAGCACTGGTGATCAAAATGACATCCAAAAAAATGAATGAACAATGAGATGACATTTCACTAACAAAGTTTGCAACCTTGTGCAGCAAGACCTTTAAGAGCCACAAAATGTAAAACCTTCCTGACATATAATGACCAGCGTCTAGTAAGTGTTTTTGAGTCGCCCAGTTTAACAGTTTCTTGGTTCACACACACACAAGGCTAACAAGTGTTTCAGTCACACCTGATTCACACAAAAGACCAATGTCTAACAAGCATTTTTGTGCTGCATAATGAAAGACTAATTTTTGATTCACACAAGCATGTCCAGTCCAAATACAGTGATTAATTAATTAATTTTTTTAATACAGAAACAAAAACACACAAAACTCTACCTTCACACCAGATAGTTTTTTTTTTTATATTTTTTTTTTACCAAACTGTAGCCTGCTAGTGTAATGCTCTTCTTGTTTTGACAATTACTAGCTTGCAATATCGGCCTCTGATCATTCACACACACACACACACTCTCTCTCTCTGTGCAACAGAACATGATGACAGTCCATGGCAAGTTGATGCAATGGCAACAGGCACGTTATATGTCTTCTGGCCTCTTGGGCAACCTAAAAGTGGCTTGGAGAATGAAGACTGAAAATTTGGAGGACACAATCAGCTGTACAAAAGGAACTAAGTATTTGATACAGTCTACATTCTGGAACAAAAAGAAGCATTCTGGAACAACAAGAAGCATCTGGGAACGAGAAGATTGTCAGCATTTTGGAAAAAGACTGCCAGCATTCTGGAAAAAGATCAATACACTCAAAGGATTCATACTGAATGTCTTAAAAAACTGTTAAAAAATGGCAGAAATTGATACCAAGTATTTTCTCACCAAACGCTTTAAGTTTTCACCCTCCACTTGCACAGTGACCTTGACAAAACAGACATTGTTTGAGAAAAAACAGCCTTCAATGGCTGTCTGCCTACTTGCTGTGGGGTGCACTGTACAGGCACTGTGGAATAAGATAAAATTAATCAATCTGGTGAACAGACAAACAAGAAAAGCCAAGAACTCAACTGGTTCACTCTCACAATAGGGAAAACATTAGTTTATTGTTTTCTTCACTCACTGTGACCTTCTAAATGGGTTCAGGTCAGATGTAAAGCCTGTCAGGGATTATCATTGCTGAGAGTCTGAAAGAGCTTGCTTAAACAGCATCTGTGAATACACAAATACCTGTCTGTCACTGTCAACAGCAAAAAACATCTCAAAAGCATTTCAAACATTCAAAAAGCATATGTCACGACCAAATCATCCAGAAAAAGACTAGACTCTAAACAACATGTAAGTCTGGGCTCATCAAATATGAACTGGCCACTATATCATTCTGAGTAGACTCTTACCTGTCAAGAAAATGAAGGATCATGGCAAATTACACCTGGGTTGAATTAATTAAATGCATGTAAAAATCAGGAAAAGCATTTGATATGATCTACGTAAATGGCCACACAAGATTTACATTTGATTGAATCAGAAGTTACTGAGGAATACAATTTAGTACTGAATGGCACAACTACACATCGGCTGAATTAATTAAATGCATGTAAAAGTCAGGAAAAGCATTTGATATGATCTATGTAAATGACCACACAAAATTTACATTTGATTGAATCAGAAGTTACTGAGAAATACAACTCAGTACTGATTGCCTTATTTTCTGCTGTGGATGGCATGATGAACATTCATCATTACCTAGGTAGCCACATTATACTTAATGCCCAATCACATATTGTGACAGTCATATCAGGCAAGGTCAATTTGTCAAATCACAACAACAAATAAAAAATATTTGATGAACAATCTATTTGCTGGATTGCAGTTTACATATTTTTGCTCAAAGAAAAGAAGGTTTGTCACCTGGTGAGGCAAAATATTCCCTGTTGAATGCCTAGATACTGTAAATTACTGTTAAAATACTAAATCCCACTTTTGTTCATGCTAGGTTTGGTTATTAGTAAAGGCACATCTACACACCTATTCTGGTTGCAAAAATATAAGCCTTCACACTGAACTTGACCTTGAAGATAGCAACCCAGTTTTGTTTTTTGCATAACACTCTGGCTTATGATGATGTATCACCACTGCCCCATTGCCCCTTTGGTTCAGCCATTCAGAAAATATAATCCAGATAAACCTGATTTGCAAACATTCACTGCAACCTTGACCTGGAATACAGCACTGCAATATTTAACTGGACACTCTGGCTTATGATGCTCTACCATCAAACCAAGTTTGTTTACAAAAAAAATCAAAAATCATTAGATGAGAAGATATAGTAAAAACAATCATATTTTAATCATATAAACCCTCACTGTGACCTTTTGACCTTGATAATAGCACACCAACTGAGCTTATTGGGTGATTCAGCGAAGCTGGTTTGCTAGAGTGAATGCGCTTTGTAATCTTTCACGCGAAAAAGTTGCGAGAGGTTGCAGCGCACTTCCGGGCCGATTTCTGAGTAGGCGTTGCTTCACGCTGTGTATAACAGTGGAAGTTGAACCTAGAATTGCGAAGCAGTACAAATGCCAATACTGTTGCAGTTGCAAAAATTACCATGGAAAGGGGATGGAGGGTGGAAAAAAAGTGTCTTTGCGTTGTTTTTTTGGCTGACCAGAAGATTACAAGTTCGTAGAAAAAAATGCGTTTTGGGGCATCCTATATCACGAGCAACAAGTTATTACTTATTGCCAGACATATTATGATTATGGGCCTCCAAAAATGCCTTTAAAGTTGGCAGTGTAAAATTTGCAAATTCACCGTCACCACCTTCCATTGTGAAGAAAGCACGCACCAGAAGTAAAAGCAGCCAAGGGACTTAAGCGATACTGGGCAAAAGTCAAGGGAGTTAACAACCCCGCCTGAATCGCCCAACAGCTTCAGCTTATGGTGATTGACCATCAACTAAGTTTGGTTGCAAAAGAATCATTAGTTCGTAACATACAGTAGAAACTGTCACATTCTGATTATGTAAGCCTCGACTGTGACCCAATAACAACCCAATTTTTTGCACATCCTGCTGCCTCGCAATCATGCTCCACCATACCAAGTTTGGTGACAAAATATTGAGCAGTCCAGATGATATTTTCTGGACAAAGCAAAACAGGACAGATTGACAGACAGACATGGTAATTTGAGTATCCCCTCCCCCCCTCCCCATGTAACCCTGTTACAGGTGATATAAAAATTGCTGCTGGGTGTATCTTAAATGAGCAGGTTTCATACTATCATATGGTCAGCTGTTTATGCATAATATGCTGTGGATCACAAGCAAATTCTTGGGCAGTGGACATGTCTGTACAGCAAGCATTCCCTTGAAAAGAAACTAACCCAAAACTAATAACATGAACTCACTTTTCACCTTTTAACTGTTCTTTGGGTAAAATTATCAAGCATATTTTTGTCATTCACTTTATGGTGATGAAAATTGAACTGAACAGCTTGTAATAATTGTTGCTGGCTTTTTCACCTTGTGGTGTATCAACTACGTGTTAAACTTGTTTCATTGTATTCTGAGCTCAACTTTCATATTTAAAGTTCATGCATAACAAGTATTTCATTATTATTACTATAAAAAAACACACACAAAAACTCCACAAACTTTTTCACATGTCGCAATCAGTTCTATCTGAACATCTTAGAATTCAAACTGCATGAAAGAAACAAAAACAAACCAAAAAAAAGAATTCTCCAAGCAGTTGTAAATTTGTTGCTAAATACTGTCAACTAAAACAGTGTTTTTCCCTCAGAACAAGAAATTACCATGGTTCTTTCAATTTGACCTTGTTGGTGACAGTGAGGAAATAGCTATTGTTTTAAATAGGAAATAAATTTGCACCATACAATGAAGACAACAATTGCACATTAATCAACATAATGCATGAGGGTTATTTTGTGGTCTGTCTTAACATGACAACTTTGTCTTCATTTCTTGCCAGCTTACAGTCTACTTTTATGTGAACCTGTAAAACAAAGTGGTCTGCCTTCCCACACAGCAGCTTGCACCATCACAGTTAGAAATCAAACTAGTTATTGTCCAGCTACAGTTTGAAAAGGATGTCTTCTTACTCTTACCAACATAAATTTATCTCAAAACAAACAAAATAAAAAATAATCCAAGAACTTTGTTTTAAGTAGGTTCAATTGTATTTTCATTTCATAGTGTCTCTTTTGCATGTAATCATTTGTGTGTGTGTGTGTGTGTGTGTGTGTGTGTGTGTGTGTGTGTGTGTGTGTGTGTACAAATCACACCACATTGTATATATGGGGGACATTTTCCATCTGTCAAAGTATCAAATAACAAAAGCATCATTTTTCATTTGTACTGTCTTTGAAGACTGTCCACAAGGCTTTGTGTGACATGGCATTCAAATAAAAGAAAAGAAATGAGCTGATGTGACTAGGGAAAAATGACCAATACATGCACAAGCGAGGCAATGCCATGGGATGATTGTCATTACGCAGGTTCAGCTGACCCTGATGAGATCACGTGCAATACTATAGCCACTAGCACTCTGAAAACATACTGCCTGGGCATTTTCACAACTTCTCTATGTCAAAATACAACACAGACATGGGCTTAAATGTTCTGAAAGCCAATAGACCCAGAAAGAACACACAGATACCTGAATGTAAAACAAAGCATGTGCTTGACTGACTCATAATTTCAAAAATACACCAAATGAGCATTAATTTGTGTATACATTCTGAACATTAAGGACTTACTGTCATTGAAAGCATAATGCCCCAAAGCATCATGTCTTGAACATTTCAAAGTTGACATAAAATGGACATTTTATTTCCCACTTTTGCCTAAACTGATAGGTAACCTCCAGAACTGCAGTTAAATCTGATGAAAAATTAACAACAGCAAACACACTAACTTTATGTTTTGAGTACATCATGTGACCTCCAGCAACAGACCTGCTATTCCTGGCTATTAGCACTGACACCAGTTTCACTAACCCTCCATTCCATCATGTACATCTGACACCCAAAGCACCCCCTTGTTGCTTACATGTATAGATATATATGTCCATACAGCTAGGCAAATAAGCCACAGCAAGTTGATCACTATGGAGCAGTCAAAGGCAGGTCATCAAATCCAGTTGGCAAGTCTAAGCAGCTACATTTCTGGATTTTTCATGGCACATCCTCATCAGGAATTTACTCTGGTATACATAAAGTATAATTTGGCAGAACATTAGTCTGCAAATATGCCTTACAACTAAACTGGGCATAGCAGGTAGTTATTAATGTACCCATAAATTGTAAATATATGTTTCTCTAAAATATTGACATTGATTACAAACTGCACTACTGTGGATCTCAATCATCCATAGATCTGTCATCTATTGTACAGTCAATGTGATAGCCAAAACCAAAACATAAAAACACACATTCCAATGCAAATAGCACTATGTTAAGCCCGATCTTAAAAGGACAAGTCCAAGGTTAGGGGGGATTATTGACACAATTTCTGTTAAAGCTCACTGAGAACGATGATGTAGGTGAAACTGTGATCTGAGGGTTATAAATGCACGAAAAAAAGAGGCATTTTCTGTCATACCGCCATCATGCCAAAATCACGTGACCATATGGCTACTACGTCATTCAGGGGAGTCGCTGCAAAATGGCCAACTTGAGCTCCGAAGATGAAACTGATACTTTGCCTGAGAGATCCACAAGGATACAGCCGTATCAGTTTGAGCCTGTCAGGCAGGATTTTGAAAGAGTACCGGAACATCGTGTCAGCTTCGAAGCAAACCCCATGCAGTATTCCATGGGGTTTGCGAAATCGCACTCACTGAAGTGCTCGCTACGCAAATGGGCGTGATGCGGTGCAGCAAGAAAGTCAGCTCGTTTGAACTGTATAAATTTAATCCATTTTCGCCTCACTGCAGGTCAGTTGCACGGGAGCTCGTGCATTGTTATACCTGGGGTCGCCTGTGAATTGTTACAGTTTGCGGCAACACAGTAGGCTGGCATAGTTAACTTTTTTGTCGACCACATGCTTACACAGTTTACTGAAGAATCTAAGATGGCAACTGCACTGACTCCCCAGACTGACATCACTTCCGGGAAAGTCACGTGACTAATGGAGAATCCGAGACTGTAGTCTCGGCCAGCCTACAGAAAATAAAATCGATTAAAAACCCAATTAAACATTTCTAAAAAATGTATTTCATTAAATCTGAAACTAGTGACTCATTTGTCAATTTCGATGGTCATTTTGCATACTCAAAAACCTCAGACTTTTACTTTAACTGGGTGAATGTTTGTTCGCCGAACATACTTTGGACAGTTCGATGAACTATGATTTGTTTCTTAATTGAACTTTTAGTTCGCCGAATATGGTTCGGACAGTCCAAACTTTACTTCATTCTCAAATGGCTTGTAATGAGATACAAGCTTTGGCATGAACTTGCAGCAGACATGCATGATCAAAAATGTAGGCTAAAGTCAAGTCTAGTCAAGTCATTATACTTTCATCATCCCTCACAGGGTACTTCAACTAACTACTATCTCATTCTGGGTCTCCAAGACAAGGTTGCACCTCCCACAAGTCAACAAATAAACAAATTCCCTCCGAAGCAAGTGAAGAACCTCGTGACACCGTCATCCATTTTTATTTTTATTTTTTCTTCATCCACAGGAGAACCTGCTCTCAGCCAATCAGAGGCAATGATCGTCAAATAGAGCGAATGTTCCCAGAACATGTTAAGCGAAGCTTTTTGGACCCCGAATATAGCTTCGACGAATACTTCCAACTAGGTTTGCGAAGAAAAGTTCGCCCAATTAAGAACCATCTAGCTTCGCCGAATACTTCCAACTAGGTTCATGAAGAAACATTCACCCAATTAAGAACGGGCTTTAAAAAGAATTCCAACTTCTTTTTTTAATTTGTGATGTGACTTTTGTTAATTTTATTTTTATTCTGAAAGCATATCTGCCCATCATTTATGACTGAATTAATCCTGTAAAATAGTGTTTAGTACTATATAACTTGCTCAAGACAAAACCCCAACAAACAAGCAAGCTTAGGATTCAAAGCATTATCTTGAAATAAGGTTTTTCACACTACATTACTTCTGAGGTGACAGATTCTGACAGTTTGTTGACACAGTTCATCTGGACTGGTGGTGATAGATTATAACTCTTGGTTGACAACATCCATCACTGGTTTTGGTGGCAGAGGGTGATGGGATCTGGCTGTTGGTGGACATGAATAATTACTCATTATGTGGCAGGGTAGCCAGTGGACTGTCTCACTGTTTTGGTAATGGCCTTGCTAAACTATGACCTTGACATGAAGTCAAGCTTGTGTGTGATCAGAAAGAAGAAAGGATTAACAGCTTATTGATCATCAAATAAACCCACATTCACAAGGGCCCTAAGCCTCTCAGCTAGAAGAGTTAAGTTCATTTGAAACAGTTAAAGACTTAAATTTACTTAAAAGAGTTAAGTATACATGTGAAAAGCTTTGTGCCACACTCTTCTGCACAAGCAATAAGCAATGGGTGAAAGCCAGGGTGAAAGAATTCATTCAGTACCCTGTGGTCACTAGTAGTAGAAATACACAGTATTCATCATGGAAAAAGGATGTAAATTAACAAAACAAGGCCACTTCATCATCCCAAAAAGTTGACTGTTCTCTTTCAAACTAAGCTTTTCAAACACAGCCTTCAGTGACAAAACCAGGAGAATACTGTGACAAAAATCCTCTAGCACCAAGTACCTCAGCTCTTTCACAGACAAGCTGCTCAAACAGTGTATTTATCGTGAGCCACTTGTGCCTTTACTAATTCGCATCTCAGTGCACATCTGGTTGAAGACTTGCAGCATCTGTTCCCTGACATGCTCAGTAAAGGCCGGCACATCCTCTTCTGTCAGACCTGTGGTAGGGATCTTGGGCATGCAGGTTATCATCAGTTTGCCTGCAAACAAAGCATGTCATCTCCCTTCAAGTTCAAACTCACAAACGGCAGAGTGAGGGAGGAAGGGGATCAGAAGGAGAGGGGTGTGGGGGTGGGGGGCATGGGGGGTGGGGGGTGAGTAAGATAGAGAAAGAGGAAAGGAGAGGGAGACATGGGGACAGAGTGTCTTACGCACAGAGAGAAGGGGGAGAGAAAGAAGTGGGGGGGGAGAGAGAGAAACAGATAGACAGACAGAGAACAACACCGGTTTTACTTTTCAAAAGATCTTACACTAGTTTACTGTCCTGACTTTATAAGGTCAGTTTAGTGAGAAAAAAAAATTCCTTAATTAACATTTATCAGGCATTACATTCAGTGCTGGTAACTAAGAGTAAGAGTATACTTTTTTTATTTGTCCAATGGTACACTACTCTCCTGATAAATCAACTTGCTTGGGGGTAAAATGATAATAATAATGTACATCTATCATGTGCTCACTGACCCTCTCAGCTCACATGATACATAATCAGCTTAAACATATTCTATACACATGTAGAGCACAGTCCAACAACAACAAAAATGCAATGAATTAAAACATTTACGACACTGATTTGTATGCGCAAGTGAGCACACACGCACACACACACACACACTCTCACTGACTGCAGCAGTGAGATACTGGTGAATGGAACTTATGCGTCTGATGTCAGTGTATGCAGCCTTACATGCTTTGATAATGCATTGTGCACCTCAAAGTCCATGCAGGGTTTCAGCACTTAATACCCATGTTTGAAAGCTTTATTTCTTCTTCTTTTTTGACACTAAAAGGTTTGCACCTACACATAATCCTATCCTCTGAGTTGTCTTCTAAGCCAGCTGAGGAATTTCTTGTATCTTTCAACTGACAAACTATCAAAGAAAAGCTGTCTCATTTTCAGACATCTTTTTGTACAGAAAGAAGGTGCTGCTGAGAACCATTCCAAGGCAAACATAAATATAATGCAAACTGGTACCCTGGATGTCTTAAATGCAACAACTACCAAAACACTTGAACATGTAATGTTAGAATCTGTTTTGGGATGTCAGACTCAGAGTTTGGATAACTGCACTAAGCTGACTTTGAATAATGGTCACCACTTTTGGTCACCTGATGACTATTAGTACTACTGTTTCTCTGTAAAGGGTCATCACTGTTGATCACCTAATGATCACTATTGCTTGTTCAGTCACCTGATCACCATTACCGTTTGTCGCTGGTCATCATTTCTGGTCACCTGATTAATAGATGAACATTACCATTTGTTTTGTCACCTGATATAGCCATCATGGTTGACTGGGCATTAAAAAATCAATTATCTATCACTGGTTGTTTGTATTTTACACAGAAGAACCAAACATACTAAATTAGTTTTTTTCCTCATGAGTTCTCAAATTCCATGACTTTTTCTTGACAAACAGGGAAACAAGTCTGACTTTCACTTTCCATTCAGGGGTCTATCACTGGTTGTTTGTATTTTACACAGAAGAACCAAACATACTAAATTAGTTTTTTTCCTCATGAGTTCTCAAATTCCATGACTTTTTCTTGACAAACAGGGAAACAAGTCTGACTTTCACTTTCCATTCAGGGGTCTATCACTGGTTGTTTGTATTTTACACAGAAGAACCAAACATACTAAATTAGTTTTTTTCCTCATGAGTTCTCAAATTCCGTGACTTTTTCTTGACAAACAGGGAAACAAGTCTGACTTTCACTTTCCATTCAGGGGTCATGCTCTTTGCAAAATTTTGTGTAAATACTGCATTTTTTGGGTACCATGTGCATTTTGGCCACATAGCTGCATCACCATACACAATATGACTGACAACAGATTGAACAAGTTATGGCTCATTGTGGCTGCCACATCACAGCGTCATCAAAGACCGTACAGCTACACAGCTGATGATCTTTGGTGTCATCTCAGCCGGAGTCCCACACTCCTCTCCACCATGTACTACAAGTCCAGTCAATGAAGGGTGGAATCTAAACGATGACAAAATAAACGTGCTAGCTGCCATAATTTTCAGACTTTTAGGTGATGCTTTTTCACCCTCAAGTCTTATCTCTGCACTGTATAGTCGGTAGTGCCCTGTCTGAGAATGAAATTTGCATACTTTTTTGAAGAACAATAATTAATTTGAAACTGAATCCTAATGAAACCATACCGAGAAAAAGACTTGGTCTCCCTGTATCAGATTGACCAGAAATCATGTACCTTGCCAAACCGATCGGTGACATTTTCCAGTTAATCAACAAAAGACACAATCCCAGAAATGGGATTTGGAATGAGCCAGCATGCCTATAGTCACACTCATACTGTCAGAGTATATCAGCATTTAGTCAAAAGTTGAAGATTATAAAAACAAAAACAAAACGTGCAGACACCAAATACAAATGAGAGAGAATGGTGGCAGCCTTGATTTGACTGACTGATTGATTGATGATCACTTATATAGCGCTATTCTCTGCTCTCTTGAGCAGACTCACTGCGCTCGCCTGTGGTTCTACATGAGTGACAAGCTTTTTATAGCGCGTTTTTTTGAATCTCCACCAAAGTGGTGTACTTAAGCGCTGGCATGGCTGGTGCCACATGAAACTGCAGCCATCTCGGTGCAAGTTCTGTGTACACCATACAACCATGCACCATGTCCCTTCATGCAAAACCACATACGTAAGGTGTATGCGAGTTTAGCTGTAACCTGTCACCTGCACTTTTGGCAGAATGACCGGGATCTTTTACGTGCTACTGCGGTAACACGGGGGTGGAACAGATACCAAAATTAGAGTCAGCACAGAAAGTCGACCCTGGAGAAGAAAATTCTCCTGCCGCTCCTACGGGGATTTGAACCTGGGACCTTTCAGTCACGAGTCTGGCGCTCTAACCACTGAGCTATCCCCGTCCCCAGATTTTAACATCATCTCGTTACCGAGTCCCATTGCAAATGAGAACTGGGCTTTACCTACATGTCTTCTGTTGCACAGTTTATCTTCAGAAAATGATGTTGCATATGATTGAAACTTTTTGTGAACAGCAAATTAATTTAATGTTTACACTTTTTTTGTGCACAATTAGATTTTAACTAATTTTGTCTGCTCACTTTTAAATTGTGAATACAGCTGCAGTCAAGTTACTCCATCACTTTTAGCTGTTTGTTCACTAATTCTAGGTTATGCTGTACGCATTTTTCATACCACTGATGCAAAAAATACATAATGTTTCATGTCAGTTGACACAAATCACTAAAAGGCAGCATGACCCATGCCATTTTCCCATGCACCTACCTGTGTCAAAGCGCCTCTCATTTTTGCTGTAAAAGTCATTGTATGATGAAAACACCACTGGCAAAATAGGAACCTGGAACAATAAACAGCCACCATCAGTTCCTTTAGTCATAAACAGAGACTCATTCCTTGATGTATGTGCCTGTGCCTGTGTGTGTGTGTGTGTGGGTGGGTGGGTGCATGCGTGCGTGTGTGCATGCACATGTTTGCTTGTATGTATATGTGCTTGTATGTATATGTGTGAATGTGTATGCAGTGCATGGTAACCTGCCTGTGTACCAGGTGACAGAACAGTGTACATAACAGTATCAGAGCCCAATGATCACACTATAAATTTTTCAAACTGATATCACTGTTGTGGCTGGTAATTAACACTGCTCGTGAAAACTGGTCAGCCAGCCTCTCAGCTCACAGACAGAGCTAATGCATGCTTATGTGCATTTTACGCAGTTCTGAACAGACCACCAATGCATTTTTCAGATCATGACACAAGTATCCGCAAAAATCAATGGGCAGTTTTTGCGACAGAATGAATTAAATCAAACTATACATTAGTCACAGTACTAGCCTTTCTTTGTTGAAGCTGGCAGCAAAGACTTGTGCAGATGTTTGTTGAATGGATGGTCCACTTTGATTTGCTGTTTACACAACCAAATGATGCTTCTTTTTCTTTCTTTTTTACTGAAATGGGATAGGCTGAGCAGTATTGCTGGTTTCTGAGTCAGAATCTTTTAGCTGCAACACCACTCTCCTTGCCTAGGATTTTTTTTAAAGTAACTCGTACTGTAATATTTGCCACTTGCCAGAGATGCAAACAGCAATATTATTTTATTTCACTTTACTGTAGACTATTTCTTCTTTTTTATGATGTTGACAATTAAAAGCAACATCACCCCACCAAATATGCAGCCCTCTAATCCTCTCTTTCAAAAGCAGCTAACATGAAGAAATTTACTGAAAGCTGAGGTCATGACAGTGACACTGAAAAATACTACCAGAGCTGGTTATGATCCTGTGGAAGAGCTTATATGCAGCTAGTGATAGACAGTCAGTTGCAAATAACAATGATAATAGTAATAAAAGTTGGTGACTTTGCAGAGCCATGAAATTCACCCAATATAGCACTGGGGCATTATTTGGCAGAACTGATCAAGACCCTTGACCCTGACAGATCTAGACTGATGGACAGAATCACTGATGCTCATCAGGATAAACACTGCCTGTGCTGGACACAGATTAGATCAATAGGACACAGCAGGGTTATGCAGAGGGTGAAATGGGGGGGGGGGGGGGGGGGGGAGTTGTGGAAGAGTCAGATTAATCCAAATATACATAAAAGACATTTGCATGTTATTCTATGCTTCATGTTCCTTCCACATATTTTGCTGTTGTTTTCTTGAATATGTTTGCACATAATTTTTTTTAAAAGCTACCACGATCCGTGGTTGACTGCATACATCTGCGTTTTTTGACATGATGGATGTGCACTACTGTGAGCTAGCAATACTGTTAAGTAGACCTCATTCAGGTGACTTCAGCAAAGACCTGTTCCATTGCATTCAGTAAATGATGATTTGCCCATTTACTTTCTACCACACAGTGATATGAATCCACCTGTAACAAGTGTGGGAATGATCTTGTTGAATGCATCTGCCAAGATCACAGTCTACATGGACTGACTTTGAGAATACATTAGTCTGCTGATTGGCAACATTACAATTTGATCTCTTTCACTCTCTCTCTTGAAGCACACTTCTTTTTTGTGAGAAAAAGCAATTGGTCTGTCAAAACAACTGCTGGTATATCTGACTGATTCCTGAATTTGTTCCCCCTTATCTGCTTATTGTAACAGGTAAAACATTGGAAATTACTGGTTAAGATAAACCCTGAGAGCCTGAACAGCCAGATGAAAGGACAGTACACATATAAATGCCTGAACAGCCAGATGAAAGGACAGTACACATATAAATGCCTGAACAGCCAGATGAAAGGACAGTACACATATAAATGCCTGAACAGCCAGATGAAAGGACAGTACACATATAAATGCCTGAACAGCCAGATGAAAGGACAGTACACATATAAATGCCTGAACAGCCAGATGAAAGGACAGTACACATATAAATGCCTGAACAGCCAGATGAAAGGACAATTTGCATATAAAAGAACATGAATAGCTATGTGAGAAGGAAAAAAGAGAAAAAAAATGCATACATGCACCTGAATAACCAGGTAACAGTACACATACCAGAGCCTGAATAACCAGGCACATACCTGAGCCTGAATAGCCAGATGAAAGGCACCCTTCTTAAATGGCTTCATGCCACCATCACGGTTCCTTGTGCCCTCAGGGAATATGAACACCTTCACCTGCAATTTGTTTTTCAAAGTTCATTATTTCACACCACTCACTGTCAACACAACAGCCAAAAATCAGACACTTAGTTGGGCCTCAATACAATCACAATAGTTTATGGTAACAGCTGATTTGGCTCAGTCTTTAGTAACAACTGTATTGAGTTGTGTGTTTCATTACATCCTTCTGCACAGGTCACACTGGCTTTGAAAGGATAGGAAACAGGCCTTACGAATGTGTTCAAGAAGAAAAACAGGTTATATGAATGTACCAAAGAAGAAAAACAAGGAGCTGTAAGTGCCCCAGAAGACTTCATTTGTTGTTTTAATTAGCCATTTTAACCACTGCTTTTAAGAAAACAGGCAAATTATTACTGTTGAATAAAATTTACAGCAAACTTTAAAATTATTTCACTCTGCATTTGTCTGATTGTGTAGCCTGCACTGTCAGTGAAAATGAACTAATTTCTATGATGTCACCTGGGCAAACTCTAAGCAACCATCTCTCACTCTCAGTGTTATAAAAACACCACTCTTGTTTTTTTTATTCTTTAACATTTTCTGTTTTGGTCTTCTTCTTTCTTCTTCAGAACACTGTTTATTCTGTTTATTCTTTTAGATTCCTTTATGACTCTGTAGCTTAGATTTCTATCTTGTGAACTATGATAATGGGATCATGTTGCAACAAAGCAATGCAAAAAAAGACAACAAATGCATGGTGTAATTCTGAACTCATAAATTATCATCATCATTATCACATTTTCCAAGAAACCAAACTGAAATTTGTTTATCACAATGAGAAAAAATGAAAATGTGACAGATACTATTAAACATCTGCTTGACATCTTTTCATAGATGTAGACCTTCCCACCTTGCCAAGGCTGGCACTTTACAGTAATGCTGGATGCTGACAGAAATCTTAGGATTGTACGAGCATAAGGCAAAATTTGCTTACTGCACTGCCCAGATGCTACATCATTACATCATATACGAGCTCGTAAGTTAATATTAATAATGGTGACTTTTGTCAAATGTCACTTGCACTGAGCACCATGCTATTACAGTCATAATCAACAAATAAGTACAATGCAACCAGACATTAAAGGAACTCTCCTTTGGAGGCTAAACTTCTTGTGTGCTTAGAGGAGGTTAAACAAACATGATCTGCATTAAAAGTTTTGTGATTGAAAGTGCCATTGATTTTTTTAACAATTTTAGAAGAGGACATTCCCAAGCAGTGTTACTAACACTGTTTTCCGCATTTTAGTATGACATCAGTGATAGGATACCGGAAGTTCTCAGTTTTGTGTATAACTCACGTATAGATTATTTTTGTCAATGTTTTTTTTTTATAATCTGGACAGTCTGTGTGAAATAATTTCATTTTCCTAACCTATTCATGGGGAACAGCATAAAATACATGGAAACAAATGGATATTGTTTGAAACTGCCAAGACGAACAATGAAATGATGTCCTAATATGGTGGGATGGGTGAAATTCAGCCACCCACTCGGTTGGGGGAATTTTGCCCACCCTTTAAACTGTATTCAACACAATGCATCAACCCCTAGAAGTGAACTTTTCCAAAATGTACATCACCTGCATAATGGATCAGTCCATAAATGAAACAACCAATGAGAGTGATTTTACAAATAGCATATGGAAAAAAAACTGCTATTCTGGGAGCTGTGCTGTTCGCTTGGCAACAAACCATAGTGTGGGTTATATGCAAGACGGGTACACCGTTAGCTGACATTGTTAGTGCTTGAAAAGTCTATCAAATTTAGTTTTCACACATTCATCAAAAGTTGATGAATCGATATACATCACTTATTTTCAGCAAAATGACATTCACTAAAAGTAAAAAGTAAAAATTCAAGGTGGATGAATTTTCCCCAACATAAATTTTGCTTGGAGGAAGTTCGCCCACACCACCCAGGGTAATATCACCCTTTTTATCATTGCTAACAGTAATCTGTGAGCCAGTTTGGCCTAGTGGAAAGGCATTAGGCTGGTAAGTAGAAGGACCTCGCTTTGAATCTGCTTCAGCTCTCCTTTCTCTTCAAAAAGATTGTAGTCTGTGGACACTGTCTTGTTTGTGACTTTGTCCCTCACAATTAATGAAACATTAAAAAGGCTCTTACCGCTGCCCATCTTAATGCAGGAGTCATTCTGGTGGTGACAGTGTAGTGATAGGTATATAATCTCCCTCTTCCTCCACCTCCATACCCCCTCCCCTGCCCCCCCATCTCCCAGTCCCTAATAAGCCTTGTGGTTTCTGTGAACGTTTAGCACCATGTTTACTTACTTACTGCTGACAATTGAAAGGAGTGGGGAAATGTTGATCATAGCTCAAAGGGGGGTGGGGTAAACAATGAAATAAAAGAAATTTGTCAACTTTGTAGCACCAGTTAGGCCTCCTGAAATAAAGCACTTTGGTCGCGTTCACACTATCTGTACTGAGTTGACTCTAATTCCACATTTCTGCTGAAAAAGTTCACATTTAGTTTTTCTGAAAACACTAAACAATTACTGGTTCTGGATGTTATTCTTTAGCCTTTCCTTTCGTTGAATGTGTTCTCTTTACATTTGGACGAAGTTCCCCTGAGATGCAGGACAAAATTCGCCCACCCTGGTTAAAATTGCCCTGAATCATATAGCATCTGAAAAAGAAAATTCTTTTACATATTCATGAGATCACACGGTAAACTAGTAGGTGACTGGTTGAAGGTGTCTACAAACCAAAACCAGTTTGTGTTGGTTGAGTCAAGATGACATAATCATGTCTTGAAACGTGCATGTACACCATATGTGCCTGTTTGGACAAATCTTCCCCATGCCACCCTAAATAGTGTTCTTCCTTCTGAACCTTCTACAATGGCAAAATCATTTTGACGTCATTATAATATTAATAACCTGATGTCAAGATTATAGGAAGAAGAAGGAGTTGAAGGAAACAATGGCTCTAGCAGTAGTTACTGATGGTAAGAATGACTGACAAAACTGAAAAGAAAGACTAGAAATATGCACACAAGAGAACATGGGATGGGAAATGTGTTTTGTTTTGTGTGCTGCCTTCATTTCTGTTAACAGATAATAAATGCATTCTTTCATGTGCTGTTATATGAAGCAAATAGCCCATCGAATGAAAGCAATGAAGAACTGAGAATGAAACAGTACATGGTTTTTATACTTCATAGTTCTTGTTTCGTTTTTTCAAGATTATGCAATCAAAGCAGAGATAGATTTGTAGTTAGTACCATTTATCTTAAGAGGATCAAAATAATGTTTAGCTTGATTGACAAGAGACTGACACAGCAGATACAGATCACAGCTGGTAAACCTGGGTGACCAGAGCTGTGCACAAGGTTAGACGTCTGCGATAGAAAACTGGCAAGGCTGTTACTAGACAACAAAAAAAGGAAAGGTCCCTGATACTTCTTTTTGGATTGATAGGAGTAGTCTACTGGGACCATACATTTAAATATTTTGCTACTACCTGTTTTTGTAATGTGTGTTTCTGGTGCGCCACCAGCCGGTAGGTTTTTCTTTTCTTTCTTTTTATTATTATTATTAGAAAATGGTGTCTATTTCCTGTAATAGCATCAGAACAGTATGCTGAGAGAAAACTTTGTCACCCAACACCATGCACCTCAGTCCATCACCAAGCATGATTAGTAAATGGCAGCTGGCCTCATCCACTAGTCGGGTACACGGTGCACAACTGGGATATTTATTCAAAGAAAGACATAAAATTATTTACACAACCATCAGTTAAGTTGCCAATGAATTATTAGGCCTGTGCAGATTAGGTGCCTGAGACGAGGCCACTGTCAACTGTTTGAAGGATGAGTCTACAAAAAATGTGTGCAAAACAACAAAATTTAATGCATAATACACATTCCATAAATAGCTGCACCACATGGGAAGATCAGTGATCTATTTTTAGAACACTACAGTCAGTCTTATACTGGCATATTTCAAAAGGGCCTAAGCAAAAATTAATGCTACAGAAAAATCATACAAAAAAACAATAAAAATTCATGCAATTAAAAAAAAAGAAAAAAAGAGCCAAATCTGTGTGGGCCAGTCCCTTTAAACATAGACATGTGCTAGATACAAATTTATGGCTTGACCTAAAAGTTGTGTCAGTGTGTAGAAGCAAACAATTTACTGAATGTCAAAGTACAGAGCACTTAGCACTGTAGTTGCCAAGAGAGAGACATCAAAAAAGCCATGGCCACCAGGATGCTGTGCTGACAAATCAGTACTGAAGTATGTGTAGAAATCTCTGTATAAATTTTAGATTTTTGTAACAGCACTTTCACAGTCATTTCTACTTGTTTTCCATAAGCCTTTGTTCATATTCTAAACCATATTACATCCACCCACTGCAGTTTCATGTGTTTGTCATATTCTAATACAGCGTAATCATTCTTTTATTGTGTGTGTGTGTGTGTGTGTGTGTGTGTGTGTGTGTGTGTGTGTGTGTGTGTGAGTGCATGTGTATATGTGTGCGTATACAGAAAAGCTTTTAGTTATGACCTTCCAGTAAAGAAGAAAAAAAGAAAATTTTTTTTACACACAGTCCACTATTGCTTATTGTTAATCATTTACACTATAAAAAAGGTAGATGTTTCAATTCAGTGTTTGACTCATTTTTTAAACACAATTTCTTTACATTATGAGAGAGAGAAAAAGTTGACTGCTTTTCCATAATTATGGTACAAGGCATTTTCATTTACATGAAGTGGTTCTTATGTAGTGCACACCTGAATTTTGATAACAGCACGCACAAATTTCTAATGGGATGTTGTATTCCAACATATGCACACATATATAATAATGTTACTATTACATGATTAATAAATCAGATTACTGTATTGAAGGGCTGAGTGTTTTCTTTATAACCAAGCAACATGTCTTCATGGTTAACTTCAATCTGATCTCAAACTAAAGATAAACTGTTTGGTTCTTTTCGTGATACTGTGGTGAGAAATCAGTGGTTGAATCTCATCAGGGGGCTACCACTGTTGTGATCAGTGTGCAGGGTTTTCCCCTTTCCCCGGGCAGGGGGTCTGGTTATGTCCATGTAGGCCTATCATTGTGGGATGTAATTGTGGCTTCTTTCTTTCTTTCTTTTCCATCTTTTTCTTTCTAATCCATGGTTCACCACAACTGTCCCACTGGCACTATTATTAATAGGGCACAAGTCTTTATGTTGGCTGTCCCTTCTTTTCCACCCTCATTTCCTTCTTTTTTGTCTTTGGCTTCTTCAAATATATGCCTGCCTGACTGCCTTGAGTTCCATTGAAATATCATTCACTAAACACTGCTTCTTCAGTCCTGTTGTACTAATTCTTCATTTTCAAAGACTGTCACAGTCCAATTTTTAAAAAAAACATCGCATGTCACAACACTGTCTACTGTGTCAGGCATGGACGTCTTGCCCGAAATCAGGGGAAGTAACACCAAAACGGTTTAAGAATAGCACCATGGCAAACAGCCTATTGAACACGTTATGGCTCACTGTGGCTGCCACGTCACTCAACACTAGATCGACTTGTGAAATCAGTGTCATCAAAGGTCATACAGCTACACAGCTGATGATCTTCGGTGTCATCTCAGCCGGGGTCCCACACTCCTCTCTGCCACACACTACAAGTCCAGTCAATGAAGGGTGGAATCTGGACGATGACAAAATAAACGTGTAAGCTGCCATAATTTTTGGACTTTTAGGTGATACTTTTTCACCCTTAAGTCTTATCCCTGGAGCTTATAGTCGGTAGTGCCCTGTCTTAGAATGAAATTTGCATACTTTTTCAAAGAACAATAATTAATTTGAAACCAAATCCTAATGAAACCATATCTGGAAGAAGACCCAGTCTCCCTGTATCAGACTGACCAGAAATCATGTACCTTGCCAAACTGATCAGTGACATTTTCCGGTCAATCAACAGAGGACATGATCGCAGAAAATGGATTTGGAACAAGCCAATATGTCTAGTCATACTGTCAGAGTATATTGGCATTTAATCAAAAGCTGAAGATTAGAAAACTGAAAACAAAACCTGCACAGACACCAAATAAAATGAGAGAAAATTGTGGTAGTCTTGATGTTAACTTCATCTCATTACCAAGTTCAGCGGTAGATGAGAACTGGGCTTTACTGACATGTCATCTGCAGCACAGTTTATCTTCAGAAAATGATGCCATGTGATTGAAACATTTTGTGAACGACAAATTCACTGAACGTTTCCACTTTTTCTGTGCATGGTTAGATTTTCTTTTAACTAGTTTCACCTGCTTGCTTTTAAATTGTGAGTACAGCTGCAGTCAAGTTACTCCATTATTTTGAGCTGTTTGTTTGCTATTTCTAGGTTAATGCTGGACGCATTTTTTGTACCACTGACGCAAAATACATGTTTTGCATCAGTTCATGCAAATCACTAAAAGGCAGTGCGATCCCTGATGTTAAAGTACTAGTACATAAAAAGGGGAGCCCTGACACACGAACTTCTGAAATAAAATAGAAAACAACAACAAAACAAAACCCCAAAACCAACAACCACAACAAAACAGACACCCTTCAGAATTTTTTGAAGACTGTGAAAATACATTTTAAAACTGTATGATAGTGGTGGGTCTGTCCCCTGTATTGGTTACACAACAAACTTTGCAGCTACTTAGTGTTGAATCAATGGACAATGACTGAGAGGCCATACATGTTGACAATGTCAATGAAGATGCTTTTTTGTAGGTCTCTAGTGCACATGCCCACCCAGAGCAGTCATCTGCTAATGGCTGACTGGTTAGCCTAATAAATGGCAACAGTAACACAAATGCTTATCATTATCATAACATTTTCTAAACAGCATTACATCAACATGGCTAGTGTCCAGAGATTTTGAAAATCTCAGCACATTATGGAGGTTTTTTTTCTGGAGGGGGTGGGGTGTTTGTCGCAGCCAGTGCAAACTGACATCTCTAACAGTTAACATCATGAGCAATTTTATGGGGATGACTGGCTGTTTGGTCACTGATTCAATTAATCGACTGCTTTAGACCAAAGTGCAGCTAGTAATTACTATCTGTTGCATCACTTAAGTAACAAGACACCCTTGGTTTTTCACAGGAGCACTGAAAGTGAGGTCAAAAGGTGTGTCCTGTCTGCTTTGATTGGCTTATCACATCTGACTGGCTTACTGGTCTGTCACTCAGAGTTTGGTGACAGTTAACTGTTCTCGATTCAATCTTTCTGGTAATCTGAGTCTAGGCCATCAGCTGTTCAATACTGTAATAGTGGTTTAGTACTTTTTACTTTCCTCTTATTTGCTTTGTATGGCAGTGAGTGCCTTTCGCCTTACCTGCATGGTTCTCATTACTCTGAGTTTGGCAATGTGTATGTGTGTCAGAAAGGCAGTTGTAACTGACCTTGTTTTGCTTGATGGCGACTGCAGTGTCACCCATTGTTCCCAAAGCACGCTCCCTGTTGCCACGGTCCACAAATACGGTGCCAGTCAGTGTTGCCGCCAGGCCAAAAGGCAACATGTACTGCAGGCTGCGTTTGGCTAATGCTACACAGCGACTTGGCCACATCTCCATCATACCTGTATGTGTAATGAGCAGTGATTGCACTAGACAATTTTTAAACTGGTGTGACATCTATAGAATAAGGTGGTAAAAGTGGGTCATGGAAACCGGTCATATAATTGCTATAACCATCAAATACATGGCCATCCATACTGTACTACAAACACCCAGCTCTTTTTCCTGCATAACACACACACACACACACACACACACACACACACACACACACACACACACACACACACACACACACATGCACACATGCACTTTCTCACTGTCCTGTTTTTTGTTGTTATAAAGTAAGCAGCTTGTTTTTTTTATGCCCAGTCAACAAGTATGATTATATCAGGGCAAACTGTTTTTTAGAGCTGGTCAAACAAAATAACAGCTGGTACACCTGCCTGATTGCTGACTTTGTTTCTGGAATAATCTTTTCTTGTCCAGTAAAATACTAGAAATTACTGGTCAATGTGAATCCTGGGTGAGGACAGTTGTCAATTTCACTGAGGTTTCACTTTTTCTTCTTTCTTTGAGTAACTGGGCAACAAAAAGAGATAAAACATAATGCAGGAGTCTAGGATCACTTCAATAGCCAATATACATACTGTAAGTGTAACCCACCCCAAACCAAGTTTATTTTATAATAATACATTTACTAATGACACTGCACAGTTTTGTATTTCCTTTCCAACATTTATAATCACTGTTTTAAAAGTCTGAAACAATGACTGCTAGCGTTCTAGCTTTCTCTCTGTCATTCTTTTGTGCCCTTTGAGTTTCATGTCATATAATATTTATTCCATCACACCTATTATGTGTTATTGCCATGCCAACATTCTTCCAAGCACTGGACACAAACCACATAGCTCAACCGAAAACAGAGAGTGGCTTAGGTTTCCATCTCATGTTTCATCATTTTTCACTGTTTAACTGTTAAGTGCATTTTGTAGCTTGATAAAGGAGATTATCCCCAAAATTTGCATGTTGTGTTTTATCCTAACACAACAGCATTCTTTTTAACTTGATGTGCTTGGATCAAACAGTTTTAATCTTTCACATAGTGCATAAATGTATGGCCTTCTCCTGTCAAGTGCATGACTACACAGTGACACATATGCATCTCAGTGACACACTCGCACACACACACACTTACCTCAGTGACACCACCACATAAACACACACACACAAAGGCACACGCACACACAAAGGCACACACACAAACACACACATACACACTGTGAAACACATACATCTGAGTAATGCAGTTACAACATGGACATACAAATACACTCAAGAAGGTATGAGTAATGCAGTTACACACAACATGCACATACAAATACATTCAAGAAGGTATTACTATCAGTAATTTGATTTTTACATCCATCAATCACACAGGATCATTTCAGAAGGAACAAACACTGTCATGTAAGTCAAATCACAGGACTCAAAACTCCTCTCACATCTCAAACTACATTCAAATCAAATCATAGTACCCAAAACTCCTCTCACATCTCAAACTACACTCAAGTCAAATCGTAGTACTCAAAACTCCTCTCACATCTCAAACTACACTCAAGTCAAATCACAGTCCTCAAAACTCCTCCCACATCTTAAACTACAGTCAAGACAAATCACAGTCACAGCATTCAAAAGGACAAAACTGCTCTCACATCTTAAACTAAAGTCAAATCAGAATATTTAAAACTACTCTCATACTTCAAACTACACACAAGTCAGACCAAGAAGCCTAGAGTCTAAATTATATAATTTATACAAACAGAAAATTGTAAGTTTTTGTTTTCATTGTAAGTGTAACAATACTTAAAATGACTGATAAGGGTCTTCAAAGGAAAAGTCCAAGGTTTTTAAGTATGCAAAATGACCATTGAAATGATTGACAAATGAGTCACAGGTTTGAGATTTAATGAAATAAAGAAAATGGAAAAAGAAGAAGTTTATGTTGGTTTTTGATTGATTTTATTTTCTGTAGGCTGGCTGAGACTGCTGTCTCAGGTCCTCCATCAGTCATGTGACTTTCTCGGAAGTGACGTCAGTCTGGGGAGTCAGTGCGGTTGCCATCTTAGATTGTTCATTGAATGTGTATGTGTGTGGTCGACAAAAAGCTCTAACCATTCCAGCCTTGTGTTGCAGTAAACTGTAACAACTAACAAGCAACCCAAAGCATAACTATGCAAGAGTTTCCGTGGAATCGACCTGCTGTGAGGCTAAAATGGGTCAAATTTGTACAATTCAAACGAGCTGACTTTGATACTGCATCTCAGTCATGCCCATTTGTGTAGCGAGCACTTCGCTGAATGCGTTTTCGTAAACTTTATGGCAGAATACCAAATGGAGTTGTTTCAAAGCAGAATTTGTAGGGCTGTCCACATGGTAACCCACTTGGAAAAAATTCCAGTTCAAATCTCCAAGGATGAAGCTGACGAGCAGCAAACGCACAGCATGATACCAAAAACTGAAAGAGATACACTGATACCCTGAAACAAACGCTAACAAGGCAAAGACAAAACGTCTAACATGAATGCCTACGGCAGAAAAGGCCATGAAAGAAAGAGACTGTACACAAATGCCTATGGCAAAGAAAGAATGAACAGACCACAAATGCCTGTGGTAAAGAAAGTAAGACCAAACCACAAATGCTGGTGGCAAACAAAAAATGGCTTCCCTAATCAGGCAAGCAAACAGCTGACACCAAATGAAAGAAACAAAACAGCTGAAACCACCTCAAAACCCCAAACGGTTGCCTACCTGCAAGCATAAGGTGGAAAAAACACAACAACAACAAAAAACCACCACCAAATCACAACAGTCTAATAGACTACTGACCCCAACAAAGGAGTGGACGACTTGTCATAAGAGCATGGAGCAAAAATAACTGTGCCAACGACAAACAGATGGAAAGCAAAACTAACCATAACTAACTCTAAATTAACCCGTCACTAACCCAGCTTCCACCTAGAAAAACCAAGGCTGCAGACCATGACAAATCATCAGGATGTAAACAAATGCAGATGACACAAGAAATGCAAAATGGCTGCCCTAATCAGGCAAGCTAACAAGTAGGTACAAAATGGCAAATAAACCAAAGATAAAATAGAAAGAACGCATGGTGAAAAAGAAGGGGAAAAGAGAGAGAAAACAACACTTTCTGAAAAGAAAGAGGAGGCAAGTAATGTCAACGAATAATGGGACAAAGGCTGGATACACGTAATCTGTGTACACAATACAACCCACTTAGCAGTGACAACAACATGGCAGGGCAACAGACGCTCACAAACTACCCCACACAAATAAAGAATGAGCAGTCTCATTAAACATTGAGACTACCCCCCTCACTCGTACATCGTAAATGAACGATATAACTCATGAAACAAAAGGGCATGCCAAGACAAAAAACTGTGAATGGCAAGAACCAGTAACTAGCCCAACCCCAAACCCTAACCTAGGGAGGCCACGAAATCACTAGTCTGCAGAACTAGAACAAACAAAACACTTTATTTTTTACATATATGATGAAACAAACAAGGATAAATTGGGAAAATAAAATAAAACACCCAATAAAAGGCAGGCTCCCTGATGAGGTCTAGCCTGATGTGAAAGCTACAGTAAACAGAACAAAAAAGACTGAAACGCCACGTACCTAACAAGGCTCAAAAAAGATGAAATAACAAAGAGGAAATAAACAAAGGCCCAACTACTGACAATGGCGTCAGAGCTTCAGCCTTGGAGATTTGAACTGGACTTTTATCCAAGTCGGTTACCCTGTGGTTACTAGCCATTTTGCAGCGACTCCCCAGAGTGAAGCAGTGTGCATATGTGCACACGATGTTCAGCATCATGGTGACACTTTCGGTACAACAGAAAATGCGTTTTCGTGCATATACCCTCAGATCACAATTTCAACTACATCATTGTTCTCAGCAAACTTTAACGGAAATCATGTCAAAAATCACCCCAAACCTTGGACTTGTCCTTTAACATGTGCAAACTTAGCGGCATTGTTTTCAATTTAGCATGCAATTTAATTGTCTTGCTATTTCAAGTGTATTCCTTGCATTGCATCAGGGTGTTAGCTCATTTCCTTATTGCATGCACCTGTAATGTGTTAACTGTTGATGCTGTTTTTGTTGAGTCAAGGTACATTTCTGTAACATCACACAGTTGTTTAGGATTATGTTGACTGGATTTGGCTTCAATCAAGTATGGATTGTTGGTCTGGTAGTCACACTTGGGAAATGAAGAGGCACCAGTTATATTTTGTATAACCTCAGGAAGGTTGCTGGTACCTGTGGAGAATTGCAATTGCATCTGTGTTGCATTTTGCATATATGTGGATTTAATGCAAATGGTTATATACCTGCCTTATTAGGGTTCTCACTGAGTGTGATTATGTTGGTTAGTTGTTATTCCATATCAGTCACAATTTCCAATTTTCTTGAGCGGTGCAATCTTACTTGTGCTTTTATAATTTAGATATATATATATATCTCTGTGTGCATATGTGTATATATATATGTCTATGACTGTGTGAAAACAAATGTAGGAAGACCTGGCTTTCTCAGCTTAAATATGGCAATACTGTCATTCTTTGGCTGCAATGCAATGGTCATTGTTCTGAGATGGTTTCTGTTTGTAAAGTTGGTCAAGCCTGCAGAACTACGTTGGGAAAATGGAATTGTTGTTGTTGTCCAAATTGGTTTTGTTTGGGTTCTACTTTGATGATTTGGGTTCTACTTTGATGATTTGTTAGTTCAACTCTCAGTAGCCCCCGAGTGCATTGTTGTTCTGCCTAGCTTCTGCTTGGATTGTTTATTAATTCAATTCTTAGTAGATCTAGCTTCAGAATGATCTTCTGTCATGTGTTCCAGCAATGCAGGTGTTGGTAGTCAATGCGTAGGGGGGACTGGAAAGGTTCTACTGATATATTTTTTTAGTTCAACTCTTGGTAGCCTTTGAATGTTACTGTTAACTCAGATCAAGCAGGGGCTGATGTAACCGAGTGCATCTGCACACTGTGTTTGTGTTGTTGTACTCTTTATGTCGCTCTGTTAGTGTTCTTTCATGTGTGGACGTCATTCACTCTTTTACATATATATGTTTTACATGTTGTTATTTTGAACATCACTAGAAGACATGGGAAAACAGCGCATGAGAAAGCGAGAGGCAATACCAATGGCCTCTCATAGATACCATCAACAAAAGAAATTAAATAAAACAGGAACCGCTGGCTGTGGCTCATTTGTTGTTGCTTACTTCCAACCAGCTACTTCCATCAACCGTTTACATCTAAAAAGGTATATATATTTATTAAACAAACTAGTAATTTACGCAATGCTGTAAATAGTGTAATGCAGTCACACACACACACACACACACACACACACACACACACACACACACACACACACACACACACACTGCTCTGACATTTGAATGGATTTATCTGTTCAGAAATGCTACTTTTAGATTTCAGTATGCAAAATCATCTACCAGATGTAAGAAGCTCATATTATTTACCAAGGACATGGCTGTTGTCATCCACAATCACCATAGCCTTCCATACCACACAGCATTCATATAACTGACTTAAATGTTCTCGTCTTTCACCCACAACCTTGCCACACACTTTCACCACTTTGTTCAGGACATTCTTGCTTTTCATATTCAAGCAACCAAACCAACACAGGAACGAAAATGTTAAAACTGATTCAATACAACTCCAGTAGAAAGTGTGTAAAACAGCAGCACTGACTTCAAGAGATCTTAGCTTCTGAAGGCAAAATATTCTTGGCTGGCAAAATATACTTGGCTGACATCTATTGTGAATAAAATCAGTGTTTTTGTTAAAATTCAGCTTGACCTATATATTTGTACTCAGCCACTTTCAACTTTCAAGCCATCAATAAAAAAAATTTGTTAAAATTCAGCTTATTCCTACTGGGCGATTCAGCGAAGCTGGTTTGCTAGAGTGAATGTGTTTTGTAATCTTTCACACAAGAAGTCACAAGAGGTTGCAGCACACTTCCAGGCCGATTTCTGAGTAGGCTGTGTATAACAGTGGAAGTTGAACCTAGAATCCCAAAACAATACAAAGGCCAATACTGTTGCAGTTGCAAAAACTACCGTGGAAAAGGGATGGAGGGTGGAAAAAAAGTGTCTTTGTGTCATGTTTTGGCTGACCAGAAGATTGTGAGTTTGCAGAAAACAAATGCATTTTGGGGCATCTTATTGGGCGATTCAGCAAAGCCGGTTTGCTAGAGTAAATGAACTTTGTAATCTTTAGCACAAGAAGTTGCGAGAGGTCGCAGCACACTTCTGGGCCGATTTCGGAGCAGGCGTTGCTTCACGCTGTGTATAACAGTGGAAGTTGAACCTAGAATTGCGAAGCAGTACAAATGCCAATACTGTTGCAGTTGCAAAAATTACCGTGGAAAGGGGATGGAGGGTGGAAAAAAAGTGTCTTTGCATCGTTTTTGGGCTGATCAGAAAATCGTGAGTTCGTAGAAAAAATGCGTTTTGGGGCATCCTAAAGCACAAGCAACAAGTTATTGCTTATTTCCAGACACATTATGACTACGTGCCTCCAAAAATGCCTTTAACGTTGGCAGTGTAAAATTCGCAAATTCACTGTCACCGCCTTCTATTGTAAAGAAAGTACGCACCGGAAGTAAAAGCAGCCAAGGGGCTTAAGCGATGCCGGGCAAAAGTCAAGGGAGTTAACAAGGGAGTTAACAACCCCGCCTGAATTGCCCAATAGCACGAGCAACAAGTTATTGCTTATTGCCACACACATTATGCTTACGGGCCTCCAAAAATGCCTTTAAAGTTGGCAGTGTAAAATTTGCAAATTCACTGTCACCACCTTCCACTGTGAAGAAAGTACGCACCAGAAGTAAAAGCAGCCAAGGGACTTAAGCGATGCCAGGCAAACGTCAAGGGAGTTAACAACCCCACCTGAATCGCCCAATAAAGGCAATATATATAATACTGGCTGACATCTTTCGTGAATAAAATCAGTGTTTTGGTTAAAATTCAGCTTGTTCCTATATATTCGTACCCTGCCAGTCTTTCCACTTTCAAGCCAATAATAAAGAGATCTGGAATGACATTTGGAGCTTTTCAGAAATCAATCAAATATTTTTTTGTTTTCTTTACATTCAAGGGAATTATCCTTGCACCATTCACTGAACTTTAGAACTTAGCAAAATGAACAGAATCTGAGTTGGAAAGATCTTCTATTGTAGAACTGTCACAGTATAATTTTTTTATGATTGGTATTGTGGCAGTGCCTGTGCAGTCATTTGTATAGAGTGTAAAAAGAATAGGAAATTGGACAGTGCCTTGTGGAGAGCCGGTGGAAACAGAAAGGGAAGACAAGAGTGCAGCTTGGTGGCAAACTCTTTGAGAATGGTTGACAAGAAAGTCAACAATTCAGAGAATCAGTCTTGGGTTAACGTCAAGTTTCAAAAGTTTGCTTGCCATGAGGTGTTGTTGTATGGTATCAAAGGCAGAAGAAAATCTATTGAAGAGAATTCGAACAAATGAACCTGGTTTTTCAAGGTGAGTATATATGCATTGTGTGAACGAGTGAGTGTTGCATCTTCAGTGCTTCTGTTGTGCTTGTATGTGAACTGGTATGGGTCTAAATGGGGCTTCCTGTGTTTCATGAGTTGGTGAAGGATGATACATTCAAAACATTTAGTGCAATAGATGTCAAAGCAATCAGATGATAATCATTTTATAACAAGAAGGATTTAATTTTTTGTTTTTTGGAACAGGATAGATTACAGAGGTTTTCCAAGTAAAGAGAACAAATATTCTTTCAGAGACAGACATCTATCCCCTCAAGAAAGGCGAAAGTATCTTGGATCCTTGCAGGCACAATGTTCCAAAAGACCTTGCTTGAAAATATTTTGGTCTCATAATCACAGCAATTCAGTCGACTGTCTTATTTATTGTTTTTGTTTTTGTTTCAATAACATCCAAGGCACTGCCACTGATTGTGGGCACCTATTAAATACACATTGCCTTAGGACTTGCAATGTTCTGATGGTGACAGAGCCCAGTCTTTGACAGGAAGAAGGTGTCCCCCAAATCATGTAGCTCATTGCAGCAATGCACACAGGGGGTTCTATCATTTAAACAATAATGAGTGCTCCAGAGCCAATATGCTTCTCTTTTGTTCCAACAACCAGACAGAAGACATTTATATAGCTTTGGCATAATCTAATTTCTTTCCAGGATAATATCCATCCCACTTACTTTGCCAGAGTTTGATGATAAAGGTTTTAGATCAAATAAAATAATGACTTGGTCTGAGATAGCATCACCACAGACATCCTTAGTACTAACTCTGCATTAATCTGCCACTCAAAATGCCAATGTGGCCAAAGACCCAAATACTGACTCACAGTCGTAACACAGAGCAACAAACAGTAGCACACACAGAGCACTGTAATAATATTACAATTCACACACACACACACACACACACACACACACACACACACACACACACACACACACACACACACACTAATAATCACCAAAGAAGTCGAGAGAGGTCTGGTGATTGGCTACCACCACAGAAGGCTCCTCTCCATTCAGGTGTTCAGTCCCCCGTACCTCTATGTCAATGCCAAACAAGCGGCGCACCTCACGGATGGTCATCACCACATAACTGAAAAGTAATCAGCTGAAAATGTAGCTTAAACAATCTTCAGTAAGAAACGATCAGTACTGAAAATGAACCAAACAACACACACAATTTTTTTTTAAATGGGCAGCACATAATAAATATAGCCCCCCCCTCCCCCCCCCCCACACACAACAGCAACATAAACATGGGTGGGAAAAAAAGGAAAAAAGGAGGCACTGTACATTAGTAATATTGTTGTATGTCATTTAAATATATATATATGGCAGTGCAAAATTCTTTTCTGATAATAAGGCTTCATAATTACACCAGCTTTTATAAAACATATTGTCACTGGAGAGGATCTTGGCATTATATTCTTTGTATCTCAGCTGAAGCTGTTTCTGAAATATATCCACACATGGTAAGGACATATTTCTTTTGCATTTAGTGTAGTGTTTTGCAAAGTGAATGATGCATCCAAACACCTCACCAGTCTTTACTGAGTTGTCAGAGTCTAAGCTAAACAAAACAAGATTTGGGGTAATCTGTACTTGGAAGGTTATGTTATACTTTGTGTTCAGTTTACTTTCCAGAATTTGCCAAAAACGTTTTATACAATGACACTCCCAAAAAATATGATCAATACTGTCTTTGTTGTCTTCACAAAAAGTACACTTGGAACAATTAACAATTCCCATTTTCATGAGGACTATGTTTGTGGCTAGGATTTGATGGACAATTCTTATCTAAAGCCACTTTAAAGGGCAAGTCCAAGGTTAGGGGTGAATTTTGACACGATTTCCGTTAAAGCTCGCTGAGAATGATGATGTAGGTGAAACTGTGATCTAAGGCTTATAAATGCATGAAAAAAATGGCATTTTCTGTCGTACTGTCGCCATGATGCCCAAATCACGTGACCATATGGCTACTATGTCATTCTGGGGAGTCGCTGCAAAATGGCCAACTTGAGCTCTGAAGACGAAACTGATACTTTGCCCGAGAGACCCACAAGGATACAGCCATATCAGTTATGAGCCTGTCAGGCAGGATTTTGAAACAGTACTGGGACATCGTGTCAGCTTCGAAGCAAATCCCATGTGGTATTCCATGAGGTTTGCGAAATCGCACACTGAAGTGCTCGCTACACAGATGGGCGTGATGCGGCGCAGCAAGAAAGTCAGCCTGTTTGAATTGTATAAACTTAATCCACTTTCGCCAGACTGACGTCACTTCCAGGGAAGCCTACAGAAAATCAAATCAATTAAAAACCCAATTAAACAAAAGATTTTTTTTATTTTTTTTCATTAAATCTGAAACTAGTAACTCATTTGTCAATCATTTTGATGGTCATTTTGCATACATAAAAACCTTGGACTTTTACTTAACTTGATATCTATATAAAAAATCTTTTGAAAACAACATTTCCTGGAGCTATCACAATTTAACTTTGCAATCCACTTGAAACAACCATTTGGCTCTACATTATTTTTCACTAATATGTTATAATACAATTTAGTACCTTTATGTGTGGCATAAATAGATTTTGATGCCACGTTCATATCTGATGCAACATTATGACTGACATGAACATTTGCTCCTTATATATATTTCTTAACTGGCAACACAAGACCATAGTATGAAACAAAATCAATACTGACATATTTTATTTTGATTTCTGCAAATGTCAATGGTATTCCAGTAGGCCCTAACAAATCTGCAATACAATGGAAATTTTTCTCAAATCAGTTTCTATAACATGTAACCATTTTGTTTCCAACTTTGATTCTTTCATGAGTTCATTGGAATTGCCAGGTTGTATCTTATTGGGCGGTTCAGGCAGGGTTGTTAACTCCCTTGACTTTTGCACGGCATCGCTCAAGTCCCTTGGCTGATTTTACTTCCGGTGTGTACCTTCTTCACTATGGAAGGTGGTGACAGTGAATTTGCGAATTTTACACTGCCAACTTTAAAGACATTTCTGGAGGCCCATAGTCAGAATGTGTCTGGCAACAAGCAGTGACTTGTTGCTCATGCTATAGGATGCCCCAAAACGCATTTTTTCCATGAACTCGCGATTTTCTGGTCACCCCAAAAAACAATGCAAAGACACTTTTTTCCACCCTCCATCCCCTTTCCCTGGTATTTTTTGCAACTGCAACAGTGGTGGCATTTGTACTGCTTCGCAATTCTAGGTTCAACTTCCACCGTTATACACAGCGTGAAGCAATGCCTACTCAGAAATCGGCCCGGACTTGACGTTGTGACCTCTTGCATGAAAGATTACAAAAGGCATTCACTCGTGCAAACCAGCTTCAATGAACCACCCAATAGTAAAATAATCTGTTGCATTGAAAACATTTTTCCAGAAGCTGTTATATTTTATTATTTCTGAGGCAAAATTCAGGCCCAGATATTTGAAATTATCTACAGAAGGATAATTTGCAGAAAAATAGTTTTCCATTTATTATTTGTGTTTTGGAGTTTCATGATCCAAGACAGTTTTAACAATAAAAGAAAAAAAATCAAGTCTGGCAGTCCCAATCTCCATCATTTATGTCTTTAACTACTGCTTTTCTACTAATTCTGTCTTGTTTTTGGTTCCAAATAAATGCAGAACATTATTCATAAAATCATACGGTGGATTTGGCAGTAAGATCCAAAGGCAAAGGTGCACAAGTTTAGATATCAGTGATTTTAGAACAGCAACTCTTCCAAGAGGGGTGATGAGCCTTTTCAGCCATATCATTGTAACCGAGTGTATTGTATACATGTTCTGGGCCATGACCCTATAACCTTTTCTTTCCGGTCCTTTTCCTTTTTGATTGGGTGGGGTTTTTATGGCCCAATTATCTAAGGTGTTAAAAGTTGTGTGCTGGGCCGGCAGCGTCCCTTTCCCCCCAGTGTCCCTGCAGAGGCAGGTTGTTTGTTTAACTGTTGTGGCCGGTGTTCATGTTTTCATCAGGGGAGAGCCTGTAAGTAGTTATTTTTCTATGGCTTGTCGTTCTGTTGTTTCTTATTGATGTAAATAATGTATGTTTATAATGTTACCATGTTCACAACATGCCTTGATTTTGGTTCTTGAATACGTGTGTAATTTCGGCGTTAGATTGCCGCCTGGTTGCAGCCGCTGTGGCGTCAGAGTACCTTGTTTGTGCGTTCATATCTTAAGCTTTTATGCCACAGGATGACCGATGTTTCCAAAATGTATGCAGCTAACCTTGGTTAGCTGATATGTAACTAGTATGTTATGCTGCCATTGTTGGATGTTCAGTTTGAGGGATGCCGATGCAAAGTTATCCTTCTTAAAGTATGGGTACTTTGCCAGTGCGGCATAACTTATTTGTTTAGTATCCTACCGATCTATGTTGCTACATGAAATCGGTGGTATATCATGGCTAACACTTTAAAGATGTTGACTTCATAGTTGTGGAATGTTCAGTTTACTAGTTCAATATGGTGTAGTACATAGGAGTGATTGTAAAAACTGTGAGACATGTTATTTCTGTTTTGATCCGGCTTTTGTATGGCCGAGTCTTGGGCGCGCAGACTTTCACTCTGCTTAGCTTGTAAGCCCTTTCCGGGTCTTTGTGCGTGTACCCGAACTGGCCGGTGATGCGCGTCAGTGGTGGTAATTGGGTCTTTGTCTCTGTTCACTGACCGAGCAGACAGGCGCAGCCATATCAGCAGTTTAGATTCTTGCTGCGCTACCCGCTTCCTGTAAGACGCTTGACGTTGTTCACAGCCGGATATGCTCTGCTAGTCTGTAACAGTAACATGCTGTAACGCTTTGAGTAACGAGGCTGGAGCCGGTCAGTTTATGACTGACTTCCTCCTGCTTACGGCATGGTCCCAAATGCCACCCGTGTCACTATCCATCTCGTTGTGTGCTTAAGTGGAACTGCTGTAACGATTATCTCACGCTTCCTGTTTAGTTAAGAATGAGCCTGGTAATCCACATTCTTCACTGTTACTTTATTGTATACTTCATTATACTGAGAGTTCATCAGTTAATTGACTGGCCGTCTCTTGTATACTCACCGTGACTCTGTGAGGTACAGGTTTTAAGTGTAAGTCAAGCACACGATTTATGTGCTTCGTTATTAATCATTTTGTCATGTATTATAGTAACCTTCAGGTAAACTACATGGTTACTGTATTATTTAGATAATTGCTGTTGCTTAGACTTTACATTTGCTTTCATGTTCTAAATGTTTTGTTTGCTTGTGTCTTTTCTAAAACAGACACTGTTTCCTGGTTGGTTGGTGTACAAATAAAAGTTATGTTATAGCAACCTCTGACTTGTGACTCTTCATCCATGCTTCCAACCTGCTTCCCTCAACTCCCCATCCCCACTCCCCTACATCTTAAATAACAATTTTACTTCTGATAGTTTTTCATCATAATTTAAGTGTTCACATTCCTTTAGATTGGTGGAAAACCAAACACCAAGAATTTGGAACTTATCAGGACTCCATATAATATTTAGATGAGGCATGTATTTCACTTTGCAATTAGTCTTGCTCCAAAGCCATAAAAATCAATCTATGTTAAAAAAAAAAAATCCAAATGGGGGCAGTCCCTGAAAACCTATCTATGCTTTAGAAACACACCAAAAATATAAAATACATTTACACTAAAAAAAAACTTCTTTAACAGGCATGCACACACACACACTTCTTACAAATGGTGTATGCATGAGACAGTGAGAGCATGTGTGTTCACAAGCACAGGTGTGTGTGTGTGTGTGTGTGTGTGTGTATGAGTGCGTGCATGCGTATTTTGTTACTGACAAGCAGCAATATTAAGAGTAAACTTTAAAAAATGTCTCTTGACATATATAAAATAACAGTGCATGAGTGCACTGTTTTGTTCATACATTGTTGTCTATGACGCTCATTGGATTTCTCCACTTTTATTTTAACCTCCTAAAATTAAGTTCAATCACCATGAAAAAGAAATTCAGTTTATGCATAATTCTGATGGGGTGTTATATTTCAACATATGCACACATATATAATAATGTTACTATTATTATATGATTAATAACTTGGATTACTGTATCAAAGGGTTGATTGTTTCCCTTATAACCAAGCAACATTGTCTTCATGGTTAACTTCAGTTTGATCTCAAACTTAAGATAAACTGCGCAGTTCTTTTCATGTTACCTTGGGGAGGAATCAGTGGTGGAATCTCATCAGGGGGCTACCACTGTTGTGATCAGCGTGCAGGGTTTTTCCCTTTTCGCAGGCAGGGGGTCGGGCTACATCCATGTAGGCCTATCCTTGTGCGATGTAATTGAGGCTTCTTTCTTTCTTATGACTTATCCATGATTTACCACAACTCAACTGGCCCATTGGCACTATTATTAAGTAATAGGGCACAAGTCTTTACATTGGCTGCCCCTTCTTTTCCACCATCATTTCCTCTTTTTTTTTTTGTCTTCAGCTTCTTCAGCTATATATGCCCGCCTGACTGCCTTGAGTTCAGTTGAATTATATCATTCACATAGGTAGATAACCTAACTAAACACTGCTTCTTCAATCCTGCTGTACTATTACTACTAATTCCTTGTTTTCAAAGACATCGCTTAAGGCTGTCACAAGTCTAGTTTTAAAAAACAAAGCATGTCACAACACTGTCTACTGTGTCAGGCATGGACTTCTTGCCTGAAACCAGGGAAAGTAACACCAAATTGATTTAAAAATAGCATCATGGTAAATGGCCTATTGTAATATCAGAATGTGATCAAGCGACAAAAATCTAATTTTTCAAGGATGCACAATCTGTTTGTACTATGTGTCACTGTCAGTAACACTAACAGTAACTGTGTCACCAACTGTTCTGCAATAACAAACTGGTGATTAGCAAGCTGCCCAGTCTGTTCCACAATAATCATGATAATGGTGATTGGCCTCAGAATCAAAGCACAGGTGATAAACTGAGAATTCCTAAGGAGGTAGCTCAATTCAGAAACTGGAGCTCATCCTGCATCTATTAAATATATGGTTTTTTCTTCAGTGCTGGTCCTAGATAGGGAGAATCTGAGGTCAAAACTGAAATAGCTTACAGCTTATCCCAGTTAGGCTTGTTGTGTTCCACATACATCCTATTTTAAGGCACAATTAAAAGAAAAGCAGTTAGGACCCTGACTGCAAGTTATGGTGGCTTTGAACATGTCCAAGTGGAGAGCATAACAGTTAACACATGCTTTGGTGTGACACAGAACTATCATTATGTAATATTAAGAACAAGAACCTTATTATTTCATAGAAAGGTACTGAATAACAATCATTAGGAGTAACTAAGTGCAATTTTTAAGAGGGTTCATCCACCTGAGAGCAGAACAGCCTACCCGCAAAACTGTGACACCAAAACATTCATGACATGGACAGAAAAGTTTTTCCTTCAAGATCAAACACCATGGATCATGAACAAGTATTTATTCTTGTTAGTTGTTGATGCTGTGGACATATTTCAAAGTAATATTTGACCGCTTCCTCAACTTCAGATGTTCTTTGAATTGTAACGTATGTTTCATGTGACTTGTATGTTTCGCATGACATTCAATAATCACTCAGACTGGAAACTGTTAAAAGCATGTATTTAAAAAAAATTGTTTTCAGAGTATTTATACACATTACATGTATGTAAGCATTTGTTTTGAGTTTGAGAAGTTTTGCTTATGTAAAAAAAGAAAAAGAAAAAAGAAGTGATGAGTAGTACTACTACTAGTAATGTTTACATGAATTGACTGAAACCTAACATGAACATTTAATCAATCATCTGTTCTCATGCAAAACAATGACAACTTCAAGCAACTTTTATTCTGTAAAAAAAACAAAAACAGGTGCATTCGACACCGGTCTGTAGTGTCTTAGTTTTGTAAGCTGATCAGCAGACACACAAGGGATGTCATCAGTTGCAGGAAACGAGAAGCTGCTCTGATTTTCACGAAGGAACTTTATCTGCACTTCTCCAGATGAAGCTTTGCAGTCTACAACCTAGATTTAACAGAGCCAACAAGCGAAATCACAGCACAAGTTGCAGTCTACAACACATCACGTTCAGAGACAGCAATCAAAGTTGGAAGAAATGGAAAAACAAGATGTAGTAAACTAGTACACACACACACACACACACACATATATATATATATAGTATGTTGCCTCAGACCCCTGTCTTTTTCATGAATGCTAATGCACCCCCCACCCACCCCAGGAACCAAACAAAAACAAAACAAAAAACATGAAGAAGAAAAAAACAAAAACAAAAAACAAAAACAAACAAAAAACAAGTACAGTTCTACTCAGTTTATTGATATTATTATGTTGAATTCTTAAATTAGTAACGTTTACTAAAAAATGAACAAAACAAAAACAAAAAACTCTGCTAGCACACCATGTCAAAACAGGACAATTGTTTCAACAATAAAAATTCCATACAAAAACTCTGCAAGCACACCATGTCACATGTGACGTATGTTATTTACATTAAGTTCTATCATTTCTAGTCCGACAGAAGATGGCAAAGTTAAATCAAAAGAATCTCAAAGTTACATCATCATTAATACTATAGCACAATCTCAGTTACACACAGAAATCAAAATGAAGTAGGGAAGATTTCTTTAATGCACTTTTTGCGACATGATGATAATGTTTACATGTACAACACACATTCTGTGCGACAGAATCAACTTCTGTCTGGTTCCATGTCGCCAGAAACGAACATTATATTTTGACCAATTCTTTTCTCCTTGTTCATGGACTGAGAAATAATTTGAAATGACTGCAACCATTATTAAACATATTTGTTTTTGATCCTACGTATGCCTACTTTTTGGTAATTGTGGTTCCTAACCATGAAATAATGATTCAGCAAGAAACAGCATCTCTCTTTCATGTGACGAAACAGAGATGAACCTGCAAGAGAGTGCATCAAACACACTGAACACTGTATTTATAAATAAAGAGTGCTAAGTTGTATAAAATACTAGTCTGAAATGACCAAGTAACTATAACTGCTTGGAATTTTACCTACCTGCATCATTGGTAGCTTCCAAACTGGCCAAAATCGTGTGCTAGCAGACAACAATGACAGCCAGTCAACACATGTTTCTCCTGTGTCACAGTATGACACAGTGGTAAAAGTGCCCAATCACAAATTCCTTTTTTATCATGTGACACAACGTCATCAATGTGTGTGTAGGTGCCCATGGCCATGGTACATTTGAAAATTGCGGTTAGAAGATGTTTTTCCTTTGTTGGATTTGTTTTGCAAATTTTTGTTGTTGCCATAATGGACGTTTCACCCATGACGCAAAATGTTCATTGCACTTTTATTGCATTTTAGGAAATAATACAGCAACTTCGGTGTTCAGATCTTGGCAGCAGTGTTTTCCCCGGTTTGCATTTTTGATCTTGTGCAAGTTGTAAGTGAACGCGTGTTTCATGACGTGACGTCATGAAACGTGCGTTATGCTCACTTTCAACCATCATTGTTGTACGCAGACATACTCGTCAGTCCTGAAATTAGCTTTCTGGTGCTTTTGCATGTTGCAACTTTGCAAACAAATTAGATATGTCTGAATATTTTCGTCTGGTATGAAGTAGCTTTGAATACAAGCAGTAGGGTATTGTCATTCCCATTTTTGGCCGCCATTTTTGTGTGACATGGGAATATATTTTGCTAATAAAAAAATTCCCCACCGCATTGCTCCCATTCCTTCTTGGGTGTATAACAAAGGGAATTTTCTCCATTTGGCGTGAAAAAAAAAGAAACTGATTTAAAACAAAACTGTTGCAACGTGAGTCACTACCATTACCAATTCAGACCAGCACTGAAGAAGAACCCATATAAATATATATAACTTTATAATGTTGTATCCACTTTCACAAGTTTCAGCAGCCTTACTAAAAGATTTTTAGCAAATTCCTGCTTCGCTTAAAACATATTTTAGATTCTTTTACATGTGGGACCTGAATATTTTAAAACTCATCAGAAACTTAGAGGTAATCGAGTGAAGGACTGCATACGAGAGCTCAGGAGCTGTGTGAAAGCTGCAGTGGCCGTCCTGGGCTTTCCGTCCTAACGAGCCTTATGGCTTCTGTGGACTTAAAGTTAAACCAATATTGGACCATGCTCCCCCATTGGTCTCAACTTGTCCCTAATATGTCAACCAACATCCAAGGACATTAAGCAACACAATAGCAGCAGCAGGACTGCATACTGGAGCCAGTCAAACAGCTAATACTGGTTTGAGGGAGAGAGAGGGGGGCAAAAAGATTCCTGGTTGGGGCAGGGTGAAGGAACATTTTCAGTTCAACAGAGTCAACTCTTGCAGTTGCACATATCCATCACTGACTGTCTTATCTTTAGGTGTACAGCATACCCAAATTGTATAATTTTTTTACAATTTTAAGCTAAACTGTGTCTGGCAGTGGCATGTTAAAAGATTCCATGTTGATATTTTGATAACAATTTTTTTTTTATAAACAACTGGTGATCATATGAAACACACCCACCCGTACAAAAAGAATAATCTTGACCATAATATTAAATATACACTAAAATATGACTTAGCATTCAAACAGCTATAATAATTAATATAGTAGAAAAAAGCAAGAAAAAAAGCCTAAAACTGACATGATAGATATCATACACACACACACATACGTGCTCATGCACACGCACTCACACTGCAAAACAGCTCAGTAAAAATAATCAGAATGATGTATCGTGATTGAATTTCAAGTGCCCTACTGCTACTTAGTGCTACTGCTAGCGCTACTCCCAATGGAAGTTGGAGAGAGAGAGAGGTGGCGGAGCAGGATTCGAGGAAAGCGCCCCTAAGTCTTGAAGCACGTTAAAGTTTGGGTTAGAATAAGGGCGATTTCACTGGTCAAGACACGGTAAAAAATGATGACGAGGAGAAGATGAACAAGAAGAAAGTTCTTACCGATAGTTTTCAACATCGCCTGGACGCCACAAAGAAAGGATAATAACAAATACTGCTGCTATATTCACACTGAGATAATACAAAGACATCTTCGCGTAATATCTGAAAGTGCTACTAAGTTCATAAAGAAGTGGCAAGATCAGTAGGATTGCCACGAAGCACCACTGAAAGTCTAACGCCATAATCATTTCTCATACTGGATCGCAGCCAGTGGTTAGGGGTCACAGGTGCTCATTTGTCTTTTAACCCAAAAGTACCCAAACAATATCGAAAAACCACAAACGAACGAAACCACTGATCTTCAAACAGTTGTCAACCGAGCTGTTGACGCTAACAATTATTTGACTTTGTGTGTACATCGCTGAGGGCGGTGGGGGGGGGGGGGGGGGAACTATTTGGTGTATATTAAGGTCAACATTATTCTTTTTAAGAGTGCTGCGTGTATTGACCTCAGGTTTGTTTCGTCAGTCACTGAATCGGGTTACCTTGTGCTATATATTTTATGTACCCAATGCCGTTTATCATCTAGAAGGTTTCTGAAGGAATTTAGTGTTCCCGCTTGTTGGGTGGCTAGTTGTTCCAATATAACTCTGTTAGTATGTCTCTCTCTCTCTCTCTCTCTCTCTCTCTCTCTCTCTCTCTCTCTCTCTCTCTCTCTCTCTCTCTCTCTCTCTCTCTCTCTCTATATATATATATATATATATAAGTGCATACTAGTAAAAACTGGGGTTGTCTCATTCTTGCGTAGCGGCCGGTTTGAAAGGGTGTCCTCCCCGACCGTGACTATGATGTTCAGCAGTCCAGGCCGGCCGCCGGCACTGACTGAAATTCTTTCACTAAACAAGGAACAGTTTCAGGACTCATAAAAAAACATGCATAACTTGATTTTAAAAGTTTTAATCATATAACCTCTTGCTCTTCTGTATCCCAGGCTTGGTAATTGTTAGTACCACTTAGTCTTTGTTCCCGTGGGTCGTCCAGGTTGTTCCGCGGTGTCATGCATACAATGACGCCCTAAAATCAGTGGCCGTCTAAATAGATTTAAAAAGTGGTGCCATAATTAGTTGTAGTACTGAATGTAATCTGTGATGATGCCTGCTATTTTACTTGCATGCGTTAATTAGCGGCTCAGTCGAAAGACGTCACGCACTAAAAATATGAGGCCGAGTCGCTTACGGTAACTTGCCTGGCATGCGACGGCGTGTAAATGCAGTACATAAACTCCACCAGAGGTACATCTTTATTACATCCTCAAATACGGTGCGGGAGTTCGTTTACCTTGTATTTACAAACATGCCACGTGGTGATAGTTCAGGGCTCCGGCATTAGCAACTGCTTTAAAGGACTCCCTGGGACTCCGGTGCTACTTACGTTTAGCCCGGAGTAACTTGAGTAAACATGGTGCTTAACATCCACAGAAACCACAAGGCTTATTAGGGACGGGAAGAATGGGGGAGGGGGTATGGAGGTGGGGGAAGAGGGAGATTATATACCTATCGCTACTCTGTCACCACCAGAATGACTCCTGCATTAAGATGGGCAGTGATGAGAGCCACTTTTAATGTTTCATTAATTGTGAGGGACAAAGTCACAAGACACAAGACAGTGTCCACAACTTTTGAAGAGAACGGAGAGCCGAAGCGGATTCGAATCGGATTAGCCCGGAGAGTTCCCTGGCAGTTTTATCTAGGGGACAAGTCTAATATGAAACACCAGCTGTGCAGAAGTATTATGTTTTGAGTATGATGTCCTTTGTATTTTCTACAACTTCGTTCTGGGTTCAGTTCTCGTGCAGGCTATGTCACTTGTAATTGTACACTTTCAGGTTTGTTGACTCATTATAGCTATAACAGGTTTATTCAAAGGCCTATTCTCGTAGTTCTCCATGTCAGTATTACTCTGGTGGTTGGCAGCCCTGCCAACTCAGTATAGACGTGTTTTAGTTGCAGTATGAAAAGTATTTGTAAGTAGCATAGTAAGAAAGCAAAATATATGGCACTTTCAAACACAAGACCATTACTGGCAAAATATTTGTCTGAAACAAGTTAGAGTAGTTACACTCTGAATCTGTGGAACTGATTAAAACCAAACAGAGAATGAAGGGAGAAGGTCTTCATCAGTCTTTACTGCAAATGGAGAACAGGGTAATGCAAATAGCTACGCGTGATTCCGTAATCGAAGATCATAAAGGTACTGTACTTTAATTATCAGTCTTGTCACCAGAAAGCCAGTGATATTTACGAAATGATCCTCGATGACGGCATTGACATTCTTGTAATGACAGAAACATGGTTATAATTATATGCAAAGGGAGACGAAGCCTGTATTGCTGAAATGACTCGCCTCAGTCACTCGAGGTTACGCGCTACGATCGTTCCCTCGCACAGGTTCAAGGGGCGAAGGTATTGCCTTCATTCTTCGCGGGACGGTTTCTGTGACAGTACATCTTTCAAACGCTTGTCCTTTCACTGAGTCTTTTGAGACTGTCGAGCTTCATATCAGGTACTTTTCCGTATCGGTTGTGTGCCCGCTGTACAGACCCCATCCCAGCAGGAAGAACTTACAAACTCTCCAATCAGTTGTTTCTCCAGGAGTTCCCCGAATTTCTCACACAGTTTGCAGGTTCCCACAGTGACTGCTTGGCGATTTGAACTTTCATTACGATGACTGCGAATCACCAGTGGATCACCTCAAGACTATGCTCAGTGACCACGGTTTGACACAACTCAGTCGCTGACGTTCCTGTAGTTCTCTCAGATGTGAGTTGTCTCGTGCTGGAGCGACTGATAGGACGTGTGTGTGTGTGTGTGTGTGTGTGTGTGTGTGTGTGTGTGTGTGTGTGTGTGTGTGTGTGTGTGTGTGTGTGTGTGTGTGTGTGTGTGTGTGTGTGTGTGTGTGTGTGTGTAAATTACTAGTTTGTTTAATATGTAACTTCTGTATTTTCAGTAACTGTTCTTTGAGTTCTAAAACATGTTATTGTTTACTGTGGTGCGGTTAATGTTCTGAGCCACGTTTTAATTTCTCGAATGAAATAATAAAACAGTCTTGAATCTTGATATACCTGGCCTCAGTCTCCGACCACAAGAGCCTCCTATGTCAGTTGACGATATCACAGCACCAAGCAAAGCAAAGCGTACTGTCACATCTCGAAACACCAAGGCTGTCTCTTCCTGATTTCCAGGCGGACGTCAAGCGTTTCGCAGATGGACCCATCCACAGGCCCCACGCGGTCGCCGATCTCAACCAACCAGAGACGCGAAATGCTGCTATTTTTAGCGCGGATTTTTGTCTCACACACTGGTATCACAAACAACGGCTCGGCACACACTGACTCTGCAGTTTTGTCGTTTTTGGTTCAATCGCCCTAACACAGCAAAATGGTTGTATGGGTGCCTGATGAGTTGATGCTTAATGTCCTCAGATGTCATTTGACATATTAGGGACAAGTTGTGACCAATGCCGAAGCACGGTTCAATAAAATCCACATACGTAAGGTGTATGCGTGTTTAGCTGTAACCTGCCACCTGCACTTTTTGGCAGAATGACCGGGATTTTTTACGTGCTACTGTGGTAACACGGGGGTGGAACGGATACCGAAATAAGAGTCAGCACAGAAAGTCGACCCTGGAGAAGAAAATTCTCCCGCCGTTCCAGCAGGGATTCGAACCCGCGACCTTTCAATCACGAGTCCGGTGCTCTAACCACTGAGCTATCCCCGCCCCCTAAATATGTATGGGTGCCTACAGGGTAATCGACTTAAAACAATTTACAGTTCGAATCTCTACGGATAAAGCTCCGACATCACTGACAAAATCTGGGATTTGTTCTATCTTCTTTTTCTTCTTCTGTCACTCTCCTTTGTTTCTTTCTTTCTTTCTTTCTCTGTTTCGCCTTGTCAGATTCATGGCGTTTTCAGTCCGTTTTAGTTGGACAACCCCTGCCTTCACAATAATAATAAATAGTACTAAAATATAACTTTTAGGCCAATATATAATAATAATAATACATACATTTTCTATAGCGCTATTCCCCGCTGAGCAAGCTCAACGCGCTTGTTCACATACATGTACATAATATATTACATTTACATTTACTAACATATCATATACAAACAATCTCATAATACATACTTAATAAATTACACTAATATAAAACAAATACTCGTAAAATGGCACATAAAAAACTGCTATAAAACATAGAGACGTTACCATAATTTAAAACAGGTACATAATTATAAAGCTGTGTTCTAAGTAAGTATTATTATTACTATGCTAAACACACACACACACACACACACACACACACACACACACACACACACACACACACACACACACACACACACCACACACACACACACACACACACACACACACACACACACTGACACACACACACACACACACCACAACGAGGAGGGAAAGACAAATTATAGTGTTGCTGGCGACGGAGTGACAAAACGTGCAGCGAGTGGACCTTTCGGCGGAGTGATAAAACATGCAAGCAGTGCATCAAATTTGACACATTTTGTCACCTTAGTTGATCAGACCAAAACCTTAGTGACAAAACATGCCGTAGTGACAAAACGTGCCGCAACAGGCCCTTCTCACAATTAAGCCCTCTTGCCGGCCGCCGTTTGTGATACGTACTCCCGATAACAGCGGGAAAGGGGCGGGGCTGTGGATGCTACAGTCAGTGTCCCGACAGAGACCTTATGGATAGCTACAGTGCAGGTTTTAGTGCAGCCATGGACCGCCACGCCCCTGCGGTCACACGCTGCGTCATCCACCACCGCTCAGCCCCGTGGTTGACTGATGAGAGAGGGGACGCAGAGGAAGACGACAGGCAAAGCGTCACTGGGGTCAAATCGCCTGACTGTCCACAGGAAAATCTTCGTCAAGGAGTGGGCCACCGTGAAGAGATGCAGGCGGGACGCCAGGAAACTTAATTCATTACAGGAGCAAGGTACATCTGCTCTACCACTAAGCAGCTTTTGTTGTGTCTGACGAACTGCTCGGCAAAGCAAAGACTACCTCTCTGCCATCGAACATTCCCGTTTCAGCGACCTGCCACAGAGTTTTTGTGACTCAGTTTTTCGTCATCAAGATCAAGCGGATCCGTGAAGACCTTGACTCTTGTCCCCATGACCCACCATCATTTTTTGAGTTCGATGTACCTCAGTTGCCCATGTCTGAACATGTGACAAAAAAGCTGATCTGTAGACTAATTTCTCAGTCACCAACGAAAAGTTGTACCCTCCACCCCATCCCCACTAATCTGACTAAGCAGTGTCCTGCATGACCTAGTCCCCCTTGTCACAAAGATTGTCAGTGTTTCTTCCTCCACCGGCACTGTCCCGTCTGGATTAAAGCAGGCTCTCGTGACACCCATACTGAAGAAACCGGGCCTTGATGCTCAGACCAGTCTCAAATCTCCTCATTCGTTTCGAAGATACTAGAGAGGGTAGTTCTTCAACTGCAGTCTCGCAAACAGCTTACTCGAAATTTGACAGTCTGCGTACAGAAAATATCACAGTACCGAAACTGTTGTTTTGACTGTACTAGAAGCCTTCTTACAAAGTCTGATCTCAAACTGTTGGATCTGAGTGCTACTTTTTAACACCCTTGACCATGCCATCCTGTGAAGACGACTTGAGAGCACTTTTGAATCTCGGGAGAAGCACTGTCTGGGTTTGAGTCATACCAAGTGATAGGACGCAGTCTGTTATGGTTGACAGTTGATGTCCACACCAGTAGCCCTTGTCTTTGGTGTTCCTCAGGGATCGGTCCTCGGACCTGTATTATTCACCCTGTACTCACAACCCCTGTCTGGTGTCAGATCATGTCACAGCTGTGACTATCACAAGTACGCTGATGACACAGAAATCCGGCTCAGACAGTGCACCACCTAGCGATTTTACTTCTGCTCAGTCCAATATTCAATCCCTGTATAAGCGATACTTTGTCACGGGTGCAAGGCAACAAACTGAAGTTTAACCCTTACGCACTAGAACTGAAAAGGACGCACTAAACGCACGTCTAGAGTGTCCCACGGGTCGCACTAAAATATGCCTGAACACCTTTGGGGCCATTTTTTCCAGAGTCTAACACTTTCATGCATCCTTCATGGATCGATAGGTCAAACATAGAGTATTCGTACTTGGAGTTACGGCTTTTCTATGTTGAAAGTACTCTCAAACTTCCTAAAATCAGGCATTTAAAAAACAAAACAAAAAAACAACAGCACGCCTCAACACCCCTTCTTCCCGTCCCTTATGGTTTTTGTGGACGACGTTAAGCATCATGTTTACTGCTGTTTCACCACCATGTGCCGGTGGTCAATGATGAGTTACTCTGGTAGCGAAATACGTGTTTGACCTAGGCAACCAGCATAATAATGGTCCCCACCAGGATCAGATTTTTGACAACCCGTCTGCCCCGTCTGTTTAACACTGTGACTGAACCCGCCAAAAATCTGCTCAAGTTGGGGAGGGCTGATGCACCCAGTAGGCTCTTTACAAAGGGCGTAGGTCTCTCTCTCCATTTCTTCTTCTTCTTTTTTCATCGTCCCGTTTACTCTGTTTACGGTTTTCCGGATCTAAGCATAACGCCACAACAATTACTTTGCCTTCTTTTCTTTTTTCCTTTTCCTACACTTCGACCACAAGCAAATTATAGCGGTGTGGTATCAGTGCTATCATAGCATGGATACCGCACCGCATATAATTTGCTTGCACACACTGTCTCGCGGTCACGGGCAAGAACAGTACAGGCAAGAACAGTACTGAAAAACTTCAACAGATAATCGCCCTTCAGTTCTGGTCATTCACATCCGCAACTGCACAAGTTGAGTAAAGCCAGACATTAGCTATCAGCACCTGGCGGGCGTTTTAACTACTTCGGCGGCGGACTGCTTCGCCGGTACGGGTCAGATCCATTAATAGCTCGTCTTTGAATTATTGAGATAAGTGCAGCTTAATTCTTCGTTGTGCGTTAATGTATAGTACCCGCTGGGATGAATACAGTACTAATATTGTTATTCCTGCAACTGAAGTATCGACTAAGCTTTCGGTCAAAGAGACGGTCGGACTGACTTGAAATTACTCGGACATTTTATACGCCATTTTAGATC
>OY757551.1:13925833-13930833 GCA_963584105.1 Alviniconcha strummeri
CACAACTTGTCCCTAATATGTCTCATGACATCTGAGGACATTAAGCATCAATTCATCATCAACTATTATATACTGGGAGTTCATCAGTTAATTGATTGGCCGTCTCTTGTATACTCACCGCGACACTGTGAGATATGGGTTTTAAGTGTAAGTCAAGCACACGATTTATGTGCTTGATTATTAATCATTTTGTCATGTATTATAGTAACCCACAGGTAAACTACATGGTTACTGTATTTATTAGATTAGTAATTGCTGTTGTTTAGACTTTACATTTGCTTTCATGTTCTAAATGTTTTGTTTGCTTGTGTCTTTTCCAATACAGACACTGTTTCCTGGTTGGTTGGTGTACAAATAAAAGTTATGTTATAGCAACCTCTGACTTGTGGCTCTTCATTCATGCTTCCAACCTGTTTCCCTCAACTCCCTACCCCACTCCCCTACATATGTAAACACACACACACACACACACACACACACACACACACACACACACACACACACACACACACACACACACACACACACGCTGATGCAGAAACTGGGTATTGATATTAGGTGGGGCGGAAATACTGTGAGAAGAGGAAGGTTTTCAGTTTGGCTTTAAAAGATGACAGGGCCGAGCAGTGTCACGTAACAAAATCAGAGAGTTTACATGGCATGGCAACCCCCCCCCCCCCCCCCCCCCCCCACTTCCCACACCTCCTTTCCTTCCTTTTTTAAACATCAGACCGAGGAACGAGCCTTAGAACGTTTCGTCCAAACAGGTGGGATAGATCAAACTAGAAAGGTATTGAAAACAACCGGTTTCATTTCAAGATGCCCGATGGATTTTATTTTGAATATTCTAACGGACTTTCATGAGGGACTGCAAGCCCCGAACAGAACACCTGCACGTGTTGCCACCTGGGCAACAAGACATCAAGGAGACCAGGGGTAGGGGTGCATCCCATAAAAGCGGGTTTCACACCTTTTTTTAAAAGCGGAAGTCTGAAAACATTAGGACCGAGAAAAGTTTGCACCTGGCTGAAAAACGGAATGGTTATATTCAAAAAAGGAAGGAAAGCAAAAGCAGTTTAACCAGTTTTATACCCTGAAAGTCCCCGGCCATTTCATTTCTTTTACCCTTTGGGCAAAACGTGCTTTGGGAAGGCTGGCTCCTCCAAAGCAGAGGTTACGTAATTATAACCACAGTGGACATCATTAGGGACATTTATCGGGCGGTTCGTTCCATTCAAATGTCGCCCTCGACCGGCAGTGCTGTAGCAGACTGAGACAGACCAGTTGCCTACTCACACCACACGCAGTGAAGACGGGGATGAAGACCCAGGATAGCATCAAGATGAACGGAATGGCCTGACGACAAGAAGGCAAGGCTGTTTAGTCTGTTAGCCCTCTGTGTGTGCGTGTGTGCGCGTGCGTGCGTGCGTGTGTGGTGGAGAGGGATGGCGGTGATAATCAACGTCAACAAAGCAACAAAACATTTCACAACGCAAATGAAAATATTAAAACACAAAACAAAACAAAATCAAACTGTAACCATGAAAAACAATTTCACACGTGGAAGTAAAATGTTGAGTCAGTAATGTTTTATTTTGCTAACGTTACAAATTTGGATAAAGCTAGATTCGCTTTTTTTTCCCCTTAGGGGCGGTTGAAGAATGTTCGCATGGAACTCTTTCCTTTTTTTCTCTTTCTTTTTCCTTTTTACAAGCGCACATTTTGTAAGCGGATATAATTCACCTCAAACAATGCCGCCGTACATATCGTACTTTTTTTTTCTTTCAGTCTTTGCAAATTTTGGTGACCGTTTAATTCAGTTATCTGGCTGTTTATGATTACCACAAAGATGTGCTGCAAAAGGTTTTCCAGGTGCGATCAGTGATTTTGCTGTGATCCAGGTTTGCAGGTCATCCATTATCAATTAATCCATTATTGCCTGCGTCGTCCACCCCTCACCCTCTCCCCTCCCCGCCCGCACCCCGCCCCGACCTGCTGCAGAGAGTTAACAATAGACCCTACTAGCGCTAACCAGCGGAAGGTGATGAAGATAACGCACATGCCACTCAAAGATCATTCCACCAATTCCAGAGGCTGCCGCAGTGCCGGAAAGGCCAACAAATAAAGGTGCTCCGATATTGCTGGCGAAAATGGAAGCTCCGATCTGTCGAAATCGGTATAGCACTAACAAACAGTCGTGTTTATGTGTGGATCACACGCAGGCACGCACACACACACACACACACACACACCACACACACACACACCTGAAATAAGGCCATGGTTTTGCCGGCCAGAAAGTAACCTGACAACTGAACAGACTAATTTGCCTAGTCATTACCGGAAAGAAGGTCATGGTTTTGCCGGCCAGAAAGTAACCCCTGGCATCGCTGCTCTTTCCGTGCGCGCGCACAGTGGCCTGAAACAAACACACATTGAATTCCATGTCGGACAGATAAACACACACCAAACTTCCTGCAACAGGCAGCAGCTTAAAACGCAGACAGACACGTCGACTTGCATGTCACAGGCAGCGGCTAACACACACACACACACACACACACACACACACACACACACACACACACACACACACACACACACACACACACAGAGAGAGAGAGAGAGAGAGAGAGAGAGAGAGAGAGAGAGAGAGAGAGAGAGAGAGAATTCCACGTGGTTCCATGTGGTTTATTTCCACAATGACTTAAACACAAGCACACATGTCGAATTCTATATGTGAGCAAGTGCTCTTTGTACGTTTTAACAATAATCCCGCCCCCGCTTAACGGATCAATGCAATTTCATTACTGTAACTTTAGTAACCCGGGAACCGGAGCAGACGGACGCTTTTGTTTTGAAGCGCGGCGTGTGGCGTAACGCCACATGGCCTTCACACAGCCGCCCGGCGATAGCCGCCAGTGCGCGCCCTTTTTTCAAATCTGTTTTTCTCCCTTAACATTTTGACCGCTTGTTTGTTTACCTACTCTTTGTATATCTAGTCCTTTTTATGCACTAAGCTATGTATAATATAATTTGGCATCTTAGAATGTTTATTTAACGTTTATTCAGACGCCGGATCGAGCTTAATTAGTAGCCGATGCCTCTCTAGGTCCATTCATCTTTTATAGCCGTCGTCTGCATGGCGCGCTTTGTTTAGTACTAGTAAATGGTAGTGAAATGTTGTTTTGATTCGATTAAACGTAATTCTGTGTCGATCAATGCGTTGTCGTATAGTATTTTGCTTAGCTGACTTCATGTTTAGTGTTTATTTTGGGTTGAAATTAACTTATTAAGTATTGTGTACTGTAGAAGCTAAGCTGTATTCATAGACTACTTAATCTCACTATCAGCGCTGCTGCGACTAAGGTTACGCGCCCCAAGCGAAAGTCCGCACCGATTGTTTTAATGCTAGTCTTTGAGTTTGTCTTGCTTCTCTTACAGAGCGTTGTATTGTAATTGTTATGTACCATTTTAACCGTGGGAGCGTGCTCCTTTATTCCGATGTAAGTTTTAGTGACGTTTATATTTTGTACATTGTGTTAGTTGTGATTTAGTTGTACGAATCTGTATAAAGACAGGCGCAAGCCACGCTTCCCACTCTTGTTGTAAATAAAATAAGTCATGTGTGTACATTTTGTTTATACGGTTTAAAAGAGTGTAACTGTAGCTTTTATTGATGTTTTTGATGTTTTAATTAGTTTAGTTATTGTAGAGGAAAGTGTATTTGTGCGGGCCAGGGAAAGACAATTGTCAGCCATTTTGTGGTCCAGAGGGGCGATTTTACTGTAGCGATAGCGTGTGTTCCCTGTGGCCCGCGTCGTTCTCTTATCTATGCGTGAGCGTGAGGATTTTGTGTGTGTGCTGAAAACTGTCTGCGGCTGAACAAGTAAAAACCCGATTGCTGCTATTCGCCTGCTGTGGTCTCCACTTTATTGACTCCGCTGCCTGTGTCTTGTCCTTTGACCACGCCACACCATTACAACTTTGGCGCTGCGAGCAGGATGAGCGGAGCTACCCGAGACCACAGCAGGTTGAGTGACCACGGCCCCAGACCGCAGCAGACAACCCTGATGATGATGGCCAGCCACCAACACCACCGACGCCGGGTACCACAACTGACGACCCGGCTAGCCACCAGCACCACCGACGACCCCGGCTAGCCACCAGCACCACCGACGACCCCGGCTAGCCACCAACACCACCGATGTTGCGGTACCACAACTGACGACCCCGGCTAGCCACCAGCACCACCGACTACCCCGGCTAGCCACCATCACCACCGACGACCCCGGCTAGCCACCAACTGACACCACCGATGTCGCGGTACCACAACTGACGACCACGGCTAGCCACCAGCACCATCGACGACCCCGGCTAGCCACCAACCACCATCGACGCCGCCGGCCAGCAGTCTCCATCTCCGCGGCCAGACGTCAGTGACTGAGTCAGACAGTGACGATGAACTATGCGTGTTAACACCGAAGAATCCAGCTCGTGCTGCTGTTGCGGTGCCAGCAGTGACACATGTCATCCAGCGACCACCTGTGCCTCTGCCTAGACGCTCACGACGTCTGGCAGAGAAGAACATTATTCAACAGTAACCCGACCGCAAAGTTACCTGGCGCAGTACCGTAAGTGTTTTGAAATTGGCTGTTTTGTTGACATGTGTGTGATGATTGCATTTTACAGTGTTCATGATTTTTATGTCAGATGCCATCTGTATTACTAGGTTCATGGTATGTTTTTTATCTTGGCTATTTTGTAGGTGCAATGTGTCGGAAGACCGTGGTAGTATGATACTTAGGAGAATTTTGCTTAAATGCAAATCTTCTAGTCTAACTGCCTGTTTTACTGGCAAATAGTGCGGATTTTTGTGACCTAAATGGATTGTGAAATGTGATAACTCAGTGACCGGTTGCTTCAGTATATACTCAGGCCTTTTTCAGTAGGTTGTAGATATTAGAGGATCATTGTTTAAATAACAACCCTCTGTTGAT